>LR738710.1:933654567-933718445 GCA_902687465.1 Secale cereale
CCCGCCCCTATGGTCAAATCATGGCTCCGCCCCTGGCTATAAAGACTATATGCAGTGCATGGATGGAAGAAGCACATGCGGAGCTTCTCGCCCTTTTGATTAATGATGTAACCATTATCCCAAGTTAATAAAGGCGGGTTTTGATGTTAAAATAAAAGAACAACACACTTTGCGGCGTGCACAAGTCGGATTTTTTTTTTGCAACCAACATGAGAGCTTCCTTTTAATTTAGAAGCGGGAAACAAAATATATTTATGGCAACATGTTTGCAAGAAAGGGACATGCAAAAAACACATCTAAACCGCATACCAATCACTCCTTAATATGGGGTACTCTTGCTCGAAAGGCCATGGCCCTTTGCGAGATACTTTGGAAGGTGAGGTGTGTCACCTTTGACATGACTCATTCTCGTACCATTGAGGATGTGTTGGTTTCTCTATTTTCAGGCAATCCACAGAAGGAAGATGAGAACCCCACTGCGTCGTGTCTTCTGATTGTTGTCAATATCGCTTCAACCAACGAAGTATCGATGAGAGAGAGAGAGAGAGAGAGAGAGAGAGATGAGAGAGAGAGAGAGAGAGAGAGAGAGAGAGTCATGCATATGAACCGCACTAGTGAAGGGGCAATCCCTGCAAAGATGAGAGGCAGTCTTGGAAGCTCTTAAGCATAGTTGATAGGACCTGGTCGTCTAGCTATCCCCGCAGTTCCAGCCAACCAGTCGTGAGGCTTATATTGTTCATTTGTAGTTGTGGCTATTGCAGAAGCGATGTTTTTGGTGACGATGTTGGTGAAGACCGGGAAGCAGGCGATGTTGCAGACATTGGTATGCAATGCCCGCTGAATTGGATGGGAGACGACCCATGGTGAACAACACAAGCAGTCCCACAAAGCACTTCCCGAAAACCTAATTCGTCCTCTCATGTTGCCGGATCACAAGGACGAGAAATTACGGAGACCTTCGCTCCCACCCGCCGCCATTCGGGAAGGAGTATACTACGGTGGCAGTGCAATCGGGATGGAGAATACTATGGTGGAAGTGCAAGTAGCGAGAGGAGGCAAAACCTTAACTCTTTTCGGTGTGTCTTTGGTCATGGCTGGTAAGATCCACACGATATCGTGTCGCAACCACGAAGCGACATTGTTTCCAAGTCGTAAACTTACCAGGCAAGAAAACCATCAACCTACCAAGAAACCAAATTAATCAAATGACGTAAGAAAGTTGTGCTCCTGCAAGGCCATGTAACGGTGTTCCAGATTGGGGGTCACTAATCACGTCGTCACCAGGACAATGGGCCAGGCCGAGGTCCCTGACGGTGCGAAATATCGTATGATAGCTGGAAGTCTTAGATCAAAGATCACACGAAGGTTTTACCCAGGTTCGGGCCTCCGGAGAGTGATACCCTACATCATATTTGTTTTGGTTATTAATGGTGGAGGAATAACCCGTGCCAGGGGTTACATTGGTGTATTATATTGCTACTAAGAGTTTCTATCGGAGAATAGATGCTCATGGAGGTCCATGGCCTTCCCTTATATAGATGGTGGAGTCCTAGGGTTTACAAAGAGGTTTTCGAGATACTATTAACATGACATATGGTGGGTCCCATAGAGGAGAAAATAAGTCAAAGCACCTAAAAGGGATGGCATACTGACAATGAAAGTCAAATGCATCTTCTCCTCACTACGGTTGACATGGCAAAGCGGTGTGTCCAATGTGGAAACAACGAAAGTTGGCGACAAAAGAACGACAATTGGCGCAGATGGCATGCAGTGGTACGAACCTAATTTTTTTCGCGAGCGTTAGTCATAGACTGAAATATGCAAGTTTGAGTGGCAGAATTCAAAAATGCAACTTTGGTAGTGGCATATTCGACCTTTTCCAATTTTTTAACGTGTGATTTTTTTAATGGTACACACATTTAAAAAAATATTCCAAACAAAAATTGTACACCGCATGAACATTTTTCAAATGCCCAGTTAACTATTTTATAGTTTAAGTAAAAAGGTTATTCATTTCAAAAATATAAATAAACGTAAGAACATAATTTAGAGGATTTCTGAATGAAAAATATACAAACACAATGAGAAAATAAAAACATAGAAGAATCGTACATACTAGATGGACGTCGGCCTCGCAATAAGTGAGACATAGATGCTCCACAGGGGATGTATCTGGTGCACCGGGGCAATTGGTCCTACCGGTGCACCGGTCCCCCGTTGCATATTCAAAAATGTTCGTAAAAATATCAGATACATTTAGTGCATTGACACAATATCAATATATGTTGTCACGGAAATGTAAAATAAAATCCGAAATATTGCTCGAGATACAAAAATGACAAAGTTGACACTAAATAGTATATAACATAAGTTGGGCTTCAGTTTTGGCTCATTACCACATAGATGTCAAATATTTCATTTTTGTATCTCGAGTGATGTTTTGAATTTTAATATGAATTTTTGCAACAATATACATTGATGTGGTGTCAATGCACTAAAAAATCCGCATTTTTTGCACATTTTTTAATGTGCAGCGGGGTCTGGTGCACGGGTAGCACCAATTGGTCCGGTGTAGCAGATACGTTCTCCCGCTCCAGAACAGGAGCACTTATGTCACGCACATTTATCTAAAAAAACTTATAACACGCACACCGCACCAAGAAGGCAAAGATTCTCACAGGCGCGCCCTACTAGCCCGGCCCATTGTAGTCAGACAGCGATCGAGAACTGTAGTGATCCGGATCACTGTAACAAGCTGGTTTATGAACAGGCACCGTACCTAACCAGTTATTAGTTGTTCTTTTCTACAAAATTTGAATTAAAAAAAAAACATAAACATTTTTGTAAAAGGAGTTTTTTTTAATTCCAACATTTGTTTTGTATTTTATGAGAAACTTATGAAAGCATAAACGATTTTTAATGTCCCAAATAATTTTGGATTTGTTCACAATTATTGAAAGCAAAGGTATTTTTAAAGATTACACACAATTCTAGAGAAAAATGAACATATTTCGAATTTCCGAGGATCTATTGTCTTTGTGAACAAATTTTAAAAGTTGAAATACTTTTGGAAACTCCAAGTAATATTTGACAACACGAAACTTATCAAATTTGGAACAACATTTGAAATTTCCAAAACATTTTTAAAGGAACATTTTTTACAAGGAAATAAAATAAAAGAAAAGGAAAGCTGGTAATATGAAACTGCAGGGGAAAAAGTGAAAACAGTAACAACGTTACGGAAGGTTCCTAAAATCAGAGAATAACTATACAGCTTAATTGACTCATGTGCTTTCGGCCGACTTGTTCGACAGAATGAGCAATATTGAGAACTTCGGGTTTTGGAGCGACCCTATCTCTCGCGTAATGTGAGATATAGTGCAGCCTCGCCTAGATGAGCGCAAGGCTGGGCTGGCCGAGTGTGCTGGAGGTCGCAGGCAACAACTTCGTTATTTTCTATCCTATTTAGTTTTATTTTGTTGTTCGCATTCTTTCTTCTTCTTTCTTAATTTTTTATACCTCTAAATATTATAAATATATATATTACAAAAACCATTTTCATAAATCATTTGGAAAATTTCTAGTCAAGCATTTGAAAGATGTTAAATATGTATAAAAAATATTTCTCATGTAGTAAAACATAAATAACATGTATTAGAAAAGTTGATTATTTTTTAAACATGTTAGTCAAGCATTGCAAAGTCATAATTAAGTATTTGAAAAATTATAATCAAGCATTTAAAAAAGTTAAATGTGTAAATAAAAAATATTTCTCACGTATAAGAAAACCTATAGAATGTGAATAAAAAATTAGTCAAATATTTTAAAAATAATTAATCTAGAATTTTTAAAAAAATGCATACTAAAAATGTTTCTCATGTATTTGAATATGTATACCAAAAATATACAATGTGCATTAAAAATTGACCATGTACCTACAAAATGTTAAACATGTATAAAATATAAATGTTCCTGGTGTATACAAAAATTATACAACATACATTGTATAAAAGTAGACATAAAAACATATATTAAAACAATATTTTTAAAACATTTATATAAAATGTTCTGGATGTATAAGAATAAATTAAGTTGTTTTGTAAAAAAATGTTTATTGCCATTAAAACAGTGCAAGAGAATGTAAACAGTGAAAACCAAAAAGGAAAAAAAGAAATACCAAGAAAACCATAAAACTAAAACCCAAAGTAAGACAAATAAATAAATAAAGGAAAGAGAAAAAAATAGTGAAAACGGGGAAAAGAAATAAAGAACCAAAGAAATCATAAAAAACAAAGAAAAATGATGCAAGGAAACTAAAAAACAAGAAAACCAACAAAAAACAAACAAAAACCCCAAACAAATCCATTACAAAAGAAAGAAAAATTATGAAAACCGAGAAAGAAACGAATAAAATGAAGAATCCAATGAAATACATGAAAGAAAACGCAGAAAAAAAAAGTAAAAAAGATCCAGTGAAAACCAATACAGAATAACGAAGAAACTCGACGGGAAAACAACGAAAACAAGAGAAAATAGAGAAAATCAAGGAAAAAAACCCAAAAACCCTAAAACATGCAGCGCGAGGAAAGCAACGTGTCAAATGTGAGTTGTGTGCCCAAAGCCGAGGGCATCGTCGTACATATAGATGGTCGTGGGAGACGCGACCGTCGCTAAGATCCAATGTGAAGCCGCATGCATAGACCGACGTGACTGGATTCAATTTCTCAGGTAATTTTTTTTGTTACCCGAATCCCTCTCGATGTCTCCCCTCAATCTTAAAAACTTCATCCACGTAAAACTCAACAGAACTCGTGAGATAGATTAGTACGCATGAAAAAAAAATCACCCAATTATGTACTGTCAAGAAAAGTTGCATAATTATTTTCAAGCAGTAGTTACTGTATAATATCATTTCCACAATTTATGTCCTCCAATATAAGTTATGAAAACTCCGAAACAACCAGATAACAAAACTATAACAACGATCTATCAAAATCAGAACAATTTGTAGTAATCTAATTGATATGCATACTTTTGTAACTCAAACAATTTTGAAAAATTAGAACGTAATAGAGAATTTGTAATTCAGTACTGTGTAAGATTACCTGGAATTGATCACGTTAAATACTTGAGGCAAAAGTTTATGTTTATGCACAACACTTAACAAACATGCAATTGTAAAGGCAAACCTTGGCAATTCCATTTTTTATGGTACGGTGTAATATACAAGGGGATTTTTTTTTTGATGAGAAACTCCAGTGAAAAGATTTACATTGTTTCCATGAGCATGACCACCAGTGTTCAAGGTCGCCCCTCACATGTTCAATACACAAGTTTTCAATCACTTCTCCCTTTTAAAAAGTTTAAGTTTCCCCACTTTATTTTTTGTTTTTGAAAAGTTTAAAGGCACACAAAAGAGGAAAAAGTCTCTCTAAAACTTCCAGGTTGTCTCACAGGCAGTGTTTTTTCAAAGCCATTAAGTAGGCATAAAGGTGCAAGTAATTTTTGTCTGCATCTTTAGTAAAAAAGAAATTTACCCACAACTAAAGAAAGAAAATAAGAACAAGATTAAAAACTACTTAGTGATAAAAGCAAACATGTATACAGGAAAATGCCCACACTATGCTATTGCTCCGTGGCAACGGCACCAGAAAAGAGCTTCATAATCTCCAAGTGCAAGGAATTGTCGTGACACTTTTCAATGATGGATGTGGTAAATATGGAGTGTCGAACCCTCGAGGTGGCATCCATGTTAATGGCTACGAAGGTAGTTTTGTGAAAGTTAATTGTGAGACCGGTATCGAGGACGAACCTGTGGAGGATATCTTTGAAGTTAGCGTATTGGAGCATCATAGGGGGTCGATCTGGATAGATCGGGTGGCAGAGCTGGTTGGGTGAGAAAACATGGATGATTAAGTGTTGAAGCAAGTAAGTGACAATTATTAAAAGGTAGGGAGATGGCAGCGGCCTCTGCTGCTCCGTTTCTCCAGCGGGGGGCGTCGGCATCTGGGGCGGCGGCCTCGTTCGGTGAGGCGCCACCATCCCCCCGGCTGTTTGGTGGCGCGGGTGTGGTCCGGTGGGCTTGGCTCTGCGGGCAGCAAGCTCCCCGGCGGTCGAGATCTGCGGTGCCGGCGGTGGGCCTCCGGCCTCTGGCAGCTCCAGATCTGGCCACCTCCTTCCCCCTCTGCTGCCCTGCGTGCTCCACCACTTCAGTTCTGGACCGGGTTGACTTGGTTCTCCGGTGCGTGGAGCTGGATGCGGTGTTGGCGGTGTGGAGCCTTGACCGGGAGAAATCCATGGCGGCGACGTCCATGCAAGCCGCTCCCCTTCTTGGAGGCGTCATTCAGGTCCTTTGCTCCACCCTCCCCTTCCCCTAGCCTCCCGGGTGAAAACCCGAATCTTGTTGGGCGGCGACGGTGCTCTTGGCGCCGTTTGCTTCTTGAAGTCGTCGCCTTGGATGCTTCTTGGACTGTGGGCATTGCGGTGTGGTGGTGGTCGGGTGGCGGCGACAGTGTGTCCCCAGTGGCTGTGCCGGCAGCTCGGCAGGTCTGGCAGTGGTCAAGTTTTCTTCTGGTGCTCTCTGTGCATCTGGTGTCAGTTTGGTCCGGCAGCTTCTGGCCAGGAGGGGATCGGGCTTCCCTCGTCCGATGGCTACATCAGTGCGAGTTGTGAGAGCCGGAGCGTCATTCCTTGACCTTGGTCATGCCTCCTCATGCTCCTTCCTCCCTGGACACTTTGTTGTGGTCTGACCGGCATCTTTCTCCTCTCCAGAGGATCGTCAGTGGGCAGTGGTGATGCGGTGTTTCTGGCGAAGTTCCTTAGTCAGGTAGGGTGTGCTCTGTTCCTACTCCTTTGTTGCCTCTGGTTGCATCCTTCGTCCATGTTCTAGGGTGAGCAACCCCATCTGTCGACGGTTCGGCGCCTTTCGAGCCAGGCGAGGAGGCAGGGGCCTCCTTCGACAGTGGGAATGGATGGTGATGTTTGTTCCAGGGCCTTGTTAGTTAGGTGCCGACACACCCTATCCTCGACGGCGGGCGTTTCCCGGAGCCCCATTGCTTCTTCCCTGGTGATACTTGGGTGGACGAGGGCCTATGTGTGCTTCAACTTGTGCTTATCTTGTGCTTTCTTACTAACTGTAGTGTGTGAGGTTTTGAGAGATGCCTTCCAGCATCTTTGTATCTTGCCGTGTTTTCTGTTTTTTTTTTGTTCGAGCTTGTAATGTTGTGGTTGTAATCCTGGCCGGTTGATGGCTTTGTTAATTCAAAGTCGGGCTCTTCTTGAGCCTTCGTTCTAAAAAAAAAGAAGGTAGGGAGATAGGGCCGGGTTCACCCTACCGAAGACCATTACGACCATAACGTGTGGTGTAGCTAATCACTCGACCTGTACGTGTCTCAATTCAAATTTCAAAATGATTCGGTATCCTCCATCCTCGGCGGGAAGAACAAGTTTTCAGTTCATCCTCTCAGCGGCCTTTTGGGTAAGAACGCACGCGTTCACGTCCATGACTGACCCGGTCCAGTGCAGCTAACAGTAAAATACTAGCATACGGAGTAGTAATGTAATGGTACAGTGTGCAGCACGTGCCCGGGCTGCGAAGTTCCAGCGGCTTTTGTCGTGCAAGAGCGCACGTAGCTTTGCATGCATCGTTCGAGAGATAAGACGCCAACTTGGATCGACGCCGGAGCTAGCATGATCCGTAAATCATGCCGCTGCCAAGTTAACAAGTCCGTACGCGGTATTCCATGCATGGAATCCGTCGAGCGATGTACCTTTTGCCTTACACTAGTAAGTGTGCACGTGCAACGCACGTCTATACTAATCTACTAACCCTACAAAAAGAAGAGAGGCGAAGATCTAGACAATCAGACCCATCCATCATCAAAATCTAATGGCTCTTCATCCTCCCATGTTTAACGTTACAAACCACGCATCAAGCCACTAACCCATCGATCGCTAACCCTACCCTGTCATTAAAAAAAAAACTCTGCCAACTATGCACGCCCGCACGAGGCACGACCTACTGCCCCCTCCTCCCAACGAACGCCACAACATGGGCGGTTCCTCCCGTGCACCGTTCGCCGCCCCACCGTTCCTCCCGCAGTCGCGCCGTTGTTCACCGCAGGCCGCTGCGGGCCGCCTCGCCCTTCGCACTTCCCTCTCCCGAACTGCCCACCACTTCTCATGGCCCCTCTCTCCCAGCCTCCTCGCCGCCTTCCCGACGCCCTCGCCAGAGTGTTCTCGGCAGGGCTCCTCGCCCCCTCGCTGGACTTGGCACACTCCCCGACGCCGTCGCCCCCACCCCCACCCCGGGTCGCCGTTGTGCCCTCGCCTGCGTGCTTGTCGCCGGTCTCGCTAATCTGCAGGCGGACGCCAATCTCCAGCAGCAACAAGAGCTTCTGCGGGCGGGCAGACCCTAATCTGCATTCAAGAGAAGATGCATGTACACTCATGGCTCATTGTGTACAACCAGTAAGCATTTGCATGTGCAACGCACGTCTGTACTAATATAAATAATAACAAGCAGTCAAATTTATAAACTATACTGGATGTACAGTTTCGCCATAACTTCAAATATTGTGTCAAATAAAATTGATTTTCGTCCATGGTTTAGATCATACATAGTACTTTAAAAATGCACTGCTCACATGAACAATAGTAGGTATACTCATTTCATAATGGAATTCAACTTGTGTTAAGAACAAAAAGCAGAAAACCTTGCTCATAAAAAGATAATCCGGAAAACTTGTTGAACAATCACAAAATCAAGACAATGAATGAATGAATAGGTCCTCTAATTTAGGCTGCAGGCAATGTGGAGGTAGCTCCGGTAATACTTGTGCGGAGGTAGCTCCGGTAATACTTGTTCGGCTTCAGCTGCACCCAACTCTTCTCGTTTGTCCTCTTAACCGGCTACAAAGTGTACTTGACCACATCAGATGCCACTATCCCATCATCTGCACCATCACCACGACAACCAACACCAACACCTTTCCGCTATCCTTCGTCCTTTTGTCACCGGCAAGAACATGTACCCTGTTGTACCATGTCCAACCACGCCACGAACCGCCCATGGCATGCATAGCCACATCATGGTGTGATGAGCACAATACTGATGCAGGTGCGACCGTACAGGCGAGCAGAGTGCCTACGCTATAGATACGGGCATTTTACAACTGGAATATACATGTAACAATATGTAAATTACCAAAGAATGATATTCAACGTACCAGATCAGAAACATAATTGTCTAAGTCCAGTGATATCCATCACTTGAAGAAAGATATAGGGGCGTTGAATGCATTTTGAGGGAAAATGATTAAATATAAAATTCAAGTATATGGGTTCACAATGGTACATTCTTCCTGGAGTGAGGCATACTGTGCCACTAAGATATTGATGTTAAGAAGGTAGTTAGAATTATTCTCTGAGAAAATGTAATTTTGCGTATTCCTTCTAAATAGTACACGAAGGCAATATTATCGTACACCATTCAAACGAATGCCGCTTTCTTTAAGCACCAAAAATATGATGATGTTTTGCTAAAGGATTGTATGCAAAGCAAGAGCAAGATAGCCCTATATGATATACGAATTGAAGAGCATAAAAGGGAATGGTCAATTCTAGAGATGCATTATACATAACATTAACTGTTAGCACCTTTGAGTACCCAAAGTTACAAACTTTCCCTCGAGATGTTGGACTCTCATCCAAGAGGGTCCTTTACAGTTTAAGATCACGGTGACATATTTCCTGCATTTCTAGCATCAGTTCACGGGCAATTGTTTTCTGCCTTGGTTTCCTGACAATTTTCAGAAGAAAAGCATACAAGTTAAATGATTACATCATTAGAGAATAAATAAATATAAGCACCTCCGGTTAAATTTATTTTTAATGTAAGTGTTGTACATCAGCCACACAGGCTACAAAGCAATTCTCAACATTCAATTCATCTGGAATCACCAAGTAATAAACATATCATAAAAATAAACTTTCAGTTTGTCGATCTGCATTATGTCGTATGTATGTCTCGCATGAAAATAACTGAAATATTGTAGTTATAATACTGTGTGAATTAATTGTCCTATAAAGTAACATAGGGCTATGTGCTAACAGACGGTTCAGCTACAAAGTTCAGGGAAAGCTAGCACCCGCAGGTATACTGCATTCTGAATTGCCCTAAAGTAACGTAGGGCTATGTGCTAACCGATGGTTTAGCTACAAAGTTCAGAGAAAGCATGCGCTTTGCAGGTATGCTACTGTGAATTCTCCTAAAGTAACATAGGACTGACTATAAAAACAACTTAGTTGTGAAGACTGGAGAAGCAAGCTATTCCATCATAAACAATGTCGGATTACACTGGAGACCTAACCAATCTCCAAAGGAGTGCCAACCAAATTATTTTTGAATTGCAATGATGTATAAAATGGTAAAAATATAGCAATTTATTACATCACTAATAACATCTAAATAGAGATATTTGAACTGGCAATGAGCTCGAATATAAATTTGGAAGTCGTACATGTTACGAAGTTACATCTACTTATTTCTATCTGATTCCTTTTATTGTAAGGTAACAATGCTACGAATTTAGCATGTACATATGTAGGGGCAGTTAGTGGCAAGCTTAAAAACCAATATACTGCAGATTCAAAATATTGATGTGAACTATATGGTTCAGAAATTCGAACACATGCCATGTTCTATAATCAATTTACGCATTTAAATGATTTAGTCAAGCAACCACCATCCCAATTGTCATGCAGAGAAAAATCTGATGCATAATGCTCATCATTCTGAAATGTTAGTAGTCCAGAAACACGGCATGAAACATTACCATTACAAGATGTAACTCATGCAGGAATCAATGTTATCCCTCGCCATGTTGTAAGCTCAATCTGAAGTTTACATCGGTGCAGGTCGGCCTTATACACCATAACAGCTCTCACAAACAACCATAGTAGAGAAATGCAAGTTTAGAGATTTATCAGTAGCACACACACAAAATAAATCATATTACCAACTTCATTCACACCCTATCCGCAGTTCCCTAGGTTGTATTATGAAATGAAATTAGTAAGTAGGTATGCCCAAAAACAAACTGCTGAAATATCCAACCTTTGATGTAGAAGTCATGGTAAGTCGCCTTCTAGTTATTGTAGAGAGTCGGATGAACAACGTTAGCCACATAAACTTGGTGAGAACCCATCCACATCTTATCCGGCCTTCGCAACTGCTGCAAACACCTGTCGGATGCGCTTTCCTTAGCGCTCCTCCTATTGCGGCAATGCCTGCCCAAGATTGGAGAAGCACAAGAATTTGAATCAAAAAATGATAGAAATTTCCTCACAATTAGAGCACTAAGACACCATTAAAAATCCTGTGAATTTGAGTCCTACAAGTCAATCGACCCTTAGAGCGCTAAGGCGCCTTAATTAGCAACAGTTTCATTGGTGCAGACGATGAGGAGCGGCGGGCGGCAACGGCGGCCGTGTTATCTGTTTGGCGGCCGCAATCTCAAACACCAGCTTGCATCATCCAGCAGCAGGGCTGCGACTACAGCCTGGATCAGGGGAAGAACATCCCAGCAGGAGCACGACCTGCAAGCCAAAATGGAGGGACTAAATCAGAGAAGAGACTGACACAAAGCACTAACATCTCTCTAATTCAATTATAAATATCAATTTTCAATTTCAGTTGGTCTCGCATTTACCAAAGGTGCAGCAGATCACATTGTGCCCCCTGGAGCCTGCCCCAGAAAACATGACGCCAATCTTGAGCGACTTCATCGCAGCCAGCTCGGCCGATGGCACCGCGGCCAGTCGTTGACGACCGTACAGGTTGGGGAACAACTTGGCGATCTCATCTGCGACAGATCGAATGACGACCGTGAAATCCCAATTTCAAACCCGCCCAAGCCCGCGATCCGGCAAGCCGAGATCGGGGAGCGACATCCCAGGGAAGAGGGTGTTCAATACTCACCGGGGCTTCCCGCGGTGGTGCTGGCAGGCCCGTCAGCCAGCGTGAAGTGGGAGCGGAGGACGGAGGGGAGGGGCACCGCCTGCGCGATGCGGCTCGTCTGTACGTCGCTGTACACGGACGTACCTGGGGCAGTAGAGGAGGAGTGGCGGGGGCTGCGGCCTGGCCTCGCGTCCGCCAAAAGAGGATCAGCGGGGGCGGCGGCCTACGTGGGGCAGCATAGGAGGAGCGGAGGAGCGGAGATATGGGCATGGAGGTGGGAGAAAGGGGCGGCGTTGCGGGCACCGGGGATAGCGGCAGTGCGGGCGCCACCGATTGCGGGGATGGGATATGCAGGGTGAGTTATGTGGGGGCGATTCGATCCGGAGGTGAGATCGCACAGAGTTTTCGTCCGCCTACTATAATCGCTAAGTGCACCCATGAGATCTCATTAGATTAATCTGGTCTGTTAGATTAGATAATCAGACGATGACAATTAACTGTGTACACATAAACGGGGTGGTTATAGAAAAGAAAATGTTCGCTTGTTTAATAGTAGTATAGATATACTCCGTATATAGTATGTGTCTGGTCGGTTGTCAGCTGCAACCTGCAAATGCATGGGAGGGAGGCAAGTTGGCAAATTTGACAATTTTGATCTGTTGCTGCAATCAATTCACGGAATGAACTGCCCGTGAAACTATTTCACAGTCATGACCTTTTTTTGTAGCGCCTGCCACGACGACGCTGCACCCTACTGTGCAGCGCCTGGCTCAGAGGCGTTGCACGCCTGTCCACCGTGGCAGCCCCCGGGCCCGCACCCGGCCGTGCAGCGCCTCCCAGCTAGGCGCCACACAATGTAATGTGCAGCGCCTTCGAGCCAGGCGATGCACTATGACTTATCCAGCAGCCGCACGAAGGCCCAATCCCCACCCATTGCAGTTACAGAAGAGAGAAGAGAGGAGGCTGTGGCGGCTGCTGGATCCCATCCTCTCCCTCCCTCAATCTCATCCCCAAAAAACTTCAGATCTGAGGGTTTTGTCCGTGGATTTCTTCACCCTTCGATCCTACAAGGTACACTCCTCCGATCCCCTTCTTTCTATCCATACATTTTCTTTTTTTTTGAAGATTTATGTAATCTTTTTATGATTAGATTAGAATCTTGCATATGTGGGATATATGATTTGTAGATGATTTATAAGATATATGTAACCTTAGTGTAGTTAGTATGTATTGAAAAAAAATTCTTCTATGTTGGAAACAGACATTATGTTAGATTTTATTAGATGTTATTTTAGATGAGTTAGATGAATTGAATATTAGTTATATGCAAAATATATTTGTATTGAAGTATGCTTAGTTTAGTTATTTTGTATTCATAGGATGATGTTATTTATATGATTTGAGAAGAAAGCATTTTTTTTCAAATTTTGCATGTAGTAGCCGTAGTTTTGTTTTTGTGTATTCAAAAGTTAATCGTGTTGAATACCTTTTTTCAAATTTTTTCAAATGGTTAGGATGGATTGGCTTCTCGATGATCACTGGGGCAAACAACACCGGTCTTACGCTATGTCCGTGGATCAGCGGGTAATAATGAAAGTTGCCGGTGTTAATTATTTCGTTATTTTTCAAACACATACCCCCAGATTTAATGATTTGTTTGTTTTGCTTGTAGGAGCTTGCACCTCTGAAGCTTCGGGCTCACAGAGTCAACCTTGGGTGGATGCGCTATGATGCCCCTTACACCTGGATTACTGCGCACTTTGGTACTTGCCCTTTGAAGGCTGATGAGGACACGGTGAAGACACATGCTCGTGTCTACATGTGGTATGTGATATCCAGGACTATGTTTGCTGATGACACATGCAAGAATGCTCCATGGATGTGGCTGAAGGCGTTGACCGTCTTCGATAGCAAATGGAGTTGGGGTTCGGCGACACTGGCTTACTTGTATAGACAGGTATGAAGTTGTTTATATTTCACCTCATTGGCACATGATGAATGCGATCTTGCTGTTAATTCAATAACGTTCTTTTTTATGTGCAGTTGGACGAAGCCAGTTGCAGGCTATCTGGAGGTATCGGTGGTTGTTTGCTCGCACTTTCCATATGGAGCTGGGAGTGTTTGCCGGTTGGACGACCGAAGACCGTGAAGTACGAGCCTTGGGACGAGAAAAACGACCCACTACGGCTCCCCACTTGGGCTTACAAGTGGGATGTGTCAAATGAGATGACGGATGATCCATCGGTCGTGTACAAGCTCTACAGGAGCGAGATGGAGGCGATCACGGCTGAGCAGGTGAGTCGATATTGCATAAGTTATTATCATGCTTATATCGTAACTCGATATCAATTTTGCATTTTATCCCCTTTTGCAGGTTGAATGGGAACCGTATGGAAGTGCAGAGAGTTTTGGGAACCCTATGGAGTTCGCGCTGAATCCGATGTGCACTAGGGATAGGAACTCTGGCATATGCGGTGTCCACTCATATGCAACTGGGCGGTCGAGGTTCACCTGCCACATCGGGTGTACCGCCAGTTTGGTTTGTTCCAGACACACCCGCCGGAGTGGGAGGACACGGACCGAATGCTACACGCGTAAGATATAACTAACCTTGAGCACCTAGCTGCTTGTCGGCCTCATCGATGGTTCTAATAGTATGTTTCTAACTTCCAGGTTGGACAGGAAAAAGCAGCGTAAGATCAAGGACTGGGCCAAGCATCACATGAAGTATGTTGTGCAGTGGCAGTATAGTGTTGATCAAGCTAGGCGCAACAAAGGAGCCCCGATCGTGAGCACTGCCCGATCACGTTCAACAACTATCTCACATGGTTTCTTGCAAGAACCCGTGTGGAGGTATGCAAGCCGGCGTATGCTGAGGAGATTTTGGAAGATCCCACCGTATTTGATGATATAGCACAACACGAGTACAACGCATTAGTCCGGAAAGGCAACTCAGTGATCCCTGCAGGCCCAATGATGAACTTTGTGGTATTTGCCCTTTATTTTTTTCATTCGCACTATTTACATCTTCGCTTGCCTAACACGTTAATACCATTTGTGTTCATAGCGTGCCCAGATCAAGAAAGCAGCCGATGAGACCGACACTATTTTGGAAATAACCCAGGCTGGCAAAGACGATGGGGAAGGTGCCCTTCGAGCATTCCTTAAGGTTCACATCTCCTTCAAACTAGCACTTAACATGTGTTGGTACGTTCGATGTCTCATTCACTTGTTCATGTTGCAGCGCCAGGGCCAAAAGTTAAGGCGGCTATCTAATCTTTTCGGTTGTCGTGACCCCGAGTATGTATCACCAGAACGTTCTAGGTCGGCGACACCATCAGATCCCATTTCGGGCGATGCTAATCCTTTGGATGATGAGGATGTGGGTGTGTGATACGTCCAAAACGTATCTATAATTTCTGCTTGCTCCATGCCTCTTTTGTGTGATATTGCTATGTTATTTATGCACTTCCATACACTTTTGATCATATTTGGACTAACCTATTAACTCAGTGCACCCCAGTGCCAGTTTCTGTTTTCTGCTGTTTTTGTATTTCAGGTTTTCCCATTACGTAAACTGCCAGAAAAATTCCGGGAAAAATATATAAAAAATCAGCGTTCCGGAAGCTTCCATGCGGCCAAAGTAGGGCTGGAGGGGGGCCACCAGGCCTCCAGGCGGCCAGGGGGCGCCCCCCCAGGCCGCGCCGCCAGGGTGCCTGGGCCCCCCAGGCCCCCTCTGACGCCCCCCTTTGGCATATATTTACACCGCGTCCCGAAACCCTCAAGGACGGAACCCTTTTTCGCGATCTCATCTCTGTTCCGCCGCCGCCGCGCTTCCAAGATCGGGAGCACCAGGAGAACTCTTCCCGGCACCCTGCCGGAGGGGAGGATCACCACCGGGAGCCTCTCCACCACCATGGACGCCTCCCGGATGAGTTGTGAGTAGTCTCCCTTGGACCATGGGTCCATGACCAGTAGCTATGTGATGTTCTCCTCCCCTTTTTGTTCTTCACTAATTAGACCTCGTGAGCTGCCCTACATGATCGAGGCACATATGTAATCCTTATGCTGTTGCTATGATGAGTTTGCTGGGATCCGATGGATTATGAGATTATGTTCAGATTGTGTTTAAGTAATATATTTGATTTACCTCTTTTATATTTATGTTCTTGAGTAATTCTTGCATGTTCTCCGTTGCTGTTTATTGCTTTGGCCAAGTAGTAGGTAGTAACTCCAAGAGGGAACGTTATGCTTGATTGTGGGTTCATGCCCCTCGATGACTAGCTTGAGTGACAGAAACATGAGTCTAGGGGATGTGCTGTTGCCACAAGGGGGAAAACAACGGTGCTTGTACTCGCGGGTGCAAGGATTGTTTACTTTACGCAAAGTTCTTTTAATGCAGTTGTCTGTTGCTTTGAGTTTACACTATGGGTGGGACTCGCAACTTAATACCAGCGAGATGTTCTGGATAGATATCTCAAGGTGGATGATTAGTAGTAGATGCAGATGGATTTCGGTCTACTTACCTTGGCGTACCGCCCATGCTTTTGAGCCTCTACCTTTCTTGCAGCATAGTTAGCATTGGATTGCGCACATAATTCTGTCAATTGCCCAGCTGTAATTCGTTCACCTCACATAGCTGTTTTATCGTCTTTTGGGAGAGAGACATCACTAGTGAACATCATGGGACCCCGGTCCATATTACCATCACTGATCACATCCGCTATTTACTTTCTGCTTTTACTTACTAGTTGTAGTTATACCTATCACTATTATCTTTTGCGTTTGATCCTTTGTAAACGACAAGGCCGGAGGGATTGACAACCTCTCTGTACTCGTTGGGAGCAAAGTTATATGTATCTGTGTGCAGGTCTAGTCAATTGCTAAATATCTGGCGCCGTTAGCAGTTGACACCTTCTTGTTGAACCTTGGAGTCTCAGGGGAATTCGATCCTTGGTATCTTTGCCAAGGGAAAACTACCGCTACACTGCATCTCAAACCTTCCACTTGGGGTAACCAAAGAGGGGCGAGAAGCCATCAAGCAAAGTTTTCTGGCGCCGTCGCCGGGGACTCCACTCTTCAAGATAGGGGAGTTGCATGCTATCTTTTACCTTTTCTTTATAGTCTTGTTAGTTTATGATGGCTTCTCGCCCCTCGTTGGTTACCCCAAGTGGAAGGTTTGAGATGCAGTGTAGCGGAAGTTTTCCCTTGGCAAAGATACCAAGGATCGATTTCCCCTGAGACTCCCAGTTTCAGCAAGAAGGTGTCAACTGCTAACGGCGCCAGATATTAGCAATCAACGTGGACCTGCACACAGATACAAATAACTTTGCTCCCAACGAGTACAGAGAGGTTGTCAATCCCTCCGGCCTTGTCGTTTACAAAGGATCAAACGCAAGTGATAATAGTGATAGGTATTGCTGCAAGTAATAAGTAAAAGCGGAAAGTAAATAGCGGATGTGATCAATGATGGTAATATGGACCGGGGTCCCATGATGTTCACTAGTGATGTCTCTCTCCCAAAAGACGATAAAACAGCTATGTGAGGTAAACGAATTACAGCTGGGCAATTGACAGAATTATGTGCGCAAACCAATGCTAACTATGTTGCAAGAAAGGTAGAGGTTCAAAGCATGGGCGGTACGCCAAGGCAAGTAGACCGAAATCCATCTGCATCTACTACTAATCATCCACCTTGAGATATCTATCCAGAACATCTCGTTGGTATTAAGTTGCGAGTCCCACCCATAGTGTAAACTCAAAGCAACAGACAACTGCATTAAAAGAACTTTGCGTAAAGTAAACAATCCTTGCACCCGCGGGCACAAGCACCGTTGTTTTCCCCCTTGTGGCAACAGCACATCCCCTAGACTCATGTTTCTGTCACTCAAGCTAGTCATCGAGGGGCATGAACCCACAATCAAGCATAACGTTCCCTCTTAGAGTCACTACCTACTACTTGCCAAAGCAATAAATAGCAACGGAGAACATGCAAGAATTACTTACGAACATAAATATAAAAGAGGTAGATCAAATATATTACTCAAACACAATCTGAACATAATCTCACAATCCATCGGATCCCAGCAAACTCAACATAGCAACAGCATAAGGATTACATATGTGCCTCGATCATGTAGGGCAGCTCACGAGGTCTAATTAGTGAAGCACAAGAACGGGAGGAGAACATCACATAGCTACTGGTCATGGACCCATGGTCCAAGGGAGACTACTCACAACTCATCCGGGAGGCGTCCATGGTGGTGGAGAGGCTCCCGGTGGTGATCCTCCCCTCCGGCAGGGTGCCGGGAAGAGTTCTCCTGGTGCTCCCGATCTTGGAGCGCGGCGGCGGCGGAACAGAGATGAGATCATGAAAAAGGGTTCCCATCTCGTGGGTTTCGGGACACGATATAAATATATGCCAAAGGGGGGCATCAGCGGAGGCCTGGGGGGCCCAGGCGCCCCCCCGGTGCGGCCAGGAGGGGGGCCGCGCCACCAGGGCGCCTGGAGCCCTGGTGGCCCCCCTCCGGCCCTACTTTGGCTGCCGGGAAGCTTCTGGAATGCTGAGTTTTTATATAATTTTTCCGGGATTTTTCTGGCAGTTCTCGTAATGGGAAAACCTGAAATACAAAAACAACAGAAAACAGAAACTGGCACTGGGGTGCACTGAGTTAATAGGTTAGTCCAAATATGATCAAAAGTGTATGGAAGTGTATAAATATCATAGCAATATCACCCAAAAGAGGCATGGAGCAAGCAGAAATTATAGATACGTTTTGGACGTATCAACATCCCCAAGCTTAATTCCTGCTCGTCCTCGAGTAGGTAAATGATAACAAGAATAATTTCTGTGGTGACATGCTATTAACCATATAGGACTTTTCATAGTCATATGACAAAAGCTTACTGAGACAATGAATCTGTAGTAATTAAGTTGCCTCATGAGAAAATCACAAAGAACTGAAAGTTTTACAATATGATACTGAAACATCAAATAGATTTGTAATGAGCATGGTGTGCAAATATGATAAAGTGATATCTCGCTTGCCCCCTTTAGTGAAGCAAAACATAAATGCAGGGGCACCTCCAAGGTTTAAGTGATGACTAGATACAATGATTTCAGAATAAACAATATCACAATCATGCAAAAGACAATGCTACTTTGGGACAATGCACATTACACTCAGAATGACAATCATGCTCTCAGTAGTTGGTGCTTTAAAAGAAGGTGGAGACTCTCGAACCGTTGCTTTTGTTGGCAAGGTTGAAAACCCGTAGTCGGAAACAAAGACAAAGCATGTACCAGAGCTATTGGTTTTAAAAACAGAGTTTATAATATTTTTTGGATATGCATGTTTCGTCAACGAATGCTAGCAGACAACTCAATCACTTCTTGAGATGGACAAATTTCGAGGAACGGCTCCCGAATGAGGACGATCACATCCTCTTAATCTCCTTTGTTTATCACTGCCAAAGTTTTCTGATTTCTCATGAACAAAGCGTGAACGAGGGTTTGTTTGTTATATTATTTTTGAGCCGGTCGCACTCTTTGCCAGTTCCTTCTCGTATTATGGGTTTGCACATTAGACATGCAATCCCGGGGTGAAGCTTGTCCAACTTAAAAAGATCATGAATTAACTACTACTTCCTCATGAACTTAAAACAGAGGCACAAAATAGAAATGCATTTTTTTGAATAATTTCGAGATGGTACATGAAAGTCTTCGTTAGGAATGGCAGGTAAATACCATGTATAGGAAGGTATGGTGGACACATATGGCATAACTGGTTTAAAGGATTTTGGATGCACAAGTAGTCAGTCCGCTTAGTACAGGTGGAGGTTAGCAAAAGACTGGGAGCGACCAACTAAAAGAGCAATGACGATCATAATCATGCAGAGCGACAAAGCAACATTGAATCAGGCATGGAAGTTATATCGCTACTCAGAAACAAAGGATCATCAAGGCTTGACAGACTTTCTTTACAGTCTTAAATATGCGTGAGCATACGCCAAGTCAATCAAAATAAATTCTCAAAGGAAGATATTACTAAACCATACCACATCATAGGCAAACAAATCATGTTGGTACTCCAATAACACATTGGGAACCCCCCAGCTATTTGAGACTAACCATAAGAAAACATGAACTACTAAACACCATTATGCACGTAGCATTTTTATCATAGACATATCGACCAATGCAACAGAAGCAAACTCTCTTAATAAGATAAGCATGTGATACATCCAAAACGTATCTATAATTTCTGCTTGCTCCATGCCTCTTTTGGGTGATATTGCTATGATATTTATACACTTCCATACACTTTTGATCATATTTGGACTAACCTATTAACTCAGTGCACCCCAGTGCCAGTTTCTGTTTTCGGCTGTTTTTGTATTTCAGGTTTTCACATTACGAGAACTGCCAGGAAAAATCCAGAAAAATTATATAAAAAATCAGCGTTCCAGAAACTACTGTGCGCCCGAAGGACATCCGGGGGGGGCCACCAGGGCTCCAGGCGCCCTGGCGGCGCGCCCCCCCCCTGGGCCGCGCCGGGGGGGCGCCTGGGCCCCCCGAGGCTCCTCCGATGCCCCCCTTTGGCATATATTTAAAGCGTCTCCCGAAACCCTCGAGGGAGGAACTCTTTTTCGCGATCTCAGCTCTGTTCCGCCGCCGCCGCCGCTTCCAGGATCGGGAGCACCAGGAGAACTCTTCCCGGCACCCTGCCGGAGGGGAGGATCACCACCGGGAGCCTCTCCACCACCATGGACGCCTCCCGGATGAGTTGTGAGTAGTCTCCCTTGGACCATGAGTCCATGACCAGTAGCTATGTGATGTTCTCCTCCCGTTCTTGTGCTTCACTAATTAGTCCTCGTGAGCTGCCCTACATGATCGAGGCACATATATAATCCTTATGCTGTTGCTATGATGAGTTTGCTGGGATCCGATGGATTATGAGATTATGTTCAGATTGTGCTTGAGTAATATATTTGATCTACTTCTTTTATATTTATGTTCGTAAGTAATTCTTGGATGTTCTCCGTTGTTATTTATTGCTTTGGCCAAGTAGTAGGTAGTGACTCCAAGAGGGAACGCTATGCTTAATTGTGGGTTCATGCCCCTCGATGACTAGTTTAAGTGACAGAAACATGAGTCTAGGGGATGTGCTGTTGCCACAAGGGGGAAAACAACGGTGCTTGTGCCCGCGGGTGCAAGGATTGTTTAATTTACGCAAATTTCTTTTAATGCAGTTGTCTGTTGCATTGAGTTTACACTATGGGTGGGACTCACAACTTAATACCAGCGAGATGTTCTGGATAGATATCTCAAGGTGGATGATTAGTAGTAGATATTGATGGATTTCGGTCTACTTACTTTGGCGTACCGCCCATGCTTTGAACCTCAACCTTTCTTGCAATGTAGTCAGCATTGGTTTGCGTTCGTGGTCCTGTCAATTGCCCAGCTGTAATTCGTTTACCTCACATAGCTGTTTTATCGTCTTTTGGGAGAGAGACATCACTAGTGAACATCATGAGACTCCGGTCCATATTACCATCATTGATCACATCCGCTATTTACTTTTCGCTATTATTTACTATTGCAATTATATCTATCACTACTATCACTTGCGTTTGATCCTTTGTAAACGACAAGGCCGGAGGGATTGACAACCTCTCTGTACTCGTTGGGAGCAAAGTTATTTGTATCTGTGTGCAGGTCCACGTTGATTGCTAATATCTGGCGCCGTAGCAGTTGACACCTTCTTGTTGAACCTAGGAGTCTCTGGGGATTCGATCCTTGGTATCTTTGCCAAGGGAAAAACTTCCGCAACACTACATCTCACACCTTCCACTTGGGGTAACCAACGAGGGGCGAGAAGCTTAGCAAGAGTTTTTCTGGCGCCGTTGCCGGGGACTCCACTCTTCAGGATAGGGGAGTTGCATGCTATCTTTTACCTTTGCTTTTAGTCTTGTTAGTTTACCTTTCAGTTTTTGCTTTAGTGCCTTTTTATCGAAAATCACAAAAATAGTTATCTCGTTCTTCAGTTGTCATTATGTCGGGTCCTTTTGTCTTTGACGAGGCAAAAGTTCTCACCTTTAAACAAAGAGGTGGGGAAAGTTTGAAAGATGCTTGGTATAGAATTAATGATTCGCAAAAAAGAGCCACCAAGAAGCAACCTACTACTATCGTGCTTAGAAATTTTTATGTTGGAATTACTTCTTGGAATAGGTTTATTCTAGATACTACTATCAATGGGAATTTCCTAGAGGCCCCAGTTTGGGAGTCCCTTAGTATTATTGAAAATCTTGTCGGGAATCTCCCTGTTGTTAGCATTCGTGAGGACATCACCCTAGCTCACATTATGAAAAAACTTGAAAAGATAGAGCTAGAGATGCCAAGCATTAATAAGATAAATGAGTTGGATCGTAAGATCCAAGGGAATTTGAATAGACTTGATAGCTCCATGCATAAAATTTTCAAAATTTTGGAGACCGTCAAATTCCATGACTTGGACTCTTCTAGGATAGACAAGATTGAGGATATCTTTGATACTCTAGGAACCACCTTCTCCTCAATAAAAACCAAAAAGGTAGAAACTCCGGCAAAGAAGGAGCCTAAGTTCGTTCACGTTCCAAAGGCTCCCCGCTCTAAAAGTAATCCACCTATTGCCAAAGGGGTTGAAACTGTAAAGACTTTGGAAGAAACACCTGTCTTTGATGAATTTATAAATGAATCTTCCCTTGACTTTTATTCTTTTGGTCTTCTACCTAGAAGTATCTCTATGAGGCCTTTATTTGAGAGTCCTCTTAAGACTAGTTGTATTATTGAAGAGCTTTTTGATGATCTTGATGACGGTTCAATTGATACAACTTGATCTCTATGCATTATGCCTAGCTTAAAGGCATAAAAGAAAGCGCTTTTGGGAGGCAGCCCACATGATTAAAATTTCTATTTTGCCTTTGTTGTGTCTTGATGTTGTTTACTACAGTAGCATCACCATTGTATCTTTACTTTTCAATTTTGTGCCAAGTATAGCCTCTGATTGCTAGAAAGTTCAAAAGTTGTGAGGTGCTGTCCAGGAAACAGATTCTGTCCTTGGATAGAAAAATTCGTATAAAATCACCAGATCATCTTTTTGGTCTGAATTTTTTTGACAGCGTGCTCTATATAATTGTCTTTCATGCGTCTGTTCTGAGTTTTTTTATTAGAGTTGCAGAAGTGCCCCGAACAAATCATTTACTACCTGCTGTTCTGTTTTTCACAGATTCTGTCCTGTTTTGTCTTAACTTCATTTTGCAAACCTAGAGCTTGCTTTTTCTTTGCAAAAACCTTTTGGCAATCTTGAGAAACAGTAGAACTTCAAGAATATATTTATTTCCAGCAAGGTACAATTATTTTATTATGGGTACTAACCTCGCTAATCAGATTATGATGAGTTATGTATGAAGGGAGTTTTCAAGTGTGCGAGGGAAGATGATAAAAAGATTCAGGAGTGTCAAGCGCTCAAGCTTGGGGATGCCCCCGTGCACCCCCAACAAATATTCAAGGAGACTCAAGCATCTAAGCTTGGGGATGCCCCCGTGCATCCCCTTCTCCATCAACATTATCAGTTCGTCTTTCGTTCCACTATATTTTAATCACTTCATGTGTTATGTGCTATGCTTGGAGCGTCTTGTTTTTAGTTTTCTTTAGCTTTTCATAACGAGTCGGAACTCAGCTTTCTTTATGTGGGAGAGAAACACGCTCCACTTCTACCTAGAACATAA
This sequence comes from Secale cereale, assembly GCA_902687465.1. Taxonomy (NCBI): domain Eukaryota; kingdom Viridiplantae; phylum Streptophyta; class Magnoliopsida; order Poales; family Poaceae; genus Secale; species Secale cereale. Next base: position 933,678,296 of record LR738710.1, read on the forward strand.
CATAGAATTTTCATGTCTATCTTTGCTGTGTGTGTTCTCTGTCTTTTAATAGCTACTATCATGTTCAGCTCTTAGTATTCATGCTTATCTTTTCAAAGAGCTTTTGTTTAGTTGGTTGCTTGAACTCTCTTTAATTACCATGCTCACCTTATTAAGAGAGTTTGCTTCCGTTGCATTGGTTGATATGTCTATGATAAAGATGCTACGTGCACAATGGCGCTTAGTAGTTCAGGTTTTCTTATGGTTAATCTCAAATAGCTGGGGGGTTCCCAATGTGTTATTGGAGTACCAACATGATTTGTTTGCCTATGATGTGGTATGGTTTAGTAATATCTTCCTTCGAGAATTTATTTTGATTGACTTGGCGTATGCTCACGCATATTTAAGACTGTAAAGAAAGTCTGTCAAGCCTTGATGATCTTTTGTTTCTGAGTAGCGATATAACTTGCATGCCTGATTCAATGTTGCTTTGTCGCTCTGCATGATTATGACCGTCATTGCTCTCTTAGTTGGTCGCTCCCAGTCTTTTGCTAACCTTCGCTTGTACTAAGCGGACTGACTGCTTGTGCATCCACATCCTTTTAATCCAGTTATGCCAGATGAGTCCACCATACCTTCCTACATGGTATTTACCTGCCATTCCTAACGGAGACTTGCATGTGCCATCTCAAAATTATTCAAAGAAAAGCATTCCTATTTTGTGCCTCTGTTGTAAGTTCATGAGGAAGTAGTGGTTAAGTCATGATCTTTTTAAGTTGGACAAGCTTCACCCCGGGATTGCATGTATAATGTGCAAACCCATAATACGAGAAGGAACTGGCATTGAGTGCGCCCGGCTCAGAAAGATAATATAAAAAACAAACCCTCCTTCACGCTTTGTTCATGAGAAATCAGAAAACTTTGGCAGTGATAAACAAAGGAGATTAAGAGGATGTGATCGTCCTCATTCGGGAGCCGTTCCTCGAAACTTGTCCATCTCAAGAAGTGATTGAGTTGTCTGCTAGCATTCGTTGACAAAACATGCATGATCTAAACAAAATATTACCTCTGTTTTAAAACCAAGAGCTCTGGTACATGTTTTGTCTTTGTTTCCGATTACGGGTTTTCAACCTTGCCAACAAAAGCCAAGGTTCGAGAGTCTCCACCTTCTTTTAAAAGCACCAACTACTGAGAGCATGATTGTCATTCTGAGTGTAATGTGCATTGTCCCAAAGTAGCATTGTCTTTTGCATGATTGTGATATCGTTTATTCTGAAATCATTGTATCTAGTCATCACTTAAACCTTGGAGGTGCCCCTGCATTTATGTTTTGCTTCACTAAAGGGGGCAAGCGAGATATCACTTTATCATATTTGCACATCATGTTCATTACAAATCTATTTGATGTTTCAATGTCATATTGTAAAACTTTCAGTTCTTTGTGATTTTCTCATGAGGCAACTTAATTACTATAGATTCATTATCTCAGTGAGCTTTTGTCATATGACTATGAATAAGTCCTATATGGTTAATAGCATGTCACCACAGAAATTATTCTTGTTATCATTTACCTACTCGAGGACGAGCAGGAATTAAGCTTGGGGATGTTGATACGTCCAACATCCAAAACGTATCTATAATTTCTGCTTGCTCTATGCCTCTTTTGGGTGATATTGCTATGATATTTATACACTTCCATACACTTTTGATCATATTTGGACTAACCTATTAACTCAGTGCACCCCAGTGCCAGTTTCTGTTTTCGGCTATTTTTGTATTTCAGGTATTCACATTACGAGAACTGCCAGGAAAAATCCAGAAAAATTATATAAAAAATCAGTGTTCCAGAAACTACCGTGCGCCCGAAGGACAGCCGGGGGGGCACCAGGGCTCCAGCCGCCCTGGCGGCGCCCCCCCCCCCCGGGCCGCGCCGGGGGGGGCCTGGGCCCCCCAAGGCTCCTCTGATGCCCCCCTTTGGCATATATTTAAAGCGTCTCCCGAAACCCTCGAGGGAGGAACTCTTTTTCGCGATCTCATCTCTGTTCCGCCGCCGCTGCCGCTTCCAAGATCGGGAGCGCCAGGAGAACTCTTCCCGGCACCCTGCCGGAGGGGAGGATCACCACCGGGAGCCTCTCCACCACCATGGACGCCTCCCGGATGAGTTGTGAGTAGTCTCCCTTGGACCATGAGTCCATGACCAGTAGCTATGTGATGTTCTCCTCCCGTTCTTGTGCTTCACTAATTAGTCCTCGTGAGCTGCCCTACATGATCGAGGCACATATGTAATCCTTATGCTGTTGCTATGATGAGTTTGCTGGGATCCGATGGATTATGAGATTATGCTCAGATTGTGCTTGAGTAATATATTTGATCTACCTCTTTTATATTTATGTTCGTAAGTAATTCTTGCATGTTCTCCGTTGTTATTTATTGCTTTGGCCAAGTAGTAGGTAGTGAGTCCAAGAGGGAACGTTATGCTTGATTGTGGGTTCATGCCCCTCGATGACTAGTTTGAGTGACAGAAACATGAGTCTAGGGGATGTGCTGTTGCCACAAGGGGGAAAACAACGGTGCTTGTGCCCGTGGGTGCAAGGATTGTTTACTTTACGCAAAGTTCTTTTAATGCAGTTGTGTGTTGCATTGAGTTTACACTATGGGTGGGACTCGCAACTTAATACCAGCGAGATGTTCTGGATAGATATCTCAAGGTGGATGATTAGTAGTAGATATTGATGGATTTCGGTCTACTTACTTTGGCGTACCGCCCATGCTTTGAACCTCAACCTTTCTTGCAATGTAGTCAGCATTGGTTTGCGTTCGTGGTCCTGTCAATTGCCCAGCTGTAATTCATTTACCTCACATAGCTGTTTTATCGTCTTTTGGGAGAGAGACATCACTAGTGAACATCATGAGACTTCGGTCCATATTACCATCATTGATCACATCCGCTATTTACTTTTCGCTATTATTTACTATTGCAATTATATCTATCACTACTATCACTTGCGTTTGATCCTTTGTAAACGACAAGGCCGGAGGGATTGACAACCTCTCTGTACTCGTTGGGAGCAAAGTTGTTTGTATCTGTGTGCAGGTCCACGTTGATTGCTAATATCTGGCGCCGTAGCAGTTGACACCTTCTTGTTGAACCTAGGAGTCTCTGGGGATTCGATCCTTGGTATCTTTGACAAGGGAAAAACTTCCGCAACACTACATCTCACACCTTCCACTTGGGGTAACCAACGAGGGGCGAGAAGCCTAGCAGCATGATAACTAAAGAGAGTTCAAGCAACCAACTAAACAAAAGCTCTTTAAAAAGATAAGCATGAATACTAAGAGCTGAACATGATAGTAGCTATTGAAAGACAAAGAACACACACAACAAAGATGGACATGAAAATTCTATGTTATGTTCTAGGTAGAAGTGGAGCGTGTTTCTCTCCCACACAAAGAAAGATGAGTTCTGACTCGTTATGAAAAGCTAATGAAAACTAAAAAAGGAAACTAAAAGCAAGACGCTCCAAGCATAGCACATAACACATGAAGTGATAAAAATATAGCGGAATGAAAGACGAACTGATAATGTTGATGGAGAAGGGGATGCACGGGGGCATCCCCAAGCTTAGACGCTTGAGTCTCCTTGAATATTTCTTGGGGGTGCATGGGGGCATCCCCAAGCTTGAGCGTTTGACACTCCTGGATCTTTTTATCATCTTCCCTCGCACACTTGAAAACTCCCTTCATACATAACTCATCATAATCTGATTAGCGAGGTTAGTACCCATAATAAAATAATTGTTCTTTGCTGGAAATAAAGATATTCTTGAAGGTCTACTGTTTCTCAAGATTGCCAAAAGGTTTTTGCAAAGAAAAAGCAAGCTCAAGGTTTGCAAAATGAAGGAAAGGCAAAACAGGACAGAATCTGTGAAAAACAGAACAGCAGGTAGTAAATGATTTTTTCGGGGAACTTCTGCAACTCTAATAAAAAAACTCAAAACAGACGCACGAAAGACAATTGTATAGAGCACGCTGTCGAAAAAATTCAGACCAAAAAGATGATCTGGTGATTTTATACGAATTGTTCTATCCAAGGACAGAATCTGTTTCCTGGACAGCACGTCACAACTTTTGAACTTTCTTGCAATCAGAGGCTACACTTGGCACAAAGTTGAAAAGCAAAGATACAATGATGATGCTACTGTAGTAACAACATCAAGACACAACAAAAGCAAAATAAAATTTTATTCATGTGGGCTGCCTCCCAAAAGCGCTTTCTTTTATGCCTTTAAGCTAGGCATAATGCAAAGAGGAATCAATAACCATCATAATAATCGGAGTTATAAATTGCTTCAAATGGTTCCTCAACAAGTTCACTCTTGTTCCTACTAGGAAAGGGGTACACACCTTTTGCCTTTCCGCGCAAGAGGATTTGTCCCTTACCTATATCGATGAAGCCTTTTACCGCTCGGAGGAAGTCCCTTCCAAGCACTATATTTCCTTGGTTTGGCTCCATGATGAAGAAATCAACCATTGTAATCCCTTTAAGGAATTTAACTGGCACGTCTTTTATTCTTCCCTGGATTTCAGAAATATCTCCATTAGTGTGTTCATGATAAGATGATAATCTATCCATGTTAAATTTTAAAAAATCATGAACAATTTTTGGCATAGTAGAAACCATAGATCCAATATCACAATAAGCAAGGAAGTCTTGATTAGAGATGCTAATCCTAACAAAAGGCTCCCAATCCTTGTCTATTTCCAAAATATCTCTCTTATTGGGTTTGGGTTTCTCTACCTTCATTAAGTCTAGAGCATCCATTCTCTTCTCAATAGTAGCAAGTCTATCTATGACAGTATCAAAGTTATGATCATAAACAAAGTAACTAGATAGACCATGTATAATTTCAAGAGCTCTAGCCTCATCACACTCTAGGAAATCTCCTTCAGCTATAATATCAAGAGAGTGTTTACACCATTTAAAAAGACCATGGTAAAAATTTCTAAGCACAATTTTTATAGGTATCCAAGGCATAATTCTCCTATGTGCATCAGAAATTCTGTCCCATGCCTTCTTCATATTTTCTCCATCCCTTTGATGGAAATCTAGGACTTCTGATTCCCTCAAAGCACCAAATCCTAACATGCTTGACTAAACAGAAAGGACTACTAGCAAATAATTAATTTTTTTTTGTGGTTTTAGATAAAGGATACTAAAGCAAAAACTGAAAGGTAAACTAACAAGACTAAAAAGCAAAGGTAAAAGATAGCGTGCAACTCCCCTATCTTGAAGAGTGGAGTCCCCGGCAACGGCGCCAGAAAACTTTGCTTGATGGCTTCTCGCCCCTCATTGGTTACCCCAAGTGGAAGGTTTGAGATGCAGTGTAGCGGAAGTTTTCCCTTGGCAAAGATACCAAGGATCGATTTCCCCTGAGACTCCCAGTTTCAACAAGAAGGTGTCAACTACTAACGGCGCCAGATATTAGCAATCAACCTGGACCTGCACACAGATACAAATAACTTTGCACCCAACGAGTACAGAGAGGTTGTCAATCCCTCCGGCCTTGTCGTTTACAAAGGATCAAACGTAAGTGATAATAGTGATAGGTATTGCTGCAAGTAATAAGTAAAAGCGGAAAGTAAATAGCGGATGTGATCAATGATGGTAATATGGACCGGGGTCCCATGATGTTCACTAGTGATGTCTCTCTCCCAAAAGACGATAAAACAGCTATGTGAGGTAAACGAATTACAGCTGGGCAATTGACAGAATTATGTGCGCAAACCAATGCTAACTATGTTGCAAGAAAGGTAGAGGTTCAAAGCATGGGCGGTACGCCAAGGCAAGTAGACCGAAATCCATCTGCATCTACTACTAATCATCCACCTTGAGATATCTATCCAGAACATCTCGTTGGTATTAAGTTGCGAGTCCCACCCATAGTGTAAACTCAAAGCAACAGACAACTGCATTAAAAGAACTTTGCGTAAAGTAAACAATCCTTACACCCGCGGGCACAAGCACCGTTGTTTTCCCCCTTGTGGCAACAGCACATCCCCTAGACTCATGTTTCTGTCACTCAAGCTAGTCATCGAGGGGCATGAACCCACAATCAAGCATAACGTTCCCTCTTGGAGTCACTACCTACTACTTGGCCAAAGCAATAAATAGCAACGGAGAACATGCAAGAATTACTTACGAACATAAATTTAAAAGAGGTAGATCAAATATATTACTCAAACACAATCTGAACATAATCTCACAATCCATCGGATCCCAGCAAACTCAACATAGCAACAGCATAAGGATTACATATGTGCCTCGATCATGTAGGGCAATGTCGGGGGAAACTGTCCACCACGAACACCTATGGGACCGGAGCCCCTTGTACGTTGCGGTAAGGGAGCGGAGGAAGCACAAAGAGCAGATCGAGGAGAGCACGTGGGCAGTTTACCCAGGTTCGGGCCGCGACGGACGCGTAAAACCCTACTCCTGCTTAGATTGTATTGAGTGTTGGAGCTCGGGAGCTTGAAGAACTAGCTACACCGAGCGAGAGAGTTGTCTAGGTTCCGAACCCTTTCTACGTTGTGCATGGGCCTCCTTTTATAGCTCAAGGGGTCACCGACAGGTGCCAACGTAGAAGAAGGGCAAAAATGTAACTTTGGTGGTAGTTGTAACAGTGCGGGAACAGTGCGTGAGCAGTGGATGAACAGTGGTCATCACCTACTTTGACAGTGGGAGACAAGAGCATTAAATGCCCGTCGCCGTCGACCCCAAAAGCGCCCGCCCGTGCGTCTCCGTTCGCCACGGTGGTAGCTTCGTCACCGTGGAGTGCCACCGTGTCCCCTAGGCTGCACAGCCATCCGCCACGCGTCCCTGGAACGGCCCCAGGGCGACGCGTGGGTCGATGAGCTGGAGCGTGGGCACACAGCGTAACTCTCCCCGGCAAGCACCTTGCCGGGGCCTTGACCTTGCCGGGCCCTGAAGCTTGCCGCTCCCCGGGCCCTGCCGGGGCTCATGTTGCGCCGAGGCATGTCTTCTGAGATGTAGTCTTCTAGTCTTCCTGGCAAGCTCCTCTTGCCAGGGTCTTGTGTTAATGTTATGGTCTTGAGCCTGGGACGGCCTTCCTGGCAAGCTCCATTTGCCGGGGTCTTGATCTTCTGACTTGTATACTTTGTTATTGAATGGCTTAACAAGGACCAGAGAGGTTTCCGGCAAGCACGTGGTAGACCCTGCCGTGGGAAGCTGCCACTGCCCGTGCACAAGTTGGGGTACTAAGGTACCCCTATCTTAGTACACCGACAGGAGCCCCCGGGCCTGGGCCACACACGGTGCCGAGCGCTGTTGGGCCAGGCCCAAAACAGTGCATGGGCACGCGCGGCCCACGGCGAGCCGTAATTCCCCTTCCGCATCCGCCGCGTCCCTCCCTAACGGCACGCGTCGATTGCGGTGTCGTGGGAGAGATCATGGCCACGTTCTTTAATGGGAAATGCGGAGCGTCCCCCACTTCCCCCTTAAAAGCAGAGGAAGCAGGGGCAGTTTCCCTCCTGCGCTTTCATTGATTCTTCAACCTCCAGAAATCCCCCTCTGCGCTCCGCCTCCACACCTCCTCCGCCGTCTTCCGCATCCGCGGCGCCGCCGAACTCCTCGCCCCCTTTCCTCGCCGCCTCCGCCATGGCCCCGAAGACCGAGAAGGCGAAGGCGGAGAAGGCCAATAAAGAGAAATCCGAGCAGGCGGCGAAGCTTGCTCTCCTGCGGAAGAGGAATGTCGTCTTCGCGCCAAGGCTCAGCGCGAGGGAGCTCTGGAACAAGTACTATCTCTTCTGGGCCAAGAAGACCAAGGCGCATCCTCGTACCAGGGTCTACCCGGCCGCCGCCAGAGATCTGTACCCCGGCGGGTATTTCTTCTTCGCTGTCTTCTTTCACTGTGGCTTGTGCCCTCCGTTCTCGGAGTTTTTCTGCGACATCATGAACACGTACAACCTCCACCTCTTAGACTTTACCCCCAACGCCATCCTTACGATGGCGGTTTTCGCACATCTGTGCGAAAACTACATAGGGATATATCCAAACGTAGCACTCTTTCGGCATTTCTTCATGCCTAGAGTAGAGGCCGGCGCTCCCCTCTCCGGGGGGATCTCCTGGATCTTCCGCTTGAACAAGAAGGAATCATATCTGAAAGGAGAACTCCGCGGCAAGTGGGAGGAGTGGTGCGCGGATTGGTGCTGGGTAGTGGAGGACGAGCCGCAGCCTTTCACTGCGCCGCGCACAACAGCCATAGTGCGCGGCAGGGACTGGAGCGATTTGGCCGCGGATGACGTCAAGCTCAACGTCGCCCTTGTCAGGATACTTCGTCTCCGGACAGCCAAGTTGACCATCGGAGAGGTAGGGGCAGATTTCCTCCGCCGCCGCATTGCTCCTTTACAGGAGAGGAAAAGGCCAGCATGGGAGTTCGGCAATGCGGCGGATATTATGAGGCTGCGCCCAGGATTGAACTTCAACTTCACGTCGTTGGAGCTGAAGGGGATGGTCCGGGAGCTTTTTAAGCACGACCCGGCCCATCCGGAGTGGTTTAGACCTCCCCGGGGAGTGGTGCCGCTGTGCAACAGCACCGCCCGGGATGCCTTGCGGGCGATGATGCCCGCGTGTGACTCTCACGGCGTCGACCCAACATGGATAGTGCCCACGCCGGACGCCATTATGAGTTTCTTTGATAACTTGGTCGAGGTGCCGAAGAACACCGAGGAGATCAAGGGTCTCACCCGGGCCACCACGGATCGGGAGATAGCTTATATTGCTACCCGGGTAGAAGAGGCCGCCGCAGCCGCAGCGGTAGGAGACTTTGGGTTCACCGTTGACGAGGCAGAGGCCGAGGACGCGTCGTGCCAGGCCGAGGAGGCAGAGATCCGGAGACTTCTCAAACTTCCGCCCGACGAGCTCGCTGGGGTCCCTTCTCTGAGGCATGCCGGGATCCCCGGGGTTGTGAGCGAGGCCGCGGCAAGAGGCGAGGTTGCCGGAGGAAGCAGAGGTGCCGGAGGGAGCGGAGCCACCGGAGGGAGCAGGGCCGCGGGGCAGGGTGCTGGGCCCAGCGAGCCCACCGAGGAGGAGGAGGAGGACGCCGGAGCCGACGAGGATACTGGCGGATCTCTGGGGCTAGACGATGTCTCCTCGTCCTCGGAGAGCTCTCCGCCCCGGGCAAGTCCCAAGCGAACTCCGTTGAAGCGCCTCCGCAAGGCGCCTACTGCGACGAGGACGCAGGCGCCCCGACAACAGCCTGCTCGCCGGGCGACGCGAGCCACCAGGGGGAGCCAGGCTGCGACGGAGGCGCCCCGCACATCAGCCGCGACGGAGGCGCCCCGCGCAACAGCTGCGGCGGAGGCGCCCCGTGTGCCAGCGCCAAGTGGAGGGGGATCCTCTCAGAGTGGAGCAGTTGCTCCGCCTGCTCCCCGGGCCTCGGCGCCAACGGAGGCTGGGTCTTCGCAGCCCCCAGCCCCGGAGACCGCCAAGCACCCGAGGGAGCCTTCTCCTCCTGCTCCTCGCGCGGGGGCGCCTCAGGTGGAGTTTGACTTCTCCGCCCTGAGCGACGACGACGACGAGGAACAGGAGTAAGCACTTGTATTTTGTAGCTTCTTCAATTCTGTCTTGATTCTTTCGTTGATGATTCTGATCTTGTTTCTTGATTTGCCTGCAGGACCCTGACCCAACGGATGGCGAAGAGGGCCAAGGTCCCCGTGGTCGAGGTCGAGGACGACTCGCCCGTCGCGGCGATAGGGGACGCGCCGGCGACGAACTTGCCAGACCCAAGCGCTGCTCCGAGGAGCAGCCCCCAGCGCAGCCCCCAGCGTAAGTCTGGGCTTGATCTTTCCGCTCGTCGGGCGCACATGAGGTCTTTGCTTGATACTAACGTTTTGTTGCTCTGTTTGTCTTGCTTGTCTTGTGCAGAAGTTGAGCCGCAGCTGCAGGAGCGCCCGGAGACTACTCCCGATGAGCTGCAGATTCCACCCTCCCCGCCAAGGACGAGCTCCCCGGCGAGGGAGGATGTTCCGCCAAGGACGGGCTCCCCGCCAAGGGCGGGCAGCCCTACAAGGGTGGCCACCCCGCCAAGGGAGGGCACAGGCGGCCCTCCGCCATCAGGGGCCACTGCTCCCCCGCCAAGGGAGGAATCCCCGGCGAGGGAGCCTGTCATCGACGAAGTCCGCGAAGGTAAGTCTTATAGCTTCGTCTTCTTGGACTTGTCTTTTTTGGATATTTGCTTGATCTTTTTCTTTTCTTCTTCTTCTGTTAGACCCTCCTCCCCCGGAGCGGATGGAGACGGAGGTCATCGTCGAGGAGGAGGGCGCGCAAGGCGACGCCGGCAATGCCACTGTCGTCGAGGACATGGCGGGAGCCGACGAGCCTGCCGCGGAGGAGACTGCCCCGACCGCAGACGCAGCGGCCGGGGAGGGGGACGGCGGCCACACTGCCGGCCCGGAGGCGGCAGGAGCGTCGAGCGCTGCGCCGGCCGCCGACCCCTCCGCCGGCAAGGAGCAGTCGGGCTTCTATCTTGAGGCCCCCAACGGCGTCTTCATACAAGTGCCGTGGGGGTCTTCGTCGCGAGCCCCCGAGGAGGGAGAGACCTTTGATGGAGAGGTCCTCGCCTCCGCGGGGTTGAAGATCGTTGAAGCGCCTGGCGGGAGCGACGAGCCCGAGAAGGAGAAACTGCTTCACCGGCTCCTGGCCCTTTACCGGGCCAGTCAGGCGAAATTGGAGTCTCGGGAAGCCCTCACCGCCAAGGCTGCAGCAGACTTGGAGAAACGCGCCGCGGAGCTCCGCGCCGCCAACCAGGCGGCCCTCCGCGACTTGGCGGAGGAGCGCGAGAGGCTTGCTGGAGAGCAGCAGGAGTTCCTCCTGGAGAAGGCTGAGGCCGAGGAGCAGCAGCGGCTAGTCGGTGAAGCGCTGTCCCAGCGAGAAGGAGCGCTCAACCAGCGGAAAGTCGACCTCGACGCTCACGAGGACGACCTTACCGCCCGGGAGCAGGCCCTTGGCGGGGAGTTGAAGGAAGCGAAAGCCGCCGCGGCCACCGCGGAGACCGCCAAGAAGGACCTTGAAGCTAAGGTGGTGCAGCTGGAGGAGTACCTGAAGGCGAGCACGGAGAGGGTCACCGCGCTCAACATAGAGCGCGAGAAAGACGCCCATACCAAGTCTGAACTCCAGGTACGCCTCTCCAAGCAGGGCGACGAACTCAAAGCCGCCAAGGACTCAATTGCTGATCTGGAGTTAAAGGTCTCTACGTTGAAAGATTCACTCGACGCCGTCCGGGACCGCGAAACCAAACTGAAGGACGAGCTCCGCAAGGAGCGAGGCCTGGTGGAGAGCGCCGCCACTTCAGCTAACAACTTCCGCCGGACCGTCGAAATATGGACTGAAGATCTGGTGGCTTCTGCTGGCAACATCGACAAGGCGCTGATGGCGCTGAGGGTGGAACGCCTCATATACTCTCCGGATCCAAATCTCCCCCACAGCGCCAAGCTCAGTCTTTTCTTCAGGGGGATCGCGCCGGTGCTCGCACGTCTGCAGCAGAAGCTCCCCGCGCAGCTGGCCGAGGAGTCGCGCCAGCTCTGCGCGAGGTCCCTGGAGCGCATCTTGACCAAGATTGTTTACCGCAATCCTGGTATTAATCTCGTCAACGTCCTCCGCAGCTTGCCGGCCGACGCAGATCAGGAGGCCCTGAAGGCGCAGGTCGCCCACATCATCGCCAAGGTGAACAAGATCTCCAGGCGTGAAGGCGACCGCGTAGATTAGGCCTCTTTCTTTTTATTTCCTTTGCTGCTGCAAAGTGTGCCATGGACATGAATCTATTAGTGATTGCGACAAGTTATCCCTTGTAATATATTATCTTATTTTGAGCAATCAGTGCAATGTTATCTCCCTTGCTTTGGTCCTTTACTTTGTATGCTTTTAACCCTACGCTTCTAGGGAACTCGCCGGCAAGGGACCCTTGCCGCGAGCGCTGAGTGCTGGACTCTGAGCAGCCTGCTGGCAAAGGCCTTATCGGCAAGCAACCTTGCCGCAGCTAGCCGCAACGCACTTAGCTTGCTGAGCGAACTCGAAAACGAAGTAAGGGCGCGACACTTGTCGCAGCTCACTTAAATCGTTGAGCGTACTCGAAAACAAGGTAAGGGTGCGTCCAGCCACGGGTAGGTTCCTCCGCGCACAGGTTTTCCATACAAAGTGTGGTTGTTCAAGGAAGATAACTAAAATTTTAAAAATTTGAACTGCTCAAATTCTGGTAACTTAGCTTTCATATATTGCTTGTTTCCCCGACAAGGCTTCTCTTTCTTGAACAGCACTTGGTTCATCCTCCATCTCCTTCCCCCCCGGCAAACTTTTGCGCGAGGAACATTCCTTCTGTTTAAGAGGGAAAGAAAAAGAGGAGGGACAACAAGTATATGACCTTTCGGCGTGCTAATGCTTACCGGGTTCGTGTGTTGCACAAAATGCCAGACAATGTATGCAAATAACGAAGAAAAGCATGGGAAAGGCAAATAGTGCAAAACACGAGAGCTTTACAGATGCACGGGATCTGCGCCCGGCTTTGTACAAAGGATTACATGCAACAGCGGCAAGACTCGTACAAAAGGTGGTTTCCGGAGCGGATCACGGCAACCGCGCCTTATGGGTGAAACTTGCGAAGATGCTCTATGTTCCAGGAGTTGCTCACCGGTAAGCCTTCTTCGGTCTCAAGGCGGACAGCGCCGGGCCTTGTTACTTGTCTCACCCGATAAGGGCCTTCCCACTTCGGCGTCAACTTGTTGGAATTCTTGGCGGACTGAACACGCCGAAGAACAAGGTCGCCTTCCTCGAGACTCCTGGCCTTAACCTTGCGGCTATGATAGCGGCGCAAGGCTTGCTGGTATCGAGCAGCTCGTACAGCAGCCTGGAGACGTTCCTCCTCGAGGAGCAATGCATCATCTTGTCGCAGTTGCTCTTGCTCGAGCTCATCATAAGCGAGCACTCGAGGAGACCCGTATACGAGTTCCGTGGGGAGAACTGCCTCTGCTCCATAGACAAGAGCAAAGGGTGTCTGTCCGGTGGCTCGATTTGGTGTCGTTCTGATTGACCAAAGAGCCGCCGGTAACTCCTCTATCCAGTTTCTTCCGCACTTGCGCAGCCTGTCAAAGGTCCTTGTCTTGAGTCCGCGCAGCACTTCAGCATTTGCCCTCTCCGCTTGACCGTTGCTCCTCGGGTGAGCAACAGAAGCGAAGCAGACCTTGGCGCCAAGGTCTTGGACGTATTGCATGAAGGTGCGACTAGTGAATTGCGTGCCGTTGTCGGTGATGATCCTGTTAGGGATCCCGAAACAGCAAACAATCGACCTGAAGAACCTGACCGCTGACTGTGCTGTCACCTTTCTCACCGGTTCCACTTCTGGCCACTTTGTGAACTTGTCGATTGCAACGTACAAGTACTCAAAGCCCCCGACAGCTCGGGGGAAAGGGCCGAGGATATCGAGCCCCCAGACCGAGAAGGGCCAGGACAAAGGGATCGTCTGGAGAGCTTGAGCTGGCTGATGAATTTGCTTAGCATGGAACTGGCACGCTTCACACTTGGTTACTTGTGCAGTTGCATCTTGGAGGGCTTCTGGCCAGAAGAACCCTTGCCGGAATGCCTGCCCGGCAAGTGCCCTTGCGCCAATGTGGTGGCCACATATGCCTCCATGTATCTCTGCCAACAGCTTCTGTCCATCTTCTCTGGAAATGCACTTCAACCTGACACCATTGAGTCTTCTTCTGTACAATTCGTTGTCAACGAACTGGTACATACTTGACTGCCTGGTTATCTTCTCTATCTCTTCTGGGTCGTCGGGAAGTTCTCCAGTTTGCAGAAAACGGACAATCTGCTGCGCCCATGCCGGAGCCCGAGGCTCAACGGCAAGGACTAAAGGCATGAGGGCCGCTGCGGGAACCCCAGCTTCTACGGCAAGAACCTCTGGTTCTGCCAGAGCTGATGGTCCCCCGGCAAGCTCGCCGGGGCGAGGCTTGTCGGGAACGCTTGCTTCAACTGTACAGACCCTAGGATCTGCAGGAGCAAACTGTTCCTCCGCGTTCTGGTCGTTGATCTTGGGAACCTTGGCGGTGGCTTCGGGAAGATCTGCCGGCAAGTAATCGCCGGAGACCAACTTTCTCTTCTTACTTTGCCCAACTGATGGTGTAACGGATGGCTGAGTCAGCTTGAGCAGGAAGGTCCCTGGTTCCACAGGTAACTTCATCGCAGCACACTTTGAGAGGCCATCTGCAATTTCATTCTGAGCTCTTGGAACGTGCTCCATTTGCAGACCTTCAAAGTGTTCTTCAAGCTTCCTCACTTCATCTACATAAGCTTCCATCAAAGGGCTCTGGTAACTCTTGTTAACTTGTCGGACCACCAACTGAGAGTCTCCCCGCACAATCAGCTTCTTAATCCCAAGTTCGGCCGCAATCCTGAGGCCGGCAAGCAAGCCTTCATACTCAGCAGTATTGTTTGTCGCTTGCTCCCTGGGAAAGTGCATCTGGATAACATACTTGAGGTGTTCTCTGGTGGGCGCTATGAGTACCACGCCGGCACCGGCGCCTTGCAGCGAGAAGGCACCATCAAAGTACATTACCCATTCACTCGTCGCTTCTTGTACGGGTACACTTGTCTCTGGAACTTCTTCATCGGGCGTTGGGGTCCATTCAGCTATGAATTCTGCCAAAGCTCGGCTCTGGATAGTTGAAGTACTCTCAAACTTGAGACCAAAGCTCGACAGCTCCAGTGCCCACTCAACGATCCTGCCTGTTGCTTCTGGATTTTGCAATATCCTCTTCAACGGAAAGCGAGTGACCACTGTTATCTCATGTGCTTGGAAGTAATGGCGCAGCTTTCTCGAGGCCATGAGGAGGCCGAAAAGCAACTTCTGCACCCCGGAGTATCTTGATCTAGCCCCCTGCAAAAGGGAACTCACAAAATACACCGGGCGCTGCACCATCTTTCTTCGCACTTCTCCTTGTTCCTGCGCAGAGTTGTCCTTGTCGGGGCCAGAGCTTGTCGGAGCAGCCCCCTGCTTGTCGCTGGATCCGCTTGCCGGTGGCGTAGACTCTTCCTCTGCCTCCCTCTCCGCTACCAACGCAGCACTAACCACTTGATTGGTTGCCGCTAAGTACAGCAGCAACTTCTCTTGTGGCCTAGGTGTGACAAGTATTGGAGTGGAGGATAGGTATCGTTTCAAGTCTTGCAGCACTGCCTCCGCTTCCGGAGTCCATTTCATAGGACCTGCCTTCTTCAAGATTTTGAAGAAAGGTAGGGCGCGTTCTGCAGACTTCGAAATGAACCTACTGAGGGCAGCTACACAACCTGCAAGTCTCCTTACGTCCTTGACGCGCTTCGGGGCTTCGATCTGCTCGATGGCTTTTATCTTGTCGGGATTAGCTTCAATCCCCCTCTGGGACACAAAGAACCCGAGAAGCTTGCCGGTGGGGACTCCAAAGACGCACTTCTCGGGATTCAACTTGAGCTGGATCTTGCGCAGATTTGCAAATGTTTCTTCCAAATCTTGAATCAGGGTATCTCTGCTCTTGCTCTTCACCACTATGTCATCCATGTAGGCTTCTACGTTTCTGTGGATCTGTGGCTCAAAAGCAGTGTGCACTACCCTTGCAAATGTAGAGCCTGCATTCTTCAATCCAAAGGGCATGCGTATGAAACAATATGTGCCGCATGGAGTGATAAATGCAGTCTTCTCTTCGTCTTCCTTGGCCATGAAAATCTGGTGGTAGCCTGAATACGCATCAAGGAAGGAAAGTAGCTCTCATCCGGCAGTGGAGTCAACAATCTGGTCAATGCGCGGCAAGGGAAATGGATCCTTGGGACATGCTTTATTCACATCGGTGAAGTCTATACACAGTCTCCACTTCCCGTTGGCCTTACGCACGACAACTGGATTTGCTAACCACGTTGGATGGATCACGCCTCTAACCAGGCCTGCTGCTTCTAGTTTCTTGATCTCTTCGGCAATGAATTCTTGGCGCTCCACGGCTTGCTTCCTGACCTTCTGCTTGACGGGCCGCGCATGAGGACAAACAGCAAGCTTGTGCTCAATTACCTTCCTGGGAACACCGGGGATGTCAGATGGTTGCCACGCAAACACATCGACATTCGCCCGCAGGAAGGCAACGAGCGCGCTTTCCTATTTGCTGTCAAGGGTAGCACTGATGGTGAAGGTACCACCAGTGCCGTCCTCCTTGGCAGACACCTTCTTGGTTGCCGGTGGAGCGGCCATCCCCTTCTTGCACTTGCCGGTGGAGCTCGATGGGATGTCCTCGACGGCAGCGCAGCACTCCGAAGAGGTGCGTTTGCCGGAGTGGGCCCCAGAGCACTTGCCGGACTTGGTCTTGGTCTTCTTTCCCCCGGGAGCTTCAGCGGCAAGTGTATCGCTCTCCGCTGCGGTTGCTGCATCCCGGTATATCTTGTCGGCGTAGATAAGCGCGTCCTTCTTGTCGCCATGGACAGAGATGACGCTTATCGGCCCCGGCATCTTGAGTACATTGTAGGCGTAGTGGGAAGCTGCCATGAACTTGGCGAGGGCAGGACGTCCAAGTATCCCATTGTATGGCAATGGGATATCGGCAACATCAAAGGTTATCCTCTCTGTCCTGAAGTTGAGCTCCCCGCCAAAGGTCACTGGCAGAGTGATCTTCCCTTTGGGCTTGCTCCTTCCCGGGTTTATTCCTTGGAACGAACCGGTTTCTTCGAGCTCGCCATCTGGGATCTGGAGTTTCTTGATCACAGCTGAGGATATCAAGTTCAGGCCGGCCCCGCCGTCAACCAACATTTTGGTGACCTTGAGTTTGCGGATGGTTGGTGAAGAATGCGCCCGCGTGAACGCCGGATCAGGTTCGCACAACCTCGACGCCCCCTACCTGGCGCGCCAAAGATGTCGGGGGAAACTGTCCACCACGAACACCTATGGGACCGGAGCCCCTTGTACGTTGCGGTAAGGGAGCGGAGGAAGCACAAAGAGCAGATCGAGGAGAGCACGCGGGCAGTTTACCCAGGTTCGGGCCGCGACGGACGCGTAAAACCCTACTCCTGCTTAGATTGTATTGAGTGTTGGAGCTCGGGAGCTTGAAGAACTAGCTACACCGAGCGAGAGAGTTGTCTAGGTTCCGAACCCTTTCTACGTTGTGCATGGGCCTCCTTTTATAGCTCAAGGGGTCACCGACAGGTGCCAACGTAGAAGAAGGGCAAAAATGTAACTTTGGTGGTAGTTGTAACAGTGCGGGAACAGTGCGTGAACAGTGGATGAACAGTGGTCATCACCTACTTTGACAGTGGGGGACAAGAGCATTAAATGCCCTTTGCCGTCGACCCCAAAAGCGCCCGCCCGTGCGTCTCCGTTCGCCACGGTGGTAGCTTCGTCACCGTGGAGTGCCACCGTGTCCCCCAGGCTGCACAGCCATCCGCCACGCGTCCCTGGAACGGCCCCAGGGCGACGCGTGGGTCGATGAGCTGGAGCGTGGGCATACAGCGTAACTCTCCCCGGCAAGCACCTTGCCGGGGCCTTGACCTTGCCGGGCCCTGAAGCTTGCCGCTCCCCGGGCCCTGCCGGGGCGCATGTTGCGCCGAGGCATGTCTTCTGAGATGTAGTCTTCTAGTCTTCCTGGCAAGCTCCTCTTGCCAGGGTCTTGTGTTAATGTTATAGTCTTGAGCCTGGGACGGCCTTCCCGGCAAGCTCCATTTGCCGGGGTCTTGATCTTCTGACTTGTATACTTTGTTTTTGAATGGCTTAACAAGGACCAGAGAGGTTTCCGGCAAGCACGTAGTAGACCCTGCCGCAGGAAGCTGCCACTGCCCGTGCACAAGTTGGGGTACTAAGGTACCCCTATCTTAGTACACCGACAGGTAGCTCACTAGGTCTAATTAGTGAAGCACAAGAACGGGAGGAGAACATCACATAGCTACTGGTCATGGACCCATGGTCCAAGGGAGACTACTCACAACTCATCCGGGAGGCGTCCATGGTGGTGGAGAGGCTTCCGGTGGTGATCCTCCCCTCCGGCAGGGTGTCGGGAAGAGTTCTCCTGGTGCTCCCGATCTTGGAAGCGCAGCGGCGGCGGAACAGAGATGAGATCGCGAAAAAGGGTTCCCGTCTCGTGGGTTTCGGGACACGATATAAATATATGCCAAAGGGGGGCATCAGCGGAGGCCTGGGGGGCCCAGGCGCCCCCCCCCCCCCGGCGCGGCCAGGAGGGGGGCCGCGCCACCAGGGTGCCTGGAGCCCTGGTGGCCCCCCTCCGGCCCTACTTTGGCTGCCGGGAAGCTTCTGGCACGCTGATTTTTTATATAATTTTTCCGGGATTTTTCTGGCAGTTCTCGTAATGGGAAAACCTGAAATACAAAAACAGCAGAATACAGAAACTGGCACTGGGGTGCACTGAGTTAATAGGTTAGTCCAAATATGATCAAAAGTGTATGGAAGTGTATAAATATCATAGCAATATCACCCAAAAGAGGCATGGAGCAAGCAGAAATTATAGATACGTTTTGGACGTATCAGTTTACCTTTCAGTTTTTGCTTTAGTATCCTTTATCAAAAATCACAAAAATAGTTATCTTGCTTGCTTGCTGCTATGGGTTCCACCGAGAACACCAAGTTGTGTGACTTTACTAGTCATAACAACGATGACTTTATCTGCACGCCTATCACTACACCTGCCACTTCAGCACCTTCTTATGAAATTAAACCTGCTTTACTGAACCTAGTTATGAAAGTGCTGGAGATGATGCTGCTTTACACTTAAACAATTTTGTTGAACTCTGTGATATGCAAAAGTACCAAGAAATAGATGGTAATATTGTTAAGCTTAAGCTTTTTCCTTTCTCCTTGAGAGGAGGAGCTAAAATTTGGTTTCAATCTTTGCCTAGAAATAGCATAGATTCTTGGGACAAGTGCAAAGATGCTTTTATTGGAAAATACTATCCACCTGCCAAAATTATCCAACTAAGGAGTAACATAATGAATTTCAAACAATTGGATAATGAACACGTTGCCCAAGCTTGGGAACGCATGAAATCTCTTGTCAAGAACTGCCCTACTCATGGTTTGACTACTTGGATAGTTATCCAAACTTTTTATGCAGGCTTGAACTTTACCTCGCGGAACTTGTTAGATTCGACCGCGGGAGGAACCTTTATGTCAACTACACTTGGTGCTGCCACGAAGCTTCTCGATGAGATGATGACCAATTATTCCCAATGGCACACCGAACGCGCTCCAACAGGTAGGAAGGTAAACTCTGTCGAGGAGATTTCCTCCCTAAATGAAAAAGTTGACTTGATCATGTCTCTACTTTCGAAGCAATCTTCTATTGATCCTCGTGATGTTCCTTTAAATTCTTTGATTGCTCAAGAACAAGTAGATGTGAACTTTATCTCTAGAAACAATTTCAATAACAATGCTTATAGGAGTAATTTTGGTAGCAATCCTAGACCGTTCCCCTCTAATTCCTATGGGAACAACAATGCTTATAGCACCAAGAACTCCACTTCTGAACTAGGGAGTATGCTTAAAGATTTCATCACTACCCAAAAAGCCTTCAATAAGAGTGTAGAAGAAAAACTAAACAAACTAGATGATCTCTCTTCGAAGGTAGACAATTTAGCCCATGAGGTAGAGTTGCTTAAAACTAGAACTTCTCCTCTCGAGGAGAGGAAGGTCACTCCTATGAATGCTATTCAAGTGCAAATTAATGAAAACATTAGGATGTTGGCTAAACTTAAAGAGAGATGGGCTAGAGAAAAGGAGGAAGAAGATAGAATTAAGAGCCTTCCTACCCACCACACTATTGCTACTATCCAAGTTGTTGAGGATATCCAAACTCTTAGCACCCAATGCACTCCTGGTCCTGTTGGACCTATTAATGGACCAAACAAGTGAGCCTAAAGGACACCACTACCACTTTACTTGATAGTAGTGACCTTGATTTTGATAATTGCACCCTTACCGAAGTTATTGATTTCCTTCACAAGATGTCTAAAGATCCCCGCACTAGCACGCTTAACCTTGCCTTCACAGAGCATATCACTAATGCTCTCATCAAAGCTAGGGAGGAGAAACTTAGGGTAGAAGCCTCCATACCTAGAAAGCTAGAAGATGGTTGGGATCCTATGATTAAAATTAAGTTGAATAACTTCTCTTGCTATGCTTTATGTGATGTTGGAGCTAGTACCTCTGTTATGCCCAAAAGAATATATGATATGCTTAAATTGAAACCTTTTGATTCTTGTTCTTTTGGTGTTCATCTTGTTGATTCTTCCATAAAGAAACCCTTGGGGAGGATCGACGATGTTCTTATCATTGTCAATGACAATTATGTTCCCGTTGATATTACTATTATGGATATTGAATGTGAACCTTCTTGTCCAATTATTTTGGGACGACCTTTTCTTCGCACCGTTGGTGCCATCAAAGACATGAAAGAGGGGAATATAAGATTCCAATTTCCTCTCAAGAAAGGGATGGAACACTTCCCTAGAAAGAAGATTAAGTTACCTTTTGAGTCCGTTATACGGGCTAGCTATTCTTTTACTCTTGATAAAACTTGATCTTTTTGCATTATGCCTAGCTTAAAGGCATAAAAGAAAGCGCTTTTGGGAGGCAGCCCACAATGAATAAAATTTTATTTTGCTTTTGTTGTGTCTTGATGTTGTTACTACAGTAGCATCATCATTGTATCTTTACTTTTCAGCCTTGTGCCAAGTGTAGCCTCTGATTGCAAGAAAGTTCAAAAGTTGTGACGTGCTGTCCAGGAAACAGATTCTGTCCTTGGATAGAAAGATTCGTATAAAATCACCAGATCATCTTTTTGGTCTGAATTTTTTCGACAGCGTGCTCTATACAATTTTCTTTCGGGCGTCTGTTCTGAGTTTTTTTATTTTAGTTGCAGAAGTGCCCCGAAAAAATTATTTACTACCTGCTGGTCTGTTTTTCACAGATTCTGTCCTGTTTTGCCTTTCCTTCGTTTTGCAAACCTTGAGCTTGCTTTTTCTTTGCAAAAACCTTTTGGCAATCTTGAGAAACAGTAGACCTTCAAGAATATCCTTATTTCCAGCAAAGAACAATTATTTTATTATGGGTACTAACCTCGCTAATCAGATTATGATGAGTTATGTATGAAGGGAGTTTTCAAGTGTGCGAGGGAAGATGATAAAAAGATTCAGGAGTGTCAAACGCTCAAGCTTGGGGATGCCCCCATGCACCCCCAAGAAATATTCAAGAAGACTCAAGCGTCTAAGCTTGGGGATGCCCCCGTGCATCCCCTTCTCCATCAACAATTATCAGTTCGTCTTTCGTTCCACTATATTTGTATCACTTCATGTGTTATGTGCTATGCTTGGAGCGTCTGGCTTTTAGTTTTCCATTTTAGTTTTCTTTAGCTTTGCTTGCTTTTCAGAACGAGTTGGAACTCAGCTTTCTTTGTGTGGGAGATAAACACGCTCCACTTCAACCTAGAACATAACATAGAATTTTCATGTCTATCCTTGCTGTGTGTGTTCTTTGTCTTTCAATAGCTACTATCATGTTCAGCTCTTAGTTTCCATGCTTATCTTTTTAAAGAGCTTTTGTTTAGTTGGTCGCTGGAACTCTCTTTAGTTTTCATGCTTATCTTGTTAAGAGAGTTGGCTTCTGTTGCACTGGTCGATATGTCTATGATAAAAATGCTATGTGCATAATGATGCTTAGTAGTTCATGTTTTCTTATGGTTAGTCTCAAATAGCTGGGGGGTTCCCAATGTGTTATTGGAGTACCAACATGATTTGTTTGCCTATGATGTGGTATGGTTTAGTGATATCTTCCTTCAAGAATTTATTTTGATTGACTTGGCATATGCTCACGCATATTTAAGACTGTAAAGAAAGTCTATCAAGCCTTGATGATCTTTTATTTCTGAGTAGCGATATAACTTCCATGCCTGATTCAATGTTGCTTTGTCGCTCTGCATGATTATGACCGTCATTGCTCTTTTAGTTGGTCGCTCCCAGTCTTTTGCTAACCTCCACCTGTACTAAGCGGACTGACTGCTTGTGCATCCCAAATCCTTTAAACCAGTTATGCCATATGAGTCCACCATACCTTCATATACATGGTATTTACCTGCCATTCCTAACGAAGACTTTCATGTACCATCTCGAAATTATTCAAAAAAGCATTTCTCTTTTGTGCCTCTGTTTTAGCTCATGAGGAAGTAGTAGTTAATTCATGATCTTTTTAAGTTGGACAAGCTTCACCCCGGGATTGCATGTCTAATGTGCAAACCTATAATACGAGAAGGAACTGGCAAAGAGTGCGCCCGGCTCAAAAATAAATACAACAAACAAACCCTCCTTCACGCTTTGTTCATGAGAAATCAGAAAACTTTGGCAGTGATAAACAAAGGATATTAAGAGGATGTGATCGTCCTCATTCGGGAGTCGTTCCTCGAAACTTGTCCAGCTCGAGAAGTAATTGAGTTATCTGCTAGCATTCGTTGACGAAACATGCATATCTAAAAAAATAATTATTACCTCTGTTTTTTAAAACCAAGAGCTCTGGTACATGTTTAGTTTTTGTTTCCGACCACGGGATTTCAACCTTGCCAACCAAAGCCACGGTTCGAGAGTCTCCACCTTCTTTAAAACACCAACTATTGAGAGCATGATTGTCATTCTGAGTGTAATGTGCATTGTCCCAAAGTAGCATTGTCTTTTGCATGATTATGATATCGTTTATTCTGAAATCATTGTATCTAGTCTTCACTTAAACCTTGGAGGTGCCCCTGCATTTATGTTTTGCTTCACTAAAGGGGGCAAGCGAGGTACCACTTTATCATATTTGCACACCATGCTCACTTCAAATCTATTTGATGTTTCAGTATCATATTGTAAAACTTTCAGTTCTTTGTGATTTTCTCATGAGTCAACTTAATTACTACAGATTCATTGTCTCAGTAAGCTTTTGTCATGTGACTGTGAAAAGTCCTTATATGGTTAATAGCATGTCACCACAGAAATTATGCTTGTTATCATTTACCTACTCGAGGACGAGCAGGAATTAAGCTTGGGGATGTTGATACGTCCAAAACGTATCTATAATTTCTGCTTGCTCCATGCCTCTTTTGTGTGATATTGCTATGTTATTTATGCACTTCCATACACTTTTGATCATATTTGGACTAACCTATTAACTCAGTGCACCCCAGTGCCAGTTTCTGTTTTCTGCTGTTTTTGTATTTCAGGTTTTCCCATTACGTAAACTGCCAGAAAAATTCCGGGAAAAATATATAAAAATCAGCGTTCCGGAAGCTTCCATGCGGCCAAAGTAGGGCTGGAGGGGGGCCACCAGGCCTCCAGGCGGTCAGGGGGCGCGCCCCCCCTAGGCCGCGCCGCCAGGGCGCCTGGGCCCCCAGGCCCCCTCTGACGCCCCCCTTTGGCATATATTTACACCGCGTCCCGAAACCCTCGAGGACGGAATCCTTTTTCGCGATCTCATCTCTGTTCCGCCGCCGCCGCGCTTCCAAGATCGGGAGCACCAGGAGAACTCTTCCCGGCACCCTGCCGGAGGGGAGGATCACCACCGGGAGCCTCTCCACCACCATGGACGCCTCCCGGAAGAGTTGTGAGTAGTCTCCCTTGGACCATGGGTCCATGACCAGTAGCTATGTGATGTTCTCCTCCCCTTTTTGTTCTTCACTAATTAGACCTCGTGAGCTGCCCTACATGATCGAGGCACATATGTAATCCTTATGCTGTTGCTATGATGAGTTTGCTGGGATCCGATGGATTATGAGATTATGTTCAGATTGTGTTTGAGTAATATATTTGATTTACCTCTTTTATATTTATGTTCTTGAGTAATTCTTGCATGTTCTCTGTTGCTGTTTATTGCTTTGGCCAAGTTGTAGGTAGTAACTCCAAGAGGGAACGTTATGCTTGATTGTGGGTTCATGCCCCTCGATGACTAGCTTGAGTGACAGAAACATGAGTCTAGGGGATGTGCTGTTGCCACAAGGGGGAAAACAACGGTGCTTGTACTCACGGGTGCAAGGATTGTTTATTTTACGCAAAGTTCTTTTAATGCAGTTGTCTGTTGCTTTGAGTTTACACTATG
This sequence comes from Secale cereale, assembly GCA_902687465.1. Lineage (NCBI taxonomy): Eukaryota > Viridiplantae > Streptophyta > Magnoliopsida > Poales > Poaceae > Secale > Secale cereale. The sequence goes on from LR738710.1 coordinate 933,702,418, forward strand.
GGTGGGACTCGCAACTTAATACCAGCGAGATGTTCTGGATAGATATCTCAAGGTGGATGATTAGTAGTAGATGCAGATGGATTTTGGTCTACTTACCTTGGCGTACCGCCCATGATTTTGAGCCTCTACCTTTCTTGCAGCATAGTTAGCATTGGTTTGCGCACATAATTCTGTCAATTGCCCAGCTGTAATTCGTTCACCTCACATAGCTGTTTTATCGTCTTTTGGGAGAGAGACATCACTAGTGAACATCATGGGACCCCGGTCCATATTACCATCACTGATCACATCCGCTATTTACTTTCTGCTTTTACTTACTAGTTGCAGTTATACCTATCACTATTATCTCTTGCGTTTGATCCTTTGTAAACGACAAGGCCGGAGGGATTGACAACCTCTCTGTACTCGTTGGGAGCAAAGTTATTTGTATCTATGTGCAGGTCCAGTCAGTTGCTAAATATCTGGCGCCGTTAGCAGTTGACACCTTCTTGTTGAACCTTGGAGTCTCAGGGGAATTCGATCCTTGGTATCTTTGCCAAGGGAAAACTACCGCTACACTGCATCTCAAACCTTCCACTTGGGGTAACCAACGAGGGGCGAGAAGCCATCAGTGTGGTCACCCAAGAGGTATGGCATTAGCATATATATCCAATTGTTGTTGCATTGCTAACTACATGCTCACACACAGTCTTTCCATAACTTTTGTTGATGCATAGGCTCCTGATGATATGGTCTTGGGGAAGTACAAGGCTCGTTCTGCAATCAAGTTAAAGTCTAGGAGGGAATACAAGAAATACACATGATGGCTTCTCGCCCCTCGTTGGTTACCCCAAGTGGAAGGTTTGAGATGTAGCGTAGCAGCAAATTTCCCTTGGCAAAGATACCAAGGATCGAATCCCGTGAGACTCCGAGGGTCGACAAGAAGGAGTCAACGGTGCCAGAAACTTAGCGGTTGACAGGACCTGCACACAGATACAAATAACTTTGCTCCCAACGAGTACAGAGAGGTTGTCAATCCCTCCGGCCTTGTTGTTTACAAAGGATCAAACACAAGAGATAATAATGATAGGTATGACTGCAACTAGGAAATAAGAACAGGAAGTAAATAGAAGGTGTGATCAGTGGTGGTAATATGGACCGGGGTCCCATGATGTTCACTAGTGATGTCTCTCTCCCAAAAGGCGATAAAACAGCAAAGCGAGGTAAACAAATTATAGCTGGGCAATTAACAGGATTATGTGCGCAAACCAATGCTAACTATGCTGCAAAGAAAGGTAGAGGCTCAAAAGCATGGGCGGTACGCCAAGGCAAGTAGACCGAAATCCATCTGCATCTACTACTAATCATCCACCTTGAGATATCTATCCAGAACATCTCGCTGGTATTAAGTTGCGAATCCCACCCAAAGTGTAAACTCAAAGCAACAGACAACTGCATTAAAAGAACTTTGCGTAAAGTAAACAATCCTTGCACCCGCAAGTACAAGCACCGTTGTTTTCCCCCTTGTGGCAACAACACATCCCCTAGACTCATGTTTCTGTCACTCAAGCTAGTCATCAGGGGGCATGAACCCACAATCAAGCATAACGCTCCCTCTTGGAGTTACTACCTACTTCTTGGCCAAAGCAATAAACAACAACGGAGAACATGCAAGAATTACTCAAGAACATAAATATAAAAGAGGTGAATCAAATATATTACTCACACACAATCTGAACATAATCTCATAATCCATCAGATCCCAGCAAACTCAGCAGAGCAACAGCATAAAGATTACATATGTGCCTCGATCATGTAGGGCAGCTCACGAGGTCTAAACCATGAAGAACAAAGAGGGGAGGAGAACATCACATAGCTACTGATCATGGACCCATGGTCTAAGGTGGACTACTCACGACTCATCCGGGGAGCGTCCATGGTGGTGGAGAAGCTCCCGGTGGTGATTCTCCCCTCCGGCAGGGTGCCGGGAAGAGTTCTCCTGATGCTCCCGATCTTGGAAGCGCTGCGGCGGCGGAACAGAGACGAGATCGCGAAAAAGGGTTCCGTCCTCGAGGGTTTCGGGACGCGAGGAATATATATGCAAAGGGGGGTCACCAGAGGCGGAGCCGGGGCCCCAGGCGCCCCCCTGGCGCGGCTTTGGTTCTTCGCGAAGCTTCCTGTACGCTGATTTTTCCTGTATTTTTCCGGGAATTTTTGGAGCACTTTTAATATGGGGGAAACCTGAAATAGAAAAACAGCAGAAAACAGGAACTGGCACTATGGTGCACTGAGTTAATAGGTTAGTCCAAATATGATCAAAAGTGTATGGAAGTGCATAAATATCATAGCAATATCACACAAAAGAAGCATGGAGCAAGCAGAAATTTTAGATACGTTTTGGACGTATCAACATCCCCAAGCTTAATTCCTGCTCGTCCTCGAGTAGGTAAATGATAACAAGCATAATTTCTGTGGTGACATGCTATCAACCATATAAGAACTTTTAAGTAAAGCAATCAAGGCATGTAATTCAATTCAAGTCATAACAAGCAAGAGTCTATATTAGCATTGTAACAAGCAACATAAGAACATAAAGGTGCAAGAGCTCTCGCTGTCCGTGACTCGAATGTCTCCAAATGGTGTTTTCGTGCAAGAAAGGGGATAGGGATATTCGAGAGAGTAAAACATAGTTTTTGTATTGTTGAGAACTTAATCTACTAAAGTTTCACACTTGGTCTTCTTTGGAATCTTATCTTGACTCATCCCCAAACCACCGGCCAGGTACAAGTCAAAATGATCCACTCCCTTTCGATATTTTGAGCACTCATGCAATGGATGAGCGTAAGCAAGAAAGTCGACACTTAGGATGGCAAAGAGAGAAAAAATGATGAAGGGGGAAGACAAAAAAGGTGTGAAAGGCTCACATCAATGAGGACAATCATAGGCGAGAGAAAGCCAAATGATAGATATGATGTGAGGAGTAGGGATTGCCATGCAACGGATGCACAAATGAGCTAAGGTAAGCTCTCCAATGGAACTAGTGGGGGTGCATCCAACTTGCTTGCTCAAGAAGACCTAGAGCTCTTTTGAGGAGGCTCATCATTGGAATATACAAGCCAAGTTCTATAGTGTGAAGGTCCCCACATAGCTATATGCATGAATGATAATCTCTATGGAGTACAAGGTATCTCTCAAAAGGAATAGTAGTGTGCCCCTTCTCTCTTTTTATTTCTTTTTCTCTTTTTTCTATTTTTTTGTTTTATTTTTTTTGTGGCCTCAATGGCTCTTTCTTTTTAACTCTCATTTGTCCTCTTTGTGATCTTTTGATTTTGTCCTCTTTGGGATCTTTTCCTCACTTTAGGGGCAACACTCTATATATTACAAGAAGTATAGAAGATCTTTCACACTTTACAAAAGTACTCAACATAAAGAAAATGAAACTATCATGATGTATGCAAATGTATGCCTCTGCCAGTGTAGCAGGATATGCAATGATACTAGCGCGTCATGTAGCAATGATTAGGGCAAGGCCCAACTAGCATGCGGCTCATCGATCAAGCAAAAAGCATGTATGACATGAAGATCAAGTCATGAGAAGATGGATGTTGCATGGCAATGTATCTCGGAAAGGCTATGGAAATGCCTTGATAGGTAGGTATGGTGGCTGTTTTGAGGAAGGATATAATGAGGCTTATGATTACAGAGCGTATCGTGCCAAGGATTTGGATGCACCGGCGAAGTATGCGCCAACTCTCGAGGTGAGAAAGGGCAATGCACGGTACCGAAGAGGCTAGAAAAATATGGCTAGGTGGAAGTGTCAACCTTCGAATACTCACATTAGTCCGAAAAACTCATGCACTTATTATCGGTAACTCTCAATCTAATTAGGAGGTTCACAAAGAGACAAGTACCCCGAGGAGGAGTGTATGGGGGTTTGGTTATCCTTGCGCATCCTCGACTCATGGTACGTGAGTGTACTCTAATATTCGAGCCCTCCAAAGATTAGTGATCCATTTAGTAGCTAAAGTTCTCAACTATTTTGTAGGTTTTCGAAAATAAACACGGATTGCCCAAAATACGACATCTATCACTAATAGGCTAAAGCTCTTGACACCAAAAGTTCAGACATTACTCATGGCAATACCTCAAAACTATTGCAAGTTACTACTAAAATTAAATAGCAACCTCAATTACCTACTTTAAGTTAAGACACACAACTCAGTGCAACAGGCAAACTCTCTTAACAAGATAAACATGAAAACTCAAGAGAGTTCAGCAACCAACTAAACAAAAGCTCTTTAAAAAGAAAAGCATGAAAACTAAGAGCTAAACATGACAGCAGCTATGGAAAGACAAAGAACACACACAGCAAAGATAAGCATGAAAATCCTATGTTGTGTTCTAGGTTGAAGTGGAGCATGTTTCTCTCCCACACAAAGAAAGCTGGGTTCTAACTTGTTATGAACAGCTAGCAAAGCTAAAGAAAACTAAAAAGGAAACTAAGAGCAAGACGCTCCAAGCATAGCACATAACACATGAAGTGATAATTATAGTGGAACGAAAGACGAACTGATATTTGTTGATGGAGAAGGGGATGCATGGGGGCATCCCCAAGCTTAGACGCTTGAGTCTTCTTGAATATTTCTTGGGGGTGCATGGGGGCATCCCCAAGCTTGAGCGTTTGACCCTCCTGAATCTTCTTTTATCATCTTCCCTCGCACACTTGAAAAATCCCTTCATACATAACTCATCATAATCTGATTAGCGAGGTTAGTACCCACAATAAAATAGTTTTTCCCTGCTAGAAATAAAGATAATCTTGAAGAGCTACTGTTTCTCAAGATTGCCAAAAGTTTTTTGCAAAGAAAAAGCAAGCTCAAGGTTTGCAAAACGAAGAAAAGGCAAAACAGGACAGAATCTGTGAAAAACAGACCAGCAGGTAGTAAATAATTTTTTCGGGGCACTTCTGCAACTCAAATCAAAAAACTCAGAACAGACGCCCGAAAGCCAATTGTATAGAGCACGCTGTCAAAAAAATCAGATCAAAAAGATGATCTGGTGATTTTATTCGAATTTTTCTGTCCAAGGACAGAATCTGTTTTCTGGACAGCACGTCACAACTTTTGAACTTTCTTGCAATCGGAGGCTAAACTTGGCACAAAGCTGAAAATAAAAGATACAATGATGATGCTACTGTAGTAACAAACATCAAGACACAACAAAAGCAAAATAAAACCTAATTCGTTGTGGGCTGCCTCCCAAAAGCGCTTTCTTTTATGCCTTTAAGCTAGGCATGATGCAAAAAGAGAGGATCAAGTTTTATCAAGAGTAAGAGAATAGCTAGCCCGTATAACGGACTCAATGGCAACTTAATCTTCTTTCTAGGGAAGTGTTCCTTCCCTTTCTTGAGAGGTAATTGGAATTTTATATTCCCCTCTTTCATGTCAATGATAGCACCAACGGTGCGAAGAAAAGGACGTCCCAAAATAATTGGACAAGAAGGTTCACATTCAATATCCATAATAGTAAAATCAACGGGAACATAATTGTCATTGACAATGATAAGAACATCGTCGATCTTCCCCAAAGGTTTCTTTACGGAAGAATCAACAAGACGAACACCAAAAGAACAAGGATCAAAAGGTTTCAATTTAAACATATCATATATTCTTTTGGGCATAACGGAGGTACTAGCTCCAACATCACATAAAGCATAGCACGACAAGTTATTCAACTTAATTTTAATCATAGGATCCCAACTATCTTCTAGCTTTCTAGGTATGGAGGCTTCTACCCTAAGCTTCTCCTCCCTAGCTTTGATAAGAGCATTAGTGATATGCTCCGTGAAGGCAAGATTAAGTGTGCTAGTGTGGGGGTCTCTAGACATCTTGTGAAGAAAACCAATAACTTCAGAAAGGGTGCAATTATCAAAATCAAGGTCACTACTATCAAGTAAAGTGGTAATGGTGTCCTTTAGGCTCACTTGTTTGGTAGCTTCTATGGTTATAGGAGTTTCTTCTTCTACGGTTGAGGTCATAGCATCACCATTAATAGGTCCAATGGGACTAGGAGTGCATTGGGTGCTAAGAGTTTGGATATCCTCAACAACTTGGATAGTAGCAACAGTGTGGTGGGTAGGAAGGCTCTTAATTCTATCTTCTTCCTTCTTTTCTCTAGCCCATCTCTCTTTAAGTTTAGCCATCATCCTAATGTTTTCATTAATTTGCACTTAAATAGCATTCATAGGAGTGGTCTTCCTCTCCTCAAGAGGAGAAGTTCTAATTTTAAGCAACTCTACATTATGGGCTAAATTGTCTACCTTCGAAGAGAGATTATCTAGTTTGTCTAGTTTTTCTTCTACACTCTTATTGAAGGCCTTTTGGGTAGTGATGAAGTCTTTAAGCATAATCTCTAGTTCAGAAGTGGAGTTCTTGGTGCTAGGATAAGCATTGTTGTTCCCATAGGAATTAGAGGGGAACGGTCTAGGGTTGCTACCAAAATTACTCCTATAAGCATTGTTATTGAAATTGTTTCTAGAGATAAAGTTCACATCTACTTGATCTTGAGCAATAAAAGAATTTAAAGGAACATCATGAGGATCAATAGAAGATTGCTTGGAAAGTAGAGACATGATCAAGTCAACTTTTTCATTTAGGGAGGAACTCTCCTCGACAGAGTTTACCTTCCTACCTGTTGGAGCGCGTTCGGTGTGCCATTGGGAATAATTGGTCATCATCTCGTCGAGAAGCTTCGTGGCAGCACCAAGTGTAGTTGACATAAAGGTTCCTCCCGCGGCCGAATCTAACAAGTTACGCGAGGTAAAGTTCAAGCCTGCATAAAAACTTTGGATAACCATCCAAGTAGTCAAACCATGAGTAGGGCAGTTCTTGACAAGAGATTTCATGCGTTCCCAAGCTTGGGCAACGTGTTCATTATCCAATTGTTTAAAATTCATTATGTTACTCCTTAATTGGATAATTTTAGCAGGGGGATAGTACTTCCCAATAAAGGCATCCTTGCACTTGTCCCAAGAATCTATACTATTCCTAGGCAAGGATTGAAACCAGATTTTAGCTCCTCCTCTCAAGGAGAAAGGAAAAAGCTTAAGCTTAACAATATCACCATCTACTTCTTTGTACTTTTGCATATCACAGAGCTCAACAAAATTATTTAAGTGCAAAGCAGCATCATCTCCAGCACCGGAGAACTGATCTTTCATAACTAGGTTCAGTAAAGCAGGTTTAATCTCATAAGAAGGTGCTGAAGTGGCAGGTGTAGCAATAGGCGTGCAGATAAAGTCATTGTTGTTATGACTAGTGAAGTCACACAACTTGGTGTTCTCGGTGGAACCCATAGCAGCAGCAAGCAAGATAACTACTTTTGTGATTTTTGGTAAGGGACACTAAAGCAAAAGCTGAAAGGTAAACTAACAAGACTAAAAAGCAAATATAAAAGATAGCGTGCAACTCCCCTATCTTGAAGAGTGGAGTCCCCGGCAACGGCGCCAGAAACTTTGCTTGATGGCTTCTCGCCCCTCATTGGTTACCCCAAGTGGAAGGTTTGAGATGTAGCGTAGCAGCAAATTTCCCTTGGCAAAGATACCAAGGATCGAATCCCGTGACACTCCGAGGGTCGACAAGAAGGTGTCAACGGCGCCAGAAACTTAGCGGTTGACAGGACCTGCACACAGATACAGATAACTTTGCTCCCAACGAGTACAGAGATGTTGTCAATCCCTCCGGCCTTGTTGTTTACAAAGGATCAAACACAAGAGATAATAATGATAGGTATGACTACAACTAGGAAATAAGAACAGGAAGTAAATAGAAGGTGTGATTAGTGGTGGTAATATGGACCGGGGTCCCATGATGTTCACTAGTGATGTCTCTCTCCCAAAAGACGATAAAACAGCAAAGCGAGGTAAACAAATTACAGCTGGGCAATTGACAGGATTATGTGCGCAAACCAATGCTAACTATGCTGCAAAGAAAGGTAGAGGCTCAAAAGCATGGGCGGTACGCCAAGGCAAGTAGACCGAAATCCATCTGCATCTACTACTAATCATCCACCTTGAGATATCTATCCAGAACATCTCGCTGGTATTAAGTTGCGAATCCTACCCAAAGTGTAAACTCAAAGCAACAGACAACTGCATTAAAAGAACTTTGCGTGAAGTAAATAATCCTTGCACCCGCAAGTACAAGCACCGTTGTTTTCCTCCTTGTGCCTCGATCATGTAAGGCAGCTCACTAGGTCTAAACCATGAAGAACAAAGAGGGGAGGAGAACATCACATAGCTACTGATCATGGACCCATGGTCCAAGGTGGACTACTCACGACTCATCCGGGAAGCGTCCATGGTGGTGGAGAAGCTCCTGGTGGTGATTCTCCCCTCCGGCAGGGTGCCGGGAAGAGTTCTCCTGATGCTCCCGATCTTGGAAGCGCTGCGGCGGCGGAACAGAGACGAGATCGCGAAAAAGGGTTCCGTCCTTGAGGGTTTCGGAACGCGAGGAATATATATGCGAAGGGGGGTCACCAGAGGCGGAGCCGGGGCCCCAGGCGCCCCCCTGGCGCGGCTTTGGTTCTTCGCGAAGCTTCCTGTACGCTGATTTTTCCTGTATTTTTTCCGGAATTTTTGGAGCACTTTTAATATGGGGGAAACCTGAAATAGAAAAACAGCAGAAAACAGGAACTGGCACTGTGGTGCACTGAGTTAATAGGTTAGTCCAAATATGATCAAAAGTGTATGGAAGTGCATAAATATCATAGCAATATCACACAAAAGAAGCATGGAGCAAGCAGAAATTATAGATACGTTTTGGACGTATCAACACACCTGAGGACTTTACCCAAAAAGGCAAAAGGACGGTCGAAACCTCGCGGATGGCGGCTTTGGATGACTATTTGGATGACGATGAGGATGACGAGGCGGAGCCGGAGCCTGAGCCGGAGCGGGTTCCTCTTCCTAGGAAGGTGAAGAAGATTAGTGTCAAGAGGGGGGAGGAGCCAGCAAGCGCGGAAGGAACTAGTCATATTTCTATATGTGTTGTACTCTTTTGTAATGTCGAACGCTATGTTGGTAGTAATGTCGAACGTTATGTTGGTAGTAATGTTGAACGCTATGTTGGTAGTAATGTTGGTGGTAATGTCTATATGTGTTGAACTTGTCGTGCTAGTGTTGAAGTATTTCTATATGTGTTGTACTATTCATATTTCTATATGTGTTGTACTATTCATATTTCTAATATTCATCTTTCTATGTTGTACTATTCATATTTCTATATGTGTTGTACTATTCATATTTCTAATATTTCATCAGACATGTGTGGCGCCTACCACCCAGGCGCCATACTGTACTGTGCAGCGCCTACAGGCCAGGCGTTGCACTATACAGTGTGGCGCCTGTGAGCTAGGCGCTGCACAGGTCTGTACGTTCTCAGTGCTTCTGTTGTTCTCTGGACACATACAGACATGTGCAGCGCCTAGCAGCCAGGCGTCACACTGTATAGTGCAACGCCTGGGAGCAAGGCGCTGCACTGTATAGTGCAACGCCTGTGGGCTAGGCGCTGCACATGTCTGTATGTGTCGAGAGAGCAACAGAAACTTCTTGGGTCAAAAGAGGTTCATCAATTTTATCTCGCTTCAAGGTTGTGGCCTACTATGAACCAAAAGAGGTTCATCAATTTCATCTCGCTTCAAGGGTGGTGGGCTACTATGAACCAAAGGGGAAGGTTTCCGATTCAAGTCCAAATGCAAACTTGAATCAACCTTCTTCGTTGCAAATAACTCAAGAACCTTGTCAAGTGATTCGGCCACCGTTTTCTTGTATGCAACCCAACGTTGCTCCGAGTTGACACGCATTGTCTTCCAACGGACGTGCATTTCAAAGCCTACATTATGCCTTCCCTCCAACTCAACGATATCACTAAAGTCCATCCAATTCAATTCTTTCCTAACTTGTTGCAAGAGCTCCGCATAGCTAGGACTACTATCAAACACAATGTCAAGCTCATCCGGGTCCGGTTCAATATTGTCTTTCAAAAAGGCGTCTTTGTCCCCATGATGAACAAACACACATGTTCTTCCCATCCCTATAAGCATTCAAAGAACACAAGGTAACATTGCTTTCATGAGTACTAAATGCAAAGATTAACAAAGAATAGAAACCCTAATATATATATCAAACAACAACCCTAACCATAACCCTAACCATAACCCTAACCCTAACCATAACCTAACCCTAACAACAACATAACAACACCCATAGAAACACCCATAAGAACACACATAGGAACACCCATAAACATACATCTCACTTCTCCATGCAAATCACTAGATCCAAACAAAACTAGGGTTTCCCCAAACTAGCAACATTTGAGCAATTTGATAACATTACTTGGATCAAAACAAGGGGATCAGAGGTGATTACCTTTAGGGAGGGCTTGACTTCGAAATCCACGGACAAATTCTTCAAATAAGCAAGATTTGAGAGAGGATTTGAGAGGGGAAGAGAGTGGGAGAGGGGCCTAAGCTCGGGGTGAGAGTGGGAGAGAGTGTGAGTGGGGGAGTGGGGGTCCAGCGCGGCTGCTGGATAAGTCATAGTGCAGCGCCTGGCTCGGAGGCGCTGCACATTACATTGTGTGGCGCCTAGCTGGGAGGCGCTGCACGGCCGGGTGCGGGCCCGGGGGCTGCCACGGTGGACAGGCGTGCAATGCCTCTGAGCCAGACGCTGCACAGTAGGGTGCAGCGCCATCGTGGCAGGCGCTACAAAAAAGGTCATAGATATGAAATAGTTTCACGGGCAGTTCATTCTGTGAATTGATTGCATCAACAGATCAAAATTGTCAAATTTGCCAGGCAAGTTGAAGGAAGTGGCACGTGCCGAGGCCACGGTAACCATTGCCAAGCTGCATCAATCGCGCCCCACAATTCGATTTTTCCGACCTTGGTCCATGCGACATGCACATGCATCTTGTCGTTTCACTCTCGTAATGAGTCTCCCTCACTCTTTCATCGAGCTGGGAGGTACGGGCATCTCCAACGGCAAAGACCTCCCACATTAGTCCGCAGACAGGGATCATCCCGTAAACACGAATACGGGAGGTCGACATTCAACGCTAGTTGTATGCATTTTTTTTTCAACAAATCAGATAAAATTCATATAAATATGGCCTGATTTCATACAAACACAACAGACTTAACTACATTTCAAACATTCAGAACAAAAAAGACCCGTCCCTAAACATATCCTACGGTGACAACACTTGGCGTCCAAACCCGTGTCATCCTCCTTCCGCCGTCTCCATGAGCACCGGCAACAAGACCGATGAACTGAAGGTGCAGTCTTCTGTGAGGAAGAGTAGAACACAGAAGACGGACCGGCCCACATGGAACACAAGGCACCGCCGCCTTTCGTGGCCTACTCATCCTTGGAAGAGTCTGCAACCTATCCGTCGCCGGTGGACGTGAGGTCCATGATGGGAATGGTGACGGCGGGGCTATCTTTGTCCCAATGAGCCGCTGATGATTTGTCGACAGCGCATAGGAGGCGCATTTGGCTATGTTCTCCTCTGCGATCGTCTGCAGCTGTGCCTCCCCGGTTGCCGCTTCCTGGTGAGCGTCGGCTTGAGCACGGATGGCATCGTACATGGCACGCTGCTCCGCGACGAATTTTAAGATGGCCGCGGCCATGGCCGGCCGCCACAGCCTCGTCGCTCGCGCGCTCACCGTAGATCTAGCCCTCCACCAGTCGATGCTGCTCCAGCAGGAAAAGGTTGTAACATTGTTCCTCGTGTGCCTGCTGGAACGCCGATGATGGCGCCGACACAGGCTGCACCTCCGCCATGGCGTTGTTGAACTACGCCTGCTCCATGGTGAAGCCAGCATGCACAGGAGGCGCGGGAGCTGGGGCGGAGTTGTCGGAGCCCGTCTCCATCGTGGTGTCGTCCTCGTCGTCGGAGACCTCGGGCGAGCTGGTTGGCAAGCCGGCCTCGATCCGCTTGGCACGGTGGCTATGCCAGGCAGCGGCAAGGGCAGCCACCGCATGCTTCATCTCTTGGGACAGACTGTCCCACAGTGCTTTCCGCTGGCGGTCATGGCGGATGCAGTGAAGGGGGGAGAATGTGGAGGGGCTGGTGTTGTGGTGCAGAGTTAGCCGGGTGTGGCCGCCTTTATATAGGGGATTCTGGTGAGGCGAGTCATCCGGGTGCGTCAATGCGTGGCGCCAGAGTCGGTTTCTCAGCCGACGAGTCTGTTTAATGACGGCAGACGGACGAGCAGTGGCATTGAACGGTCACGGTAGATATCAGTCCCGTCATGTCCAAGTCACGCGTCTCCGGAATTGAATAGGCGCAGACACCTGAGACGCGTCAAGGCAGCGCCCTTGCCAGCGTGTTGCTTTAATGGTGGAGGCAATGAGAAGTCGCATCCCCCCGAGCCGTCTTCAATGTTGAGCGACGCGCTCTACATCAGCATGAATGCGGGCAGCCGGCGTCTGACTGAAGCGCGCATGAAAGGGAGAGGTTTTTCTTGGTGAGCCAGGGCAGTCAGAAGCGGGCTTGAGAGCGGTTCGAATTTTCATAAACCTTCCTTACTTTTGTCTGTGGTTTGCGGGAGAAATCACGTCTAGACCACTCCACAAATCCATATAGGTGATGGCTTTCACGGCCCGAACAATGCGGTGCGGACCGTTGCGGGAGTTTCACGTCTCCGCCTTGGAGATGCCAGAACTGGCCGTTCGGCTTATAAATAACAAGAGGTAGTGGGTATCTTGTGCAAGCCACACAACCTTCATAGAAAGGTGCAACAAGCTCAGCTACAGCCACAGAGCTAGCAGCTAGCAATGGCGTCCAGAGCAGCAGCGGCCGCCCTGGTCCTCCTGGCCATGGTCTGCGCCGTGCAGTCGTCCCTCTCGGCGGCGGCCGCCGCTGGAGGTCTGTCCCCCGACTTCCACGCCGCGACGTGCCCGTCGCTGGAGCAAATCGTGGCGTCCCACGTGGGGGAGGCCTTCAAGAACGACTCCGGCGTGGCGCCGGCCCTCATCCGCATCCTCTTCCACGACTGCTTCCCACAGGTGCATATCAATGTCAAAAAAAATTTGAATGCATGTATCAAAATGCATGAGATATTTTACTTGCCCTAATAATGTTGCAGGGCTGCGACGCGTCGGTGCTTATCGAGGGCCCCGGCAGCGAGCAGAAGGAGAGGCCCAACACGACGCTCCGCAGAGTGGCACTGGACCTCATCGAGCGTATCCGTGTCGCGGTTCACCACGCCTGCAAGGCCACGGTGTCGTGCGCCGACATCACCGTGCTCGCCACCCGCGAATCCCTCTTCCTGGCCGGCGGGCCCCGCTTCGACGTCACCCTCGGCCGGCGCGACTCCTTCTTCCCCGCGTCGCCGGAACAGGTCGATCTGCTGCCGGGGCCCTTCTTCGACGTGCCCACCCTCATCGAGTCCTTCCGCAACCGCAGCCTCGACGTGGCCGACCTGGTGTCCCTCTCCGGCGCGCACACCTTCGGCGTCGCCCACTGCCCGGCCTTCGAGGACCGCTTCAACAAGGGCTTCGACACCAACCCCGCCATCGACCATGCGTTTGCCACCACGCTCAAGAAGAATTGCGACAAGGACTTTCCTCGCGGCACCGTGGAGCAGAACCTCGATAGGCGCACGCCGGACATCTTCGACAACAAGTACTACTTCGACCTCGTCGCGAGGCAGGGGCTGTTCAAGTCGGACCAGGGCCTCATCGACCACCCAGCCACCAAGAACATGGCCACCCGCTTCTCCCTCAACCAGGGCGCCTTCTTCGATCAGTTCGCCAAGTCCATGGCCAAGATGGTCAATATGGACGTGCTCACCGGCAACAAGGGCGAGATCCGGGCCAACTGCAAGGCCCGAGGCAAGCCCCCACGCATCGAGGCCGCTGCCACCGGGGATGACGAGGGGATCGCCGCCGACATGTAAGAGATGTTCGCTGTAACGTAGAGTTCGTGAGCGAACTGTGTGACGCACGCACGGTGGTCAAGTAGACGTCTTTGTTTGAGTGTGCTGTGCTATCTAGTCAATAAGATGAGTGGTCAATCCGTACGTATGCTTCCTAGCATAGGATCGATCGAGGTATGTTCTTTTTGGACACCCCTTTAAGATCTTCAGTAACATTGTAATGTCTTTTTTAGATTTCCCACATCACTAAGCTGCAACTGCAAGACGAGAAATGGTGCCATGTCACTGTGAGTGCTCTGTTTACCTGTGTTCACCGTGTTACGTTAAGAAATTTGTCCTGGAGGCCGGGATTGTGGCTTTCCAAGGACGAGGAGAGTGATGCTCGGTGAAACTTCTAAGTCTCCCTAGGTTATCAGCAGGTTGCTGATATAGCCTATTTTGTGGTTTGCATGGCTGGGTTCATCTAGAAATCATGCATTGTTGTGTTTGTCTTTCCTTGGTCTTGGTGTTGGTAGATTGTTCTACCATGAAGGAGAAATAAATCAGAAGAAAAATGACTTCCCTTCTCTGTTTCTTATAAGTACTAGTAAGCTTGCACGTGCAACGCACGTATCATACAGTATAAAATTGTTTTCTCATTCATCCAATTATGACTTATGAGACAATAAGAAAACATCATGTATATAAATTTTCAGATGTTTTAACCGAACAATTACAGAGATAATATTTCGGTAAGATTTCTGAACCTCTCTAGGTGCATATTGTTTTCTCATTCATGTAGTTATGACTTATGAGGTAACGATTATTATAGAAGAACTTTCCCCTGCCTCTTCAGGCCACCACAACCACCAGACCATGATAATAAAGCGAAATTGTCAAAACTCACAGTTTGGCCATCATAATTAGTACAACAACAATGTAGCACAACAAAAAGATATTGTATATAACCCAGAAGTCAACTATAGAAAAGGCTTTAAGCACAGGCCCAAGCATAACAACCAACATTCAATTTAAACTTCAGTTGAGTTACCTCCTTATCAATCTTCCCATTGCTTTAAAAAATTCAGATACGCACCAAAGCCAGCGAGCTTTGAATCAGCCTATGCTTAGTATAGAACAAAGAAATTGAGCAACCTAGCAGGAACAGAAACCGGCCAGATGACAAAAAAGGCAGGCTTCACACCATAAGAACCGAGCAACCCCCTCCGCATGTCTAGTGAAATCTGCAAAACATAAAACAACAAGTTTGCGATTAAACAAAGGGAGATAAAAGGGAAGTCAACAAGGCATGGATGAACAATGAAAGAAGTATAAGTGCTTCAGCACATCAACAAGTTCGTCCTACAAATTGAAAAATCACTTAACTATCACTGAAACAAAGCATCTGGATTTCTTGAAAAAGAATCATTTGCGAGGAACAGAATAGGCAGCAAGAAATGTGGGTACTATGAGCAATCAAGTAAAGCATGACCTTGGATTATAGCTGACAAAATTAGGGGAATAACTTTGCATTCAGTGACTTATTTCCTTGAACAACTAACCTAATGGTATAACTGGTTGTTCTTACATGTGACGCGGTCTATGCCAACGAATGCAAAAGGAAATCTATTTTTATACATGAACTGATGCGGATAACATGGCATGTTTGAAACAAAATTATGTTGCTAATAGATGAAAAGGTGTAGGCCTTATTATGGAGGTTGTAACTTCTTAGAAATAAAGTCGAACTAAACAATGAGAATTGGAGATCGTAAACTATCCCATCAAAAAATGCCAGTTACTGACAGAAGGATTGAACAAAAAATGGGCAGCAGTTCAATATCAATTCCCTCTTACAAAGGTTCACATCGTAGACATAAACAAAAGTAGAAACACAGCAGGCTAAAATAGGCAGGCAATCTACCCATGCAAGCAAGTTGTATACATTTAGAATTAGTAGCCTAATCATGATTTTTTTTGTAACCATGTATATTAACAGCAAGAAGGTGCCATAAGATTTATAGACAGCAAGGAAATTAAGCAAATCAATTATGTGAATCCTATCCTGTCAACAAATATTATATCATGTACTTCACTTGAGATAATAGCTAAGTTCAATGGGGGGG
>LR738710.1:933718506-933752270 GCA_902687465.1 Secale cereale
GGGGGGGGGGAATTAAACTGCACATACAACTCAAAATCCAGTACGCTACAAATTTTGAAGATTACCTGTAGAATGTTGTCTGCATCTGGACATAACAAAGTGAGTTTAGAGGTAAAAGACCTGGTTTTCTTATACATTTATGAATTTTCATCGCTTGGCTGAGTTATCAGGTCCCCGTTGATGGACATCATAGTGAACATTTTTTTATATTTTTCCTATATTTCCTATGTGCTCGTTCGCAGTATATAAATTTATTCCAATCATAGAGCACTAAAATAGTACTATCTGGGGCTTTCTGGTCCATCACCACAAATGAAGAACAGAGAAACAGGGAGCATGAGAACCAAAAATTGAGATGCTAAATGAGAGGGATAGGGCTCACAGAGAGGGTCTTCTCATTGCTGTGTCATTGACATCCGGTCGAGCCACATCTTTCCAGAGTCACTCACGGCTTACTCTTCGACCGCCCCGACCTCCTCCCGTGGTTGCTATCAGCCCTCGCCTCCTCATCCACCCCCTTGTATTTCGTACTTCAGCACTGAACAACAACAAAAGATTCGGCTAGTGATACTCTAGATCTAACAGTAGGTGCAGCATATAAGTGAACCTACATCCATGCTTGACAGATCAAACGATTTCGTACCTCCTGCCAACAGTAACAAGCATCACAAAAACTGCTTTAACTTGGACTAATGATAACCTTGTATATCATGTATGGAAGAAGAGTGAAGCAGATAAGGATTTCACGACTGTAACATTGGCAAGTCCCTTTTCCATGACTTCATCAATAACTGCTTCATAGGTGCGCAATCCTCTGAAGTGTACTTCCATCCTACATCATCACCAACAGAACATCACTTCAAGCAACAAAAATAACGACAATGTACCCGGATTCAGACTAATCACCTACGATTGACTTTTCACATCCCCAGATTCTGACAAGATTATGTTTGTATTTAATTTTCTATTCTACTTGGTTCTTTACTGAGATGGCTGTTAAAATGAATGGACAGTTTATTTATCGTGTAATTCAGTAAAGAGAGTAAATACTAAATAGGCAACAGTAAAATTTACTTTGTTAGATTGTGCTCCGAAAATAAGAAAACCTACTAAGAAAGAAATAGATACAGATCCATGAAAAAACTGTAACTACATTTAAACATACCTTTCCAAAAGCAGCTATTTCGGTAGCCCCTTCTCAAACCTGTAGTTTCAGTCTTGCGCCTGCTACTGGAGCCATCCCAACGGCTTGAGGTCGATCAAGTGCTGATTCAGCTTAGGGCCACAGCCAGCAAATTCCCATCGACCCGTTCACATGCCAGCCAAACAAGGGATGGAATTTGTTAGTGCCTGCGTAAACATGACGGAGAATCATATTACCTGCAGAAACGGCACTTAAACTGGAAGCACGATCTTCCACTCGCATGTGCCGTGGATCTTGCCGCTGTCAAAGAGGACAGCAACAACATTGACCGGCGGAGGCACTGGTCGCAGCATGGCGAGGAAACCGGCAGCAGGCATCTTTTCCGGATCGCTCCGCCGCTTCCCATGTCGAAGCATCAACATTGCATCGTAGATTTGATAGCGATAAGGGGAAGAAAGGGCGGCGGCGGCCGTCGGGGGCGGAGCTGCTGCTCGGCCGCTGGCGAGAAGGGTGAGAAGGGCGGCGGCGACGCGAGCATCTGGTTGGAAGGGGCGGCGACGGGGCCGAGGCGGCGGGGCGAGCGGTTGTGTCGACAGAGGCGAAGTGGGGGGCGTGCGGGTATTCTCGCTTTAGTTATGACATTTGAAGTTTGATGACTGCCCGTATTCTCGCTTTAATCACCCACGGAGCCGGAAGAGGTTCCTGCATTGGACGTGCACCGAAAAAATCTAAACATTTATAGAAGGAAAAGTGGTCTGATTTTACATAGCAGATGGAGTCAAATATTGTCTCCAGCCTGATTAGTATCAGTTTACTGATTCACTTTCACGAGAAGTTATGTCTCGTATAAGCAGATTGGCGTGGGTAATGGGTCACAGAAATTTCAACACTACATCTAAGTGATACTCCCTCCGTTCCATAATATAGTGCCTATAGATTTTCTGAAAAGTCAAACTTTGCAAACTTTGACCAAGTTTGTAGAGAAAAATATTTATGTCTACAACATCAAAAATATATAATGTGAAACTACATCTTATGGCGAATCTAGTGACATATGTTTCGCACTCTAGATGTAAATATTTTTCTCCATACACTTGGTCAAAATTTGTGAGGTTTGACTTTTCAAAAAATCTATAGGCACTACATTATGAAACGGAGGGAGTACAAAATTAACTCATTATTTAACTACTGTTCCCATTCATGCACAAGAAAAGGGTCACAACTAACATGCGCGAATGTAATCATCATCACCACCGTGTCTTGATTATCAGTCACAATATTATGGAATGAAAATTTGCATGAAGGAACAAAGCAATTGATGTTTTTGATCTAACGCAACATATGTATCCCCTCGTCCACCGGGAGGCCATCTTGAACCACAAGGATGTGCAGATTCGCAATTCTCCAATCCAATGGCAAACGCTGAAGCTAATCAAAATCAGCAGCAGTCGGCGATCACCGCTCTCACGACAGTCCACGCGCGCGGCATGAACAACACGCGTCAAACACCTCGCCGCATACGGAATCAAAGGACACATGAGGGAAAACAGGCGCACGGGGAGCAGAGCGGCGCTCACCTCGGGTCCTTGAGCGGCTTTGCGCCGGATACCTCGTGGCCGTCGACATCGAACCAGTCAACGGTCGGCACAGTGCGGATCAGGCACTGCCTGGCCTCTCGGTGCTCCTCGTCCTCGTAGTCGACGTTGTCCTCCTCGTCCTCGGGCTCCCAACGAAGGAGCTCCCGCGGCGTAGGGCGGCTCCGGCTGCGCCTCGGGCGCGATGGACGGGCTCGGCGGCGGCTCCCGCGGCGTAGGGCGGCTCCCATGGCGGCTCGGGCGCGATGGACGGGCTCGGCGGCGCAGGGCCGGCCCTGGCATCTTAGAGGCCCTTGTACGAAACTTCATATAATGGGCCCTTATAATATATATATAATCAAAAATTTCTTCCAGTAAAATATGTAGCAGAAATTTGAGATTAAATTAACTGATTAGGTGTTAGCTTGTTTTTCTCTTGTCACAACCAGAAAATTGTTATGTTGGCAGCATTGGTATGTTAAAAAAAAGTACAGAACACCTGAATACTTGAAGTTAGATTTTGGAGTAAATTAGAATAAATTTGATGCTCCATCTATATCCAAATTCAGGCAATGCCACAACCAAAAGAATTCACCCGACTGCAACTCGTACAAAAAGAGAGGCATCAAACAGGTCAAACATCATTAAATCTTTTTTTTTCTTGTGGGGAATCATTAGACCAACACCAACTCATCATAACAGAAGTGAATAGACAAGGATGAAAGATTGAGATCCAAAATTTACATGAATGGGCAATGGCTCGTTGTTTGGCTTGAACTGTGCCTGGACTCACGTCTCCACCGCCTGCCATCGGACCCTGACCACAACTTTGAAGTTGGACGGAATTGCTTCTTGCGATCATGCGGCCAAGGAACCAGATCCATCGGAGTGTGATACAACTGAAATCTCATTGAATAGCTTTGGTAATTGGGGTTCTGGTCTCTTCGGAATTTGGGACAATCATCAATTAGAAAGAGAAAATGGGGATCGGGAGACAAACTGGGCGTGTTTGAGCGAGCGAGACTGCTCCTGCTCCGGCAGTGCCTTAGGCCGTCGCACTCGTCGCCATGGCCCAGGGCCGGCCCTGCGGCTGCAGCGGCTCCCGCGGCGAAGGGGCTTCCGCAGCGAAGGGCGGCTCCGGCGGCGGCTCGGGCGCGACGGACGGGCTCGGCCGCGGCTCCGGCGGCGAAGGGCGTGGCGGGCGAAACGGCGCAGGAGGGGAGGAACGGCGCAGGAGGTCGAGGTCGTGCGGGGCGAGAGGAGGTCGGGTGTGCGTTGTTTTTTTTCTGAACGGCGGAGCGGTTGTTTAAGTACGTGCGGGCACTGCGGGGTGCGACGAAGCGGGGATTGCGTTTCGTTAACGAAGACTATTTCGTTAACGACATATTTAGGCCGTTGATGATGTGATTAGACGGTCTGGATCATAAGTTGGATCTGCCTTCTCTTCCTTTTATAGTGGTAGTAGATAGATATCTTAGCAACGTTATCTCTGACAGAATATTTAAGTGCATCCATGTATGATATATTTAGCTACTAGAGATAAGACTAACAAACACCTTATTATACATCATATTTTTATCTTCAGGTTTGCTATTTCACATCTAGATGTGAGATATTAACTCACATCTAATTCTCTCACCTTAGTGTTCCAAAAAAAATCTCTCATCTTAGATTTTTTTTTTAAGTCTTCCATGAATTTTAAGGATAAGGGAGTTAGATGTGAGATAATATCTCACATCTAGATGTGATATAGACATACCCTTTTATCTTTCATATTCAAATTTATCAACCACGGCGGACATGTAATCGTTTTGAACGACATATCGCTGCAAGCCGAGACGTTAGCGAAGTTGACTGAGTGGTTAGTTGGGAATCAATCAAGTGTAGCCTTATCTCTCGAGCGATGGGTGCAGAGGTACCACTTGCACTCTTGCAGGACAAAAGCTACTGAAAGTTTGCAGCCCGGGAACGTGCTGCACACTGTACCACGACACTACTATATTACTCCCTCCGTTCCTAAATATTTGTCTTTCTAGATATTTCAACAAGTGACTATATACGAAGCAAAATGAGTGAATCTACACTCTAAAATATGTCTACATACATCCGTATGTTGCAGTCCATTTGAGTGTCTAGAAAGACAAATATTTAGGAACGGAGGGAGTAGTACTTTAGTACTCTCTCCGTCCCAAAATTCTTGTCTTCGATTTGTCTAAATATGAATGTATCTAGTCACGTTTTAGTGTTTGATACCTCCCTAGATGAATCTAAGACATGAATTTTGGGACGAAGGGAGTAGTATACTATTACCGACGTTGGATCTCGGGTCAGCGATAGACGTGTGTGTTTGCGTTCATGCGTGCATTCTTACCCAAATAGTCATTGGCTCTTCGATCAATTGTCCTTGATCAAAATAATTAGATGGATGAGATGAAAACATGCTCTTCACTCCATGTACGGCAGGTGCGCCGTCCGCGGCACTCCCCCACGCGTCCAGGCTGCCGCCACCGGCGACGAGGAGGGGATCGCCGCCGATAGGTAAGAGATGTTCGATGTAACATAGTGTTCATGAGTGAACTGTGTGATGCACGCACTGAAGTTAAGTTGGTGTGTTTTGTGTGAGTGTTGTGTTCTCTAGTTAATAAAGATAAGTGGTCGGTTCATATGCTTTCTAGCGTAGGATCAACTTAGGTTCCTTTTGGACGACAGTGTAAGATCTTCAGTAACATCGTAATGTCCTTTTAGATTTCCAACATCACCAAGATGCAAGATCAGAAATGGTGGCATGCCACTGCCAGAACACTGTGTGCTATTGCTACCATGTCACTGACAGTGTTATGTTTTCACTGTGCGATGGTCAACATTATACTCCCTCCGTAAAGAAATATAAAAGCGTTTAAATCACTAAAGAAGTGATCTAAACACTCTTATATTTGTTTACAGAGGGAGTATAACATAAGCTCAATAATGAAATGACAATTTTTGCCATTTAAAGTATAAGCACAACATAGAGAAACGATCAGCCGGCAGAGAGTAAGTACATTATCATCAGCTACTTAACAACCAGTAATCGAAATCCATGGCCGGTTGCTTAATTTTAGAGCCTTCAAATTCATGTCAAGCCACATTGTACAACTAAGACAATTTTTATTAGAGCAGTGCTTCGGTACACCCCTCGGAAACTTTGAAACGGGCATTCTCATCCATCCACATGAATCATTAGATTAATTAACAGGAAAGCTAACTGGCTGATTTTCGCTAGGAAAGTGGTGGCAAACGAACCCCTTTTGATGGCAGCTTTAGTTCTGAGATGAGATCAAACGGTGCCAGGTTTAAACAAAAAAATGCCTTCTCTGACAGAAACTGCCATGTCGCTTTGAAAAAACTGCCACCCATTACAACTAAAAATGCCAACAAGATCATTTGCAAAATGCCACCCCCTCCTGGTAAACCTTCGCCAGTTAAGGGGATCTTAATTCATCCTTAAATTTGGTTGGTAATTAATTATGTCGACACCATCCTGCACACACGTGAGACGTGACCTATTCCTGGCCTTGGCGGTGCTCCACTTGCACTCTAATCATTCCATCGATCACTTTCCTCTTCCTTATTACCTCGGGTGAGTACCTTCATGAGCCATGTCATAGTACAACAAATGGCCTATCTACACAAAGAGCAGCGGGACAGATTGATGCATCAAGAAGACTGCGGCAAGCGTCTTAAGAATTTAGGAAAGAGATCGGCTAGGAAACAGGAAATGATTCTGTTGCGATGGGGCCTGCGGGGCTGAGTTCTTGGAGACAACACCTATTGTGTGACTGGGTCATTCATCCTAGCTTGACATCACAAACATGTTTACATGTGACCCATAGGCCTCCCCATGACTGATCTCCGGTACCAATGGTCCTATATTGCCATAAAACACCATTTTGATTTTTACGGATTTTTTCGTCTCCGTCTGTGAGGCGGAACAAAATGGATCACTTTTCATCTTCGGTAGGTTGATCTGCCGAAACCCCATCCCTCTCGGTGGAGGAGTTAGAAGCCATTGTCATCACCGACACTTTGTTCATCATCGAGATCATCATCTCCATCACCATTTATATCAGCACCATCTCCATCATTATTTGATCTCACTCTATATATTTTGATCTATGAACTATTACCTCACATCTGTTGTTGAGATTACTCTCTGGTGTCGATTATTGCTTGTAGTTGATGCTTAGAGGTTTAATTGATGAGATATTCTTATGTTCAAATTGTTTATTATATCAATACCCCCATTGATCATGATTCATATGATGTCTTGTGAGTAGTCCAGTACGTTCTTGAGGAATGGGCAAAACCTTGTTGCTAGTAATCATGTGAAATAGAATAAAGTTCAATGTTCTGATATTATGTTCTGGTGCGATTCTTTAGTGGTGATGAGCGAATGTCGACGACATATCACTTCACCTTGATGGGCCTCGAGGAGAGCATTGTGTGGTTAGTTTGTCTATGATGGATGGCTGGTGTGACATAAATTTTCATACCGTAAGTTCATGAACTATTGCATAAGGGCTTGTCGTAACCCTAGAATTTAATGTTATAGTTATATGTTATCTTAATTACTCTTGTATAGTTGCGGGTGCTTGCATTAAGAGTTAAATCGTAAGTATGTATCCTCTTCATGTAAGTATAGTTCATTACCATAGGTTACTGATACGTCTCCAACGTATCTATAATTTTTTATTCTTCCATGCTAATATATTATCTATCTTGGATGTTTTATATGCATTTATATGCTATTTTATATGATTTTTGGGACCAACCTATTAACTCAGAGCCCAGTGCCAGTTTATGTTTTTTCCTTATTTTTGAGTTTCACAGAAAAGGAATATCAAACGGAGTCCAAACTGAACGAAACTTTACGAGGATTTTTCTTGGACCAGAAGACACTAGAAGGACTTAGAGTACACGCCAGGTGAGCCTTGAGGCGGCCACAAGGGTGTAGGGCGCGCCCCCTACCTTGTGCCCCCCCTCCCGAGACCCCCCTAGCCTACTTCTTTCGCCTATAAATTCCCAAATATTCCAGAAACAACAGAACATCCATCGAAACCACATTTCCACCGTCGTAACCTTCTGCTCTCACGAGATCCCATCTGGAGGCCTTTTCTGGTACTTTGTCGGAGGGGGAATCAACCACGGAGGGCATCTATATCAACACCATTGCCCTTCCGATGAAGTGTGAGTAGTTTACCACAGACCTACGGGTACATAGCTAGTAGCTAGATGGCTTCTTCTCTCTTTTTGATACACAATACCATGTTCTCCTCGATGTTCTTGGAGATCTATCCGATGTAATCTTCTTTTGCGGTGTGTTTGTCAAGATCCGGTGAATTGTGGGTTTATGATCAGATTATCTTTGAATAATATTTGAGTCTCTTATGAGTTCTTATATGAATGATTTAATATCTTAGTAATTCTCTTCAAACTATCAGTTTGGTTTGGCCAACTAGATTGGTTTTTCTTGCAATGGGAGAAGTGCTTTGCTTTGGCTTCAATCTTGCGGTGCTCAATCCCAGTGACAGTATGGGACATGACACGTATTGTATTGTTGCCACCAAGGATAACAAGATGGGGTTTTCATCATATTGCTTGAGTTAATTCCGCTACATCATGTCATCTTGCTTAATGCGTTACTCTGTTCTTATGAACTTAATACTCTAGATGCAGAATTGTTTCAGTCGATGTGTGGAGTAATAGTAGTAGATGCAGGCAGGAGTCGGTCTACTTGATACGGACGTGATGCCTGTATTCATGATCATTTCCATAGATGTCGTCATAATTATTCTCTCTTCTATCAATTGCTTGACAGTAATTTGTTCACCCACCGTAATATTTGCTATCATGAGAGAAGCCTCTAGTGAAACATATGGCTTCCGGTACTTTTTTACATCTTAAAAGTTTCCGATCTACTATTTGGCAATCTTTTACTTTTCAATCTATAAACCAAAAACCCAAAAGTAGTTACTTTACTAGTTCATCTATCTCTATCAGGTCTCACTTTTGCAAATAAACGTGAAGGGATTGACAACCCCTTTATAGTGTTGGGTGCAAGTTGTTTGATTGTTTGTGCATGTATTTGGCGATTTGTGTGCAATCTCCTACTGGATTGATACCTTGGTTCTCAAACTGAGGGAAATACTTACTCTACTTTGCTGCATCACCCTTTCCTCTTCAAGGAAAAAAACCAACGCAAGCTCAAGAGGTAGCAGTGATACGTCTCCAACGTATCTATAATTTTTGATTGATCCATGCTATTATTTATGAAGTCTCGGATGTTTAATGGGCTTTATCTTATACTTTTACACTCCCTCTGTTCCTTAATATAAGGTGTATTATTTTTCCAAAAATTCAAACTTCTCTAAGTTTGACCAAGCTTTTAGACAAAAATATCAATATCTAGAATACCAAATCATTATCACTAGATTCATCATGAAATATATTTTTACATTTTATATAGTTAGTATTATTAATCTTTATGTATTTTGCTACAAAGTTGGTCAAACATAGACAAGAGTTGACTTTTTGAAAAACTAATACACCTTACATTTAGGAACGGAGGGAGTATCATTTTTGGGACTAACCTACTAACCCAAAGGCCCAGTCCAGATTGCTGTTTTTTGCCTGTTTCAGGGTTTTGCAGAAAAAGAATATCAAACGGAGTCCAAATGGAATGAAACCTTTGCGAGAGATATTTTTGGAGAAAATCAAGCACATGGAACTTGAGAACCACGTCAGGGGAGCATCGAGGTGCCCACGAGGGTGGGGGCGCGCCCCCTGCCTCGTGGGCCCCTCGAGCACCCCCCCGGTGTCCTCCTTCCTCCTATATAAGTCTACGTACCCCGAAACCTTCGACAATAGAGAGAAAACCCTAATTCCACCGCCGTAACCTTCTGTTCCCGTGAGATCCCATCTTGGAGCATGTTCCGGAGCTCCACCGGAGGGGGATCCATCACGGAGTTCTTCATCATCATCATCATCGCCCTCACCATGAGTTGTGAGTAGTTTACCACAGACCTTCGGGTCCATAGCTAGTATCTAGATGGCTTCTTCTCTCTCTCTCTGGATCTCAATACAAAGTTCTCCCCGGTCTTCGAGGAGATCTATTCGATGTAATCTCTTTTTGCGGTGTGTTTGTCGAGATCCGATGAATTGTGAGTTTATGATCAAGATTTTCTATGAGAAATATTTGGTTCTTCTATGAACTTTTTATGTGTGCTCATAATATCCTTGCAAGTCTCTTTGAATTATTGGTTTGGTTTGGCCTACTAGATCTATAGTTCTTGCAATGGAAGAAGTGCTTGGCTTTGGGTTCAATCTTGCGGTGTCCTTTCCCAGTGACAGTAGGAGCATCAAGTCACGTATTGTATTGTTGCCATCGAGGATAAAAAGATGGGGTTTATATCATATTGCTTGAGTTTATCCCTCTACATCATGTCATCTTGCTTAAGGCGTTACTCTATTCTTATGAACTCAATACACTAGATGCATGCTGGATAGCGGTCGATGTGACGAGTAATAGTAGTAGATGCAGAATCATTTCGGTCTACTTGTCTCGAACGTGATGCCTATATACAATGATCATGCCTAGATAGTCTCATAATTATTCGCTTTTCTATCAATTGCTCGACAGTAATTTGTTTACCCGCCGTAGAATATCGCTATCATGAGAGAAGCCACTAGAGAACACTATGGCCCCCGGGTCTATTCTCAACATATTAATCTACATCTACTTTACTTTTATCACTTTTATTTTCTGTTCTTATAAACCAAAATACCAAAAATATAAACTATCATCTCTATCAGATATCATTTTCGTAAGTGACCGTAAAGGGATTGACAAGCCCTTATCGCGTTGGCTGCGAAGTTCTTATTTGTTTGTGCAGGTGCGAGGGACTCGCGCGTGGTCTCCTACTAGATTGATACCTTGGTTCTCAAAAACCGAGGGAAATACTTACGCTACTGTGCCGCATCTCCCTTTCCTCTTCGAGGGAATACAACGCAAGCTCGAGAAGTAGCAAGAAGAATTTATGGCGCCATTGCCGGGGAGGCTTACGCAAAAGTCATATACCAAGTACCTATCACAAACACTTATCCTTCGCATTACATTTATTTGCCTCTCGTTTTCCTCTCCTCCACTTCACCCTTGCCGTTTTATTTGCCCTTCTTCCGCCGTGTGTTTATCGTTCGTTTGCTTCTTGTTTGCTTGTGTGTGTTGGATTGCTTGCTTGTCACTATGGCTCAGAACAATACCAAATTGTGTGACTTCTCCAATACCTACAATAATGATTTTATTAGCACTCCGATTGCTCCTATTACCGATGTTGAATCTTGTGAGATCAATGCTGCTTTGTTGAATCTTGTCATGAAAGATCAATTCTCCGGCCTTCCTAGTGAAGATGTCGCTACCCATCTGAACAACTTTGTTGATTTGTGTGATATGCAAAAGAAAAGGGATACGGATAACGATATTGTTAAATTGAAGTTATTTCCGTTTTCACTTAGAGATCATGCTAAAAATTGGTTTTCCTCTTTGCCTAGAAATAGTATTGATTCGTGGAATAAGTGCAAAGATTCTTTTATCTCTAAGTATTTTCCTCCTTCTAAGATCATCTCTCTTAGAAACGATATTATGAATTTTAAGCAACTAGATCATGAGCATGTTGCACAAGCTTGGGAGAGAATGAAATTGATGATACGTAATTTCCCTACACATGGTTTGAATCTATGGATGATTATTCAGAATTTTTATGCTGGTTTGAATTTTGCTTCTAGAAATCTTTTAGATTCGGCCGCAGGAGGCACTTTCATGGAAACTACCTTAGGAGAAGCTACCAAACTCCTAGATAATATTATGGTTAATTATTCTCAATGGCACACCGAAAGATCTACTAGTAAAAAGGTGCATGCTATTGAAGAAATTAGTGTTTTAAGTGGAAAGATGGATGAACTTATGCAATTATTTGCTGCTAAGAGTGCTTCTTCTGATCCTAATGATATGCCTTTGTCCACTTTGATTGAAAATAACAATGAATCTTTCGTTGTGAATTTTGTTGGTAGGAATAATTTTGGTAACAATGTTTATAGAGGGAATTTTAATCCTAGTCCTTTTCCTAGTAATTCCTCTAATAATTATGGTAATTCCTACAATAACTCTTATGGAAAGATGCCTTCTGAATTTTAAACTAGTGTTAAGGAGTTTATGATCTCGCAAAAGAATTTCAATGCTATGCTTGAAGAGAAATTGCTTAAGATTGATGAATTGGCTAGAAGTGTGGATAGAATTACTCTTGATGTTGATTCTTTGAAACTTAGATCTATCCCACCTAAGCATGATATCAATGAGTCTCTCAAAGCCATGAGAATTTCCATTGATGAATGCGAAGAAAGTACCGCTAGGATGCGTGCTAAAAGAGAGGATTATATTAAAGCGTGTTCTTCTAGTTATCATGAAAATAAAGATGAAGATCTGAAAGTTATTGATGTGTCTCCTATTAGATCCTTGTTTTCTAGTATAAATCTTGATGAAGATAGGATTGGAGATGATTCTGCTTTAAGGTGTCCCAATGATTCGGAGTTTTTAGATCTTGATGCTAAAATTGCTAAAAGTGGGAGTGAAGAGATTAAAACTTTGCATAGTGATGAACCCACTACTTTGGATTTCAAGGGATTCAATTATGATAATTGCTCTTTGATTGATTGTATTTCCTTGTTGCAATCCGTGCTAAATTCTCTGCATGCTTATAGTCAAAATAAAGCTTTCACCAAACACATAGTTGATGCTTTGATGCAATCTTATGAAGAAAAACTTGAGTTAGAAGTTTCTATCCCTAGAAAGCTTTATGATGAGTGGGAACCTACTATCAAAATAAAAATAAAAGATCACGAATGCTATGCTTTGTGTGATTTGGGTGCTAGTGTCTCCACTATCCCAAAAACTTTGTGTGATTTGCTAGGTTTCCATGAGCTTGATGATTGTTCTTTAAATTTGCATCTTGCGGATTACACTATTAATAAACCTATGGGAAGAATTAATGATGTTCTTATTGTTGCAAATAGGAATTATGTGCCCGTAGATTTCATTGTTCTTGATATAGATTGTAATCCTTCATGTCCTATTATTCTTGGTAGACCTTTCCTTAGAATGATTGGTGCAATTATTGATATGAAGGAAGAAAATATTAGATTCCAATTTCCGTTTAGGGAAGGCATGGAACACTTTCCTAGAAAGAAAATCAAATTACCATATGAATCTATCATGAGAGCCACTTATGGATTGCCTTCCAAAGATGGCAATACCTAGATCTATCTTGTATCGTGCCTAGCTAGGGGCGTAAAACGATAGCGCTTGTTGGGAGGCAACCCAATTATATGTTTTTTGTTTTTGTTGCTGTTAGGGAATAAATATTGCATCTAGCCTCTGTTTAGATGTGGTTTCATGTTTTGTTTAGTGTTTGTGCCAAGTAGAACCTTTGGGAAGACTTGAGTGAAGTTTATGTGATCTTGCTGTGAAAAACAGAATCATTAGCGCTCGCTAAAGTGGTCGTCAGATTTTACTGGAGCGTGCTATTTAGTTGATTCTTTTTGCAGATGATTACTAGAAAAATTTACCAATTTAGTTTGAATTTTTTGGAGTTCCAGAAGTAGGCGAAACCTGCAGATTACTACAGACTGTTCTGTTTTTGACAGATTCTATTTTTCGTGTGTTGTTTGCTTATTTCAATGCATCTATGAGTAATATTTGGAGGTATGAACCATAGAGAAGTTGGAATACAGTAGGTTCAACACCAATATAAACAAAGAATGAATTCATTGCAGTACCTTTGAGTAGAAGTTTGCTTTCTTATACTAACGGAGCTCACGAGAATTTTTGTCCAAGTTTTGTGTTGTGAAGTTTTCAAGTTTTGAGTATTGCTTTGATGGACTACGGAACAAAGAGTAGCAAAGGCCTAAGCTTGGGGATGCCCATGGCACCCCAAGTAAAATTCAAGGATAATCAAAAGCCTAAGCTTGGGGATGCCCCGCGAAGGCATCCCCTCTTTCGTCTTCATCCATCGGTAACTATACTTGGAGCTATATTTTTATTCACCACATGATATGTGTTTTGCTTGGAGCGTCTTGTATAATTTGAGGAGTCTTTGCTTGCTAGTTTGTCACAATCATCCTTGCTGGACACACCTATTTGAGAGAGTTAAATATTGCCTAGGAATTGTTAGAACAATCTATGTGCTTCACTTATATCTTTTGAGTTGAATAGTTTTTGCTCTAGTGCTTCACTTACATCTTTTAGAGCACGGTGGTGGTTATATTTTGTAGAAATTGTTGAACTCTCATGATTCACTTATATCCTTTTGAGAGTCTATTAAAACAGCATGGTAATGTGTTTAGGCTATAAAAACTAGTCTTCACATGATAGACATCCAATGTCAATGTAGTAAAAAAAATCACACTAAGTGCATTGAATAGAATGAGATGTTGGATGCTTGATAATTGTTTTGAGATATGAGGATAGTGATATTAGAGTCATGCTAGTGGAGTTATTATGAAAATTGAGAAATACTTGTGTTAAGGTTAGTGATTCCCGTAGCATGCACGTATGGTGAACCGCTATGTGACGAAGTTAGAGCATGAGGTATTTGTAAAGTGCCAACCTTTGTGTGGAGGTCGGGGGCGCGCGATGGTTAACTCCTACCAACCTCCCCCCTAGGAGCATGCGTTGATTGCTTTGTTTTGATGACTCGTAGATTTTTGCAATAAGTATATGAGTTCTTATGACTAATGTTGAGTCCATGGATTATACGCACTCTCACCCTTCCACCATTGCTAGCCTCTCTTGTACCGCGCAACTTTCGCCGGTACCATAAACCCACTATATATCCTTCCTCAAAACAGCCACCATATTATTCCTCAAAACAGCCACCATACCTACCTATCATGGCATTTCCATAGGCATTCTGAGATATATTGCCATGCAACTTTCCACCATTCCGTTCATATGACACGCATCATATTGTCATATTGACATGCATGATCATGTAGTTGACATTGTATTTGTGGCAAGGCCACCATGCATAATTTTTCATACATGTCACTCTTGTTTCATTGCACATACCGGTACACCGCCGGAGGCATTCATATAGAGTCATACTTTGTTGTAGTACCGAGTTGTAATATCGAGTTGTAATGAAAGTGTGATGATCATCGTTATTAGAGAATTGTCCCATGGGAGGAAAGGCTAAATCTATAAAGCCCCTCTGCAAAAAAAAATAGAAAAAAGAAAAAAAAGGCCAAAGAAAAAAAGAAAGGCCCAAAAAAAGAGAAAAAGAAAAAAAGAAAAAAGAAAAAAGGGACAATTGCTACTATCTTTTTTCCACACTTGTGCTTCAAAGTAGCACCATGTTCTTCATTGTAGAGAGTGTCATGTTTAGTCACTTTCATATACTAGCGGGAATTTTCATTATAGAACTTGGCTTGTATATTCCAACGATGGGCTTCCTCAAATGCCCTAGGTCTTCGTGAGGAAGCAAGTTGGATGCATGCCCACTAGTTTCTTTTGTTGAGCTTTCATTCATATATAGCTCTAGTGCATCCGTTGCATGGCAATCCCTACTCACTCACATTGATATCTATTGATGGGCATCTCCATATCCCGTTGATACGCCTAGTTGATGTGAGACTATCTCCCTCCTTTTTGTCTTCTCCACAACCACCTCTATTCCACCCATAGTGCTATGTCCATGGCTCACGCTCATGTATTGCGTGAAAGTTGAATGGTTTGAAAAGATAGAGTATGAAAACAAGTGCTTGGCTGAAATCGGGGTTGTGCATGATATGAATATTTTGTGTGATGAAAAGGGAGCATAGCCAGACTATATGATTTTGTAGGGATAACTTTCTTTAGCCATAGTATTTTGAGAAGACATGATTGCTTTGTTAGTATGCTTGAAGTATTGTTATTTCTTATGTCGATATAGACTTTTATCTTGAATCTTTCAGAGCTGAACATTCATGCCACAATTAAGAGAATTACATTGAAAAACTATATTGGTTAGCATTCCACATCAAAAATTCTTTCTTTATCATTTACCTACTCGAGGACGAGCAGGAATTAAGCTTGGGGATGCTTGATACGTCTCCAACGTATCTATAATTTTTTATTGTTCCATGCTATTATTTATGAAGTCTTGGATGTTTAATGGGCTTTATCTTACACTTTTATATCATTTTTGGGCCTAACCTACTAACCCAAAGGCCCAGTCCAGATTGCTGTTTTTTGCCTGTGTCAGGGTTTTGCAAAAAAAGAATATCAAACGGAGTCCAAACGGAATGAAACCTTCGCGAGAGATATTTTTGTTGGGGAACGTAGTATTTTTAAAATTTTCCTACGATCACGCAAGATCTATCTACCAGATGCATATCAACGAGAGGGGAGAGTGTGTCTACGTACCCTCGTAGACCGAAAGCGGAAGCGTTTATCAACGCGGTTAATGTAGTCGTACACCTTCATGATCCGTCCTGATCTAGTACCGAACTTACGGCACCTCCGCGTTCAGCACACGTTCAGCTCGATGACGTCCTCGCCTTCTTGATCCAGCAAGACGGGTGAAGTAGTAGATGAGTTTCGGCAGCACGACGGCGTGGTGACGGTTGTTGATGAAGAACAATCTCTGCAGGGCTTCGCCAAGCACTACAGAAACTAGACGGAGGATAAACTAGAGGGCCGGGGTAGCCGGCACATGGCTTGGTGTATCTTGATGTGTTCCAGGTGCTAGCCCCGCCCCGCAATTTATATGTTGAGACCTGGGGTCGTAACTTGGAGCAAAAGCCTCCTCAAAGTCGGTTTTGCCCGAAAGGCAAGAGTCCCACTCGGACTCCAGGACCAAACGCCACAATCCTTGGTGTCTGGCCCAGACGCCACGGCCCTCGGCGTCTGCCCCAGACGCCACGGGCCTCGGCGTCTGCCCCCTGGCCTCCGCAAAACACCTTTTGCACCAACTTAATGTCCCGTGGGCTTGACCCCTTGGCCGAACCATATCATCCTATATATCAATTTTTACCTCCGAACCACTCCGGAGCTCCTCGTCATGTCCGTGATCTCATCCGGGACTCCGAACAACATTTGGTCACCAACATACATAACTCATTCAATACTATATCGTCAATGAAACATTAAGCATGCGGACCCTACGGGTTCGAGAACTATGTAGACATGACCGAGACATCTCTCCGGTCAATAACCAATAGCGGAACCTGGATGCCCATATTGGCTCCTACAGATTCTACTGAAAGTGCAGTATATCGACTAGAGGGGGGGTGAATAGGCGATTTTTGTGAAATGCTTCAAAACATGGTAGTTTCGAAGACAAACGATAAGCTCAAGCCTATTAGTATGCAGCGGAAAGTGGACTACTCTAGATAAGCCATAGTCATGTATTCAATGAAGTGAAGGCATGAAGACTAATAGCAACTAGGCAGTAGTGATCACAAAGGAAGAAGGAATGAAGCCAATCACAACAAGTAGATACTCAGTGAAGACAATCAGATAAAGCAAACATGCAATGTCTTCACAACATAGAGCAGTAAGTAAAGGGAAGGAAAGGATAGAACCAGTAGCTCGGGGAAGACAGTGATTTGTTAGACCAGTTCCAATTGCTGTGACAACTGTACGTCTGGATAGGGAGGCTGAGATTTAACTCAGAAGATCGCGTCTTCACCTTGTTCCCCTTGAGCTAAGGACACCTAGTCCTCGCCCAATCACTCTGGTAAGTCTTCAAGGTAGACTTCCAAACCTTCATAGACTTCGTTCACCGGCAATCCACAATTACTCTTGGATGCTCAGAACGCGACGCCTAACCGGCTGGAGGAAACACAGTCCTCAAGTGTAATAAGTCTTCAGGTCACTGATACGTCCAAAACGTATCTATAATTTCTGCTTGCTCCATGCCTCTTTTGTGTGATATTGCTATGATATTTATACACTTCCATACACTTTTGATCATATTTGGACTAACCTATTAACTCAGTGCACCCCAGTGCCAGTTTCTGTTTTCTGCTGTTTTTGTATTTCAGGTTTTCCCATCACGTAAACTGCCAGAAAAATCCCAGAAAAATTATATAAAAAATCAGCGTTCCAGAAGCTTCCTGGCGGCCAAAGTAGGGCCGGAGGGGGGCCACCAGGGCTCCATGCGCCCTGGTGGCGCGGCCCCCCTCCTGGCCGCGCCGGGGGGGCGCCTGGCCCCCCCAGGTCTCCGCTGATGCCCCCCTTTGGCATATATTTAACACGCGTCCCGAAACCCTTGAGGACGGAACCCTTTTTCGCGATCTCATCTCTATTCCGCCGCCGCCGCGCTTCCAAGATCGGGAGCACTAGGAGAACTCTTCCCGGCACCCTGCCGGAGGGGAGGATCACCACCGGGAGCCTCTCCACCACCATGGACGCCTCCCGGATGAGTTGTGAGTAGTCTCCCTTGGACCATGGGTCCATGACCAGTAGCTATGTGATGTTCTCCTCCCCTTCTTGTGCTTCACTAATTAGACCTCGTGAGCTGCCCTACATGATCGAGGCACATATGTAATCCTTATGCTGTTGCTATGTTGAGTTTGCTGGGATCCGATGGATTGTGAGATTATGTTCAGATTGTGTTTGAGTAATATATTTGATTTACCTCTTTTATATTTATGTTCTTAAGTAATTCTTGCATGTTCTCCATTGCTATTTATTGCTTTGGCCGAGTAGTAGGTAGTGACTCCAAGAGGGAACGTTATGCTTGATTGTGGGTTCATGCCCCTCGATGACTAGTTTGAGTGACAGAAACATGAGTCTAGGGGATGTGCTGTTGCCACAAGGGGGAAACAACGGTGCTTGTACTCGTGGGTGCAAGGATTGTTTACTTTACGCAAAGTTCTTTTAATGCAGTTGTCTGTTGCTTTGAGTTTACACTATGGGTGGGACTCGCAACTTAATACCAGCGAGATGTTCTGGATAGATATCTCAAGGTGGATGATTAGTAGTAGATGCAGATGGATTTCGGTCTACTTGCCTTGGCGTACCGCCCATGCTTTGAACCTCTACCTTTCTTGCAACATAGTTAGCATTGGTTTGCGCACATAATTATGTCAATTGCCCAGCTGTAATTCGTTTACCTCACATAGCTGTTTTATCGTCTTTTGGGAGAGAGACATCACTAGTGAACATCATGGGACCCCGGTCCATATTACCATCACTGATCACATCCGCTATTTACTTTCTGCTTTTACTTACTAGTTGCAGCAATACCTATCACTATTATCTCTTGTGTTTGATCCTTTCTAAATGACAAGGCCGAAGGGATTGACAACCTCTCTGTACTCGTTGGGAGCAAAGTTATTTGTATCTGTGTGCAGGTCCGGTTGATTGCTAATATCTGGCGCCGTTAGCAGTTGACACCTTCTTGTTGAACCTTGGAGTCTCAGGGGAATTCGATCCTTGGTATCTTTGCCAAGGGAAAACTACCGCTACACTGCATCTCAAACCTTCCACTTGGGGTAACCAACGAGGGGCGAGAAGCCATCAGTCACACAGACAGAAAGACTTCAGTGATGCCTAACATTCTTTGGCTCTGGGTGTTTGGGCTTTGTCCTCGCAAGGATTTCTCTCTCAAATGCTTCGGAGGTGGGTTGCTCTCAAACGACAAAAGCCATGCACTAACTCTGAGCAGCCACCAATTTATGGTGTAGGGGGTGGGCTATTTATAGCCACTGGGCAACCCGACCTGATTTGTCCGAAGTGACCCTGGGTCACTAAGGAACTGACACGTGTTCCAACGGTCAGATTTCAAACACACACGGCAACTTTACTTGAGCTCCAAGTAAAGCTGACTCATCCGCCTCTGGATAAGATTTGCTCTCATAGTCTTCGCTCGAAGACATAGGATTTGGTTGAGCATCACTTCAGTCACTCTGACTTAGTTCACTTGGACCCCACTTAACAGTACGATGGTTCCTATGACTCAACAAAGAAGAAAAGGAAACAACGAAACATCTACGTCTTCGCTCTCGATAGTCTTCACACAATGTCTTCTCATGTCATAGTCTTCAATATGATTATCTTCATATACCACCACTGATATCAATGTCTTCATACATTTTTAGGGTCATCTCCGGTAGGTTTACCGAATCAATGAGGGACTACTACCTGTGTTATCCTGCAATTCTCACAAACACATTAGTCCCTCAACCAGGTTTGTCGTCAATACTCCAAAACCACTAGGGGTGGCACTAGATGCACTTACAATCTCCCCCTTTTTGGTGATTGATGACAAACTGGTTGAAGTTTTCAACGGGGATACAGATATGTGAAATTGTAAAGGATAAAGGTATTGTCTTCGTAAGTAGCAAAAGGCTCCCCCTGAAGATGTGCATATAGTTGATTTGCCTTTGAATGCAAATGCACATGGCAGGTTGTACTTGTGGAGATCCTCTTCAACTTATGAAGACAATTCATCATGCATAATTGATGTGTCGAAGATAATGACATGCATAATGAAAAATAGACGTCTGCAATAATGACTAAGTGCGGAATATAAGGTAGCAGATGCGGAATTTATCATCGCATTACAGAGTGGCATCAAAACGTAGCAGACGACCATCAGTTTAAGTGTTACAACTCAAAGAACCAAATGTAGCAAAACGAGAGTTGTAAACACTAGGCAAATTATAAAGCACCCGCCCATATGAACCCGCTTGAAGACTATCAACTCATATGCTTCTCCCCCTTTTGTCAGGAAGGACCAAAAAGGTTTGAAGACATAGAGCCTCTAATCGTTCCATGTTGGAGCAGAAGAGGATGCAGGGTCGGTGCTGTTGTTTGGCGGTGCAGAGGTGGTTGGTGCAGTGTCGATGCGCGCTGAAGTAGGAGGCGGTGAAGTAGCATCATCCTGATCATC
This sequence comes from Secale cereale, assembly GCA_902687465.1. NCBI lineage: Eukaryota > Viridiplantae > Streptophyta > Magnoliopsida > Poales > Poaceae > Secale > Secale cereale. Next base: position 933,739,194 of record LR738710.1, read on the forward strand.
GATCACCCTGGCGTCAATTGTTGCAGCGGAGGAGGAGTATTCAGAATCTTCAAGAGATGGAGTTCGACGCATAACAGCAGTCCTTGGAGGAGTGTTGTCAAACTTGAATCTCTCAGTGAAGCCATCGTCTTGAAGATCCGCTTCAGCACTCAGCAAGGTCAAACTCTTCCAAGACCTCCGACATGTTTCATGAGCAACAAAAGCATTCTTGGTGGCAAGATTGCGAATGCGATTGACATCCACCAAGAGGCTCTGCATCTGACGCTTTAACCAGAGGTGATGCTTGTCTTGTTTCTGATGAAGGGCTACCAGAAGCTCTCGGTTGTTCAGAACACGAGATCGCTTCTGAGGCCTTTGAGCGATGGTGCTTTCAGTGGCTTTGGTTTCAACGTGTCGAGGTAGACGAGTACGGCCAGCCAGAGGATAGACGTGTGAGACTGCTGGAACTCCTTCAATCTGCTGAGCGAAGCTTTGATGATCAGCATTGTGAAGACTAACTGGCTCTTTAGCAGGCTCTTGGTAGATGGCTTCAGCTGACATATCAACCTCAGGCAAGAAAATCTGATGGTTGCGAGCAGAGGGCTGATAAGTGACAGATGAGTGCAACTTGATGAGGCGCATTATCCAAGGGGCATAAAATTTCAGACCCAATAGATCAGCTCCAGACATAGCCATTTGTCGAATGAAGAAATCTTGAGCATTGAAGCTGATGCCATTGAAGATATAGAAAACCAAAGTCTTCATAGTGCCTTCAAGCTTGGCTGATGACGAATGTCCTTTTATTGGCCATAGAGTACGCCTGATGATATGATAGATGGTGCGTGGCAGGTACTCTAGGTCTTCAACAAAGAATTCCTTAGGATATTCATCATCACTTGGCAAAGGCTTCATCATGCTGAGCATTTGGCTCATGTTGGGCTGACGCTTCTGAAATATACTCTCCAAGGCTTCAGTGTGCAGTTGACAGCCAGGTTCATAGAGATCTCCTGGAGTGGGAAGGCCTGTAAGTTCAATGAGATCAAAGGCTTTAGCTTCATGATGCACATTGCCTGTCATCCACTCAAGGACCCATGTCTTCGGATCTCTGCTGTAGCCTCGGATGTGGAGAGTTGCATAGAATTGCAGAAGCAGCTCTTCATTCCAATGCTCTTTATCAGTGACAAAATTGAGTAGGCCAGCATCACGGAAACAGTCAAGAGCTTCCTCCAAGCAGGGCAGACCAGCAATAGCTTCAGTGTCAAGACGCATATGAGGGAAAATGCGCCCTTGATCATAGAGTACTCTTGAGTAGTAGCTGCGCTGTTGATGGCTCCAGAACCTGTCTGATGATATTCTTGGCTTGGAATATGGGTTCTTGGCGCTGTCAAAGAAGGTGTTGTGCGCAGTGAAGCTATTGGCATTGAATGACCCTGAAGATGTTGCAATACCTGGAAACCTTGGAAGTCTTGGCTTAGGCTTCTGAACTTGGGGCCTGTGTGCAACATGATGACCAAACTGAGGACCTGCAGCACGCGGTTCAGTGATAGGTGGCGGAATCAGAATGGGCCACCGGACAGTAACAAGCTGATCATCCTTGTTGTATGCTTGCTCAATGGTATGAGGCCGTGGAGGCGGAACAGGAGCAGAGGCATTGTCTTCAAGCTGTAGATTGGCGTCGGGTGCAGCATTGGCTTCAGGCACAGCACTGGCTTCAGGAGCAGTTACTTCAGGCGCAGGTACTTCAGGCGCCACAGTATCTTCAGGTGCCACATAAGCTTCAGCCATGACCACGTCATTGGCTTTAGTGTTGGTGGTGGCAGCCTCTGAATTTGTTGCCTCCACTTCAGGAGCTGGAGGGTCGGACACGTTCTCCTCGAGAACAGGGGTTGCAGCAATACTTTCTTCTACAACTTGGGGTTGTTCTTCTTCTTGTTGGGGTGGTTCTTCTTTGGCTGATGCAGCCAGAATATCTTCAGCCGCTTTGGCTTCAGATTCTGAGGGGCTTCCTGTAGGAGCAGCATCGGGTGCAGATGGTTGCTCTACTCCTTCTGGAGCACTTGGGGCAGTGACTTGAGGCCTTGGTCCTTTGCGAAGCCTGCGAAAAGCTGGCGACGCCTGAGGAGATGGAGGATGTTGGGCCTCAAAGTCTTCGTCTTCAAGCACCGTACTGGTGTCTTGAGTTTGCTGGGGAGTGGCTTGTGTATCCCGTGGGTGATCAGCCCACGAGTCATCCTGAGCAATTGGCGTCAATGGATGACCAATGATGATGCGTTCGCTGTTCGTGAGAACAGGCGAAGAGTCAATGTTGTATTCGATCTAAGGAAGGACTTCATCATCTTCAACATTGTCTTGAGGACCAATGTCTTAGCTGCGGTGGGGTCGACAGCTGGAATGTCTTCAGCCTCTGTGGGAGCAGGCTCATGAACAGTCAGTCTTCGTTCTCTCTGGACAGATGCAGGGCGAGCAACTGAGATTGGCTCGACAAAGATAAGCTCTTTGGAAGCAGCCTTATCCCTCTTAGTCTTGCGCTTCTTGGTGGGTGGAGCTTCATCAGTAGATTGCTTACGCTTGCGAGCTTCAGCTTCAGCCACCTTAGTCTTCTTGAGCTTTGAAGCGGTTGGGGTTGCCTTAGGCTTCGTGCCAGTCATGCTAGCAGGGAAGACTATGCGAGGCATTTCCTGCCTAGATTCTTCAGCTTCGGGCACAGGTTGCTTCTTCTTCTTCTTGGCAGCCATCCTTGGATCAATGCCAGGACGCCCAAGTGCCTTGCGCTTTTCAGCTTCATTGAATGCTTGAACGCATTTTGCAGCCAAGTCCTTGATTCGCTCACGAGAACCTTTAGCTTCTTCACGCCGCTGGTGAAAGGCTTCCTTGAGCTCTTGCATCATAACTTTGAAGTTTTGAATTTCTTGCACGCTGAGCTTGTCCATATGCTTCTTGAACTGAGCTTTCTCATAATCTATCTTTTGCTTCAGCTCAACAATTCTTTGAGCCAGAGCCAGCTCAGAAGCAATGGCACCATGGAAGGAGACGCTGAGGCCAACTGGAAGTTGAAGATCGTCAAAGCTCAGGTTGGGTGTGTCAAACCATTCATCAATGAAGTTATTGAGCACTTCAACGTCAAAGAGCGGCAAATCATTGAATATTTCAGCATCTTGCTTGCTCTTGATCAATAGCTCCAGAGCATCATCACCAAGATCTTCATCACTTGAGAGATCAAGGGTATCATTCGTAGTCTTCAGTACTGCATCAGGAGTGAGAGCTAGACTGGGGTTGCGTGTTGGCTTCCTCTTCAGTTGTCTGCTCTTGGAGATACGAGAGTGTTCCTCAGATTGCACACTTGGTGCAGGTGGAGCAGTGGCCAAAGGCTTCACTGTAGAAGCCCTTGGTGGAGTAGTTTTTGAAGCCTTTGATTTCTTCTTCTGGGGCTTCGGCGTTGTAGGTGCTTCTTCAGAGTCATCATCGGCTTCAGGCTGATCTACATCTGCCCCTTGAACCCTTATGTGACTGATGAGGCCCTCTAGGTTGTAGAAGGGCCCAACCAGATTCGGTTCAGCTTCGCGCGTGCCATCAGCGCGGGGCGCAGAGGGGCCAGGATTGAAGTCTAATCCCCACAGCTTCTTGTTTTCTTTGCCCAAGTTCTTGGCGAATTGAAGATTTCGCTTGAACAGATTGTCGTCGCGACACCAGAGCAGAGAGCTTGGATCAGCATCAGCAGGCTGAGGCCCTCTGACCATGCAAGGATAGAAGCCTTGAGCAATGGCTTCAGCACGAGTCTTGGGGGGAAGATTCTTATAAGTGATATCTCCCCATGGATGCTTGATGGCATTTTTCTCGGCATACTCTTGGGTCACGAACCTATATTTGAACCATTGTTCAGCCCAGTATCTTCGAATCCATTGGATTCGTGTCTTCCTCCGATTGTAATCCTCCTCTGGATCAATCTTGTATATCTCACTGAGATCAGGAGGCAAATCAATGGAGGTGTTGCCACGGCGCTGTCTGCCACCCTTTCTTACTGTTTTGTCAGTTGCCATTTGCTTCAACCTGAAGGGCTTCAAATTGAATGGCTTCAAAATAGGCAAATGCTTCGGTCAGCTGGTCAGACAGGAACTGTCTTCAGGGGAATGAATGTGATGTTGCAAAAACTCTGCAAATGAATGCAGACTATGAGAACCAAGGGATTCTCCCACGGACATGTACCTGTGACAACATTAGAGATGCGAGGGAAGGGGAAGAGGTCATATGCATTCTCAGAAGTTTTGAAGATTAAAACAGTTTTGAAGACTTTGACCTCATAGTGCGAAGACATTCACTCATGGGAGTTGGTTCCAGATTTGTACGAATCCACGAATAAGTACAAGTGAGGAATCTAACTATAGTTGAAGCATATGTGAATGTACTAGGCAAGATATGAGATGCAGACAGGATAGATCTATATATCTAAGTAGGCAGAAACCTCTTGTGGAAAAGTAGATGAATCTTTATGGATCTAGAAGATGGTAAAAAGCAAGTTTTATTTACCACATGATGAACTGCTTAGACGGAGTATGAGTTGGATGCCCAGCAGTTCGGTCTTCCGTGCCCTAACTTGGCGACGGAGGACATCTACGGTGACGGCGGAGTAGAAGATGTCCGCGGCCGGCGTGAGGATGGCGTCGACAAAGTTGCGGCAGCGAAGCGCTTCGTCGAAAACTAGCGGAGGCGCTAGGGTTGGTCGAGGTGGAGAGGTGGTGGAAGAAACTTTTGACCATGATGGGACGTGCATTTATAGGCATGGGAGACGGCACAACGTAATTACTCAAGTGCCCCTGACGGTTCATGTACGAGTGACACGTGGCGGTCATGTAATGCATTGGGAGTTGTCCCACGATCCCACGTACACCACGACTGTCGGATTAGTCGTTCCGGCTTCTCCGGGTTTCAGGCATAACGGATGGAGCACTAAAATTAGATTTAAAGTTTGTCTCCGTATCTTCTGCTGACAAGGACGCAGAGAAGATATTCGACTGTTTCAACAGAATGCATATGATTTGGATAGACAGAGTGTGAGATGAGAAAGCATAGAGAGGTTAGGGTCCGATCACATTCACTTAGCCCAAAAGATTCAAATACGAAGACATAGCTATAAGTGAATTTGGTGGTGGCGTTACCCACCGTATAGGAAGTATTAGACCCAGACACGGCGCACAATTATCGTGGCACTCCGAACTCCGAAGTTAAATTCCAGGTTAATGTATTCACACTTAGAATGTAAGTCTTCATTGATTGAAGATATACTTTACTTCGTGTGTTGCACATCTAAGTCATCAATATGCATAAGTGTTAGGATGTGTGCCTGATTACAGGACATTTGAGGATTCTAAGATATTTAGCTCACACCGCAACTTGCAAAACCTTTTCTCATCCAAGGGCTTAATGAAGATATCTGCCAGTTGCTCTTCAATGTTGACGTGTATGATATCAATATCTTCCTTCATAACATGATCTCTGAGAAAGTGATGACGAATTTCAATGTGCTTTGTCTTCGAGTGCTGAACTGGGTTGTTGGCAATCTTGATGGCGCTTTCATTATCACAGTAGAGTGGCACATGCTTCAGATGGACTCCATAGTGCTTGAGTGTTTGCTTCATCCAGAGAAGCTGAGCGCAGCAAGATCCAGCAGCAATGTATTCAGATTCAGTAGTGGAGAGTGATACACAGTTCTGCTTCTTTAAAGACCAACAGACAAGTGATCGTCCTAGAAAGTGACATGTGCCAGATGTGGACTTTCGATCAACTTTGTCACCAGCATAATCCGCGTCTGAAAATCCTACTAGATCAAACTCTCAGCCCTTTGGATACCATAATCCTAGTGTTGGGGTGTAAGCCAAATATCGAAGTATTCGCTTCACAGCTAAGTGATGCGACTCCTTTGGTGCCGCTTGATATCGAGCACACATGCAAACACTAAGCATAATATCTGGCATAGATGCACATAAATAAAGTAAAGAACCAAACATGGAGTGGTATACCTGTTGATCAAACTCTTTACCATTGGCGTCGGGACCCATATGATGTTTGGCAGGCATTGGCGTCGAGTACCCTTTGCAGTCTTGCATTCCAAACTTCTTCAGGCAGTCTTTAAGATACTTCTCTTGAGATATGAAGATGCCGTTGCTTTGCTGACGAATTTGAAGACCAAGGAAGAACTTCAGCTCACCATCATGGACATTTGATATTTCTCTTGCATCATGTGACCAAACTCATCACTGTATTTCTTGTCCGTGTAGCCGAAGATAATGTCATCCACATAGATTTGGCAGACAAATAGCTCATCATCATATGTCTTCGTGAAGAGTGTGGGATCTAGGGATCCAGGTTTGAAGCCTTTGCTCTTCAGGAAGTCTTTGAGAGTGTCATACCAAGCACGAGGCGCTTGTTTGAGGCCATACAGTGCCTTGTTGAGCTTTTATACCATATCAGGACGTTTTGGGTCTTCAAAGCCAGGTGGTTGTGCAACATACACTTCTTCTTCAATTCTTCCATTGAGAAAGGCACTCTTTACATCCATTTGATAAAGAAGTATGTTGTGATGATTTGCATAGGCTAGCAGTATACGAATAGCTTCAAGTCTAGCCACAGGAGCAAATGTTTCATCGAAGTCAATCCCTTCTACTTGAGTGTATCCTTGAGCAACGAGACGAGCTTTGTTTCTGACCACTTGACCATGCTCATCTTGCTTGTTGCGATAGATCCATTTTGTGCCTATTATGTTGTGCTTTCGACGATCAGGACGCTTGACAAGTTCCCACACATTGTTCAGCTCAAACTGTTGAAGATCTTCTTGCATTGCTTGAATCCATTCAGGCTCCATAAAAGCTTCAGCAACTTTCTTGGGTTCAGATATTGAGACAAAAGCAAAATGCCCACAGAAATTTGCAAGCTGTGTTGCTCTTGAGCGAGTGAGTGGACCAGGAGCATTTATGCTATCAATCATTTTCTCAACTTGTACTTCATTTGCAACACGAGGATGAGCTGGACGAAGATTTTGCTCTTGCTGTACATTGTCTTCATCAGGAGTATTGTCTTCAGGCTGAGCATTGTCGTCAGGTTGATTTGGAGCAGAGATGATGAGTTCCTCGTCAGGTTGTGCTTCAGAAGGCATGATCTCACGCGTTCCCATTAGCTTGATAGATTCATTTGGTGAAGCTTCATCTAGTACATTTGGTAGGGACTCTCTTTGTGAACCATTTGACTCATCAAACCTCACATCCACAGTTTCAACAGTTTTATAGAGAAAAATGTTGAAGACTCTGTAGGAGTGTGAGTCCTTTCCATATCCGAACATGAAGCCTTCATGAGCTTTGGGTGCAAATTTTGACTTATGATGAGGATCCTTGATCCAGCACTTAGCTCCAAATACTCTGAAGTAGCTTACATTTGGCTTCTTTCAAGTGAGGAGTTCATAGGATGTTTTCTTCAGAAGCTTGTGAAGATAAACACGGTTGATGATATGGCATGCAGTATCAATAGCTTCGGGCCAGAATCTTCTTGGTGTTTTGTACTCATCGAGCATCGTTCGAGCCATCTCAATTAGAGTTCTGTTCTTGCGCTCAACGATCCCATTTTGCTGAGGTGTATATGGGGCTGAGAATTCATGAGTGATTTCCATCTCATCCAGATAAAGATCGAGGCCAGTGTTCTTGAATTCAGTGCCATTGTCACTTCTAATATGTTTGATCTTGATGCCATAATTGTTCATGGCACGGTTGGCGAAGCGTCTGAAGACATCTTGCACTTCAGTCTTGTAGAGTATTATGTGCACCCATGTGTATCTTGAGTAATCATCAACAATGACGAAGCCATAGAGACAGGCTGTGGTAGAGAATGTGGAGTAGTGAGTAGGGCCAAATAAGTCCATGTGGAGCAGCTCGAAGGGTTTAGATGTCGTCATGATTGTCTTCGAGGGGTGCTTGGCTCTAGTCATCTTCCCAGCTTCACAGGCACCACATAGATGGTCTTTCTTGAACTTGACTTTCTCGATGCCTATGACATGCTTCTTCTTTGCGAGAGTGTGCAAGTTCCTCATGCCAGCATGTCCTAGCCTCCGATGCCAAAGCCAGCACTCTGAAGCTTTTGCTAGAAGACATACGACCATTTGTGGTCCAGCTGAGAAATCTACCATATACAAATCACCTTTTCTGTATCCTTCAAATACTAAAGACTTGTCAGATTCCATTAGTACAATGCAACGAAATTTACCAAAGATCACAATCATGTTTAAGTCACAAAGCATTGAGACAGACATTAAGTTGAAGCCAAGAGATTCAACAAGCATGACTTTATCCATGTGCTGATCTCTTGAGATTGCAACTCTACCTAGACCCAACACTTTGATTTTACCAGTATCAGCAAATGTGATGTGACTCTTGTTGGATGGACGTAAAGTTGAGTCCATGAGAAGATTTCGATCACCAGTCATATGATTTGTGCATCCGCTATCCATAATCCATTCTGAAGACTTTGGTGTCTCCCCCTACAATGCAGTTAGGAGGATAGGCTTCACCAAAAGCCATTGTGAAGCATAAACATTTGATGCATAAGTGGATTACGAAAGCTGAGATGAAAGTTAGGACTGATGAGATGTTCAACAAGTGGCTTATGAATAGTATGAGCAGTAAGTTATTCTGGGCATTTTGATCTTGTGCCTAGCAAGTGTTTATGTCCCTAGCAATAGCATCAGAAGCCTTTGATTATAGGCTGGAGACCTTTCCCTGCAAGAGAAAGTTAGTTCTTCTTAACCACCCACATCTTCAGGGGTGGCTTAGAAGCAATGAGTCTAAGAGCAGCATCTGAGAATTTTGGCTTTGGGGCCCTAGCAAATAGTCTTGCAGGAGGAGAATAATACTCATAAGAATAGGCAGAAAAATTCTTGGCTTTATGAACATAGCGGTTTGATGAAACACGCTCATATTCATGGGTATGAGTATGGTTTCCCTGCAAAACATTCCCGTTAGGGTGACTCGGATGAGTCCTTTGTCTGTATGAAGCCTTAGGACCATATGAAGCCTTTGGTCTGGGGTTTGTCTTCATCCCAGGAGGTGTCATGACAGTATTTGCTGGAAGCTTCTCAAGACATCCTTTGGGTACCCAAATCTTCTTCATAGGTGGTCCATTCCTGTAGTTAGTACCAATATACGTGGCAAACACTTCACCATTTTGATTCTTAAACAGTTTATAGTTTGCATCAAAAGATTCATCAATGATAACAGGATTAGCACAAGTGAAGCCAGATAGAGTTGATGGATCCACTGTAGGTTCCTTTGCAGCAACCCATGTGGTTTTGGGATACTGCTCAGGCTTCCAGTATGAACCATCAACATTCATTTTTCTGTCGAACCCAACACCCTCTTTCCTAGGGTTTCGGTTCAGTATCTGCTTTTTGAGGACATCACATAGAGTCTGATGCCCTTTGAGGCTTTTTAACATCCCTGTTTCAAGCAAAGTCTTCAACCTAGCATTTTCATCAGCAATAGTAGTGGTTTCCTCAGCAGAGGGGTTAGTTACCACATTAGTAGTTGAAGATATTGCAATAGTGACAGCAGTAGAGCATTCAGCAACAGATGTAGCATTATCACGTTCAATGCATTTTAGACATGGTGGTTCAAACTCTTCGTGAGTGGAGCTAATCAGTTGTGCGCGGAGTGAATCATTCTCCTTTTGAAGATCTTCATGAGCCGCTTTCACTTTCTCAAGTTCTCGTTTCCTTTGAATGTAATCGTGGGAAAGTTGTTCATGAGTTTTTGAAAGCGATTCATAAAGACCTTCAAGTTCTTTGTACTTAACATGAAGATTTTTTATGTCTTCAATTAAGGACTGGGAACGGGTCATTTCCGCGTCCAACAGGTCATCGCTTTTGTCTAACAGTTTTTGAATATCTTCCATGGCTTTCTGCTGTTCAGTGGCAATTTTAGCGAGTGTTTTGTAGCTAGGTTTTGATTCACAATCAGAGTCATCTTCACTAGATGTTTGAAAGTAAGCATCACGTGATTTTACCTTGGCACCGCCTGCCATGAAGCAGAAGGTGGGTGCAGAGTCGTCGTCCTCATCATCATTGTTGGGGACGGGGCCATTGTCTTCCGTGTTGAAGATAGACTTGCCCACGTAAGCAGTGGCTAAAGCCAGACTTGCAGCACCAGAATCAGACTCTTCCTCCGACTCCACCTCCACCTCTTCAGAAGCAGACTCTTCCTCAGAATCCATCTCCTTGCCAACAAAAGCGCGAGCCTTGCCAGATGAATTCTTCTTGTGTGATGAATACTTTGATGAAGACTTTGAAGAAGGCTTTGAGTATTTCTTCTTTTTCTTGTCATCAGAATCATATTCCTTGCTCTTCTTTTTCTTCTTCTCGTTGTCCCACTGAGGACACTCAGGGATGTAGTGACCAGGTTTCTTGCACTTATGACATGTTCTCTTCTTGTAGTCATGAGTAGAGGCTTCATCATTTCTTGAGCTGGACCTTGAAGACTTTCTAAAGCCTTTCTTCCTAGTGAATTTCTGGAACTTCTTCACAAGCATGGCAAGCTCCTTTCCAATGTCTTCAGGATCATCAGAACTGCAGTCAGATTCTTCTTCAGCTGAGGAAACAGCTTTTGCCTTCAAGGCGCGAGATCGGCCATAGTTGGGACCATAGATGTCACGCTTCTCAGATAGCTGGAACTCATGTGTGTTTAGCCTCTCAAGTATATCAGACGGATCGAGAGTCTTGAAGTCAGGGCGTTCTTGAATCATCAGGGGAAGGATATCAAATGAGCTGTCGAGCGATCTCAGAAGGGTCTTGACGATTTCATGCTTGGTAATCTCAGTGGCGCCAAGTGCTTGAAGCTCATTTGTGATGTCAGTGAGACGATCAAAAGTATGCTGGACATTTTCATTGTCATGTCTCTTGAAGCGATTGAAGAGATTGCGAAGGACGCTGATCCTTTGATCTCTCTGGGTAGAGACTCCTTCATTGACCTTTGAGAGCCAGTCCCAAACTTCCTTTGACGTGTCCAGAGCACTTACACGACCGTACTGTCCTTTGGTCAGATGACCACAGATGATGTTTTTGGCCATTGAATCCAATTGAACGAGCCTCTTGACATCAGCAGGGGTGATACCTTCACCAGTCTTGGGAATGCCGTTCTTGACGACAAACCAGAGGTCCACGTCAATGGCTTCAAGATGCATGTGCATCTTGTTCTTCCAGTAGGGATATTTGGTGCCATCGAAGACGGGGCACGCAGCGGAGATTTTGATTATCCCTGCAGTCGACATAGCTAAAACTCCAGGTGGTTAAACCGAATCACACAAAACAAGGGAGTACTGTTGGAAATATGCCCTAGAGGCAATAATAAAAGAGTTATTATTATATTTCCTTGTTCATGATAATCGTTTATTATCCATGCTATAACTGTATTGATTGGAAACTCAAATACACGTGTGGATGAATAGACAGACTTTGTGTCCCTAGTGAGCCTCTACAGGACTAGCTCGTTGATCAAAGATGACCGCGGTTTCCAGGTCATAGACATGAGTTGTCATTTGATAACGGGATCACATCATTAGGAGAATGATGTGATGGACGAGACCCAAACGTTAACATAGCTTTTGATCGTGTCAGTTATCGCTATAGTTTTCTGCATGTCAAGTATAAGTTCCTATGACCATGAGATCATGTAACTCACTGACACCGTAGGAGTGCTTTGTGTGTGCCAAACGTCGCAACGTAACTGGGTGACTATAAAGGTACTCTACAGGTATCTCCGAGGGTATCCGTTGAGTTGACATGGATCGAGACTGGGATTTGTCACTCCGTGTGACGGAGAGGTATCTCCGGGCCCACTCGGTAATACGTAATCTCAATGAGCTCAAAGTGACTAAGTAGTTGGTCACGGGATTATGTATTACGGTAACGAGTAAAGAGACTTGCCGGTAACGAGATTGAACTAGGTATAGAGATACCGACGATCGAATCTCGGGCAAGTAACATACCGACGAGACAAAGGGAACTGTATACGGGATTGCCTGAATCCTTGACATCGTGGTTCATCCGATGAGATCATCGAGAAACATGTGGGAACCAATATGGGTATCCAGATCCCGCTATTGGTTATTGACCTGGGAGTGTCTCGGTCATGTCTACATGGTTTCCGAACCCGCAGGGTCTACACACTTAACGTTCGGTGACGCTAGGGTTGTTAGTGAGAAGAGTGCATGGTTACCGAAGGTTGTTCGGAGTCCCGGATGAGATCCCGGACATGACGAGGGTCTCCGGAATGGTCCGGAGACGAAGATTGATATATAGGATGAAAGGTTTCGGAGTCCGGAAGTGTTCCGGGGAGCATCGGGAAATCGGCGGAGTACCGGAAGGGGTTTCGGGGGGTCCGGAAGTAGTTCTGGGCCTATTGGGCCACAAGGGGGAACACCACAGCCCTCAAGGGGCTGTGCGCCCCCCCTGGGCCCTCTCCTTGTGCGCCAAGGGGGGTGGACCCCTCTAGGGTGGCCGCACCCCCTAGCCTTGGGGGGCAAGGCACCTAGGGGGGGAAACCCTAGGGCCTGCCCTGGCCGCCGCCCCTCCCCTTGCCCTGGCCGCCGGCCCCCTAGGGGAAACCCTAGGGGCGCCCCCCTCTCCTCCTTCCCCCTATATATAGAGAGGTAGAGGGAGGGCAGCCAACACAAGTTCGTGCCTCGGTGCTGCCCTCCCTCTCCCACAATATCTTCTTCTCCCGCGGTGCTTAGGCGAAGCCCTGCTGGAGTTCTTCTCCACCATCACCACCACGCCGTCGTGCTGCCGGTTCTCCATCAACCTCTCCTCCACCCCTTGCTGGATCAAGAAGGAGGAGACGTCCCCGAGCCGTACGTGTGAAGAACGCGGAGGCACTGTTGCTTCGGTGCTAGGATCTTCGGCGATCTGAATCGCGGCGAGTACGACTCCATCATCCGCGTTCATAACGCTTCCGCTTAGCGATCTACAAGGGTACGTAGATCCAACTCTCCTCTCGTAGTAGCATCTACTAGATTGATCTTGGTGAACGTAGAGAAAAATTTTTGTTTTCCATGCAACGTTCCCCAACA
>LR738710.1:933753226-933763251 GCA_902687465.1 Secale cereale
GAACACTCGGGTTAGACTTGACGAGCCTAGCATGTACAGACATGGCCTCGGAACACGGAGGACCGAAAGGTCGAGCATGAGTCATATAGTAGATATGATCAACATGTTGATGTTCACCATTGACACCACCTCATCTCACGTGATGATCGGACTTGGGTTGGTGAATTTGGATCATGTCACGCTCGAATGACCGGAGGGATGTCAATTTGAGTGGGAGTTATAAATAATTTGATTAGGTAATAACTCACTTATCATGAACAATAGTCTAAAATGTCTTTGCAAATTTTTGGTTGTAGATGGCTCGCGCAGTAGCTCCCCTGAATTTTAATGCGTTCCTAGAGAAAGCTAAACTGAAAGATGATGGGAGCAACTTTGTGGACTGGCTCCGCAATCTGAGGATCATCCTCACAGCTGCCCAAAAGGTTTATGTCCTAAATGCACCGCTAGGTGAACCCCCCGCTCCTGGAGCCCCTGCAGACGTTATGAACGTCTGGCAGACGCGTTCGGATGACTATTCGATAGTGTAGTGTGCCATGTTGTACGGCTTGGAAGGAGGACTTCAAAGGCGTTTTGAACGTCATGGTGCATATGAGATGTACACGGAGTTGAAGTTCATCTTTGAGAAGAATGCTAAGATCGAGAGGTATGAGACCACCGATAAATTCTTCGCTTGTAAGATGGAGGAGAATTCGTCTGTCAGTGAGCACTTACTGAAGATGTCTGGGTACTATACCCGCATAGCTGATCTGGGACTTGTGTTCCCGGATGAGGCTATCATTGACAGAATTCTCCAGTCACTCCCTCCAAGCTACAAGAGCTTCGTGCAGCAGTATAACATGCAAGGGATGAACAAAACCATCGCCGAGCTGTTCTCGATGCTGAAAGTCGCTGAGGCAGACATCCAGAAGGAGTATCAAGTGTTGATGGTCAATAAAACCACCAGTTTCAAGAAGAATGGCAAGGGCAAGAAGGGTAACTCTAAGAAGGGTGGCAAAGCAGTTGCTAATCCAGTGAAGAAACCCAAGGCTGGACCCAAGCCAGAGACTGAGTGCTTCTATTGCAAGGGGAACGGCCACTGGAAGCGGAACTGCCCCAAGTATCTGGCGGACAAGAAGGGGGCCAACAACAACAAAGGTATATATGATATACATGTTATTGATGTGTACCTTACCAACTCTCGTTGTAGTGCCTGGGTATTTGATACCGGTTCGGTTGCTCACATTTGCAACTCTAAACAGGAACTGCGGAATAAACGGAGGCTGGCGAAGGACGAAGTGACGATGCGCGTGGGAAATGGTTCCAAGGTTGATGTGATCGCCGTCGGCACGCTCGCTCTTCGATTACCATCGGGATTAGTTATGAACCTGAATAATTGTTATTTAGTGCCTGCGTTAAGCATGAACATTATATCTGGATCTTGTTTATTGCGAGACGGTTACTCATTTAAGTCAGAGAATAATGGTTGTTCTATTTATATGAGTAATATCTTTTATGGTCATGCACCCGAAGTTAGGGGTTTATTCTTATTGAATCTCGATATTGATGATACACATGTTCATAACATTGATGCCAAAAGATGTAGAGTTGATAATGATAATACCACTTTCTTGTGGCACTGCCGTCTGGGTCATATCGGCATGAAACGCATGAGGAAGCTCCATGCTGATGGACTTTTGGAGTCTCTTGATTTTGAATCACTTGACACGTGCGAGCCGTGCCTCATGGGCAAGATGACAAGGACCCCGTTTTCAGGGACAATGGAACGGGCAAGTGACTTATTGGAAATCATACATACTGATGTGTGCGGTCCGATGAGTGTGACGGCGCGCGGTGGATATCGTTATTTTCTCACCTTCACTGACGACTTAAGTAGATATGGGTATATTTACTTAATGAAGCATAAGTCTGAAACTTTTGAAAAGTTCAAGCAATTTCAGAGTGAAGTTGAAAATCATCGTAACAAGAAGATCAAGTTCCTACGATCTGATCGAGGGGGAGAATATCTGAGTTATGAGTTTGGTGATCACTTAAGAAAATGTGGAATTGTTTCACAGTTGACGCCACCTGGAACACCACAGCGTAATGGTGTGTCCGAACGTCGTAATCGAACCCTATTAGATATGGTGCGTTCTATGATGTCTCTTGCCGATTTGCCACTATCGTTTTGGGGATATGCGTTAGAGACAGCTGCATTCACTTTAAATAGGGCTCCATCCAAGTCCGTTGAGACAACACCGTATGAACTATGGTTTAGTAAGAAACCGAAGTTGTCTTTTCTCAAGGTTTGGGGTTGCGATGCTTATGTCAAAAGGCTTCAGCCAGAAAAGCTCGAACCCAAAGCGGACAAATGTGTCTTCATAGGATACCCAAAGGAAACTGTTGGGTACACCTTCTATCTCAGATCCGAGGGCAAAGTGTTTGTCGCTAAGAACGGGTCCTTTCTCGAGAAGGAGTTTCTCTCGAAAGAATTGAGTGGGAGGAAGGTAGAACTTGATGAGGTTATTGAACCTCTGCTTCAACCAGAAAGTAGCGCAGCACAGAAAGATGTTTTTGTGGAGCCTGCAGAGGTTGAAGAAGAAGCCAATGATGATGATCAAGAAGCCTCTGATCAAGTTACTACCGAACCTCGTAGGTCGACAAGGGTACGCACTGCACCTGAGTGGTATGGTAACCCTGTCTTGGAGGTCATGTTGTTAGACAACGGTGAACCTACGAGCTATGGAGAAGCGATGGTGGGCCCGGATTCCGACAAATGGTTAGAGGCCATGAAATCCGAGATGGGATCCATGTATGAAAACAAAGTATGGACTTTGGAAGTATTACCTGAAGGGCGGAAGGCCATTCAGAATAAATGGATTTTTAAGAGGAAGACGGACGCTGACGGTAATGTCACCGTGTATAAAGCTCGACTTGTGGCAAAGGGTTTTTCACAAGTTCAAGGGATTGACTACGATGAGACTTTCTCACCCGTAGCGATGCTTAAATCCGTCCGAATCATGTTAGCAATAGCTGCATATTTCGATTATGAAATTTGGCAGATGGATGTCAAAACAGCGTTCCTTAACGGTTTTCTTAAGGAAGAGTTGTATATGATGCAACCAGAAGGTTTTGTCGATCTAGAGAATGCTGACAAAGTATGCAGGCTTCAGCGTTCCATTTATGGGCTGGTGCAGGCATCTCGGAGTTGGAATCTTCGCTTTGATGAGGTGATCAAAGCGTTTGGGTTTATACAAGTTTACAATGAAGCTTGTATTTACAAGAAAGTGAGTGGGAGCTCTATAGCGTTTCTAATATTATGTGTGGATGACATATTGCTGATTGGAAACAATATAGAATTTTTGGATAGCGTGAAGGGGTATTTGAACAAGAGTTTTTCGATGAAAGATCTCGGTGAAGCTGCTTTCATATTGGGCATCAAGATCTATAGAGATAGATCAAGACGCTTGATAGGACTTTCACAAAGCACATACCTTGATAAAGTTTTGAAGAAGTTCAAAATGGATCAATCCAAGAAGGGGTTCTTGCCGGTATTGCAAGGTACAAAGTTGAGTAAGACTCAATGCCCAGTGACTGCGGAAGATAGAGAAAAGATGAGTGTCGTCCCCTATGCTTCAGCCATAGGCTCTATCATGTATGCAATGCTGTGCACAAGACCAGATGTCAGCCTTGCCATAAGTATGGCCGGAAGGTTTCAAAGTAATCCTGGTATGGATCACTGGACAGCGGTCAAGAATATCCTGAAGTACCTGAAAAGGACTAAGGATATGTTTCTCGTTTATGGAGGTGATCAAGAGCTCGTCGTAAAGGGTTACGTCGATGCAAGCTTTGACACTGATCCGGATGACTCTAAGTCACAAACCGGATACGTATATATTCTCAACGGGGGAGCGGTAAGCTGGTGCAGTTGCAAGCAGAGCGTGGTAGCTGATTCTACATGTGAAGCGGAGTATATAGCTGCCTCGGAGGCGGCTAAGGAAGGTGTCTGGATGAAGGAGTTCATGACAGATCTTGGAGTTGTGCCTAGTGCACTGAACCCAATGACTCTGTTCTGTGACAACACTGGTGCCATTGCTCTAGCCAAGGAACCAAGGTTTCACAAGAGGACCAGACACATAAAGCGACGCTTCAATTCCATCCGCGATTCGGTCAAGGAGGAGGACATAAACATTTGCAAAGTACACACGGATTTGAATGTTGCAGATCCGTTGACTAAGCCTCTTCCACGGGCTAAGCACGATCAACACCAAGACTCTATGGGTGTTAGATTCATTACCTTGTAATACTAGATTATTGACTCTAGTGCAAGTGGGAGACTGTTGGAAATATGCCCTAGAGGCAATAATAAAAGAGTTATTATTATATTTCCTTGTTCATGATAATCGTTTATTATCCATGCTATAACTGTATTGATTGGAAACTCAAATACACGTGTGGATAAATAGACAGACTTTGTGTCCCTAGTGAGCCTCTACAGGACTAGCTCGTTGATCAAAGATGACCGCGGTTTCCAGGTCATAGACATGAGTTGTCATTTGATAACGGGATCACATCATTAGGAGAATGATGTGATGGACGAGACCCAAACGTTAACATAGCTTTTGATCGTGTCAGTTATCGCTATAGTTTTCTGCATGTCAAGTATAAGTTCCTATGACCATGAGATCATGTAACTCACTGACACCGTAGGAGTGCTTTGTGTGTGCCAAACGTCGCAACGTAACTGGGTGACTATAAAGGTACTCTACAGGTATCTCCGAAGGTGTCTGTTGAGTTAACATGGATCGAGACTGGGATTTGTCACTCCGTATGACGGAGAGGTATCTCCGGGCCCACTCGGTAATACGTCATCTCAATGAGCTCAAAGTGACTAAGTAGTTGCTCACGGGATTATGTATTACGGTAACGAGTAAAGAGACTTGCCGGTAACGAGATTGAACTAGGTATAGAGATACCGACGATCGAATCTCGGGCAAGTAACATACCGACGAGACAAAGGGAACTGTATACGGGATTGCCTGAATCCTTGACATCGTGGTTCATCCGATGAGATCATCGAGAAACATGTGGGAACCAATATGGGTATCCAGATCCCGCTATTGGTTATTGACCTGGGAGTGTCTCGGTCATGTCTACATGGTTTCCGAACCCGCAGGGTCTACACACTTAACGTTCGGTGACGCTAGGGTTGTTATTGAGAATAGTGCATGGTTACCGAAGGTTGTTCGGAGTCCCGGATGAGATCCCGGACGTGACGAGGGTCTCCGGAATGGTCCGGAGACGAAGATTGATATATAGGATGAAAGGTTTCGGAGTCCGGAAGTGTTCCGGGGAGCATCGGGAAATCGGCGGAGTACCGGAAGGGGTTTCGGGGGGTCCGGAAGTAGTTCTGGGCCTATTGGGCCACAAGGGGGAACACCACAGCCCTCAAGGGGCTGTGCGCCCCCCCTGGGCCCTCTCCTTGTGCGCCAAGGGGGGTGGACCCCTCTAGGGTGGCCGCACCCCCTAGCCTTGGGGGGCAAGGCACCTAGGGGGGGAAACCCTAGGGCCTGCCCTGGCCGCCGCCCCTCCCCTTGCCCTGGCCGCCGGCCCCCTAGGGGAAACCCTAGGGGCGCCCCCCTCTCCTCCTTCCCCCTATATATAGAGAGGTAGAGGGAGGGCAGCCAACACAAGTTCGTGCCTCGGTGCTGCCCTCCCTCTCCCACAATATCTTCTTCTCCCGCGGTGCTTAGGCGAAGCCCTGCTGGAGTTCTTCTCCACCATCACCACCACGCCGTCGTGCTGCCGGTTCTCCATCAACCTCTCCTCCACCCCTTGCTGGATCAAGAAGGAGGAGACGTCCCCGAGCCGTACGTGTGAAGAACGCGGAGGCACTGTTGCTTCGGTGCTAGGATCTTCGGCGATCTGAATCGCGGCGAGTACGACTCCATCATCCGCGTTCATAACGCTTCCGCTTAGCGATCTACAAGGGTACGTAGATCCAACTCTCCTCTCGTAGTAGCATCTACTAGATTGATCTTGGTGAACGTAGAGAAAAATTTTTGTTTTCCATGCAACGTTCCCCAACAAGTACCTTGCTCTGATACCAATTGAAAGTGCAGTATATCGACTAGAGGGGGGGGGTGAATAGGCGATTTTTGTGAAATGCTTCAAAACATGGTAGTTTCGAAGACAAACGATAAGCTCAAGCCTATTAGTATGCAGCGGAAAGTGGACTACTCTAGATAAGCCATAGTCATGTATTCAATGAAGTGAAAGCATGAAGACTAACAGCAACTAGGAAGTAGTGATCACAAAGGAAGAAGGAATGAAGCCAATCACAACAAGTAGATACTTAGTGAAGACAATCAGATAAGGCAAACATGCAATGTCTTCACAACATAGAGCAGTAAGTAAAGGGAAGGAAAGGATAGAACCAGTAGCTCGGGGAAGACAGTGATTTGTTAGACCAGTTCCAGTTGCTGTGACAACTGTATGTCTGGTTAGGGAGGCTGAGATTTAACTGTGAAGACCGCGTCTTCACCTTGTTCCCCTTCGGCTAAGGACACCTAGTCCTCGCCCAATCACTATGGTAAGTCTTCAAGGTAGACTTCCAAACCTTCACAGACTTCGTTCACCGGCAACACGATTACTCTTGGATGCTCAGAACGCGACGCCTAACCGGCTGGAGGAAACACAGTCCTCAAGTGTAATAAGTCTTCAGGTCACACAGACAGAAAGACTTCAGTGATGCCTAACACTCTTTGGCTCTGGGTGTTTGGGCTTTGTCCTCGCAAGGATTTCTCTCGTTCAATATTACATCATCTCGTGACTAACTCATTAGTCATTTGCTTGCAAGGCTTATTATGATGTGCATTACCGAGAGGGCCAAGAGATACCTCTCCGACACTCGGAGTGACAAATCCTATTCTTGATCTATGCCAACACCACGAACACCTTCGGAGACACCTGTAGAGTATCTTTATAATCACCCAGTTATGTTGTGACGTTTGATAGCACACTAGGTGTTCCTCCGGTATACGGGAGTTGCATAATCTCATAGTCATAGGAACATGTATAAGTCATGAAGAAAGCAATAGCAGTAAAAACTAAACGATCATAGTGCTAAGCTAACGGATGGGTCTTGTCCATCACATCATTCTCCTAATGATGTGATCCCATTGATCAAATGACAACTCATGTCTATGGCTAGGAAACATAACCATCTTTGATCAATGAGCTAGTCTAGTAGAGGCATACTAGGGACATTCTGTTTTGCCTATGTATTCACACATGTACTAAGTTTCCGGTTAATACAATTCTAGAATGAATAAAAGACATTTATCATGATATAAGGAAATAAAAAATAACTTTATTATTTCCTCTAGGGCATATTTCCTTCAATTTTTGGAGAAAATCACGCACAGGGAACTTGAGAACCACGTCAAGGGAGCATCGAGGCGCCCACAAGGGTGGGGGGCGCGCCCCCCTTCCCAGGGCGCGCCCCCTGCCTCATGGGCCCCTCGAGCACCCCCTCGGTGTCCTCCTTCCTCCTATATAAGTCTACGTACCTCGAAACCTTCGACAACTGAGAGAAAACCCTAATTCCACCGTCGTAACCTTTTGTTCCCGTGAGATCCCATCTTGGAGCCTACTCCGGAGCTCCACCGGAGGGGGATCCATCACGGAGTTCTTCATCATCATCATCATCGCCCTCACCATGAGTTGTGAGTAGTTTACCACAGACCTTCGGGTCCATAGCTAGTATCTAGATGGCCTCTTCTCTCTCTCTCTCTGGATCTCAATACAAAGTTCTCCTCGGTCTTCGAGGAGTCTATTCGATGTAATCTCTTTTTGCGGTGCGTTTGTCGAGACCCGATGAATTGTGAGTTTATGATCAAGATTTTCTATGAAAAATATTTGGTTCTTCTCTGAACTTTATATGTGTGCTCATAATATCCTTGCAAGTCTCTTCGAATTATTGGTTTGGTTTCGCCTACTAGATCTATAGTTCTTGCAATGGGAGAAGTGCTTGGCTTTGGGTTCAATCTTGCGGTGTCCTTTCCCAGTGACAGTAGGGGCAGCAAGGCACGTATTGTATTGTTGCCATCGAGGATAAAAAGATGGGGTTTATATCATATTGCTTGAGTTTATCCCTCTACATCATGTCATCTTGCTTAAGGCGTTACTCTGTTCTTATGAACTCGATACACTAAATGCATGCTAGATAGCGGTCGATGTGTGGAGTAATAGTAGTAGATGCAGAATCGTTTCGGTCTACTTGTCTCGGACGTGATGCTTATATACAATGATCATGCCTACATAGTTTCATAATTATTTGCTTTTCTATCAATTGCTCGACAGTAATTTGTTTACCCGCCGTAGAATATCGCTATCATCAGAGAAGCCACTAGAGAACACTATGGCTCCCGGGTCTATTCTCAACATATCAATCTACATCTACTTTACTTTTATCGCTTTTATTTTCTGTTCTTATAAACCAAAATACCAAAAATATAAACTATCATCTCTATCAGATCTACTTTCGTAAGTGACCGTAAAGGGATTGACAACCCCTTATCGCGTTGGCTGCGAAGTTCTTATTTGTTTGTGCAGGTGTGAGGGACTCGCGCGTGGTCTCCTACTGGATTGATACCTTGGTTCTAAAAAACTGAGGGAAATACTTACGCTACTGTGTTGCATCTCCGTTTCCTCTTCAAGGGAATACAATGCAAGCTCGAGAAGTAGCAAGCAGTTACACCACACAACAATTATCAAATCTATGAAAGTTAAACTCAATGGAACTTGATGAAAATAACGTGCTGAAATTATCATGCGTCCTTGAGAGCGATCTGATCCTTATAAGTGTCGGCTTGTCCTTAGCACAATTAAGAAGTGGGCCATTTGTTGCAGCATTGATCTTTTGTTATGTACTTTCTTGCAACTGTTCTTGTGATCAAACAAACCATCAAACACTCTTTGCAGCTTTTAAAGTCATTCATTGCTGATTTATATCGACCAATTGTCCAAGTCTCTGATTCTCATTGGGTTCTATACTCTTACTTATCGAAAATGGCTACAATAGATCCCCTACACCAGTGGATTCTAGCGCCACAGTAGAATAGGCGAAAGGGCCCACCTTCTTCTTCTTATTCTTCTTCTTCTTCCTTGGCCTTCTCCCTCAGAAGGAGGGGTGTTTCCCCCTAAGGTTTTTTGTGGCTATCATGGAGAGGAAGAGAGATTCCCTCGAGATTGGGTATCAGTTTCGAGGGGGTCTTTTTCTAGATGCAGAAATCTATCTAGCTCGCCATTTTGGAATTTTCTTGTAGATCTATAACTACGAAAAACTCAAAAAAAGGATTCAAAAAACCGCATGCAAGCTCTCGCCATAAGGGTGGCCCCTGCATAATTTTGTGGGACCCATGGACATCCCTTATGACTCGGCTTAGGCCTAGGGCGCGTGGGCTGGATGAGTAGAGCCCTTGTGCCCATCTGGCTGTCTCCTTTTGCAAGTCTTTGTGACCCGGGAAATTATTTGCGCCTAATAGTTTTCATATTTTTTCTGAGTTCAGAAAGTTCCCTGAAAACAAAACGGTAAGATATGCAACTTTGCCTTTCCGATAATTTTAGTAGGTTAGCAAAATAAATATAAAGGTAAATTATAGGTACACCTAGTACGTATCAGGTAGCACCAGAGAAGAGCCAATACGAATTGTTGTTGTTATTGTGTAATCATTTGAATATGTGTTTGTATTATTTTTTTGTGCAAGCGTTGATGTTCGTCGGTCACTTTTATAAACAACGGTATTTTTTATCAACTATACAACAAGCACATGTTTTGGTTTATTACTGAACCAACTATAACACTTAAAACACATTTGACCATGGAATAGAACCTAATATAAAGAAACATCCAAATGATCTCATGAAAAGCTGCATGTACACACTTTATATATTCTAGAAATATTTAGTTGCTTATACATAATTATAGACTAGAAACTACTATCAAGATATTTGATTGACAACACACTTCAGAGATCTCAATGAAG
>LR738710.1:933763356-933809603 GCA_902687465.1 Secale cereale
GAGAGAGAGATGGTATATATACACTTTAATTCATCAAGTGCCACAAGTTAGTTTATAGTTTTCTATTATTCATTTACTCGTATCTATTTGAATTTGGTGTAAAGATTTTTTAAGGGGCAGTATCACAAAAATGAAACCTGTCCTACAACAATTCACTAATTTAGTCGAGCACAAATGTATTCTTCAATGACATATATTAAAGATATATAATAAAAATACAATAATTTAATGGTAACAAAGAGTATAATGTGGTTAATTATAATCAATAAATAGTTTAAAAATAGTTACTAAGATTATCTATCGTAAAAATGAGTTATAAATAAGTATAAAAGTTTAGTACAAATGTTTTGTACTTTTCTTGCTCCGGAGTTATTCTGACCTGCTCTATTTGATTAAAAATTTATTGATTGTATATTAGAATCAAGTTGAATACTTCTTTGACAATTATAACATTAGGTATCGTGTTTATATCTTGAAAGATTATTGGTAAAAAAGTTCATGTATTATATACTCATCTAACTGAAAAAAGAATAATTAAATGTGTTTATTATGTATTTGCAAATCAATTGTATCTTCTGTCAAATTGCAAGTTTATAGTCATTTGGAGTACTAACCAAATCCTAATTTGCATTGGTCCCAATTATACAAAATGTATGATTAATTGATAATTAATCATCTATTCCGCACTAATAATAATCTAATTGAATATATCTTATAACTGATGAACCAGTTAAAATTGCACGTATAAATATCATAATAATAGATAATTAACCCACACAATGTTTGGGAACGATATGAGCTATTTTGAAGATAACTTCTAATTTGCCGTAGGAATGTTAAGCGATTTTTAAAAATAAACAAGGTTGTATAGTTGAAATAATACATACACCGAGAATCAATGTGAACGTTTTACAAAAGCACAAAATTTTAAAAATTCATGAATGTTTTTCAAATTTAGGAAGTTTTATTAGAATTTCTTACTTTTTACCAAATCCGAGCACTTTTTTGCAAATTTGATAAATTTTATTGAATTTACAAGCTCTCTTCGAGTTCATGGACATTTTCCATATTTACAAACTTTTTGAAATCCATGAAAGTTTTTAAATTCGTGAACAAAAAATTGATTTTGTGAAAATTTCACAAATTCATTAAATTGTCCTATTCGGTGATTTTGTAAAAAAAAATGTGAATTCTTTCCCAACCAATGAACTTATCAATTCATGAACACTTTTCAAATTCATGATTTTTTGTGAATTTCATGATTTAAAAAAATCACGAACAATGTTTGTTCTTCATGGACATATGTTCAAATTTACAAATATTTTTGGTATTATCAAACGTCTTTTTCAAATATCTGATTGTTTTGGGTTAAGAACTATTTTTTAAAACTCGTGAATTTTTAAAAACATGGGACATTTTTTTATATATGATTTTTTTAGTCTATAGAAAACTGAAATTTTTTTTTTCAGAACCAATATCTTGCTGGTCTTTTAACTGGCTTGTGCAACTAAATAATAGACCTGTTGTAAGTAAGAAGGCTACCAAACCAGTCAACCACCGAGTGAATAGAGCTGAGCGCTATATGGGTAGCGGGGAAAAAAATTATATGAGACCAGGTCTCATATAATGCACGTGAGACCCACTCTGATGGATGACACGTGGCATTCACAAATCACAAAGCATCTAATCTCCCCCCCCCCCTGATTTCAGGTGGGGTGGGGGAGGTGCTTTGTGATTTGTAAATGCCACGTGTCATCCATCAGAGTGGGTCTCACCTGCTAATCTATGAGACCTGGTCTCATAGAATTTCTCTCCGGGTAGCGGCTCGCCTTAAGGTCGCGTGAGCACGCGTTCTATGGCGCCCAAACCGCTGGTTTGAAGAACTCCGATCCACACTGGGTCTACAGACCTTCTATACAATGTTTCAAGCTCCCTATAAGCCACTAGAGCTCGCGTTGACAGTAGCGGACCGCCGCCCATTAACATGATATTGGGCGCTTGGTTGCGGCCAATCCTATTTCCACTGGGCGTATCTATATGATAGCTCCTAAACAACGCTCCCAGCGTCGGGTCAAGGTACTGGCGCTCGAAGGCGCACCTAGCGGGTCGGTAGAACGGAAAAGGAATGAGAACATAGGGAAGACTCCCCCTGGAACGAGAGTCCAAACGTTCGTTTGTTCGCTCGTATCTTCTTGGTTGACTAGTTGAAAACATTCACAAAAAGGTTTAAAAAGTACGCAAAAGTGAAAAAAGTTCATGAATTTGACAAACTTAGTTCATTGATTTTGAAAAAAAAATCATTAATTATGAGAAAAGGCTCATCGACTTTGAAAAAAAGTTTGTCAAATTTTGAACCAAGTTCATCGAATTTGGAAAATAGTTCATCTATTTTGAAAAAATATCATCGATATAGCAAAAACGTTCATCAATTTTGAAAAAGGATCATCTAATTCGAAAAAATATTCGGCAACTTTGGAAAAAAGTTCTGAAATTTGCAAATAGTTCATCAATTTTTTTTTAAATCATTTATTTTGAACGAAGTTCATGCATTTTGAAAAATAAAAAAGGAAAGGAAAAAATAATAAAGGAAAAAAGAAAAAAAGAAAAGGAAGAAAAGAGGTATAAAAAGGAAAAAATACAAACAATGTGAATCAGGTCGCACGAAACAGAAGAAAAAAAGAAAAGGAAAGGAAATAGTCACGGTACTAGAGGTTTAAACTGACTGAAGTGGTCGCGAGTTCGATTTTTGTCGCGCGCGTGCCCTTTGGTTCAGTTTTAACAGAGAAAATGTAAATGGGCCGGAGCAAAACGGAGGGGCATGTGTGCCGGTTTGTGAATAACACATTAATGGGCGCATCTGGTGCCAAATAGAAATTCGCCGTCTGGCGAGTCTGAAGGAAGACTGGCGTCAAGCGAGGCACTAGATGGGCTGGCCCAAGCGAGTGGAGGCGGCAGCCTAGATTTGTTTTCCATTTTTTAAAATTTTGTTGATACTTTCAAATAAATATTACAAAAATCAATACATTAAAAAATAAAAAATGTTAACCAAGCATTTAAACAGATATTAAAAGTGTATAGCCAAAATGTTTCACATGTATATGACAAATGTATACAAAAAATATATAACCTGTTTTGAAAAGTTTGATCATTTAATAAAAAATGTAATCCAAGCATTTTGAATTTATTTTAATGTATTTTAAAAAAATCTTGACCATGTATTAAAAAAATGTTAAGCACTTATAGAAAAACACGTTGACCGTCTATTCGAAAAAATGCGGACCTATTGAAGAAATCTTGAACCTATACTAAAATATGTAAATTAAGACAAAAATGCATTATATATATACCAAACGTGTGTATAGAAAAACAGTGAAAACCCGAGAAAACAAAAGAAAACCAATGAAAAAACATAAAGAAACAGATAAAATGAAAGAAAAATGGAGAATGAAGAAATAAAAGAAAAAAATCCTGTGAAAATAAAGAAAAAAGACAAAGAAAAACAAAGGAAAGATAGAGAAAATAAAAATCAGTAAAAGCAGAGAAAGGAACAAAGAAAAATCCATGAAAAACAAGAAAACCAGTGGAAACCCAGTTGTGTTCCTTCAAGTTAGGCATCGTTCTTAGGGCATCTCCGGCCGCGCCCCCAGGAAGGCCTCCCGGTCGTTTTTTGTGCCCCGGCGTCGAAAAAACGGTCCAGTCGCGTCTCAGGAGCCCGATTTTCGCCGGCCTGCGTCGAAAACTGCGTCGGCGGACCCAGGCCGAACCCGACGCGCTGGGGCGCCGGGGCGAACCGTTTTGGAGCGAAAAAGCCGCGGGCCAGCCTCGTCAGCGACACGGCGTCTCCTCTTCCCCCAACTGCCTCGGTTCCCGCGGGGAATCAATGGCAAGGCTGCCGCCGGTCAGCCTTGCCATTGATTCCTCACGGGCGGCGCGTCTCGGGACGGCGCGCCGACGCCTCCCCTCCCTCGCACGCGTACACACGGGCGCGGAGCGGCTATAAAAGCCGACGGTCTCTCAGTAGCCTGTGCCCACACCAGACTCGCCCCTCGTCGCCGCCCAGCCCCTCTCTCTCCGTCCCCGTCTACCTCTCCCGAGCGCCCCCGGCAGCCCCTTTCTCTCCCTCTCTCCACCGCCGCGTCGCCATGGCAGAGCGCTTCCCCGGAGATGAGGCGGCGGCGAACGGCTTCGGCCGCCGTTCGCTCCGCGAACAGGAGTCCTGGCTCCTGTTCCAGGCGAGCATCCCGGCGCCGCCGGACATGCGCGCCAGGCCGACGGGGTGGCGGCGCAGTGACGGGGGAGTGCCCGTTCCCCCGTTACCCGACGCCGTGGCGAAGCTCCGGTACTTCGTCGAGTAGGTCGAGGTGGCGCGCGCCCCCTTAACCGACGACGAGCGTTCCGTCCCCCAGTACGTCGCCGGCAATCACGCGGCCTGGGCGGCGTACTTACAGAGCCGCTAGCAGCAGTGTTTGGCCTCCACCAACGGTGCACCAGTGGTCTGCGGTGTGAAGAACAGCGAGGGGCGCCACCTATGGTGGGGCGTCCCCGGCCGCACGCTGGATGGCGTGCTGGCGCACCTCGACGGCAGGAACAACCCGCCGTTGACCTATCCTGTGACGCGGGCCGCCCCGTCGCAGCAACACCGGCGCGCATGGGCGCCAAGGAGGTTTGCCTCCTTCTCGTCTTCCTCCTCTCGCTCGTCTTCCCACTCCTCCGGTTCTCCGGCGCTTCTCGGCGTCAAGGTCGAGCCCGCGGCGGAGACACCAATCGGCCGGCGCACTCGCAGCGTCGGCATCGTCATCAACGAGGGCGGCCGGCGCCTCCTCCTCGTCGGCTCCTCCGCGCTTCGTCAAGCCAAAGACAGAGCCGAGGCTGGCGCCGGTGAAGGCCGAGTTCGACGACGACGACGCGGCCCTGGAGTGGGCGCGCCAGGACTCCATTGCAATGGAGAAGGCGCGCCGGGAGAAGGAGAAGGAGCGCCAGCGCGCCGTCCTGCGCCGCTTCGAGGAACGCCGACGCGGCCGCGAGGAAGACGGCGTTGTCGTCTTATGTGACAGCGACGACGACGCGCCGCCGCTAGTCCGCCATGGCGACGCCGGGCGGGGGTCCAGCAGGGGTGCCCGCATCAAGGAGGAGAAGGCCGACGACGACGATGGCGGCGACGGCGGCGACGACTTCAGCCCCTTCCTTTTTTAGATTAGGTTTATGTAATGAAAATGCGCGAAATTCGTCGAAATGTGCCATGTTTTTATCATATCTTCGCCGAAGTTTATTTTTTTAATACGCGTCTGGGGGCGGCCCTGGGGGCCGACGGTTAGGGACCGACTCGCCCCAGGTCTATTCTTTGCGCCGGCTCACCCCAGACGACGCTTTTAGACGCCCCCTGAAGGCAACGCTCGAGATGCTCTTATCTATCACAAATCTGAGCATGACATACTGCCTACAAGTGCTACGAAGAAACTCGGACGTCGTCGGCCGTTGCTTTCCTCGCATACCTCCAGCACTCCTAGGTGCAGGCCTTCTCGACACGCACGCGCAGCAGATCCGCACGGGGGCCCGGCCGCACCCGCGCCGCACTGGGACCTGCCAGCCGCCACCATGCCTGGTCTAAATCAGTCAAAAAAAAATCATCAATTTTGAAAAAAAAAGATCATCGAATTTGAAAAACATCAGCGACTTTGGAATTTTTTTTCTCAAATTTGCAAAGAGTTCATCATTTTTTGATAAAAATGTCGTTTATTTTAAACAAATTCATGCATTTGGAAATGAAAAAATAAAGGAAAAAAGAGAAGAAAAAAGCAAAGAAAGAAAAGAGGTATAGAAAATGGAAACAAATACAAACAATGTAAATCAGGTCGCGTGAAACAAAAGAAAGGAATAAAAGGGAAGGAAATAGTCACGGTAGTAGAGGTTTAAACTGAATGAAGGGGACGCGACTTCGATTCTTGTTGCGCGCGTGCCCTTTTGTGCAGTTTTAACAGAAAGCAGGGGTATGCGTACCGATTTGCGAATTGCACATTAATGGGCGCATATGGTGCCAAATAGGAATTCACCGTCTATACCTTGCTTGTTGCCTTTTTTTTGAGACAACGTCGCGAAGCTTTATTAATTCGTCACAATGTTTACAGGGACGGATGGTAAATTCCCGGGATGACCTAACCACACATGGCGGCCATCATCGAGAGATAAAGCATGCTTCGCTAAGTTGTGAGCTTCAAAGTTTGAGCTCCTAAATTCATGACTAAAGTTACAAAGATCAAAAACTGAAGAGTGATCTAAAATCTCATGAATGATCGCATCGTAACTCGCCAAATTATCCTTCTGTATGTCCTGTACCACTGCTTTGCAATCCGACGCAACTTTAATCCTTCTAACGTGTAGATCATCTGCTAGAGCAAGAGCCTCTCTGATCGCTAGAGCTTCCAGGGTCGGCGGGTCCACAATATGTCTGAACGAGAGAGTGGAAGCTCCCATGAACAAACCTGTTGCCTCTCTACATATAACACCAACAGCGCCGAAACCATACCTGGACACAGCAGCATCCACGTTGAATTTTGCAATATCTGGTTGTGGAGCTAGCCAGCACCTCGGCCTGGTAATGGGCGCAGCCGGCGCCCTGGATGTCTATCATTTACAACTTGTAGCTCATCCAGGTAGTTAGTTATGAAGCTGTTCACTGAGTACGGGGGCTGGAAAATATTCTCATGAATCGCTTTCCGCCTTGCTGGCCACAGTGCCCACAGAGTTATCACCAGGCGATCAAAAAGCTCCTTCGACAATATTTCATGTAGTGAAAATAGCTAGTCCTTAGGTCTCTCCTCTTCCCGCTCTACCATGTGTTGCACCAAGTCCTCCGGCGCCAACGCCCAAACACTCGCTGCCATCGGGCATGAGATCAGAGCATGTTTCCACGTATCAACTGCCCCGCACAGCAAGCATGTGTCTTCTGTCGCCATATGGCGGTGTTTTAGAACCGACCCTGTCGGCATCGATTGTCGAGCCAACCGCCACACGAATACTCTGAGCTTAGAGGGAACTTGCAAATGCCAGATCATGAACCACTTACTTGTCTCGTGTTGCTCATAAGATGTTCCACCTTCTTCATGTAACCATGCCTCTCTGCTATGCTTCGTCTTGAGGATCATACGATAGGCAGACCGTACACTAAATAATCCCCGCGACTCTTCATGCCAGGCCCAGAAGTCCCCAACTCGGCGTGTGCATAGAGGAATCCGTAGAATCGCCTCGGCATCAAAATGAGTGAACACTGTACGCACCAGATTTTCATTCCAGGTAGCCGAGGTGGCATCAATGAGCTGCGCCACCCTCTCCGGCGGGTTCTGCACGCGCGCTGTGATGGGCCGCTTGAAACAGTCCCGTGGAATCCCGTTGTGGCGCCAAATATCCGTTGATTCACCGTCTCCAATCCGTCGTACCACACCTTGAGCTAGGTGTTGGGGAACGTAGTATTTAAAATTTTTCCTACGATCACGCAAGATCTATCTACCAGATGTATAGCAACGAGGGGAAGAGTGTGTCTACGTACCCTTGTAGACCGGGAGTGGAAGCGTCAAGTGACGCGGTTGATGTAGTCGAACTTCTTCGCGATCCAACCGATCAAGCACCGAACGTACGACACCTCCGCGTTCAGCACATGTTCGGATTGATGACATCCCACGAGCTCTTGATCCAGTTGAGCTTCACGGGAGAGTTTCGTCAGCACGACGGCGTGGTGACGGATATGATGTATCTACCGGTGCAGGGCTTCACCTAAGCACTGCAACGGTATGACCAAGGTGTGTTTCTGTGGAGGGGGGCACCGCACACGGCTAAAACAATTCAACTTGTGTGTCTTTGGGTGCCCCCCTGCCCCCGTATATAAAGGAGCAAGGGGGGAGGTCGGCCGGCCCTCTATGGTGCGGCTAAAGAGGCAATCCTACTAGGAATAGGATTGCAATCCTATTCCTAGTAGGAGTCCACCAAGAAGGAGAGGGGGAAGGAAGGAGAGGGAGAGGGAGAGGGAAAGAGGGGCCGCGCCCCCTCCCCTAGTCCTATTCGGACTGCCCCTAGGGAGGGGGCACGCCACCTCCTGGCTGCTGCCTGTCGTGGTTCTAAGTCTGACAGTAAGGATAGGGGGTACGAATGGAGAGGCAAGGTTCTAGCTATGGCGAGGTCGTACACAGAGTGTTTAGCGAGTTCGGGCCCTTCTCGGAGGAAGTAAAAGCCCTACGTCTCGGTGCCCGGAGGCTTGGTCGACTGATGTGTGTATGTATGTGTTACAGAGGTGCGAACCCTTGTTCTGGAGGAGGGGGGGGCTTATATAGTGTGCCAGGACCCCAGCCATGCTCCACGTTACCAAGGGCTTAAAGGTACATTAAGGCAGGCGTTACTGATAACGCCTGCAGTAAAGGGTAATTAAGATATTTACTACAGAGAGTAAATATGGGACCGTTGCTGTTCGAAGGGGCACTTGGTCTTCGGGAGTCGAGTGCTTGGTCCGGTCGAGTGGAATTGAGTCATCTTGCGCACATGCATCGGTCGAGTGAAGTGCCTCTTTGGACCGTCTCAGTCGACTGTCTCCACTGCCAAGGGTCTTGTCTTTTGATCTCCTAGGGTAGTGACCTTGGGTGGGGCACTTTGGTCTGGTCTATGACCCTACCCTAGGTCCGTAACCTTGTCAGTAGCCCCCGAAGGGATTGGGGCTTGAGCAAGGGGATGCTGAGGGAAGCTCTGGTCTTGATTCGACGTCCTTGGGGCATATTGTTTTGGAGCTCGTGACTTGGGCAGGCCCCCTCAGTTGTGCCTTGGTCGCCTCGATCGATTCCGAAGCCATTGATGAATTAGTTGCTTTTGCGTAGACTGGATGTCTTGCGTCGACCGGGTTTTGCGCTAGGCGTCGGGCGCCATGAGTGCGTGCCGTTTTCGACGGAATCGGTTGCCTTATGTCCGCCAGATCCGGCGGGGCTTTCGAAATTTGGGGAAGCACGCGGGACGGGGCGTGCCGCATCAATCGGAGGGGTGCGGTTCGAACGCCTCGATTCCCACGCCTCCTTTTTCGCCACGTATCGCGTCAGCGCCTGTTACGGGATCGGATAAGATCGCCTGGGGCCACCGTTCAGCCACTCGACCGAGTCGTTATAAAGGCGCGCCGAGTCCGCCGCTGGGGGTACTGTGCGCCTAGCCTTCTCCCATTCGCCTTGTCTTCTCCGCAGCGTTCTTGCTTCTCCGCCGCACCCCCACTCCTTCCTGCTTCTCTCCGCCGCAACTGCCGTCTCGCGAGCCATGGTTAAGGACAAGACTGCGGCCATGGAGCGCTCCAAGAAGGCGGCGTCGGGGAAGGGGCGGTGAGCTGGCCGGGTCGGTTCGTCGTCGAGGTCCGGACTCCCCGCTGGATGGATCCAGGGGGATTGGATCCGGTCCACCGTCATGGTGGAGGATCTGGAGGAGCTGGAGAAGGAGGGGCTGATCGCCGACGGCTCCTGGCGGGTTCCGGGAGGAGAGCTCGAGCCCCGGCCGCAGGAGGGTGAGTGTGTACTCCACGCCACCCACGTCGACCGAGGTTTCTCTACGCCCCCGCACCCTTTCTTCCGCGTGTTTCTGATCTTCTTTGGTGCCCAGCTGCATTATTTTACACCCAACTCCATCGCCTTTCTCTCCGCTTTCGTTTCCATGTGCGAGAACTTCCTCGGTTGCCGACCGCACTTGGGATTGTTCAAGTACATCTTCACATGTCGCTCCCAGACCGTCAAGAGAGTGAACCCGAGTGACGGCAAGACGCACGTCCTCCAGGCGTGCGGCGGGCTCGGGATTCAACTTAGGAATAGGAGCGCCTTCCCTCCCATGAACCTTCCAGAGTCGATTGGGGGCTGGCAGTCGACCTGGTTCGATTACAAGGACAGTCCGACTCCAGGTCAGTCGACTGGTCTTCCTCCATTTACCCTAGGTCGAGCCAGCCCACCTCCTTCGATGGTAGTGAGCAAGGCAGAGAGGGCCGAGGTAGACATGCTGATGGAGAGGGTCGTCCAGCTAGTCCGCGAGGGGGTCACAGGGATGGACTTGTTCGAGGTGTACCTCACGCGGAGCATTCAGCTGCTTCAAGCCCGGGACCACCCGATGTGGCTGTATTCCGGTACTGACGACTCGTCACGAGTCCACCCGGAGGCGGCCCACCCGGAGTACGTAGTGCGGTGCTTGAAGAGCATCACCGGGAACAAGGACAACCCCAGGGGGTTGGGGAGGATCATCCCATTCGACGCCGACCACCTGCCAGACAAGGTTAGCCTTCCGCTTCTGAGTGACGTGTCCGTCGATTGATTTGTGGTC
This sequence comes from Secale cereale, assembly GCA_902687465.1. Taxonomy (NCBI): domain Eukaryota; kingdom Viridiplantae; phylum Streptophyta; class Magnoliopsida; order Poales; family Poaceae; genus Secale; species Secale cereale. The sequence goes on from LR738710.1 coordinate 933,773,677, forward strand.
TTTATTGATGGTTCTGACTGGTATTTGGTGAACTTCTTTTCTTCGCAGATCTATACAGAGATGTACTCGCTGCCCAACGGGGACTTGGGCCAGGAGGTCGAGGAGGGTATGGGCGACGCCGCCGAATGGAAGTCGGAGGAGGAGACTGTGATGCCCGAGACCGACGTCCCAGAAGATTCCAGAAGATTCCAGATGTTCCGGATTCTCCCGTGTGTTTCATTGTGCTTGTGTTATTTATTTTTGCATTGCATCATGTCATCATGCCATCATCTCATTAATTTTTTGCAACCAAATAAATTGTGTCGACCTTCGGTCCATTTAAATCGAGGGAAGATGTCTTCTCTTTATAACATATAAAAGCCTCTCAATATTTAGGGAGCTATATTAAATATTCCATTCGTTGGAATTAACCCAACACACTTGCATAATATTCCTCATGCCTCTTAATTCAAGTTTCTCTATCAAAAACCTTGCCAATATTTCTTTTCCGTTGTTTCGAGGTTCCTCCAAAAATTCGAACATTTTTGGACACTTCTATAATCAAGTCTTAGTTCAAACCCATTTGAATTAAATTCAAATATGTTTGAATTATTTTTTTCGTTCATGCATTTTCTATTTTTCTCGGACCTTGCTCATTTTATGATGCCCGAGAAAAATAGTCCATTGTGCTAGTTTTGCCCTAACACCCTCCTTCTTCTCTTTTCTTCTTGGCTTTTTATCTGTTTTGGAAGTGGCAGAAAAATTAAAAACAGGAGAGAGCCCAGCCTTCCTTCCCTCCTGGCATTTTCTTCCCTCCAGGCCTCAGCCTCCTGGCCCATCCGGCCCACTCCCTCGCCCGAACCCTATCTGGCCATCTCCCAGCGCTCGCTCCTCTCCCTCTCCTCCCGTGCGCCGCCAGGACGCCCGATTCCCTCTCGATCCCCCCTCGCAGACCCCGAAGCCCTCCTTCCCTCGAGCGCTCTGACCCCGAGCCGATCCTCACTCTCCCTCGACTCACTTCAGCGCGCCCGCGCGTCGTGGCCCCTCCAGCGCGAGCAGCCAGGCCGGCCGCGGCCATCCTCCCTCCGCGGCTCCCTCCTCTCCGCATCGCGAAGGCCGGCGCCCCGATTTGAGCCGGCCGTTCCCAGCCTCGAGTGCCTTCGTCTCCAGCATGGCCTCGCCTCGCCCTCGCCTCCAGCGGCCCGCGCCCGTTCCTCCGCCCCAAGCCAGCGCTCGTGCTCCTCCTCTGCCCGCCGTCGTCTCCTTCCAGCGCCCCAAGTCGTCCCCCGTGCAGCTCCTCGTCCGTGCAGTACCGGCGCCGTCCCAAGCACCTCCAGCACTTCAGCGCCAAGACCTTGCTGCCGTGGCCTCGTCGCCCCGTCGTGCTGCCGTTTTTTTTTTGTGGTGTTGCCTTGTGCTGTTGCAAGTGTCCAGGAACCTTTTCCTTTGCCAAGTGGAGACCGAAGACCTGGGATGCATCAAGTTCCTCTACGATCCGCGTACGACTATCGTCATCGTGACCCCGAACAACTACGGATCAAGTACCTCTACGTCGCCAAGACCGATGCCAAGTACCACGACCAAGTACCACGACGACCGAACGGCTACGATGACGAGTACATCTACGAACGTGAACAACTACCGTCGCCGTGTACCCCTACCGTCGCCGAGACCGCAAGTACCTCTCCGAACGGGATGTGAACAACTACCGCCTCGAGAACGACTACTTCCTCTTCTTCCACTACGTCCCTCGACGACTCGATTCCGCCCCGAAACAATTGTTTCGAAGGTATAACCCCGAGACGTGACCCGTGGATGCTTGTGTTGTATGAAATGTTGTTTCCCGTGTGTGCACCGTGTCCGTTTCGTCCGTTGTCATGTTCCTCGGTTGCCTCGTCGCCGACTCGTGGGAACCCGGTAACGGGATCACCCCACCTTTCATCTCGTTTGACTCGCTCACGCCATCTTTCCTTTTGCACCGGACTCTCAACGAGTTACCGGAACCGAGATGTTGCGTTGCATCATTTTCGGATCGTTGCCGTGGCACTTTTCCTTCCATCACGGTGACAAATGCTTCTTATCCTCTTATGTCAACCCTTTTAATAAATTGCATAAACTTGATCATGTCATCCGCATCATGTTAACAACATTGAAATGTGTGAATTGTTGTTTGCTTATAATTACTAAACATGCTAATGGGGATTTTCCGGATATGTTGTTGTTATTTCCGGCCCCATTTAAAATGCCTAAATAGTGTAGTTTTATTATGCTTCACCTCTTGCCATGTTAAAAACATTTAACCTTGTCTTGTAATTAACGAGAGTCAACTAAATAAATAAATGTGGTGTTTCGTCAATATGCAACTCGTTGCATATTGAGCTCCACTTAACTTGTAGTTTTGTTTGTGCACCTTGCCATGCCTTGCATATTTAAACCGGACATGCATCATACTTGGATGTGCATCGTATGCCATGTTTATGCTTGCGTGTTTACCATGTTGTTTCTTTCTTTCCGGTTGCTTCTCTTGTTAGCTTCGGTTTCGTTCCGGAGTTGTGAGGCTTCTTCTCTCGTCTGTGTTGCTCCGTCTACTTCATGGACCCGTTCTTCTCCCTTGCGGAATCCCAGGCAAGATGATCATACCCTTGGATACCTTTACTACCATTGCCATGCTTAGTTGTCTCGATGCTATCGTTACATGTCGCGCTACCCATCTTTTATGTCAGCCTCTCCTTGTTGCCATGAAACCTCTAACCTTGACACCTTCCTAGCAAAACCGCTGTTTGGCTATGTTACCCGCTTGCTCAGCCCCTCTTATAGCGTTGTTAGTTGCAGGTGAAGATGAAGTTCGTTCCAGGAGGGAACTTGTTGTTGGATATATCACAATATCTATAATTATTATTAACACACCTATATACTGGGCATGGGTGGAAGGCTTGGCCTTTTGCTCGGTGTTTTGTTCCACTCATGCCACCTTAGGCGCCGATAAACCGGCATTATGTTCCTTGATTTTGCGTTCCTTACACGATTTGTGTAATGGGGACCCCTTGACAGTTCGACTTTGAATAAAACTCCTCCAGCAAGGCCCAACATTGGTTTTAATTTGCTCATAATAACAACATAATTTATTAATTAAATTGCATACGGAGTTAGCGCTACCCGAGGATTCTTAATTCTACATAGCAGGGGGGGCCAGTGCTGATGGTGTTGGTCCCAAACGGGGAACCTGCGGGGCCACCACGGGGAAACTCGAGGTTTGGCTCCCGTAGCTTCTCCCATCCGGTTGTGGCCTGAGACGAGATACGCGCGGCTACTATCAGGGTATCGGCACGCCGGGAGGTCTTGCTGGACTTGTTTTACCATTGTCGAAATGACTTGTGCTACCGGGATGCCGAGCCTGATCGGATTTTCCCTAAGATAAGGGGTGATGATATTATATTTATCACTTCAGCTAATCGTGAGAGCTTGTGATGGGCTAAGTTGGAACACCCCTGCAGGGTTATGATCTTTCGAAAGCCGTGCCCGCGGTTATGTGGCAGATTGGAATTTGTTAATGTCCGGTTGTAGAAAACTTGACAGATGATCCGAAGTAAAAGACACAACTGTGTGAGTAACCGTGACTGTCTCTTTTCACTTTGAGAAGAGAACACGGTGGGGTTATGTTTGACCGTATGTAGTCAGGATCTTTAGCGATCACCTTTTGCGACCGTTTGCGTAGATGCTCATCTTATTCTGGTACTCGTAAGTTAGCCACCATATTATGCTTAGCCGCTGCTGCAGCCTCACCACCTTACCTCTTCCTACCCACAAAGCTTTGCTAGTCTTGTTACCCATGGTTATGGGATTGCTGAGTCCTCGTGGCTCACAGATACTACCACACCAGATGCAGGTTCAGCCGAGATTGATGCAGGAGCTGGTTCAAGTTCTTCACTTGGAGTTCGTTGAAGAGTTGGCCGTTTGCTTGTGACGTTTTCGACGATCAGTAGTGGTTTCTACTAGGATTCGATCCTGACCTGTGGCTTTATGTTGTTTTGGTATCTTTCTTTTGGATCCTCGCCCGTAGTCGGGTTGTGATGTTTTGAATGATGTTTTGCTTATGTAATGTATTGTGTGAAGTGGCGAGTGTAAGCCAACTATCTCCATTTGCAATTTTAATCCCTCTTTTACATGAGTCGTGCAAAGATACCAAACTTGAGATCATTCTAGGATGGGCTTATACCTTTAAGTCGTGCCTCGACACGTAGGAGGTATAGTCCCATCCTGGGCATTACAAGTTGGTATTCAGAGCCTTCTCCGACCTAGAAGCCCCCACTGATTGATCGAATCGTTGACGGTTGAGTCTAGGCACACACTGAAAACATTTTGAGTCCTATATATATCGGAGAGTAGGATTTCTTTTGCTTCTCATCTCTTTTCATTCTGGTGAGGACTCCTGACGATTACTCTTGTCTCTTCTACTTTCGAAAATTGCACCAAATTTTTTTTTAGGATCTCGCGAGTATTGTTTGGATTGTTTCGATGTCTTTGTGACGAGAACATTGTTCTCGATGCCTCCTGTCATTAGGGGTTGTGGCAGTGTCCCGGGGAGTTGAGCTCCGAGGTGTTGTCGTCACAAATCCATCGCGGCAGTACTAGAATACTTAAGACGGCCGACATCGAAAACTCTCCTATGCGGTTAGTGGCAAGATAACCCCGACATCACCCAGTACTGGGGAGGTAGTTCGGGAGTATTGCCATAGCTTGTATAGTGGATGCGTTTCGAAGGTCCGAGGTAAACAGTTTCCGAGAAAGACTGGTTATGTGTTGAAGGATGGATACACCTGGATGTAGGTTTAGAGTTGATTGCACGGTGCTTCCCGTGTATCCCCAACACCTGATTGCATAACTGGAAACTTTCGGAAATTAATAGGTGGGTTCATCCAGTAGTTCTAGGCATTCTTCCAACGGATGCACGATATGAAGTTTGGGGTTCTACATTGAGTGAAGTGGTTTTGTGGACTTGTTCTGATCGGGAGTTGCATCTTAAAGGGTCCTTGGCTATGCTGATCCGGGGATTGCAAAACCCTTTTGTAACACGTTCCATGAGCTTTCAGCACGAAGATGTTAGAACGAAGCTTCTATCTTGTATTTGTTATATCTGTTCCTTGTTCCTTTTTATTTATCTTTTGTTCTTCCAAGTGGCTTCTCGTCTAGTGATGTACCTACGGAACTCATTCGTTCAATTCTCTGTTCGGATGATATTGTGAAGATCATGTTGCATATCTATCCTTTGTTGTTGATTTGATTCTGGTATTCGAGTTGCTTCGATGTCAAATGTTGATTCCATACCTTTTCCTAATCGGTGTTCTCATATTTCTATGGGAGTGCTAATTCTTCTTGTCCATAGAGACCTTCATGGTAATTCTTTTCAACCGGTGTGCTTTCTTTTCAAGTTACTCCGTACAGACGCCGTTGAGAAATCTGAAGATTTGTCTGTTTCAATCATCTCAAGTTGTCTTTGTTTTCCCCACCCTCCCACCCTTCTTCTTCTCGGAGTCAGAATTCTTAATCAAGTATCCATTTTATTCACGTGATGTTTCTTCAGACTTTTCCTTCAATGTTCTTATCCGGTGATTTATTGTGAAGATGCTCAAGAGCTTCAAGTTCATCATTCTTTTGTTCTCAATTCCGCCGGTGGATGTAATTCAAGTTTTCGGTGTTGATCTTATCCTTTTTCATCTTTTCACAATGCTTTCTTATTCCGGTGCACCAATTAATCATTCTCCTCTTGCTATTCATATCCGGAGTGCTGAAGATTCGTGTTTCCATTCTTAATCCGTTCAAGCTATTTTTTGAGGATTGTTATCTTATTCAAGCCATTTAATCCCGGTGCAATATCTCCCAAGCAATCTTTTCCAACGGTGAATTCTTTTGAGTGGGCCCTAACCCATAGGCTTTTCCCAGGATCTTACCCGACTCTTCTAATTTTTTCCGGAGTTATTTTGAAATTCCTTTCAAGCGTGACGTAAGAATGATTTCCATCAGTCACATGCCTTCTCCAAGATCGCTTTCAAATTCTTTCTCATCATTGGTTCAACCTTTTAATTCTTCATTCCGGAGTGCTCAACAATTCTTCATGCCATTCTCGTCTTCATTCTCAGCATTTGGAGGCCGGAGAAGTGTTTCTCTTAAATCTTGGCCCGTTCTCCCAAGATTTTCATGAATTCTTTTCCATTGTGATCCTCCGAAGGCCATCATTTCAGAAGATTCTTCGTTCTCAGTTTTCAACTTCGTCCTCCAAATATTCTTCATTGATGTCTCTTCGTTCGTCTCCATATTCTTACGGTGGTTCTTTCAAGTTACTCTTCCGTTGTTATCATTTTATTTCATTTGTTCTTTTCACAATTCTACCGGTGGTTCGTTGAAGATTTACCCAAGTTTGTGCGAGATCTCTCTTTAATTCCTTGCAACGAGAATAAGTTGTATGCCAAATCCTTTGGTTGTCATCAATTTAAATTGGTGAAGGAGATGCATGACATAATTCTTATTCTTATTCCTTCAAGGTGATTTAATCTTGTTTTCCGGAGCTTGTTCATCATATCTTATCCTTGATGTTAAGTTGTTCATCTTGTTTTCCGGAGCTCCATGTTATTTCAATTATATCATTTCAAAGCTCCATCTAATTCATCGCAGGCCTTGAATCTTATTCTTTTCATTTTTCACTTCTCTTGCTTTCATTACCGGAGTTTTCATGGTGGTTCATCATCATTTAATTCATCCTCAGTCTTCATCAAGATTCTTGTTGGAGCTCAAGCATTCTTCATCATGCTTCCAAGTGCAATTCTTTCTACCTTATTGTTTGAGATGGTGTTATGTCATTCTTGACAATTCCTTCATGTTTCATGATTCACGAGTTATCAAGAATGAGATATTAAAACCATAATTTCTTCCTCTTTAGGAGATCCTTTCAACCACTCATTTTTATCTCTTGGAGTAATCTTGGGTTGTATTTCACCTAAAAGCTTTCCCTAAGGATTGTTGCTATTGTGGTGTTTATAAATGACCCAAGTTCTTCATTAATCATTGTGGTGAAATAAGTTTATCATCTCCTAGTTGATCTCAATCCAATTATGTGTTTCCGTTAGTGGCTGGTTGTCACCTCTTAATTTTGAGATGTTTTCCATAAGCCCACAACGAGCTTATTCTTTTCGTTGTTGATTTTTCCAACAACTCCATTCAACCCTTCTTCGTAAAGATGCTCTTTCAAATTCATTTTGGGAGAAGTTGTCATTTTCTTCTCCATTCATTTCTTTCATTGATTATATGCTATTCTTTCATTCCGGAGGCATTATTATGTTGCTCTCTCCAAACCATCATCTCGTTTTATCAAGATCTTGTTCTTTTCCTTGCTTATCATTTAACTGGAATGTTGTCACCTACATTCTAGTTCCCTCATCTTATCTAGTTTTGCCTATCTTTTTAACCGGAGTGCTGTCTGAATCTTTCTTAACCCTTGTGCCATTCTCTTATTTGTTTCGGAGGCAATATGTTGTTGATTTCATCAAGTATCATTCCATCTCCTCAAGTTCTTGTTCTTTTCCTTCCATTTTCAGACGGAGTGCTGCCCAAATTATTTCATTCTTATTTCCTTCTCAATCTTGGTTAAACGGAGTGGTTTTGAAATTCTTTCGTAATCCGTGAGCTCTTGTTTCATGTCTTTTAACCTACAAGGTTCTCATAATGTTCCTTGTTCCTCTTTTCTAACGGAGTTTTTCATATTCGTTCATCTCCGTTGTATTCTTCTTTCATTTTGTTCAACCTCTCAAGGTTCGTGGTTTCACTCGTCTATCAAAGAAGCAACTTTGTTTTACCTCTTCTTTTTCGTTTTTCTACCCGGTGCTATCTCTAGGATCTCGGGTCGAGATCCTCTGTTAGTGTGGGAGAGTTGTGACGCCCGAGACCGACGTCCCAGAAGATTCCAGATGTTCCGGGTTCTCCCGTGTGTTTCATTGTGCTTGTGTTATTTATTTTTGCATTGCATCATGTCATCATGCCATCATCTCATTAATTTTTTGCAACCAAATAAATTGTGTGGACCTTCGGTCCATTTAAATCGAGGGAAGATGTCTTCTCTTTATAACAAATAAAAGCCTCTCAATATTTAGGGAGCTATATTAAATATTCCATTCGTTGGAATTAACCCAACACACTTGCATAATATTCCTCATGCCTCTTAATTCAAGTTTCTCTGTCAAAAACCTTGCCAATATTTCATTTCCGTTGTTTCGAGGTTCCTCCAAAAATTCGAACATTTTTGGACACTTCTATAATCAAGTCTTAGTTCAAACCCATTTGAATTAAATTCAAATATGTTTGAATTATTTTTTTCGTTCATGCATTTTCTATTTTTCTCGGACCTTGCTCATTTTATGATGCCCGAGAAAAATAGTCCCTTGTGCTAGTTTTGCCCTAACACCCTCCTTCTTCTCTTTTCTTCTTGGCTTTTTTATCTGTTTTGGAAGTGGCAGAAAAATTAAAAACAGGAGAGAGCCCAGCCTTCCTTCCCTCCTGGCCTTTTCTTCCCTCCAGGCCTCAGCCTCCTGGCCCATCCGGCCCACTCCCTCGCCCGAACCCTATCTGGCCATCTCCCAGCGCTCGCTCCTCTCCCTCTCCTCCCGTGCACCACCAGGACGCCCGATTCCCTCTCGATCCCCCCTCGCAGACCCCGAAGCCCTCCTTCCTTCGAGCGCTCTGACCCCGAGCCGATCCTCTCTCTCCCTCGACTCACTCCAGCGCGCCCGCGCGTCGTGGCCCCTCCAGCGCGAGCAGCCAGGCCGGCCGCGGCCATCCTCCCTCCGCGGCTCCCTCCTCTCCGCATCGCGAAGGCCGGCGCCCGCACCCTCGATCGCCATGGCGCTCGTCCAGCGCGCGGAGCCGCGCGTGCCTCTCCCGCGCACATTCCTCAGCGCTGGAGCCCCTCCTCGAGCGCCAAGTCCCAGCGGCCAGGAGCTGCAGCACTTCCATCGTCTCCAGCAAGGCCCCGAGCGCCCCGATTTGAGCCGGCCGTTCCCAGCCTCGAGTGCCTTCGTCTCCAGCATGGCCTCGCCTCGCCCTCGCCTCCAGCGGCCCGGGCCCGTTCCTCCGCCCCAAGCCAGCGCTCGTGCTCCTCCTCTGCCCGCCGTCGTCTCCTTCCAGCGCCCCAAGTCTTCCCCCGTGCAGCTCCTCGTCCGTGCAGTACCGGCGCCGTCCCAAGCACCTCCAGCACTTCAGCGCCAAGACCTTGCTGCCGTGGCCTCGTCGCCCCGTCGTGCTGCCGTTTGTTTTTTTGTGGTGTTGCCTTGTGCTGTTGCAAGTGTCCAGGAACCTTTTCCTTTGCCAAGTGGAGACCGAAGACCTGGGATGCATCAAGTTCCTCTACGATCCGCGTACGACTATCGTCATCGTGACCCCGAACAACTACGGATCAAGTACCTCTACGTCGCCAAGACCGATGCCAAGTACCACGACCAAGTACCACGACGACCGAACGGCTACGATGACGAGTACATCTACGAACGTGAACAACTACCGTCGCCGTGTACCCCTACCGTCGTCGAGACCGCAAGTACCTCTCCGAACGGGATGTGAACAACTACCGCCTCGAGAATGACTACTTCCTCTTCTTCCACTACGTCCCTCGACGACTCGATTCCGCCCCGAAACAATTGTTTCGAAGGTATAACCCCAAGACGTGACCCGTGGATGCTTGTGTTGTATGAAATGTTGTTTCCCGTGTGTGCACCGTGTCCGTTTCGTCCGTTGTCATGTTCCTCGGTTGCCTCGTCGCTGACTCGTGGGAACCCGGTAACGGGATCGCCCCACCTTTCATCTCGTTTGACTCGCTCACGCCATCTTTCCTTTTGCACCGGACTCTCAACGAGTTACCGGAACCGAGATGTTGCGTTGCATCATTTTCGGATCGTTGCCGTGGCACTTTTCCTTCCACCACGGTGACAAATGCTTCTTATCCTCTTATGTCAACCCTTTTAATAAATTGCATAAACTTGATCATGTCATCCGCATCATGTTAACAACATTGAAATGTGTGAATTGTTGTTTGCTTATAATTACTAAACATGCTCATGGGGATTTTCCGGATATGTTGTTGTTATTTCCGGCCCCATTTAAAATGCCTAAATAGTGTAGTTTTATTATGCTTCACCTCTTGCCATGTTAAAAACATTTAACCTTGTCTTGTAATTAACGAGAGTCAACTAAATAAATAAATGTGGTGTTTCGTCAATATGCAACTCGTTGCATATTGAGCTCCACTTAACTTGTAGTTTTGTTTGTGCACCTTGCCATGCCTTGCATATTTAAACCGGACATGCATCATACTTGGATGTGCATCGTATGCCATGTTTATGCTTGCGTGTTTACCGTGTTGTTTCTTTCTTTCCGGTTGCTTCTCTTGTTAGCTTCGGTTTCGTTCCGGAGTTGTGAGGCTTCTTCTCTCGTCTGTGTTGCTCCGTCTACTTCATGGACCCGTTCTTCTCCCTTGCGGAATCCCAGGCAAGATGATCATACCCTTGGATACCTTTACTACCATTGCCATGCTTAGTTGTCTCGATGCTATCGTTACATGTCGCGCTACCCATCTTTTATGTCAGCCTCTCCTTGTTGCCATGAAACCTCTAACCTTGACACCTTCCTAGCAAAACCGCTGTTTGGCTATGTTACCCGCTTGCTCAGCCCCTCTTATAGCGTTGTTAGTTGCAGGTGAAGATGAAGTTCGTTCCAGGAGGGAACTTGTTGTTGGATATATCACAATATCTATAATTATTATTAACACACCTATATACTGGGCATGGGTGGAAGGCTTGGCCTTTTGCTCGGTGTTTTGTTCCACTCATGCCACCTTAGGCGCCGATAAACCGGCATTATGTTCCTTGATTTTGCGTTCCTTACACGATTTGTGAAATGGGGACCCCTTGACAGTTCGACTTTGAATAAAACTCCTCCAGCAAGGCCCAACATTGGTTTTAATTTGGTCATAATAACAACATAATTTATTAATTAAATTGCATACGGAGTTAGCGCTACCCGAGGATTCTTAATTCTACATAGCAGGGGGGGCCAGTGCTGATGGTGTTGGTCCCAAACGGGGAACCTGCGGGGCCACCACGGGGAAACTCGAGGTTTGGCTCCCGTAGCTTCTCCCATCCGGTTGTGGCCTGAGACGAGATACGCGCGGCTACTATCAGGGTGTCGGCACGCCGGGAGGTCTTGCTGGACTTGTTTTACCATTGACGAAATGACTTGTGCTACCGGGATGCCGAGCCTGATCGGATTTTCCCTAAGATAAGGGGTGATGATATTATATTTATCACTTCAGCTAATCGTGAGAGCTTGTGATGGGCTAAGTTGGAACACCCCTGCAGGGTTATGATCTTTCGAAAGCCGTGCCCGCGGTTATGTGGCAGATTGGAATTTGTTAATGTCCGGTTGTAGAAAACTTGACAGATGATCCGAAGTAAAAGACACAACTGTGTGAGTAACCGTGACTATCTCTTTTCACTTTGAGAAGAGAACATGGTGGGGTTATGTTTGACCGTATGTAGTCAGGATCTTTAGCGATCACCTTTTGCGACCGTTTGCGTAGATGCTCATCTTATTCTGGTACTCGTAAGTTAGCCACCATATTATGCTTAGCCGCTGCTGCAGCCTCACCACCTTACCTCTTCCTACCCACAAAGCTTTGCTAGTCTTGTTACCCATGGTTATGGGATTGCTGAGTCCTCGTGGCTCACAGATACTACCACACCAGATGCAGGTTCAGCCGAGATTGATGCAGGAGCTGGTTCAAGTTCTTCACTTGGAGTTCGTTGAAGAGTTGGCCGTTTGCTTGTGACGTTTTCGACGATCAGTAGTGGTTTCTACTAGGATTCGATCCTGACCTGTGGCTTTATGTTGTTTTGGTATCTTTCTTTTGGATCTTCGGCCGTAGTCGGGTTGTGATGTTTTGAATGATGTTTTGCTTATGTAATGTATTGTGTGAAGTGGCGAGTGTAAGCCAACTATCTCCATTTGCAATTTTAATCCCTCTTTTACATGAGTCGTGCAAAGATACCAAACTTGAGATCATTCTAGGATGGGCTTATACCTTTAAGTCGTGCCTCGACACCGAAGCGTACTCGCACGACCACCCCCGAGCCAGCTGAGAAGACGCCCAAGCAGCCCAAGGTCACCACCACCAAGCCCCGGAAGGCCCTGCCAAAGATTAAGGTGGATGTACCCATCGCCTCTACGTAAGTGTCATTTGGGCTTGCTTTCCTCTATTTCTTGGGGGGTCGACTGCAGTTTTGGTCGACTCATTTCTTGACTGAATTGTTCAGAGCCGCCGCTTCCACGACCTCGATGGACATCGATCAGGGCCGAGATGACGAGGAGATCGCGGACGCCGCGACATCTCGTGCAGGTATGGGCTCTATGAGACTTGTCTTATCCTTCTTTTCTTTTGCGGGTGATGGTCGACTGACTTGGTTCCCTGCTTGATCTGAAGCGCCGCGCCTCGTCATAGAGCTGCCGGACGACGACGAAGACGAGGAGCAGTTGGGGGAGGACCGCCGGCGCGCCAGGAAGAAGGGCCGGAAGGCGCCTTCTGGCTCGGGGGATAAGCGACAGGAGGACGCGGCCCGAACCGTGGTCTCTTTCGCCGTCCCTGTGTTGTCCGCGCACGTCGTCGACCCACTGTCTGCGCCGAGCATCGACCCAGCACCCGCCCCGGTTGTCGACCCAGCGTCCACTCCGGCCGCCGACTCAGCGCCGGTTCCCGCCGTTGATACAGCGCCTGCGCCCGCGGCCGGCTCGACGCCCGCTGCTTCATCTGTCCTCTTCTCCACCTACCGCCTCCCGGAGGACCCTGTTGGGGCGGCACAAGAGGCCGTTCGCCAGGCGGAGGTGATGATGGGGCGGACGAAGGCGGCCTATGAGGCCAGCATGGCGGCTTACGACACCAGCTCTGCTCTTCGGGCCAACGTCCAGGTATGTTGTCTTAGTCGGAGTACTTTTTTGACTTCGAGAGAAATCTGCTTGTTTTGTTTTGTGAGGTATCACACCCACTGGGTTTTCTTCTTTTCCTGCCTTCTTTGAGCTCGCGCCGGGCTGACCTCGGCCGAGTGAAACCAGTGGGGGCACGCTCAGTGCACCCACTGGTTGTAGTCCCAGAGGGTGCGGTTGAGTGATCTGAATCGACTGTAGTCTTATAATCTTGCTTTGTTCTGTTGATGCAGAAATCTTGCGAGTTCGGGGCCAAGTTTGCAGATCTTGAGCAGAAGCAAATCCAGCTTAATATTGACTTGTAGTTGGCTCGGGACCATCTGAAGAAGACGCAGGACGATGCGGCTGGTAACTTACTTCTGTCTTCTGTCGACTGACTTTTCGCTAGAGTGTTCCTTCATGTTCATCTGTCCAGTGGCGGTTCTGGTAGGTCAACTGAGGGCAGCTTTGGAGCAAAAGGATCTTGACCTGGCGGCGGCGCAGCAGGCGGCTCAGGAGAAGTCGGAGCTGGCGGCAAAGAAGCTGGCTTCCGTGGGTGCGCTCGAGCCGGAGATTATCCGACTGAGAGGCTCACTCGACGTGGCCAACCAGGAGGTGACTCAGCTGAAGATGTCCAAGGCCGACTTGAACGACAAGTACAAGGCTCTCTTTCGGAAGAGGCTTGATCTTGAGGCATATGTGGGCGACATCACCAAGAAATGGTACCTCGTGCTCGAAGGTATGTCCCCTTTGGATTGGTTGAAATTGGACTGGTCGACCCGTATCCTATCTGCTGACTCGACTTGCTGTTCTTGGTGCAGAGTTCTGTCGTAACTTCGAATAGGAGACTGGCCGGGTCGAGCCTGGCTTGGACCCCACCAACTCCATCGTGAAGGATGAGGTTTCCATGAACATACTGAGGCTGGAGTCCCGCCTTACTGCGGCCACTGATTACCTGGGACGACTGAAGGCGGTGATGGCCCGAATCGCTGCTGCGCTCTGGAGGGGAACCGTGCAGGAGAACGACCTTGAGTCCTTGATGACTCGACTCAACGAGATCCCCGACCGAGTGCGGGAATGGAAGAAGTCGGCCGCCCGGGGAGGAGCAGACGTGGCGCTGTCTTTGGTCCGTGTGCACTACAGGGAGGTGAAGGAGAAGAAGCTTGCTACGCTGAAGGTCGCAAACACGAAGGAGCTCCAATTCCAGTCCTTCATGGAGACTTTCTTGTCTTTGAAACAAATTGGGGAATCTTTATTACAACACGCCCGTCGAGTGTTTCAAGTGTAAAAACGGCGGAGTAGGTCCGCATTCCATGAATTAGGTTCGTCTTTCTTCTGGGCTACATTGTAGAGGTGGTAAGCTCCGTTGCACAGCACCTTTGTGATGATGAACGGGCCTTCCCAGGCTGGGGCGAGCTTGTGCGGACGTTTCTGATGCACTCGGAGGACCAGGTCTCCTTCCTGGAACGCTCGACTTCTTACGTTGCGAGCATGGAATCGACGCAGGTCCTGTTGGTAGATGGTCGATCGGATCAGGGCCATCTCTCTTTCCTCTTCCAAAAGGTCGACTGCATCTTGACGAGCTTTCTCTGCCTCAGCTTCGGAGAAGAGTTCTACTCTGGGGGCGTTGTGTAATAAGTCACTCGGCAATACAGGTTCGGCCCCATAGACCAGGAAGAAAGGGGTACGGCCAGTCGACCGATTTGGAGTTGTCCTCAGACCCCACAGGACGGAGGGCAACTCAGTTACCCAAGCCCCGGCGGCATGCTTGAGGTCGCGCATGAGCCGTGGCTTTAAGCCTTGGAGAATCAGCCCATTTACTCTTTCTGCTTGTCCATTCGACTGTGGGTGTGCCACGAAGGCGTAGTCGACTCGCGTCCCTTGGGAAGTACAGAAAGCTCTGAATTAATCCGAGTCAAAGTTGGATCCGTTGTCTGTGATGATGCTGTGAGGGACCCCATATCTGAATATTAGTTCCTTAGTGAAGCTGATGGCGGTGCTCGACTCGAGGTTCTTGATGGGTTTGGCCTCAATCCACTTGGTGAACTTGTCGACTGCCACCAGAAGGTGGGTGAATCCGCTCCTGCCTGTCCTGAAGAGGCCGACCATATCTAAGCCCCAAACAGCGAAGGGCCAGACTAGTGGGATGGTTTTGAGGGCTGATGCTGGCTTGTGTGACGTGTTGGAGTAGAATTGGCACCCCGCGCATTTATCCACAATATCCTTGGCCATTTCGTTGGCGCGGGGCCAGTAAAATCCGGCTCGGTATGCTTTGGCCACAATAGTCCGAGAGGAAGCGTGGTGGCCGCAAGTCCCCGAGTGGATTTCATCCAAGATCAGTCGACCTTCCTCCGGATTGATGCAGCGCTGGGCGACTCCAGTGACGCTTTCTCTGTAGAGCTGACCTTGAATGACTGTGAACGCTTTGGATCGGCGGACGATCTGGCGCACTTCTTCTTCATCTTCTGGGAGTTCTTGTCTGAGCAGATATGATATATATAGCACAGTCCAATCAGGCATGGTCACTAGGACCTCCATGATCAAGTCGACCACGGCAGGCACTTCGACCTCAGTCGGATCTGTCGCGCTGACTGGCTGCGGGGGGTCTTCCTTGACAGAGGGAGTGTGCAGATGCTCTAGGAACACATTCTTGGGTATGGACCTCCGAGTCGACCCAATTTTTGCGAGATCGTCGGCTAGCTGATTCTTTGCTCTGGGCACATGATGGAGCTCTAAGCCTTCGAACTTCCTTTCAAGCTTTCGCACTGCACTGCAATAACTAGTCATTGCTGGGCTCCTGACGTCCCATTCTTTCATTATTTGGTTCACCACTAGGTCGGAATCACCGTAGACCATCAGGCGACGGACGCCGAGTGAGATGGCCATACGCAACTCGTACAAAAGTGCTT
The DNA here is from genome assembly GCA_902687465.1 of Secale cereale. Lineage (NCBI taxonomy): Eukaryota > Viridiplantae > Streptophyta > Magnoliopsida > Poales > Poaceae > Secale > Secale cereale. The sequence continues at coordinate 933,789,558 of LR738710.1, forward strand.
CGTATTCAGCCTCATTGTTTGATGAATCAAAATGGATCTGAAGGACGTAGCTGAGCTTGTCGCCCTTGGGAGAGATCAGGACCACGCCTGCACCGGATCCGTTCAGCATTTTGGACCCATCGAAGAACATAGTCCAATGGTCCGACTGGACTTGAGTCAGAAGCTCTTGTTCTATCCACTCAGCCACAAAATCCGCTATGGCCTGAGACTTGATGGCTTTCTTCGCTTCGAACTTGATATCTAACGGAAGAAGTTCAATCGCCCGTTTTGCCACTCGACCGGTTGCATCTCGAGTGTTTAGTATCTCTGATAATGGGGTGTCGCTGACGACTGAGATTGAGTGATCCGAGAAATAATGGGCAACCTTTTTTGCAGTAAAGTAAATCCAGCACACAAGCTTTTGGTAATGTGGATACCTTTGCTTGGAGGGAGTCAAAACTTCGGATATGTAATAGACTGGGCGTTGGACATTGTAAGCCTTGCCCTCTTCTTCCCGCTCGACCGTGACTACAGTACTGACGACTTGTCCGGTGGCAGCAATGTACAGCAGAGGAGGCTCTCCGCTGACTGGGGCAGCGAGCACCGGCTGGGTGGACAGCAGAGCTTTGAGTTCCTCAAACGCTGCTTCGGCTTCGGGACTCCACTCGAACTTGTCGGATTTCTTCATGAGTCGGTAGAGAGGCAGTGCCTTCTCCCCAAGACGAGAAATGAATCGACTCAATGCGGCCAAGCAACCAGTAAGCTTCTGAACGTCGTGTATACGCTCGGGGCATTTCATTTGGAGGATGGCGCCGACCTTCTCCGGGTTGGCGTCGATTCCCCGTTCAGAAACGAGAAAACCGAGCAGCTTGCCACCAGGGACTCCAAATGTACACTTTGACGGGTTGAGCTTGATATCGTAGCTTCTGAGGGTCGCGAATGTCTCAGCGAGGTCAGTCAGCAGGTCGGAACCTTTTCGTGACTTGACCACGATGTCATCCATGTACGCCTCGATGTTCCGACTGATTTGCTTTATTAAGCACTTCTGGATCATGCGCATGAAGGTGGCGCCGGCATTTTTGAGGCCGAAAGGCATGGTGACATAACAAAAACACCCGAAAGGGGTGATGAAAGCTGTCTTTCTTTCATCGGGCCCATACAGACGGATCTGATGGTACCCGGAATACGCGTCCAGAAAGGACAAACACTCACATCCCGCAGTCGAGTCGACTATCTGATCGATGCGGGGAAGAGGAAAATGATATTTCGGGCAGGCCCGATTGATGTGCTTGAAATCGATGCACATGCGGAGAGACTTGTCCTTCTTGGGGACCATGACGACGTTGGCGAGCCACTCGGAGTGGTATATCTCGTGGATGAACTCTGCTGCTAGGAGTCGAGCCACTTCTTCGCCAATCGCCTTTCGCTTCTCCGCAGCGGATCGACGGAGATGTTCCTTCACAGGTTTCACCTTCGGGTCGACTCGCAAATGGTGCTCAGCCAGCCCCCTGGGCACACCCGGCATGTCCGACGGTTTCCATGCAAAGATGTCCCAGTTCTCACGGAGGAACTGGATGAGCGCTTCTTCCTATTTGCTGTCGAGGGTGGTGGAGATGTGGGTCGGCGCTGCGTTGGGGTCGGTGGGGTGGATGTGCACGGGTTTTGTGTCCCCGGCCGACTGAAAAGCTGACTCGGAAGCCGGCTTCTTTGCCCTTAGCAGGTCGCCCGGATCCACTTGCTTTTGGTACTCCTCCATCTCTACTGCTGCCATTTGCTCGTCGGCGATCTTTGAGCCTTTCTGGAAGCATTCTTCCGCTTTCTGCAGGTTCCCAGTGATGGTTATGACGCCGTTGGGTCCCGGCATCTTCAGCTTGAGGTAGACGTAACATGGTCGAGCCATGAACCAGGCGTAGTCTGGCCTACCCAGGATGGCGTGATAGGCGCTGTTAAAGTCCACCATTTCGAACGTCAGCTTCTCCTTTTGGTAGTTCTTGGACTCACCAAAGACGACGTCGAGTGAGATCTGGCCAAGTGAGTCGGCTTTCTTCCCGGGGATTACCCCATGGAACCTCATGTTACTTTCCCTTAGCTTGGACATCGGAATGCCCATATCCCGGAGGGTTGCCGCATACAGGATATTCAAGCCACTGCCTCCATCCATCAGAACTCTGGTCAAGCGAGTGCCTTCGACTACTGGGTCGACCACCAACGCCTGCCGCCCAGGGGTGGCGATGTGCGCTGGATGATCGGACTAGTCAAATGTGATGGGGGTATTCGACCATTTCAGGAACGTGGGGGTCGCTGGAGCAACCATGTTTACTTCTCTGTTGATGATCTTCAGTCGACTTTTGCTCTCGACATCCGCGAAAATTACCCAGGTGGAGTTGATGCGGGGGCATCCTCCGTCCCCTTCCTTCTCTTCGGACTCTTCTGATTCCTTCTCTTTCTTAGTAGACTGGTCCTTCTGGAAACTCTGGATCAAGAGTCGACACTGTCGAGTGGTGTGCTTGGGATACACCAAGTTTCCCTCTTTGTCCTTCTTTGTGTGTATGGGACACGGCTGGTCGAGCATATCATCTCCAGCCTGACCCTTTCCTTTCTTGGGGGCCCAGGAGCCTTTGGGCTTTCCTTTGCCCTTCCCTTGGTGGACCATCGCGGCCTCTCCCTAAGCGGCTGGGTCGGCCTTACGCTTGTTCTTCCGATTGTGATTCTGGTCGTCCTGCCCGACTGGTTTCTTGCCGCTTCGGAGCCGATCGGCCTCTTCGCCATTGGCGTACCGACTGGCAATTTCCATCATCCGCCATAGGGACATGTCGCCTGTTCGCCCGAACTTCAGATTCAACTCTCGATTGTGCACGCCTTCCTTGAAAGTGCACACCGCCTGGTGCTCAGAAACGTTTTCCACCGTGTGATGCAAAGTGGTCCACTGCTGAATGTAGTCCCTCAAAGTTTCACTCGGCTTCTGTGTGCAATGATGAAGCTCTGTGAGTCCAGCAGGTCGCTTGCAGGTGCCTTCGAAGGTCCGAACGAACACCCGAGCGAGCTCTTCCCAACTGTATATGCTCCTCGGAGCCAACTGGTTGAGCCACGCCCGAGCGGAGCCTCCCAGCATCAAGGGAAGGTGTTTCATGGCCACGTCGTCGTTGCCTCCTCCGATCTGCATGGCCACTCGGTAGTCTTCCAGCCAAGTGTCCGGCTTCGACTCACCGGTGAATTTGCTTACTCCGGCCGCCAACCTGAAGTTCGGGGGGATCTTCGCGGCGCTGATTGCGCTGCAGAAGCATTCGGGCCCGGAGGCCGGCGCTCGGCTGCCGGAGGGTTGGTCTCCGCCTCGCTCGTCCCTGGATGCCCGGTTACGGTCGACCCGACCCTGCACAAGGATGGACCTCGCATCAAAGCCTGGCCGCCGGGGATCCGGGGGAATCCTACGCTCGTCGTCTCGCAGGCGCCTGCCCACGTGCCGCGGAGGCGAGTGTGACCCACTCCCCGGAGGAGGGGTAGGCACTCGACGGCGGTCGTTGCGTCCGTGTCGACGATCGAGTGGGTCGTCGTTCCGACCCAGGAGCCGGTCATGCCGCGGACCACGTTCCTCACGCCTCAGGGGCGATCTTGGACTGTGGGCTGACCATACGGTGTCTGCAGCCACCGATCTGCTGTGAATCCTGTTGCGCGACTGAGAGACAGCCGCGTTTTGCTCTTCAGCCATTCGGAGCAAAGCTCGGATCTGCTGAAGGCCTCTTACAGCTTCCGACTGGGAGGGTTGAATCGACTCCGCGATACGAGCCGCGGCTTCGAGGTTTTGTACTGGTGTGCGGAACACCTGGGTCTCACGCTGGCGTGATTGCCGCGGCCGTCGACTGGACTCGGGGGCCACTCGGCGGGCCTGTTCGTCGAGTGAACGTTGGATGTTTTCCAGGCGCGCGCGCTCGGCCAAGGTGGCCACGCGCGTGGCTTCAAGGGCCAAAGCTTCTGGGGAATCTCCCACGATGGGGGTGAAGAGCGCATCTCCATTGCGGCGACAAAGCTCAGCTCTTTGCTCGGAGGTGAGGGGCTGAGGGATGTAACCGTCGTTGTCGTGCGCCCGATCGCCACCGTTGCCGCCGTTCTCCCCACGAGGAAAACCTGGCGGGCTACGGCGCGGATCGACCATGAGGATTTCCGCCGTGGGGTCGCTGCTTCCGCACTCGGAAACGGAATCTTCGAGCCCGGTCGACTGATCGGCCGGCCCGTAAAGGTAACCGTCGGGCTCAATGGCCGCGACTTGCGGGGTGGCCGTTTGAAGGGCCACCGCATGTTTCACCCACTGCTGGAGCCGTGAACGACCGGATCGCTTACGGCGGTGTCCAGCGGGGATGTTGGACGATGAGTACCGGGTCGACGACTGTAGAAGGAGGACGCCGCCGGCTCCGGTGCGAAAGTGTGTGGCTCCGCGGGCGGGTAGAGCCTCAACGTCGAGAGGAGCTTCTTGGAACCACGCGGAGTCGTCGGCGACGAAGACCAGCACGCCGAGCCGGATCTCGTGGCCCGACGCCAAAGTGCCACCTGACACCATGATGAAAGTGGTCGGGGAATAGGTCGCAACTTCACCAAATGTCGTTAAAACGCCTTGCCCCACGGTGGGCGCCAACTGTCGTGGTTCTAAGTCTGACAGTAAGGATAGGGGGTACGAATGGAGAGGCAAGGTTCTAGCTATGGCGAGGTCGTACACAGAGTGTTTAGCGAGTTCAGGCCCTTCTCGGAGGAAGTAAAAGCCCTACGTCTCGGTGCCCGGAGGCTTGGTCGACTGATGTGTGTATGTATGTGTTACAGAGGTACAAACCCTTGTTCTGGAGGAGGGGGGCGGCATATATAGTGTGCCAGGACCCCAGCCATGCTCCGCGTTACCAAGGGCTTAAAGGTACATTAAGGCAGGCGTTACTGATAACGCCTGCAGTAAAGGGTAATTAAGATATTTACTACAGAGAGTAAATATGGGACCGTTGCTGTTCCAAGGGGCACTTGGTCTTCGGGAGTCGAGTGCTTGGTCCGGTCGAGTGGAATTGAGTCGTCTTGCACACATGCGTTGGTCGAGTGAAGTGCCTCTTTGGACCGTCTCAGTCGACTGTCTCCACTGCCAAGGGTCTTGTCTTTTGATCTCCTAGGGTAGTGACCTTGGGTGGGGCACTTTGGTCTGGTCTATGACCGTACCCTAGGTCCGTAACCTCGTCACTGCCCTCTCTCTCCCCTATGGCCCACCAGGGCCCATCATTTCCCGGGGGGTTCCGGTAACCCCCCCCCCCCCGGCACTCCGGTAAATTCCGAAACTTTCCAGAACACTTCCGGTGTCCGAATATAGTCGTCCAATATATCAATCTTTACGTCTCGGACATTCCGAGACTCCTCGTCATGTCCGTGATCTCATTCGGGACTCCGAACTACCTTCGGTACATCAAAACACATAAACTCATAATACCGATCGTCATCAAACGTTAAGCGTGTAGACCCTACGGGTTCGAGAACTATGTAGACATGACCGAGACTCATCTCCGGTCAATAACCAATAGCGGAACCTGGATGCTTATATTGGCTCCTACATATTCTACGAAGATCTTTATCGGTCAAACCGCATAACAACATACGTTGTTCCTTTTCTCAATGGTATGTTACTTGCCCGAGATTCGATCGTCGGTATCTCTATACCTAGTTCAATCTCATTACCGGCAAGTCTCTTTACTCGTTCCGTAATACATCATATCGTGACTAACTCATTAGTCTTTTGCTTGCAAGGCTTATTATGATGTGCATTACCGAGAGGGCCCCGAGATACCTCTCCGACACTCTGAGTGACAAATCCTAGTCTTGATCTATGCCAACACCACGAACACTTTCGGAGACACATGTAGAGCATCTTTATGATCACCCAGTTACGTTGTGACGTTTGATAGCACATAAGGTGTTCCTACGGTATTCGGGAGTTGCATAATCTCATAGCCATAGGAACATGTATAAGTCATGAAGAAAGCAATAGCAGTAAAACTAAACGATCATAGTGCTAAGCTAACGGATGGGTCTTGTCCATCACATCATTCTCCTAATGATGTGATCCCTATGATCAAATGACAACTCATGTCTATGGTTAGGAAACATAACCATCTTTGACTAATGAGCTAGTCTAGTAGAGGCATACTAGGGACACTCTGTTTTGTCTATGTATTCACACATATACTAAGTTTCCGGTTAATACAATTCTAGCATGAATAATAAACATTTATCATGATATAAGGAAATATAAATAACAACTTTATTATTGCCTCTAGGGCATATTTCCTTCAGTCTCCCACTTGCACTAGAGTCAATAATCTAGCTCACATCGCCATGTGTAATACAGATAGTTCAACTCGTTATGTGAATAACACCCATAGTTCACATCGCCATGTGACCAACACCCAAAGGGTTTACTAGAGTCAATAATCTAGTTCACATCGCTATGTGATTAATACCCAAGAGTAATAAGGTGTGATCATGTTTTGCTTGTGAGAGAAGTTTAGTCAACGGGTCTGTCACATTCAGATCCGTATGTATTTCGCAAATTTCTATGTCTACAATGCTCTGCATAGAGCTACTCTAGCTAATTGCTCCCACTTTCAATACGCATCCAGATTGATACTTAGAGTCATCTGGATTTAGTGTCAAAGCTTGCATCGGCGTAACCCTTTACGATGAACTCTTTATCACCTCCATAATCGAGAAACATTTCCTTAGTCATCCAGTTACTAAGGATAATTTTGACCGCTGTACAGTGATCTATTCCTGGATCACTATTGTACCCCCTTGACAAACTCATGGCAAGGTACACAACATGTTTGGTACACAGCATGGCATACTTTATAGAACCTATGGCTGAGGCATAGGGAATGACTTTCATTCTCTCTATATTTTTCTGCCGTGGTCTGGCTTTGAGTCTTACTCAACTTCACACCTTACAAGTCAGGCAAGAACTCCTTCTTTGACTGATCCATTTTGAACTACTTCAAAATCTTATCAAGGTATGTACTCATCGAAAGTCTTATCAAGCGTCTTGATCTATCTCTATAGATCTTGATGCCCAATATGTAAGCAGCTTCACCAAGGTCTTTCTTTGAAAAACTCCTTTCAAACACTCATTTATGCTTTCTAGAAAATTCTACATCATTTCCGATCGACAATATGTCATTCACATATACTTATCAGAAAGGTTGTAGTGCTCCCACTCACTTCTTGTAAATACAGGCTTCATCGCAAGTCTGTATAAATCTATATGCTTTGATCAACTTATCAAAGCGTATATTCCAACTCTGAGATGCTTGCACCAGTCCATAGATGGATCGCTGGAGCTTGCACATTTTGTTAGCACCTTTAGGATTGACAAAACATTCTGGTTGCATCATATACAAGTCTTCTTCAATAAATCCATTAAAGAATGCAGTTTTGTTATCCATTTGTCAGATTTCATAAAATGCGGCAATTGCTAACATGATTCGGACAGACTTAAGCATCGCTGCAGGTGAGAAAGTCTCATCGTAGTCAACTCCTTGAACTTGTTGAAAAACTTTCGCAACAAGTCGAGCTTTGTAAACAGTAACATTACTGTCAGTGTCAGTCTTCCTCTTGAAGATCCATTTATTTTCGATGGCTTGCCGATCATCGGGCAAGTCAACCAAAGTCCACACTTTGTTCTCATACATGGATCCCATCTCAGATTTCATGGCCTCAAGCCATTTTGCGGAATCTGGGCTCATCATCGCTTCCTCATAGTTCGTAGGTTCATCATGGTCCAGTAACATGACTTCCAGAACCAGGTTGCCGTACCACTCTGATGCGGAACGAACTCTGGTTGATCTACGAAGTTCAGCAGAAACTTGATCTGAAGTTTCATGATCATCATCATTAGCTTCCTCACTAATTAGTGTAGGAATCACTGGAACTAGTTTCTGTGATGTTCCACTTTCCAATTCGGGAGAAGGTACAATTACCTCATCAAGTTCTACTTTCCTCCCACTCACTTCTTTCGAGAGAAACTCCTTCTCTAGAAAGGATCCACTCTTAGCAGCAAAGACCTTGCCTTCGGATCTGTAATAGAAGGTGTACCCAACAGTTTCTTTTGGGTATCCTATGAAGATTTACTTCTTCGATTTGGGTTTGAGCTTATCATGTTGAAACTTTTTCACATAAGCATCGCAGTCCCAAACTTAAAGAAATGACAGCTTAGGTTTCTTGTCAAACCACAGTTCATACGGTGTCATCTCCACGGATTTAGGTGGTGCCCTATTTAACGTGAATGTAGCTGTCTCTAATGCATAACCCCAAAAGCGATAGTGGTAGATCGGTAAGAGACATCATCGATCGCACCATATCTAATAAAGTACGGTTATGACGTTCGGACACACCATTACACTGTGGTGTTCCAGGTGGCGTGAGTAGTGAAACTATTTCACATTGTTTTTACTGAAGGCCAAACTCGCTAACTCAAATATTTTACCTCTACGATCATATCGTAGAAACTCTTATTTTCTTGTTACGATGATTCTCCACTTCACTCTGAAATTCTTTGAACTTTTCAAATGTTTCAGACTTGTGCTTCATTAAGTAGATATACCCATATCTGCTCAAATCATCAGTGAAGGTCAGAAAATAACGATACCCGCCGCGAGCTTCAACACTCATTGGTCCACATACATCTGTATGTATGATCTCCAACAAATCTGTTGCTCGCTCCATTGTTCCGGAGAATGGAGTTTTAGTCATCTTGCCCATGAGGCATGGTTCGCAAGCACCAAGTGATTCATAATCAAGTGATTCCAAAAGTCCATCACTATGGAGTTTCTTCATGCGCTTTACACCATTATGACCTAAACGGCAGTGCCACAAATAAGTTGCACTATCATTATTAACCTTGCATCTTTTGGCTTCAATATTATGAATATGTGTATCACCACGATCGAGATCCAACAAACTATTTTCATTGGGTGTATGACCATCGAAGGTTTTATTCATGTAAACAGAATAACAATTATTCTATGACTTTAAATGAATAACCGTATTGCAACAAATATGATCAAATCATATTCATGCTCAACGCAAATGCCAAATAACATTTATTTAGGTTTTACACTAATCCCGAAAGTATAGGGAGTGTGTGATGATGATCATATCAATCTTGGAACAACTTCCAACACACATCGTCACTTCACCTTTAACTAGTCTCTGTTCATTCTGCAATTCTCGTTTCGAGTTACTAATTTTAGCGACTGAACCGGTATCAAATACCCAGGGGTTGCTATGAACACTAGTAAATTACACATCAATAATCTGTATATCAAAATATACCTTTGTTCACTTTGCCATCCTTCTTATCCGCCAAGTATCTAGGGCAGTTCCACTTCCAGTGACCATTTCCTTTGCAGTAGAAGCACTTAGTTTCAGGCTTGAGTTTTTGCTTTGGGTTTCTTCACGGGAGTGACAACTTTCTTGTCATTCTTCTTGAAGTTCCCCTTCTATCCCTTTGCCCTTTACTTGAAACAAGTGGTCTTGTTAACCATCAACACTTGATGCTTTTTCATGATTTCTACCTTCGCCGACTTTAGCATCGCGAAGAGCTCGGGAATTCCTTTCGTCATCCCTTGCATATTATAGTTCATCACAAAGTTCTACTAACTTGGTGATAGTGACTAGAGAACTTTGTCAATTACTATCTTATCTGGAAGATTAACTCTCACTTGATTCAAGTAATTGTAGTACCCAGACAATCTGAGCACATGCTCACTGGTTGAGCTATTCTACTCCATCTTGTAGGCAAAGTACTGTCAGAAGTCTTATACCTCTCGACACGGGCATGAGTATGAAATACTAATTTCAACTCTTGGAACATCTTATATGCTCCGTGGCATTCAAAACGTTTTTGAAGTCCTGGTTCTAAGCCGTAAAGCATGGTGCACTTAAACTATCAAGTAGTCATCATACCGAGCTTTTGTCAAAATGTTCATAACGTCTACATCTGCTTCTGCAATAGGTCTGTCACCTAGCGGTGCATCAAGGACATAATTCTCTGTGCAGCAATGAGGATAATCCTCATATCACGGAACAATTCCGCATCATTGCTACTAACATCTTTCAACTTAGTTTTCTCTAGGAACATATAAAGAATAAACGGGGAGCAACATCGTGAGCTATTGATCTACAACATAGATATGCTAATACTACGAGGACTAAGTTCATGATAAATTAAAGTTCAATTTAATCATATTACTTAAGAACTCCCACTTAGATAGACATCCCTCTAGTCATCTAAATGATCACGTGATGCAAATCAACTAAACCATGTCCGATCATCACGTGAGATGGAGTAGTTTCAATGGTGAATATCTTATGTTGATCATATCTACTATATGATTCACGCTCGACCTTTCGGTCTCCAGTGTTCCGAGGCCATATCTGCATATGCTAGGCTCGTCAAGTTTAACCCGAGTATTCTGCATGTGCAAAACTGGCTTACACCCATTGTATTTGAACATAGAGCTTATCACACCCGATCATCACGTGGTGTCTCGGCACGACGAACTTTCGCAACGGTGCATACTCAGGGAGAACATTTATACCTTGAAATTTAGTAAGGGATTATCTTATAATGCTACCGTCTTTCTAAGCAAAATAAGAAGTATAATAAGATAAACATCACATGCAAATCAAAATATGTGACATGATATGGCCATCATCATCTTGTGCTTTTGATCTCCATCTCCAAAGCACCGTCATGATCACCTTTGTCACCGGCGCGACACCTTGATCTCCATCGTAGCATCGTTGTCGTCTCGCCAACTATTGCTTCTACGACTATCGCTACCGCTTAGTGATAAAGTAAAGCAATTACATGGCGATTGCATTTCGTACAATAAAGCGACAACCATATGGCTCCTCCCAGTTGCCGATAACTTTACAAAACATGATCATCTCATACAAAACCATATATCTCATCATGTCTTGACCATATCACATCACAACATGCCCTACAAAAACAAGTTAGACGTCCTCTACTTTGTTGTTGCAAGTTTTACGTGGTTGCTACGGGCTTAGCAAGAACCGTTCTTACCTACGCATACAAAAACCACAATGATGTTTCGTCAAGTATGTGCTGTTTTAACCTTCACAAGGACCGGGCGTAGCCACACTTGATTCAGCTAAAGTGAGAGAGACAGACACCTGCCAGTCACCTTTAAGCAACGAGTGCTCATAACGGTGAAACCAGTCTCGCGTAAGCGTACGCGTAATGTCGGTCCGGGCCGCTTCATCTCACAATACCGCCGAAGCAAAGTATGACATGCTGGTAAGCAGTATGACTAGTATCGCCCACAACTCATTGTGTTCTACTCGTGCATATCATCTACGCATAGACCTGGCTCATGATGCCACTGTTGGGGAACGTAGTATTTTAAAATTTTCCTACGATCACGCAAGATCTATCTACCAGATGTATAGCAACGAGGGAAAGAGTGTGTCTACGTACCCTCGTAGACCGGGAGAGGAAGCGTCAAGTGACGCGGTTGATGTAGTCGAACTTCTTCGCGATCCAACCGATCAAGCACCGAACGTACGGCACCTCCGTGTTCAGCACACGTTCAGCTTGATGACATCCCACGAGCTCTTGATCCAGTTGAGCTTCACGGGAGAGTTTCGTCAGCACGACGGCGTGGTGACAGATATGATGTATCTACCGGCGCAGGGCTTCGCCTAAGCACTGCAACGGTATGACCGAGGTGTGTTTCTGTGGAGGGGGGCACCGCACACGGCTAAAACAATTCAACTTGTGTGTCTTTGGGTGCCCCCTGCTCCCGTATATAAAGGAGCAAGGGGGGAGGCCGGCCGACCCTCTATGGTGCGGCTAGAGAGGCAATCCTACTAGGAATAGGATTGCAATCCTATTCCTAGTAGGAGTCCACCAAGAAGGAGAGGGGGAAGGAAGGAGAGGGAGAGGGAGAGGGAAAGAGGGGCCGCGCCCCCTCCCCTAGTCCTATTCGGACTGCCCCTAGGGAGGGGGCGCGCCACCTCCTGGCTGCTGCCCTCTCTCTCCCCTATGGCCCACCAGGGCCCATCATTCCCCCGGGGGGTTCCGGTAACCCCCCCTGGCACTCCGGTAAATTCCGAAACTTTCCAGAACACTTCCGGTGTCCGAATATAGTCGTCCAATATATCAATCTTTACGTCTCGGACATTCCGAGACTCCTCGTCATGTCCGTGATCTCATCCGGAACTCCGAACTACCTTCGGTACATCAAAACTCATAAACTCATAATACCAATCGTCATCAAACGTTAAGCGTGCGGACCCTATGGGTTCGAGAACTATGTAGACATGACCGAGACTCATCTTCGGTCAATAAACAATAGCGGAACCTGGATGCTCATATTGGCTCCTACATATTCTACGAAGATCTTTATCGGTCAAACCGCATAACAACATACGTTGTTCCTTTTGTCATTGGTATGTTACTTGCCCGAGATTCGATCGTCGGTATCTCTATACCTAGTTCAATCTCGTTACCGGTAAGTCTCTTTAATCGTTCCATAATACATCATCTCGTGACTAACTCATTAGTCTTTTGCTTGCAAGGCTTATTATGATGTGCATTACCGAGAGGGCCCAGAGATACCTCTCCGACACTCGGAGTGACAAATCCTAGTCTTGATCTATGCCAACACCACAAACACTTTCGGAGACACCTGTAGAGCATCTTTATGATCACCCAGTTACGTTGTGACGTTTGATAGCACACAAGGTGTTCCTACGGTATTCGGGAGTTGCATAATCTCATAGTCATAGGAACATGTATAAGTCATGAAGAAAGCAATAGCAGTAAAACTAAACGATAATAGTGCTAAGCTAATGGTTGGGTCTTGTCCATCACATCATTCTCCTAATGATGTGACCCCGTTGATCAAATGACAACTCATGTCTATGGTTAGTAAACATAACCATCTTTGATCAATGAGCTAGTCTAGTAGAGGCATACTAGGGACACTCTGTTTTGTCTATGTATTCACACATGTACTAAGTTTCCGGTTAATACAATTCTAGCATGAATAATAAACATTTATCATGATATAAGGGAATATAAATAACAACTTTATTATTGCCTCTAGGGCATATTTCCTTCACTAGGATGTCGCGACCGTCCAGTATTGCCCGCCAAATCTGTGACGGATGTGAGCCCAGTTCCGCCTGCAGCAGAGAGCAGTCCGGAAAGTACACCGCCTTTAGAATGCGGGCACTTAGCGACAAGCTATCTGTAAGAGTCCACCAAGCCTGCCATGCGAGAATTGCCAGGTTGAAAATTTCCAAGTCACGAAACCCTAGACCCCCCAAGTGCTTCGGCAATGTCATGATATCCCATGCTACCCAACTAGGCTTTCTCCTCCCCTGTTTGGAACCCCACCAGAACTGTCAGATGATAGACATGATATTTTCACATAAGCCTTGTGGCAATCTGAAGCAAGACATCGAATAAACCGGTATCGCCTGCGCAACAGATTTGATCAAAACTTCCTTACCAGCAGCTGACAGTAATGTCTCCATCCATCCTTTGATCTTCTCCCAAACACGACCCCACAGATATTTGAAGGTTCCGTTCTTCGAGTGGCCCACATCAGTCGGCATGCCCAAGTATCGCTCACTCAGAGACTCATTATGAACGTGCAAGTTGTTCTTCACAGTTTCACGCAAAGGAGTCGGGCAACCCTTACTGAAGAAGATTGAAGATTTCTCATTGTTGATCCTCTGTCCTGAGGCATTACAATATGTATCAAGTAGGTTTGACACCAAACTGAACCTTCCCCACTTGCCTTGAATAACGGCAGGCTATCATCTGCAAACAAGAGGTGGTTAACGGTGGGAGCCATAGGAGCCACCTGGATACCTGTCAGAGACGACTGAGAACTTGATTTAAGGAGGCACGAGAGGCCCTCTGCTGCAATCAAGAATAAGTAGGGGAAGATTGGGTCTCCCTGCCGAATACCACGTGTAGGCTTAAATGATTCTAGCCTTTCACCATTGAAACAGACAGAAAAAGAGATAGAAGATACCATGCCCATGACAATATCTATCCATTGATGATCAAAGCCCAATTTAGTCATGATACCTTGTAAATAGGCCCACTCCAATCTGTCGTATGCCTTCATCATATCCAACTTTAGAGCACAATAACTTTTTGATTTATCCCCTGACCTCTTCATAAAATGCAAGCACTCATAAGCACAAATAATGTTGTCTGTAATCAGCCTACCAGGGACAAATGCAGACTGTTCCTCAGAAATTATGTCAGGAGTATGACTTTCAGTCTGTTGGCTATCACCTTCGAGGCTATTTTGTACAAGACATTGCATAGACTTATGGGCCGGAATTGAGCAAGTACCATGGGAGTTGTTACCTTAGGAATCAGGACCAGAACAGTATCATTGATGGATTTAGGGCTTTCCTCACCATTCACTATTCTGAGCACTATTTTTGTCACTTCATCCCCGCATACATCCCAATGCCTTTGGTAAAAACGTGCAGGAAAACCATCGGGCCCGGGAGACTTTGTTGGGAACATCTGAAAAAGTGCAGCCTTGACTTCCTCCTTGGTATATGGGGCACGCAGGTTAGAGTTCATCTCTGCTGTCACCTTCCTTGGTACATGATTCAGCACCTCCTCCATATTCTGTACTCCTTCGGAAAGGTATAAGGACTGGTAAAAATCATTAGCTAATACCTTCAGCTCCTATGGATCAGAGATCTCCACCCCCAAAGAGTTTTGTAATGCTTTGATCATATTTTTCTTGCGTCGCAGACTAGCTCGAAGGTGGAAATTTTTTGTGTTTTGGTCTCCCGCCGAAAGCCACTCAACCCTAGCTCTTTGACGCCACATGATCTCCTCCCTGTGATACATCTCTATCAACTTCTCATTAATCTTTAGCTCTGCATGGGTAGGTCATGTTCGCGCCGTATCGTTCTTGAGGTCATCAAGTATTTGTTTCAGTTTTTTATCTCCTTCCTCACACTTCCAAAAGTGTCCCAACTCCATCTTCCCAAGTCCTTGGCCAGATCGCGCAGCTTATGGCGCAGCTCCTCCACCGAGGTACATGGGGATCCGGCCCCCCATCCTGTAGCTATGGTGTCGCGGAAAGTCTCATGGGACTCCCACATCACCTCGTACCTGAATGGTCTCTGTACCCTCTCAGCTGTTCCGGCGTCCAGCTCTAGCAACAGCGGTGAGTGATCTGAAGTGACACCAGACAGGTGTGTAACCGATGCCATCGGATACTTGTCCAGCCACGTCGCATTTACCAACGCTCTATCAAGTCTGCATCTGGTATAACTGCCCCTGCTACTTTCTTCTCAAAAGTCCAAAAATTGCCCTTGTAGCCCAAGTCGAGCAACATGCATACGTCCAGGACCTCCCTAAATGCTTGTATCTGGGCATTACTGCGCTGTCCCACTCCTTGATGCTCGTCTGGACGTAAAACTTCGTTAAAATCACCCACACACAGCCAAGGAAGATCACTGAACGTGCTAATATTTTTCAAAGTTGACCATGTATGATGCCTCATGTGTGTCTGCGCCTCACCATAAACGCATGTCATTCTCCACTTCTCGCCAGCTTGTTCCTCAACAGACACATCAAGATGATAAACAGAATAACAAAGAATTTCAACCTTTATCGAATTATTCCAATACAAGCCTATGCCACAACTTCTGCCTTGACTACTAACTGCATAAGAATTATCAAAACCCAACGTTCCAGCTAAAGCTTCTACCCTAGAACTTTCAATTTGTGTTTCAACAATGCATAAAAGGGTAGGGGCAAATTGCCTCGCAAATTCACGAAGCTCACGAACTGTCGCAGCTTTGCCCGCGCCACGATAGTTCCAACAGAAGATATTCATTGGGCCCGGTGGTGCTCCTCGAAGGAGCCCGCCAAAGTTGAGACAACCCTGCCAATGTCACCATTCTTCTCCAGATCCTTGTCCTCCGCAGATGAACTAGTCTTAGCCCGCTTTGGCTCCTGTTTGCTGCTCGGGCTTAAAGGAACAGCAGTGGGCGGGGGCAGCGCTAGGGTCGCCCCCTGGCCCCCTCCACTTGTCACTTGATTCGTTGGATGCGGCATAACCTGCACCTCTGCTGGGGTCCTCTTCCTGTTGAGCTCAGCCTCTGTCATATCCAAGTCATATTCAGTGCCATATTCTTCCTTTCCTTCATCCCCCGTGTGATGAGTGCTAGAACCAGTTCCGCGGCCTCCACGGCCACCCCGACGGCCTCCTCTACGACCACGGTCCCCTCCAGGGCCCTGACCAGCACGCATGACCCATGTGGCCCTAAGGTCCTTGAAGACAAGCAAAGAAGGAGGATGAATACCATTACCATGTTCTTTGAACAAATGTCCCAGCATGCCACATACCGCACACCAATCCGGAAGTTTTTCATACTTAACCCTGTATATCTGGCGTTGTCCACCCCTGATCATCGAAACTGCGTTCTTCAATGGCTTATTAACATTGATCCTGACCCAAACACGATGGAAGTTCCCCGCAAAATCCTGATATTGGGGTTCGGCATATAACACTTCTCCAATTTTTTCAGCTAGGGAAGGCACAAGATGAGCATATAAGGGGGGAACATCATGAATTTGCAACCAAATCTCAATGGTATCAAGCTGTACTATTGACGGCTTTGCCAATCCATCATACAGTTTAAGTATAACAGCATCACCTCTAAAGTGCCATGGACCATCACGGGTTACTCTCTCCCAATCCCCCAAGCATGAGAACTGCGACGTATATAGGTTATCTTCAAGTGGTTTGAACTGGACCTCCTGGGCTAGATCCCATGCCGCTCTCATGTTCTTGAAGAACCAGTATTGGCTGTAAGTTTTGGGTGAGTGAACCCTAACCAAAGCAATCCAGCGAGCCGCCTCCTGAGGTGCCTCCTTCTCATCAAACACCACGTCATCAAGGTCCTCTTTGCGAAGACCTAGTTCCTTCATCAGCGCTATCACATCTTCCGCCTCCGGCGATCCCACATGGCGCGACCCCGAAGCTCCGTCAGATGCCATGAAAACCACGAACTCTAACCCGATTTGGAAAACCGGGCCTTGAGAAAACCCTAGATCCTCCTCCTCCCTTAGTCCCGCCTGGACCAAGGGCGACGCAGCGCCCCCGTACGAGGAGAGGCAGCCGAGGGGCGTGGCGGAGGTAGGGAAAGCAGGACTCAACGACGACGAACCAGACCTTGCTTGTTGCATGTCTGAAGGAAGACTTGCGTGAAGCGAGGCACTAGATGGGCTGGCCCAAGCGCGTGGAGGCAACAGCCTAGTTTTGTTTTTTGATTATTCTCCATGTCTTTGTTTTCCTTTTTTTTTACACTTTCAAATAAATATTACAAAAAGCACTACATTAAACATTAAAAAATATTAGCCAGGCATTTCAAACATCTTAGAAGTGTATAGCGAAAATGTTTCTCATGTATATGAACAATGTATACAAAAAAATATAACTTGTTTTGAAAAAATCGATCATTTATTTTAAAATATATAATCCAAACATTTTGATTTTTGAATGTATTTAAAAAATGTAATCCAAGGATTTTAATTCTTTAATGTATTTGAAAAACTTAAAATTGCATAGAAAAATCTTGACCATTTATTCAAAAAAATTACCTAGTATTTAAAAAATGTAATCAAGTATAGAAAAACATGTTGACCGTCTATTAAAAAAACTGCAGACCTACTGAAGAATGTTAATCCTATACTGAAAAATGTTAAATGTGTACGATAAAAATGCATTATATATATACAAAACGTGTGTATAGAAAAACAGTGAAAACCCGAGAGAAATCAAAAGAAAACCGATGAAAAAACATAAAGAAACGAAAAAAATGAAAGAAAATGGAGGATAAATAAATAAAAGAAAAAATCCCATGAAAATATAGTAAAAATCGAAGAAAAACAATGGAATAATAGAGAAAAGAAAAAAAATCAGTAAAAACAAAGAAAAATCAATGGAAACCCGGTTGTGTTTCTTCGAGTTGGGCGTCGTTCTTATCTATCACGAATCTGAGCGTGACATAGTAGCTACTTTTTTTTTTTTTGAGAAAATGACATATTAGCTACTACTGCTACCAAGAAACTCGGATGTCGCCGGCCCTTGTGTCCCTTCTTAGAGCATCTCTAGTAGAACCCTCAAACCCTTAAATGTAAAATCAGTTTTAAGGGTTGAGAATTGCCCAGTTTTGACACTTTTACGGGTTGAAAAACAGAGGCAAAGACTAGAACCCTCAAACCAAACCCTTATATCGGAATATTCCGTTCTAAGGGTTGGGTTTGAGGGTTCTAGTCTTTGACCCAACCCCAACCCTTAAAACTGTCATTTCATATATCACACATTTCATCACATTTCATCATATGACATATCACAAATTCTATCACATTTGACATAAAACAATAATCATTCTAGTTATTATTACAGCATCGAATAAAACAATAATCATTCAAATTATTACAACAATTGTTCGAATCAAATAGGACATAGAAAAGTAAAACAAAGATACATCATGGGCCAGTACGCCGTCCATCCAACTGCCAGTGGTGCTCAACTAGATCATCCCGGAGACGACCATGAGTGCTTGCATCCTCAATCTCACGATGTGCTTCAAGAAAGGCGTGTATGCGAGAAGGGTTTCTTTCCGGTTGCACACGCGTACCAACATTGTCATAGAAACAAGGGAGGTTTTACCCTCTCTCATCCTCTAGGATCATGTTGTGTAGAATCACACAACATTTCATGATGTTCACCAAGGTTTTCTTGTCCCAAAACCGAGCTGGACCCCGAACTATGGCAAACCTTGCTTGTAAAACACCAAAAGCTCTTTCAATATCTTTGCGGGCTGCCTCTTGTGCCTTGGTGAAATGAGCCTCTTTTCTTGTTAAGGGCACCCCATTTTTCTCCTTGATGGACTTCACAAGAGTTGCCCATTCGGGATAAATGCCATCGGTGAGATAGTATCCCATTGAATACTCATTGTTCATGATTTTGTAGTTGCAAGCTGGAGCATCCCCAGAAATTAATCTTTTGAACAATGGAGATCTATTGAGGACATTGATATCATTGAGTGTTCCCGGCAACCCAAAGAATGCATGCCAAATCCATGTGTCCTCCGATGCTACGGCCTCAAGCACAATGGTAGCATCACGACTTATACCGCAATACATTCCATGCCATGCCTTTGGGCCATTTTTCCACCGCCAATGCATGCAATCAAGACTACCAAGCATCCCCGGCCATCCCCTTTTTTCATTCATTTCCATTAATCTCTTAGTATCTTCCTCGTTTGGTGCCCGAAGATACTTCTCACCATACAACCGGATGACCAACTTGGCAAACCTACGGACAGACTCCGTGGTTGTATCTTCCCCAATGCGAAGATACTCGTCGGTATAATCCGCGGGTATGCCATAAGCGAGTACCCGCATTGCCGCCGATATCTTTTGATATGCACTAAACCCCATGATACCGGCGGCGGATCTACGACGCGTAAAGTAATAGGAGGCAGCCTCACAATCGTTGACAATCTTCACAAACAAACTACGACGCATTCGGTACCTTCTGCGAAAGAGACGAGCAGGGTATGTAGGTACCTCCGCGAAGTAGTCTTGCATCAAATGCTCGTGTCCGAGAGCACGGTTCCGGTAGATGGTGAGTCGCCCCATCGTCGACCCTCTCCTCTGATCCATAAGTTTCACGCGATCTTCAAACGCTTGCACATCGACGAGGAGGCTCATCATCTCAACGTCGTCGTCTTGCAACAACTCATCAATGTCCGAATCGTCGGATGACGACCAATCCGACGCATCGGACAACGAATCCATGTCGACGTTGTTCAACACCATCTACAATGTGAGTGCCAAAATGTAAAAATGAAGCAAAAAGCAAAAATGTAAAAATGGAAGAAAAAAGCTAAAATGTAAACCTGGGCGGGGCGGCGGAGGGCCGGCTTCGCGGCGGCGCTGGGAGGGGCGGCCGGGGC
>LR738710.1:933809817-933897702 GCA_902687465.1 Secale cereale
CGGCGGAGGACGGCCGGGGTGGCGGCGGAGGGCGGCCGGGGCGGGCGGAGGCGGCGGCGGGCGGGCCGGCGGCGGCGGATCGAGGGCGGGCGGGCGAAGGGCGGGAGGAAAATCCTTCCCGCGCTCGGAGGGAAATGGAGTGCAGGTCGGGGGGAGAAACTCCCCCCAACCCTCACTTCTACAGGCTGCTGTTGCGTTTGAGGGTTGGACCTCTAAAAAAATTTACGGGTTTAAAGTTTTAAGGGTTCTAGTCTACGACGTTTTTCGAACGAAAACTGTAAAAAAGCGGCTTACTTTTAAGGGTTTGGGGTTTGAGGGCTCTACTAGACTTGCTCTTAATGCGCAGCAGATCCGCACCGGGGACGCTGACCGCACCCGCACACGCGCCGCACCGGGACCTGCCAGCAGCCACCACGCATGTTCTGGTCCAAAGCAGTCAAAAAAAGTTTTAGTGCGCCTAAATTATTTTCTTAGAAAAAGAAGGATTAGTGCGTCTAACACCAACTATGATTTTCCGCGATTAGTGCGACTAGCACTCACAGGGGACTGTAGACCGGACATGTAGTCGATCATCAATGTCGACGCCGGCCTTATAAATTGAGACCGTAGTGACCAAACACTCAAGCTCAACACTGCAAACCAGTAGACACATATGCTTGTTCTTGCTCGCCTCTGCCTGCAGCGGCTGTAGCTCTGGTTCCGGCCATGATAGAAAGAGGCTAGAGCATGGAATGAGAAGAAATCCCCAGGTGCCTAATTCACACAACACAATCCATGCAGTGTTGATGTTTTTACAGCCTAAACTAGCCTTAAAAATCATCTTATATTTTGATACGGATGGAGTATTAGTTCTTATTATGGCTATTTAAAATTCTCCTTGTTCTTATGCATGCATATGTAGAGCACTGAAGATCAAACTCTGACCAACATACACACATAGCTACCCGGCCATGAAAGCTACAACGATCAGACGCTTACTTCTCTTGGTGTTAGTGGCTTGCGGTGCACATGTGGTCGTCTGCGGCTCCTCCTCCTTGTATGGAAACGAGACGGATCGGTTATCGCTGCTTGATTTCAAGAATGCGATCAGCTTCGATCCGCACCAAGCCTTCATGTCCTGGAACGACAGCAACCACTTTTGCAGTTGGGAAGGTGTCCTGTGCACGGTGAAGAATCCACGTCGTGTCACTTCTCTAAACCTTGCAAGTCGGGGTTTGGTAGGACACATCTGTCCTTCAATCGGGAACCTAACATTTTTGCATTCTCTCACACTCACGGAGAATACACTCACAGGAGAGATCCCACCCTCCCTTGGTCACTTGCGTCGCCTCCAAACCCTGCGCTTGACTAATAACACGCTGCAAGGAAGGTTGCCGAGTTTCGCAAACTGCTCAAGGCTCAGGGTGCTGCATGTTTCGGCTAACAATTTAGTTGGCCAACTTCCTGTTCATTTGCCTCCTCACCTTCAGATACTGCAGATTTCGCGTAATAACCTCACTGGCACCATCCCAGCTTCTCTTGCTAATATCACAACACTAACAACCGTTATCTGTGCGGATAATCACATCAAGGGCAATCTTCCAAGTGAGTTTGCAGATTTGTCCAGCTTGCAGTACTTGTATGTAGGTCTCAATCAGCTGGTAGGCAGGTTCCCACAAGCCATCTTGAATCTTTCTACCCTCATCGGCCTTGACCTTGCTGTCAATGGTCTAAGTGGAGAGGTACCACCAAATCTCTGTACCTCTCTGCCCAATCTCCAGAAACTTGTATTGGGTGGCAACTTCTTTCTAGGGTACATTCCTAGTTCATTCTCTAATGCTTCCAGTCTAAACTTAATCGATTTGTCACTGAACAACTTCACCGGATTGGTGCCCACCACGATTGGCAAACTTTCCAAACTCTCGTGGTTAAATCTTGAACACAATCAGCTGGAAGCACATAGCAAGCAAGACTGGGAGTTTTTGGTTAGCTTACGCAACTGCACCGAGCTATATATATTATCTATAGGTTGGAATCGCCTATCGGGGAATGTACCAAGTTCATTAGGTAACCTTTCAAATCAACTCCAGCATCTATACTTGGCAGAAAATCAACTATCGGGAGATTTTCCTTCTGGCATAGCAAACCTTCGCAACCTGATTGTTGTATCAATGGGGGGAAATCGGTTTACAGGTGTGGTTCCCGAGTGGATTGGAACTCTCAAAACTCTGCAGAGAATAGTTTTAAACACAAACTTCTTTAGCGGGGCCATTCCGTCATCCTTGTCAAACTTGTCTCAAATAGGAGTTATCTATCTATACTCAAACCAGTTCATTGGCCAAATACCTCCAAGCTTTGCAAACTTTCCAATGCTTCAATATTTGGACATTTCCAAAAACAATCTTCATGGTAGGGTTCCAGTGGAGATCTTTGGAATCCCAACAATATTTGTAATTGACTTATCTTTCAATAACCTTGTTGGACAACTTCCTACCGACATGGGAAATGCCAAACAACTTGTACCTTTGGTACTTTCATCAAATTGGAGATATTCCAAGCACTCTCGGTGATTGTGAAAGTTTAGAATACATTGAGTTAGACTCGAATAATTTCAGTGGAAGCATTCCCACTTCATTAGGAAACATAAGCAACCTAAAAGTTTTAAATATTTCTGCCAATAACTTAACGGGGTCAATACCAGCATCTATTGGCAACCTACAACTTCTTGAGGAACTAGACTTGTCATTCAACCATCTTCATGGTGAGGTTCCAACTAAAGGGATTTTCAAGAATGCAACTATCGTGCGGATTGGTGGAAATCAAGGGCTTTGTGGTGGGGCATTGGAGCTACACATGCTACCATGTTCTATCATGCCTTCAAACTCAACTAGAAACAAGGGATCTTTGGTGGTCAAAGTAGTTATCCCAATAGCCATAATGGTGTCACTTTCTATGGTCATATTTGGCTCTTGGCTTTGGAGAGGAAAATACAAGCGCAAATCTATATCTCAACCATCATTTGCTACAAAATTTCCCAAAGTTTCTTTCAATGATCTAGCCAGAGCAACACAGGGATTCTCAACGTCCAACTTAATTGGCAGAGGGAGATACAGTTATGTATATCAAGCAAAACTAGCTGAAGATGAAGATGATGTTGCCGTGAAAGTTTTCAGCCTAGAGACAAGAGGAGCACAAAAGAGTTTCATCGCAGAATGTAATGCGTTGAGAAATGTGCGGCACCGTAATTTGGTTCCTATCCTAACTGTGTGCTCAAGCATTGATTCTAATGGTAATGATTTCAAGGCCCTAGTGTATGAGTTCATGCCACAAGGAGATTTACATAAACTACTATATTCAACCCAAGACTCTGAAGGCTCTTGAAATAACCTTATTATAATGGCTCAAAGGATAAGCATTGTCGTGGATGTAGCAGATGCAATGGAGTACCTACACCATAACAACCAAGGAACAATAGTTCATTGCGATCTGAAGCCTAGTAACATTCTTTTGGATGATAATATGACAGCTCATGTTGGAGATTTTGGCTTGGCAAGATTCAAAATTGCTTCCACAACGTTACCTATTGGTATATCAAACTCTTCTTCAATTGCACTCATGGGGACGATCGGATACGCTGCTCCAGGTAATTAAAATATTTAATATTGTGTTGCTACATTTTTCCTACATCTATGTGAACCAGTGAAAGAGACATCAACTCCGCTTTTTATTCCTTATGCAGAATATGCGGGAGGTGGTCATGTTTCAACTGTCGCAGATGTCTATAGCTTTGGTGTCGTTCTTCTCGAGACATTCATTCGAAGAAGGCCAACTGATGACATCTTTAAGGATGGACTGAGCATTGTAAAGTTTGTAGAGATCAACTTCCCCAATAGGGTATTGGATATTGTCGATCCCCAGCTGCTACAAGAGTTGGAGCTTTGCCAGGAAACTCCAATTGCCATGAAGCAAAAAGGTCTACATTCTTTGTCGTCTATGCTAAAGATTGGCCTTTGCTGCACCAAGTCATCTCCGGGTGAACGTATCAACATGCAGGAGGTGGCTGCCAAGCTACATAGAATCAGGGATGCATATCTCAGAGAAGATTGATGTGATGGCCTGGCTTATTAGGGATGATAGACTACTCATATCAATAAGGAATTCCTTCTTTTCCGGGAGCCCATTCGGATAGAACTCCAAAGTTAAGCGTGCTCAGCTTGGAGTAGTTTCAGGATGGGTGACCGACCGGGAAGTTGCTCCCGGGTACGCACGAGTGAGGACAAAGTGCGCAGAAAAGACTAGTATTGATATGTGGGGCCAGTCTAGATCCCGCCAGGAGTAACGACCATCGGCGGGTGTGTCCGGGGCGTTACAATTGAAGAGATGATTCTATTGCTTTTGTAGTATTAGCTACCTGAATAAGCAGCTTGTAGTACAATTGGCGTTGATCGCATAGCGTGTATGTAAAGATCTGAATTTACCAATTTGAACTCTCTGCGTGTTGATGCATTAGCCCAGCTAGTGCACGCTGAATAACAAACATGAATATCATTCCATATGTCAATATTACCAAATGGATATATGTTGACTAATACCTGATGGTCAAGTTCATTTGATTAATACAACTCCCTCCGTCTAGGTGAATTAGGCATCTTAGAAGGTGCACCGCAACCTAGGCAGAAAGAGATTGGGCAAGGAAAAAATTGAATCACGGATGAAGCCAATCACATTATTCCTTTCTCAATTAAAAGCATGCTATTAATTAGAAGACCTCTTCAAATCCCAATAGTGTGCCGTAGAAATTGCATGCATTGGTCCTCCAATTAATAGGTGGGGTCTAATTAATATGCATGCAACTAGTACTACTCTTTCGCGCCTTAGTGTTTTGGAATTATTTGATTTTCATAAGGTGACTTATACACCTACACGGAGGGAGTAGTTGAATTGAAGTTGTTGAGTGTTCCTTTTTGCTCATTCTAATCATAAATTGGAGTTGGTCCAAATCCTAATGAGCATTAGATTCGGGGATGTCGGTCATGGCCTGATGTTGATACTACAAGTGGGGTCTCTCGTGTTGAGTTAATTTCCGTTTACAACGTTCTAAGCTCACCTCACTCTTCTAACCATGAAGAAGAAATGCAGAAGTGGTCAAGATGTGTGGACAGGAGGAAGCTGACCAGTTCTAACCAACAGCCAAGCAGCTTCATGCCCGGTAAGAAATGGCTCCGCAATTGGCGACTTCTCATTCAAGCAACATCATTTTTGCTCGGCAACAAGGAACCTATCCTTGCACCAGCTTACACCACCACAGGGAGATAGCCCAATCAATCTTAACCTACTTGGGTTTCATCCAAACATTTTCTTTTCCTTGCAGCCCTTTACTAGCAGAACCTTTGAACCGAGTGTGCAGACACATGGAAGAACCATTCATTACTAAGTCATGTACCAACTAACATTATACAATTGGTTTTCTTAAGTCTCAATCGACTGAGATTCTATATTCCTTTGATCTTGCATAATTCTATTCGAGGTCAAGGTCAAGGTCAAGGCTATATGGATTGACATCTCCAAAAACAAGGCTATGTGAATCCAGAGACATGAATCAAACAAGAGGACATCGCTCACAACATCGCCTCTGATTTACTATCACCAAAATACCAATCAAAAAATACAAGAGCTCTAACATATGCAAGATAAATTTGGTCTGATATTGATGCAACAGTGCGTATACACCATCAATTGCGTTTGTTATATGGTTTAGATGAGCAGCATACAAAGACCGGACTAGTTTTCATCGTACGCAAAGTATTTCCGTACATAATGTTGCCACGTCTAAAAAAACAGACCAATCTTAACATACATGTTTCATAGGAAGTACAGCATGGCTGCCTATTGGCCAACACATCAAAATGCACTCATAGATCCACAATTCTACACAGTACTACAGAGAACAAAATAATGCTATCTCTACTGAATATGTGCCACATGCTAGGTACACAACCCACTACGAATGCACGGGTGCAGAACCAAGTAAGGTTGCCCAAACAGATCATTAACAGAGCACCTTACCATGCACCCAACTCTAAACTGGGCCTGGATCACATAAATTACACGCAATTGCAATCATCGTACGAACAAGCCCTGTGTAGTATAGACCAAATAACAAACACCATCCAAGCACCCCAAGTGCTTGGCATTACCAAACCAAACCAGATTTGAAGAATAAAACAAGTGGTAATCCTAATAAAGCTGTTTCATACAGAACTAGCAAGGTACGGCATTCCTATCTCGCGGCGATCAGATCAAAATGCACATACTGATATCTTAAATTTCACTCGGTACCGCAGAGAACAGAGCAATGCTCGTCTCTACTGATAATCTGTGTCGCAGTACCAAATGCGTGCTATTTCTAGGTACAACCAACTATGGATACATAATCAAAGGTTGCACAAACATCTCACTTACAATAAACAAGAGCATCAACAGAGGACGTTAGCATGCATTCAACTCTAAACTGGACCAGGTCAGTCAAAGTCGGAACCATCTCGCCGACAAGCCCCAGTACAGCCTAATCAATCATGAACATGAAACAAGCACCTAAGTGCCTGACATTACCAAACCAAACCAGATTACCAGAATAAACCAATAGTGTTAGACCGTCAATCCGAAGCACTCACTGCCCAGGCAAGAGAAGGATTCACAAGATGTTACAAATAAAGAATAAATCAAATACAACTAAATGACTCTATTTTATCATAAGGCCACACCGGCCTGTATGCATCAAGACACATGTATAACTTATGCAGAGGAAAGCTACCTCAATTTCAACCGGCTATCGATCTTAAGCATACCACATGCATTTTGAGTATTTCACGCAATGTTCAACCAAACAGCATCACGATGATCCATGCCGATTCGCCTACTCGGCGGTGTTTGGCCTACTCAAGCAGTCGAGGATCTCCGTCCTGGTGCGCACGATGCGGTGGAACATCTCGCGCACATGTCGCTCGAGCGGGTTGAGCCCATCCTTCAGAGTCTCGCACACCTGCACCAGCTCCTACGTGTCCTCCCGCAACTTGGCGTCCTTCTCCTCGTCTAGGGGGAACTGCAAGGCATCGGTGATCTCCATTAGCTGCCGCGACAACCGCTAGATGAGGTGTATCTCCTTGAGCAGCCCGCATGAGTGCTTGCGTTCCTTCTTCTTGGACTCCTCGAGACGCACTTCCTTTTGTGTAGAGACACCTTCATTGATCTTCTCAAGTATTTTCCCAATTTTTTCACTGATACGAGTCTTCGGTATCAGAGGAACTGTGAACGAGAAAGATGGTTGCAAATGACGTCCTTTGCTTGAGCATCAAGTTGAACGAGTCTCTTTTCCCATTGGGTGAGATATCTTGGGGTCTCAATCATCTAATTTTGCCGCACAACGTGCTACATATCATCATCGATGGCCTTGAGGCCTACCCGCATCTTTTCTTTCCATAAAGGATAGTCCATTCCATCGAAGATAGGAATATTTTTCGCTAGACTTGAAGTTCACAACGGAAGACATACTCAGCTCCAAGGTTGTTAGACAAGGAATACCTTGCTCTAATACCAATTGTAGGATCGAGAGTATACCGAGCAGAGGGGGTGAATGGAGATTTAGAATTTCTTTATAAAACTTGAAATATCTTAGTACACAGCAGTGGAAAATGAACTTAGACAGAAACAAATCTACAAAAAATGGCTTGAAATAGACATACAAGAGATCGAAACAGAACTACTATGAGTGCTGAAGATAAATCACATGACTGAAACACTACAGAAAACATACTACGAAAAGTATTGCAGGGTCAAAATGAAACCAGTGGTGTTCGATGGTGACAAGGTATTTGGTAGACCAGTTCACTCTTCTGCAAAAGAGCTATGTCTGGTTGAAGGGACATGTGATTTAAGGAGAAGATAACGCCTCAAAGTCCTATTATCCTCGACAAAAAATTCGTCGACTTGTGCCAATTACTCGAGGTAGATAATTCAACTGGTCTCCAAAACCTTCATAGTTTGTCTTCGCAAACCATAGTGACTCTTGGTTGCTGAAGACTTTGACGCCTAACTGCCTAGAGAGTTAGCAGCTCTCGAGAATAATAGGACGAGCATACTAAACTTAGATCTCTATGATGCTCAACCACTATTTAGGTTTTCCGCTCTTGGTCTTCCGGAGAGATGCTGCTCAAATATATTGTAAGATTTCAAGTACACCCGACAACTTTACTTGAGGAACAAGTAAAGATGACACCTCCGCTGAAACATTTCTCTTGCAGCCCAGAAGATCAACGTCTTTGGATGGCAAGTAAAGTTTTGAGGCACAAAGAGATTTCTCTCAACTCTCATAGGTTTCGGTTAAGCATCATGGAAATATAAGTTTTGAAACTCTATGACCCCACTTCATAGTACGGGTTTCTGTGACTCAAATAAGAGGAAAAAACTAAAGAAAATATTGTGTCTTCTTTCTTCTCGGTTGTAGTCAAACTCTTCGAACAAAGGACATAAAAAATTGCTTCACATCAGCAATATTTAGGGGTCACTTCTGTGACACAATATCTTCGATGGTAATCTTCTCGATTGACTTAGCATGCTACTCTGTAGTGCAAATGATAATCTTCATAGTTTATAGCAAACTTCTCTCAACTCCGGGTACCTATAATATATGTCTGCACCAGCAAACACATTAGTACCTCACTATTTCTGACAACAATATCCAAAACACAAGGAGGCAAAACAACTGCATATCACTTCAGCTTGATTGGCCTAGAGGAGAGCATTATGTGATTAATTTTTCTATGATGGATGGTTTGTGTGATAGAAATTTTCAAACCCTAAGTTTATAAACTATTGCATAAGGGGTTGTTGGAACTCTAGAATTCAATGATATGGTTAGATGTTATCTTAATTACTCTTGTATAGTTGCAGATGCTTGCATTAAGATTTTATTCATAAGTATGTATCTTGTTCAAGTGAAAATAGTACATTACCATAGGTTCCACCACACAAAAATTATCAAGGCTGTGAAAGTTACACTCAATGGAACTTGGTGAAATTCTCATGTGTCTTTGAGAGCGATTTGATCCCTATAAGTAATATAGCCAGCTTGTCCTTAGAAAAATTAATAATTGGGACACTTTTTGCACTATATTGCTTATGGATTACGTTATTGCAATTGTTCATGTGACCAAACAAACCATCAAACACTCTTTGCAGCTTTTACAGTGATTATTTATTGATTTGTATCAACCAATTGTCCAATTCCTTTTGGTTCTCATTGGGTTTGACACTCTTACTTACCGAAAAGAGCTACAATAGACCCCTTACACTTGTGGGTTCTACTGCCACCAAAGGAGAGGGGGGGCATGCCTCCTTCTTCTTATTCCTTCACCTTCTCCCTATAGGAAGGAGGCATGTTTCTCCCTCTGGTTTTTGGTGGCTATGGTGGAGGGGAAGAGAGCCTCCCTCGAGATTGGATCTCAATTTTGAGGGAGCCTTTGTCTAGATGCGGAAGTCTATCATGCATCGCTGTTTTATAACTTTTTTGGTGATCCGTAACTAGGAAAAACTCAAAAAATGACGGATCTAAAACTCCACGTGCAAGCTTTCACAATAAGGCCAGCCCAACACAATATTGTGGGCCCCATGGACACCCCTTATGACTTGGCTCGGGCCTAGGCACGTGGTCTGGATGACTAGAGCCATCCTTGGCCCATCTGGGTGTTACCTATTGCAAGTTTTCATGACCCAAGAAAATATTTGCACCTAATTATTTTCATATTTTTTTGAATTTGGGAAATTTCCCGAAACCAAAAACATCAGACATGCAACTCCGTTCATCGAGTGCCAACTGCCTACAGCAGCAACAGGTCCTGCTCATTGACCCCCCGCCTACACACCAGTTGGGGTGGAGCATACGTGTGTGTGATACGTCCAAAACGTATCTATAATTTCTGCTTGCTCCATGCTTCTTTTGTGTGATATTGCTATGATATTGATGCACTTCCATACACTTTTGATCATATTTGGACTAACCTATTAACTCAGTGCACCACAGTGCCAGTTCCTGTTTTCTGCTGTTTTTCTATTTCAGGTTTCCCCCATATTAAAAGTGCTCCAAAAATTCCAGGGGAAATACAGGAAAAATCAGCGTACAGGAAGCTTCGCGAAAAACCAAAGATGGGCCAGAGGGGAGCCAGGGGAGGCCCAGGCAGCCACCTGGCGCGGCCCCACTCCTGGCCGCGCCAGGGGGGCGCCTGGGGCCCCTGCTCCGCCTCTGGCTACCCCCCTTCGCATATATATCCCTCTCGTCCCGAAACCCTCGAGGACAGAACCCTTTTTCGCGATCTCGCCTCTGTTCCGCCGCCGCAGCGCTTCCAAGATCGGGAGCATCAGGAAAACTCTTCCCGGCACCCTGCCGGAGGGGAGAACCACCACCGGGAGCTTCTCCACCACCATGGACGCTTCCCGGATGAGTTGTGAGTAGTCCACCTTGGACCATGGGTCCATGATCAGTAGCTATGTGATGTTCTCCTCCCCTCTTTGCTCTTCATGGTTTAGACCTCGTGAGCTGCCCTACATGATCGAGGCACATATGTAATCTTTCTATTGTTGCTTTGCTGAGTTTGCTGGGATCTGATGGATTATGAGACTATGTTCAGATTGTCTTTGAGTAATATATTTGATTCACCTCTTTATATCTTTGTTCTTGAGTAATTATTGCATGTTCTCCGTTGCTGTTTATTGCTTTGGCCAAGTAGTAGGTAGTAACTCCAAGAGGGAGCGTTATGCTTGATTATGGGTTCATGCCCCCTGATGACTAGCTTGAGTGACAGAAACATGAGTCTAGGGGATGTCCTATTGCCACAAGGGAGAAAACAACGGTGCTTGTACTTGCGGGTGCAAGGATTGTTTACTTTACGCAAAGTTCTTTTAATGCAGTTGTCTGTTGCTTTGAGTTTACACTTTGGGTGGGATTCGCAACTTAATACCAGCGAGATGTTCTGGATAGATATCTCAAGGTGGATGATTAGTAGTAGATGCAGATGGATTTCGGTCTACTTGCCTTGGCGTACCGCCCATGCTTTTGAGCCTCTACCTTTCTTTGCAGCATAGTTAGCATTGGTTTGCGCACATAATCCTGTCAATTGCCCAGCTGTAATTTGTTTACCTCGCTTTGCTGTTTTATCATCTTTTGGGAGAGAGACGTCACTAGTGAACATCATGGGACCCCGGTCCATATTACCACCGCTGATCACACCTTCTATTTCCTTCATGTTTTTTAGTTGCAGTCATAGCTATCATTATTATCTCTTGTGTTTGATCCTTTGTAAACAACAAGGCCGGAGGGATTGACAACCTCTCTGTACTCGTTGGGAGCAAAGTTATCTGTATCTGTGTGCAGGTCCCGTCAATCGCTAAGTTTCTGGCGCCGTTGACACCTACTTGTCGACCCTCGGAGTCTCACGGGATTCGATCCTTGGTACCTTTGCCAAGGGAAATTTGCCACTACGCTACATCTCAACCTTCCACATGGGGTAACCAACGAGGGGCGAGAAGCCATCAAGCAAGTTTCTGGCGCCGTTGCCGGGGACTCCACTCTTCAAGATAGGGGAGTTGCACGCTATCTTTTATCTTTGCTTTTTAGTCTTGTTAGTTTACCTTTTAGTTTTTGCTTTAGTGTCCCTTACCAAAAATCACAAAAATAGTTATCTTGCTTGCTGCTGCTATGGGTTCCACCGAGAACACCAAGTTGTGTGACTTCACTAGTCATAACAACAATGACTTTATCTGTACGCCTATTGCTACACCTGCCACTTCAGCACCTTCTTATGAGATTAAACCTGCTTTGCTGAACCTAGTTATGAAAGATCAATTCTCCGGTGCTGGAGATGATGCTGCTTTGCACTTAAATAATTTTGTTGAGCTCTGTGATATGCAAAAGTACAAAGAAGTAGATGGTGATATTGTTAAGCTTAAGCTTTTTCCTTTCTCCTTGAGAGGAGGAGCTAAAATATGGTTTCAATCCTTGCCTAGGAATAGTATAGATTCTTGGGACAAGTGCAAGGATGCCTTTATTGGGAAGTACTATCCCCCTGCTAAAATTATCCAATTAACGAGTAACATAATGAATTTTAAACAATTGGATAATGAACACGTTGCCCAAGCTTGGGAACGCATGAAATCTCTTGACAAGAACTGCCCTACTCATGGTTTGACTACTTGGATGGTTATCCATACTTTTTATGCAGGCTTGAACTTTACCTCGCGGAACTTGTTAGATTCGGCCGCGGGAGGAACCTTTATGTCAACTACACTTGGTGCTGCCACGAAACTTCTCGACGAGATGATGACCAATTATTCCCAATGGCACACCGAACGCGCTCCAACAGGTAGGAAGGTAAACTCTGTCGAGGAGATTTCCTCCCTAAATGAAAAAGTTGACTTGATCATGTCTCTACTTTCCAAGCAATCTTCTATTGATCCTCATGATGTTCCTTTAAATTCTTTGATTTCTCAAGATCAAGTAGATGTGAACTTTATCTCTAGAAACAACTTCAATAACAATGCTTATAGGAGTAATTTTGGTAGCAACCCTAGACCGTTCCCCTCTAATTCCTATGGGAACAACAATTCTTATCCTAGCACCAAGAACTCCACTTTTGAACTAGAGATTATGCTTAAAGACTTCATCACTACCCAAAAGGCCTTCAATAAGAGTGTAGAAGAAAAACTAGACAAACTAGATAATCTCTCTTCGAAGGTAGACAATTTAGCCCATGAGGTAGAGTTGCTTAAAATTAAAACTTCTCCTCTTGAGGAGAGGAAGATCACTCCTATGAATGCTATTCAAGTGCAAATTAATGAAAACATTAGGATGATGGCTAAACTTAAAGAGAGATGGGCTAGAGAAAAGGAGGAAGAAGATAGGATTAAGAGCCTTCCTACCCACCACACTGTTGCTACTATCCAAGTTGTTGAGGATATCCAAACTCTTAGCACCCAATGCACTCCTAGTCCCATTGGACCTATTAATGGTGATGCTATGACCTCAACCGTAGAAGAAGAAACTCCTATAACCATAGAAGCTACCAAACAAGTGAGCCTAAAGGACACCACTACCACTTTACTTGATAGTAGTGACCTTAATTTTGATAATTGCACCCTTTCTGAAGTTATTGGTTTTCTTCACAAGATGTCTAGAGATCCCCACACTAGCACACTTAATCTTGCCTTCACAGAGCATATCACTAATGCTCTTATCAAAGCTAGGGAGTAGAATCTTAGGGTAGAAGCCTCCATACCTAGAAAGCTAGAAGATAGTTGGGATCCTATGATTAAAATTAAGTTGAATAACTTCTCTTGCTATGCTTTATGTGATGTTGGAGCTAGTACCTCCGTTATGCCCAAAAGAATGTATGATATGTTTGAATTGAAACCTTTTGATCCTTGTTCTTTTGGCGTTCGTCTTGTTGATTCTTCCGTAAAGAAACCTTTGGGGAAGATCGACGATGTTCTTATCATTGTCAATGACAATTATGTTCCCGTTGATTTTACTATTATGAATATTGAATGTGAACCTTCATGTCCAATTATTTTGGGACGTCCTTTTCTTCGCACCGTTGGTGCTATCATTGACATGAAAGAGGGGAATATAAAATTCCAATTCCATCTCAAGAAAGGGATGGAACACTTCCCTAGAAAGAAGATTAAGTTGCCTTTTGAGTCCGTTACACGGGCTAGCTATTCTCTTACTCTTGATAAAACTTGATCTTCTCTTTTTGCATCATGCCTAGCTTAAAGGCATAAAAGAAAGCGCTTTTGGGAGGCAGCCCACAACGAATTAGGTTTTATTTTGCTTTTGTTGTGTCTTGATGTTTGTTACTACAGTAGCATCATCATTGTATCTTTTCTTTTCAGCTTTGTGCCAAGTTTAGCCTCCGATTGCAAGAAAGTTCAAAAGTTGTGACGTGCTGTCCAGAAAACAGATTCTGTCCTTGGACAGAAAAATTCGAATAAAATCACCAGATCATCTTTTTTATCTGAATTTTTTGGACAGCGTGCTCTATACAATTGGCTTTCGAGCTTCTGTTCTGAGTTTTTTGATTTGAGTTGCAGAAGTGCCCCGAAAAAATTATTTACTACCTGCTGGTCTGTTTTTCACAGATTCTGTCCTGTTTTGCCTTTTCTTCGTTTTGCAAACCTTGAGCTTGCTTTTTCTTTGCAAAAACCTTTTGGCAATCTTGAGAAACAGTAGTTCTTCAAGATTATCTTTATTTACAGTAGGGAAAAATTATTTTATTGTGGGTACTAACCTCGCTAATCAGATTATGATGAGTTATGTATGAAGGGAGTTTTCAAGTGTGCGAGGGAAGATGATAAAAGAAGATTCGGGAGGGTCAAACGCTCAAGCTTGGGGATGCCCCCGTGCACCCCCAAAAAATATTCAAGAAGACTCAAGCGTCTAAGCTTGGGGATGCCCCCATGCATCCCCTTCTCCATCAACAATTATCAGTTCGTCTTTCGTTCCACTATAATTTTATCACTTCATGCGTTATGTGCTATGCTTGGAGCGTCTTGCTCTTAGTTTCTTTTTTTAGTTTTCTTTAGCTTTGCTTGCTGTTCATAACAAGTTAGAACCCAGCTTTCTTTGTGTGGGAGAGAAACACGCTCCACTTCAACCTAGAACACAACATAGGATTTTCATGCTTATCTTTGATGTGTGTGTTCTTTGTCTTTCCATAGCTGCTGTCATGTTTAGCTCTTAGTTTTCATGCTTTTCTTTTTAAAGAGCTTTTGTTTAGTTGGTTGTTGAACTCTCTTGAGTTTTCATGTTTATCTTGTTAAGAGAGTTTGCATGTTGCACTGAGTTGTGTGTCTTAACTTAAAGTAGGTAATTGAGGTTGCTATTTAATTTTAGTAGTAACTTGCAAAAGTTTTGAGGTATTGCCATGAGTAATGTCTGAACTTTTGGTGTCAAGAGCTTTATCCTATTAGTGATAGATGTTGTATCTTGGGCAATCCGTGTTTATTTTCGAAAACCTACAAAATAGTTGAGAACTTTAGCTACTAGATGGATCACTAATCTTTGGAGGGATCGAATATTAGAGTACACTCACGTACCATGAGTCGAGGATGCGCAAGGATAACCAAACCCCCATACACTCCTCCTCGGGGTACTTGTCTCTTTGTGAATCTCCTAATTAGATTGAGAGTTACCGATAATAAGTGCATGAGTTCTTCGGACTAATGTGAGTATTCGAAAGTTGACACTTCCACCTAGCCATATTTTTCTAGCCTCTTCAGTACCGTGCATTGCCCTTTCTCACCTCGAGAGTTGGCGCATACTTCGCCGGTGCATCCAAATCCTTGGCACGATACGCTTTGTCATCATAAGCCTCATTATATCCTTCCTCAAAACAGCCACCATACCTACCTATCAAGGCATTTCCGTAGCCTTTCCGAGATACATTGCCATGCAACATCCATCTTCTCATGACTTGATCTTCATGTCATACATGCTTTTGCTTGATCGATGAGCCGCATGCTAGTTGGGCCTTGCCCTAATCATTGCTACATGACGCGCTAGTATCATTGCATATCCTGTTACACCGGCAGAGGCATACATTTGCATACATCATGATAGTTTCATTTTCTTTATGTTGAGTACTTTTGTAAAGTGTGAAAGATCTTCTATACTTCTTGTAATATATAGAGTGTTGCCCCTAAAGTGAGGAAAAGATCCCAAAGAGGACAAAATCAAAAGATCCCAAAGAGGAAAAATGAGAGTTAAATAGAAAGAGCCATTGAGGCCACAAAAAAATAAAAAATAAAAATAGAAAAAAGAGAAAAAGAAATAAAAAGAGAGAAGGGGGCACACTACTATTCCTTTTGAGAGATCCACACTCGTACTTCATCTTATACCTTGTACTCCATAGAGATTATCATTCATGCATATAGCTATGTGGGGACCTTCACACTATAGAACTTGGCTTGTATATTCCAATGATGAGCCTCCTCAAAAGAGCTCTAGGTCTTCTTGAGCGAGCAAGTTGGATGCACCCCCACTAGTTCCATTGGAGAGCTTACCTTAGCTCATATGTGCATCCGTTGCATGGCAATCCCTACTCCTCACATCATATCTATCATTTGGCTTTCTCTCGCCTATGATTGTCCTCATTGATGTGAGCCTTTCACACCTTTTTTGTCTCCCCCCTCCATCATTTTTCTCTCTTTGCCATCCTAAGTGTCAACTTTCTTGCTTACGCTCATCCATTGCATGAGTGCTCAAAATATCGAAAGGGAGTGGATCATTTTGACTTGTACCTGGCTAGTGGTCTGGGGATGAGTCAAGATAAGATTCCAAAGAAGACCAAGTGTGAAACTTTAGTAGATTAAGTTCTCAACAATACAAAAACTATGTTTTACTCTCTCGTATATCCCTATCCCCTTTCTTGCACGCAAACACCATTTGGAGACATTCGAGTCACGGACAGCGAGAGCTCTTGCACCTTTATGTTCTTATGTTGCTTGTTACAATGCTAATATAGACTCTTGCTTGTTATGACTTGAATTGAATTACATGCCTTGATTGCTTTACTTAAAAGTTCTTATATGGTTAATAGCATGTCACCACAGAAATTTTGCTTGTTATCATTTACCTACTCGAGGACGAGCAGGAATTAAGCTTGGGGATGTTGATACGTCCAAAACGTATCTATAATTTCTGCTTGCTCCATGCTTCTTTTGTGTGATATTGCTATGATATTGATGCACTTCCATACACTTTTGATCATATTTGGACTAACCTATTAACTCAGTGCACCATAGTGCCAGTTCCTATTTTCTGCTGTTTTTCTATTTCAGGTTTCCCCCATATTAAAAGTGCTCCAAAAATTCCAGGGAAAATACAGGAAAAATCAGCGTACAGGAAGCTTCGCGAAGAACCAAAGATGGGCCAGAGGGGAGCCAGGGGAGGCCCAGGCAGCCACCTGGCGCGGCCCCACCCCTGGCCGCGCCAGGGGGGCGCCTGGGGCCCCTGCTACGCCTCTGGCTGCCCCCCTTCGCATATATATCCCTCTCGTCCCGAAACCCTCGAGGACAGAACCCTTTTTCGCGATCTCGCCTCTGTTCCGCCGCCGCAGCGCTTCCAAGATCGGGAGCATCAGGAGAACTCTTCCCGGCACCCTGCCGGAGGGGAGAACCACCACCGGGAGCTTCTCCACCACCATGGACGCTTCCCGGATGAGTCGTGAGTAGTCCACCTTGGACCATGGGTCCATGATCAGTAGCTATGTGATGTTCTCCTCCCCTCTTTGCTCTTCATGGTTTAGACCTCGTGAGTTGCCCTACATGATCGAGGCACATATGTAATCTTTCTGCTGTTGCTTTGCTGAGTTTGCTGGGATCTGATGGATTATGAGACTATGTTCAGTTTGTCTTTGAGTAATATATTTGATTCACCTCTTTTATATCTTTGTTCTTGAGTAATTCTTGCATGTTCTCCGTTGCTGTTTATTGCTTTGGCCAAGTAGTAGGTAGTAACTCCAAGAGGGAGCGTTATGCTTGATTGTGGGTTCATGCCCCCTGATGACTAGCTTGAGTGACAGAAACATGAGTCTAGGGGATGTGATGTTGCCACAAGGGAGAAAACAACGGTGCTTGTACTTGCGGGTGCAAGGATTGTTTACTTTACGCAAAGTTCTTTTAATGCAGTTGTCTGTTGCTTTGAGTTTACACTTTGGGTGGGATTCGCAACTTAATACCAGCGAGATGTTCTGGATACATATCTCAAGGTGGATGATTAGTAGTAGATGCAGATGGATTTCGGTCTACTTGCCTTGGCGTACCGCCCATGCTTTTGAGCCTCTACCTTTCTTTGCAGCATAGTTAGCATTGGTTTGCGCACATAATCCTGTCAATTGCCCAGTTGTAATTTGTTTACCTCGCTTTGCTGTTTTATCGTCTTTTGGGAGAGAGACATCACTAGTGAACATCATGGGACCCCGGTCCATATTACCACCGCTGATCACACCTTCTATTTACTTCCTGTTTTTTAGTTGCAGTCATAGCTATCATTATTATCTCTTGTGTTTGATCCTTTGTAAACAACAAGGCCGGAGGGATTGACAACCTCTTTGTACTCGTTGGGAGCAAAGTTATCTGTATCAGTGTGCAGGTCCCGTCAACCGCTAAGTTTCTGGCGCAGTTGACACCTACTTGTCGACCCTCGAAGTCTCACGGGATTCGATCCTTGGTACCTTTGCCAAGGGAAATTTGCCGCTACGCTACATCTCAACCTTCCACTTGGGGTAACCAACGAGGGGCGAGAAGCCATCAGTGTGTAATAGCAACGAGGACTGTGCACGATGGACAATCGGCTGGGGCTGGGGATATTGTACACATTGAGAGGCCTCGTCCCACAACCGGTCCTTTCTGATAATTTATTAGTTCGTTAGCCAGATGAATATAAAGTTAATTTGATAATTTTGTGGCATGAGAACTTTGAAATTTATAGATACGCCTAGTGCATATCAGGTAGTACCGGAGGAGAACCAATACCAATTGTTGTTGTTATTATGTATTCATTTGAATATGTGTTTGTATTTTTTATGTGCAAGTGTTCATGTTTGTCGGTCATTTTTATAAACAATGCTATTTTGTTATCAACTATACAATAAACGACATTTTACCATCAAACAGAACCTACTACAAAGAAGCATCCAAATAATCCGGTGAAAAGCTCCCTGTACACACTTTATATATTCCAAAAATATTTAGATGCTTGTACACAATCATAGACTAGAAACTCCTATCAAGATATTCATTGACATCACACTTCAGAGATCTCAATAAAAACATTACACACAGAGAGAGAGGGGGGGGGGGGAGATACATATACAGTTTAATTCATCAAGTGTCACAAGTTAATAAATAGTTTTCTGTTTTTCATTTACTCGTGTCTATGTGAACTTGGTTTAAAGATCATTTTAAGGGGCAATATCACAAAAAATGTAACATCTCTTACAACAATTGTCTAAGTTTAGTCGAGCACAAATGTATTTTTCAACGATAGACATTGAAGCTATATAATAATAAAATACTATAATTAAGGTTAAGAAAACTTATAATGTGGTTAATTATGCTCACTAAATAGTTTTTAAAATGGTTACTGAGATTATTTATTTGTTAACTTGAGCTATAAATAAGTATAGAAGTTTAGTACAAATGTTCTGTAATTACAACCGGCAGAAGGGAGGGCCATGTCTCGCTTGAAAGGAACCCTCACGTGAAGGCGAGCACCAGACCAGCACACACTACTCGAAACGGCTAATTTGCTACCAGGCGGCGTCATTGCCATCAACTTTTCGTCGGGCAAAAGACAAAGAAAGGGTCTGCCTCCATCAGCAGATGGGAAAATAGTGTCGTCTGCCAAAAAAAACACAAACGGCAAAGGGCTAATTTTGTCGTCTGCAAAAACAAACACAGATGTCTGTATTTTTCTTCATTTTTTTCCTTTCCACCCTATTTGTATGTCTGTATTGGAGCCCCGAAATGGATTTAACATTGCAAAATTACCAATTCAAGTGTTTGGGTTGCAAAGTGAAATAACAGTCTGAAATAGATCAAATATAGGCACGAAATCGACTACACACGCGCAGGCCTCCCAGGTTTCCGAGCTATCTCGATCTGATTTGTCCTTAAACGAATGTTCCTGCAAAACAAAATGATTTGTTGCGTTAATATCCCCTGCTCACCGGTGACCCAACTTGGAAAACAGAGGAGGTGGCACCCAGGATGCCACACGACGGCGGCGGTAACGTAGCGAGATACCTTCCCTCGCCGACTCTTCTCCTCCTCCTCCTCCTTCCCCTCCGGCCCCCTATTCCCCACTATCATAACCCCTTTCCCTCCTCCCATGGCTAGCGCATTTCTTTATGCCATGCTGCCACGACCTGGCCTGATCATCGGCCACCGGATCCGCTCATCCCATGGCCGGCCATCCCCACCCTTCCTCCTCCGCCTTCGTCCCTTCCTCTCTTCACCGCATTTCGATCCCGTCCTCCCCGGCCATGCCCCCGCGCCGCCAGATCCCATCTGAGATCAAGCCCATTGCTGCATCCAACTCAGCACGGCTGCCCGCACGGCGTGGTGTGCAGTCGAGGCAATGTCACGATGCTCCAGCTCTGCGCCACCAACGACGTAGACGCGCGCTCCAGCTTTCTCGACCTCTGCTCCTTCTCCTTTGCCAGCAACTTCATCGGATGGACGACAACGAGCTCTATTATGTATCTTATTCTTCAA
The DNA here is from genome assembly GCA_902687465.1 of Secale cereale. Classification (NCBI taxonomy): domain Eukaryota; kingdom Viridiplantae; phylum Streptophyta; class Magnoliopsida; order Poales; family Poaceae; genus Secale; species Secale cereale. Next base: position 933,830,122 of record LR738710.1, read on the forward strand.
GTTCAGTTGTTGTTCATTCATCTGTACTATGTTTGCATCAAAGTATGCATGCTTATGTTTCACCTCAATGGAACACTTCCAAGTGGCCTTGCCATGTAGCTAATGGATAGTTGCAACTGCGTGATTTTCAGCCGGAATGTCATAGGGCTAAACAATCTAGACATGCCACAAGGTTGAAGTTGAACCTATCTATTGTTTTGTTAAATTTGGAACTATACCATGTTTAACTTGAAGTTATCTGAACTATTTTTTTACATTTTTATATAATCACCCAATTATAGTCGTACAATGTAAACAAATTGATACACACATACTTAGAGCATCTCCAGCCGCGCCCCCAACAGGCCCCCCCAGGCCACTTTTTCCTTGCCGGCGCTGAAAAAATGCCACAGTCACGCCCCCAAGACCCCGAAATCCGTTGGCTCGGCCGGTTTTTTGGCCCGGCGGTCGCAGGCCAAACTCGGCGCACTCGGGGTCGCTTGGGGGCTCCGGTGCAAGTGGAAAGCACGTCTGGCCCACGCTGTCGGGAAAAAACGCGAACCAACCGTCCATTCCCCCCTCCCCCCGTGCGTTCGGCCGTCGGACTACCGATCCCGACGCTGCCCGCCGCCCACCACCGCTAGATAGGTCATTTCGCGCCGGGAAAGAGAAGAGATTTCGGCGGCGGCACGCACTTCACCACCGCCCTGGTGATTTTCCCGGCGTTCCGGCCGCGCAGGGCAGTGTGCCGGCGGGTCTGCGTCCACCACGCCCGCAAGGTGTTTTGGCCGTTTGCCTACCCCGACAATGTGTTGGAAATATGCCCTAGAGGAAATAATAAAATGGTTATTGATATATTTCCTTGTTCATGATAATTGTCTATTGTTCATGCTATAATGATATTATCCGGAAATCGTAATACATGTGTGAATACATAGAGCACAACATGTTCCTAGTGAGCCTCTAGTTGACTACTCGTTGATCAATAGATGGTTACGGTTTCCTGACCATGGATATTTGATGTCATTGATAATGGGATCACATCATTAGGAGAATGATTTGATGGACAAGACCTAATCCTAAGCATAGCACAAGATCGTGTAGTTCGTATGCTAAAGTTTTTCCAATGTCAAGTATCCTTTCCTTAGACCATGAGATTGTGCAACTCCCGGATGGCGTAGGAATACTTTGGGTGTGCCAAACATCACAACGTAACTGGGTGGCTATAAAGGTACACTACGGGTATCCCCGAAAGCATCTGTTGGGTTGGCACGAATCGAGACTGGTATCTCTGGGCCCACTCGGTAAGACATCATCATAATGAGCTCTGTGTGACTAAGGAGTTGGTCACGGGATCATGTGTTACGGAACGAGTACAGAGACTTGCCGGTAACGAGATTGAACAAGGTATCGGTATACCGACGATCGAATCTCGGGCAAGTACTATACCGGTAGACAAAGGGAATCGTATACAAGATCGATTGGATCCCCGACATCGTGGTTCATCCGATAATATTATCGTGGAACATGTGGGAGCCAACATGGGTATCCAGATCCCGCTGTTGGTTATCGGCCGGAGAGATGTCTCGGTCATGTCTGCATGGTTCCCGAACCCGTAGGGTCTACACACTTAAGGTTCGATAACGCTAGGGTTATAGGGAATGTATGTACGTGGTTACCGGATGTTGTTCGGAGTCCCGGATGAGGTCCCAGACATCACAAGGAGTTTCAGAATGGTCCGGAGGTAAAGATGTATATATGGGAAGTCCTGTTTTGGTCACCGGAGTGATTTCGGGGGGCGCCGGTATAGTATCGGGACCACCGGAAGGTGTCCGGGGGTCCATCGGGTGGGGCCACCTGCCCTGGTGGGCCAAGTGAACTAAGTAAGAGGGGGAACCAGCCCCTGGTGGGCTAGTGCACCCCCCAGGTCCAAAGGCGCCTACGGTTGGGAAACCCTAGGGGGGGGCTCCACCTTGCTTGGGGGGCAAGTCCCCCCCTTGGCCGCCCCCCCTCAGATTGGATCTGAAGGGGCCGAGCCCCCTCTCCCTTGCCCCTATATAAAGAGAGGGGGTGGGAGGTGCTACTTCTCGAGCTTGCGTTGTATTCTCTCGAAAAGGAAAGGGAGATGCAGCACAGTAGCGTAAGTATTTCCCTCAGTTTTTTAGAACCAAGGTATCAATCCAGTAGGAGACCACGCGCGAGTCCCTCGCACCTGCACAAACAAATAAGAACTTCGCAGCCAACGCGATAAGGGGTTGTCAATCCCTTTACGTTCACTTACGAAAATGAGATCTGATAGAGATGATAGTTTATATTTTTGGTATTTTTAGTTTATAAGAACAGCAAATGAAAGCGATAAAAGTAAAGTAGATGGAGATTGATATGTTGAGTATAGACCCGGGGGCCATAGTTTTCTCTAGTGGCTTCTCTCATGATAGCGATATTCTACGACGGGTAAACAAATTACTGTCGAGCAATTGATAGAATAGCGAATAATTATGAGACTATCTAGGCATGATCATTGTATATAGGCATCACGTCCGAGACAAGTAGACCGAAATGATTCTGCATCTACTACTATTACTCCACACACCGACCGCTATCCAGCATGCATCTAGTGTATTGAGTTCATAAGAACAGAGTAATGCCTTAAGCAAGATGACATGATGTAGAGGGATAAACTCAAGCAATATGATATAAACCCTATCTTTTTATCCTCGATGGCAACAATACAATACATGACTTGCGGCCCCTACTGTCACTGGGAAAGGACACCACAAGATTGAACCCAAAGCCAAGCACTTCTCCCATTGCAAGAACTATAGATCTAGTGGGCCAAACCAAACCGATAATTCGAAGAGACTTGCAAGGATATTATGAGCACACATAAAAAGTTCAGAAAAGAACCAAATATCTTTCATAGATAATCTTGATCATAAACTCATAATTCATCGGATCTCGACAAACACACCGCAAAAAGAGATTACATCGAATAGATCTCTTCGAAGACTGAGGAGAACTTTGTATTGAGATCCAGAGCCATCTAGATACTAGCTATGGACCCGAAGGTCTGTGGTAAACTACTCACAACTCATGGTGAGAGCGATGGTGATGATGATGAAGAACTCCGTGATGGATCCCCCTCCGGCGGAGCTCGGGAACAGGCTCCAAGATGGGATCTCACGGGAACAGAAGGTTACGGCGGTGGAATTAGGGTTTTCTCTCTGTTGTCGAAGGTTTCGGGGTACGTAGACTTATATAGGAGGAAGGAGGACACCTGGGGGTGCTCGAGGGGCCCACGAGGCAGGGGGCGCTCCCCCCACCCTCGTGGGCGCCTCGATGCTCCCCTGACGTGGTTATCAAGTTCCTTGTGCGTGATTTTCTCCAAAAATTATCTCTCGCGAAGGTTTCATTCCGTTTGGACTCCGTTTGATATTCTTTTTCTGCAAAACCCTGAAACAGGCAAAAAACAACAATCTGGACTGGGCCTTTGGGTTAGTAGGTTAGTCCCAAAAATGATATAAAAGTGTATGATAAAGCCCATTAAACATCCAAGACTTCATAAATAATAGCATGGAACAATCAAAATTTATAGATACGTTGGACACGTATCAGGAGGGTAGCCACACACCATAGTCTGGCACAGCCCTTCCCCCTCCCAACTCCTCCTCTTCTCCGGTGAAGCTTGGCGAAGCCCTACCGGAAAGCCACGCTCCTCCATCACCACCACGTCGTCGTGCTGCTGCTGGACGGAGTCTTTCCCAACCTCTCCCTCTCTCCTTGTTGGATCAAGGCGCGGGAGACGTCACCGGGCTGCACGTGTGGTGAACACGGAGGCACCATTGTTCGATGCTTAGATCGGATTCGGCCGCGATCTGAATCGCTTTGTGTACGACTCCACTGACCGCGTTCTAGCAACGCTTCCGCATCGTGATCTTCAAAGGTATGAAGATGCAGTCCCCTCTTGTTTCTAGTAACTCCATAGATAGATCTTGGTGATGCGTAGAATTTTTTTTGAATTTCTGCAACGATCCCCAACAGTGGCATCATGAGCTAGGTCTATGCGTAGCTACTATGCACGAGTAGAACACAAGATGTTGTGGGCGTAGATTTTGTCAATTTAGTTGCCGCTACTAGTCTTATCTTGATTCGGCGGCATCGTGGGATGAAGCGGCCCGGGCCGACCTTACACGTACGCTTACGCGAGACAGGTTCCACCAACTGACATGCACTAGTTGCATAAGGTGGCTAGCGGGTGTCTGTCTCTCCCACTTTAGTCGGATCGGATTCGATGAAAAAGGTTCCTTATGAAGGGTAAATAGTAATTGGCATATCACGTTGTGGTTTTGGCGTAGGTAAGAAACGTTCTTGCTAGAAACCTATAGCAGTCACGTAAGAACTTGCAAAAACAATTAGAGGACGTCTAACTTGCTCTTGCAGCATGTGCCGTGTGATGTGATATGGCCAAAAGGATGTGATGAATGATAAATATGTGATGTATGAGATTGATCATGTTCTTGTAATAGGAATCATGACTTGCATGTCAATGAGTATGACAACTGGCAAGAGCCATAGGAGTTGTCTTATTTTATTGTGTGACATACGTGTCATTGATAACGCCATGTAATTACTTTACTTTATTGCTAACCGTTAGCTATAGTAGTAGAAGTAACGTTTGCCGAGACAACTTCATGAAGACACGATGATGGAGATCATGGTGTCATGCCGGTGACGATGATGATCATGGAGCCCCGAATATGGAGATCAAAAGGAGCAAAATGATAATGGCCATATCATGTCACTATTTGATTGCATGTGATGTTATCATGTTTTACATCTTATTTGCTTAGAACGACGGTAGCATAAATAAGATGATCTCTCACTAAAATTTCAAGAATTGTGTTCCCCCTAACTGTGCACCGTTGCTATGGTTCGTTGTTCTGAAGCACCACGTGATGGTCGGGTGTGATAGGCTCTAACGTTCGCATACAACGGGTGTAAGCCAGATTTACACACGCAATACACTTAGGGTTGACTTGACGAGCCTAGCATGCACATACATGGCCTCGGAACACGGAAGACCGAAAGGTCGAACATGAGTCGTATAGAAGATATGATCAACATGAAGATGTTCACCGTTGATGACTAGTCTGTCTCACGTGATGATCGGACACGGCCTACTCGATTCGGATCATGCATCACTTAGATGACTAGAGAGATGTCTATCTGAGTTGGAGTTCATTAAATTTGATTAGATGAACTTAATGATCATGAACATAGTCTAAAATCTTTACAATATGTCTTGTAGATCCAATGGCCCATGCTAATGTTGCCCTCAACTTCAACGCATTCCTAGAGAAAACCAAGCTGCAAGACAATGGTAGCAACTATACGGATTGGGTCCGTAATTTGAGAATCATCCTCATAGCTGCCAAGAAAGCATATGTCCTTGAAGCACCGCTAGGTGATGCACCCGTTTTTCCAGCAACTCAAGACATTATGAATGCCTGGCAGTCGCGTAGTGATGATTACTCCCTGCTGGTTCAGTGTGGCATGATTTACAGCTTAGAATCGGGGCTCCAAAAGCGTTTTGAGCAACACGGAGCATATGAGATGTTCCAAGAGCTGAAAATGGTTTTCCAAGCTCATGCCCGAGTCGAGAGATATGAAGTCTCCGACAAGTTCTACAGTCGTAAGATGGAGGAGAATAGTTCTGTCAGCGAGCATATACTCAAAATGTCTGGGTTGCACAATCACTTGTCTCAGTTGGGAATTAATCTCCCAGATGACGCGGTCGTTGACAGAATCCTTCAGTCGCTCCCTTCTAGCTACAAGAGTTTCGTGATGAACTTCAATATGCAAGGGATGGAGAAGTCCGTTCCCGAGGTATATTCAATGCTGAAATCAACGGAGGTGGAGATCAAAAAGGAACACCAAGTGTTAATGGTGAATAAAACCACTAAGTTCAAGAAAGGCAAGGGAAGAAGAACTTCAAGAAGGATGGCAAAGGAGTTGCCGCGCCCGGTAAGCCAGTTGCCTGGAAGAAGCCAAAGAATGGACCCAAACCTGAGACTGAGTGCTTTTATTGTAAGGGAACGGGTCACTGGAAGCGGAATTGCCCCAAATACTTAGCGGATAAGAAGGCCGGCAACGTCAAAGGTATATGTGATATACATGTTATTGATGTGTACCTTACCAGCGCTCGTAGTAGCTCCTAGGTATTTGATACCGGTGCAGTTGCTCACATTTGTAACTCAAAGCAGGAGTTGCGGAATAAGCGGAGACTCGCGAAGGACGAGGTGACGATGCGCGTCAGGAATGGTTCCAAGGTCGACGTGATCGCCGTTGGCACGGTACCTCTGCATCTACCTTCGGGATTAGTTTTAAACCTCAATAATTGTTATTTAGTACCAGCTTTGAGCATGAACATTGTATCTGGATCTCGTTTAATGCGAGATGGCTACTCATTTAAACCTGAGAATAATGATTGTTCTATTTATATGAGAGAAATGTTTTATGGTCATGCCCCGCTAGTCAATGGTTTATTCTTATTGAATCTCGAACATAATGTTTCACATATTCATAGTGTGAATGCCAAAAGATGTAAGGTTGATAATGATAGTCCCACATACTTGTGGCACTGCCGCCTTGGTCATATTGGGGTCAAACGTATGAAGAAGCTCCATGCAGATGGACTTTTGGAGTCTCTTGATTATGAATCATTTGACACGTGCGAACCATGCCTCTTGGGCAAGATGACCAAGACTCCGTTCTCCGGAACAATGGAGCGAGCAACCAGCTGTCGGGGAAACTGATCGCCCAGTAACACCTATGGGACCGGAGCCCCTTTTCGGTACGGCAAGGGAGCGAAGGGTGCACGAAGAACAGATCGAGGCGAACACGCGAGCAGTTTACCCAGGTTCGGGCCGCACGGATGCGTAAAACCCTACTCCTGCCTTGGTTTGTATTGCGTTCTTTGCTCGGGAGCAAGAAGAGCTACAGTGCTTGTCGCTAGCTACACCGAGCGTGAGAGTGATCGAAGATCGAAACCTCCTCTACGTTGCGCATGGGCCTCCTTTTATAGGCCGAAGGGGTCACCAACAGGTGGCAACGTAGGTGAGGGTAAAAACGTAAAAATGGTGGTAGTTGGAACAGTGTATGTACAGTGCTCTGTACCTAACCCTGACGGCAGGGGATAAGGGTATTAAATGCCCATCGCCGTCGCCCCGAACAGTGCAAAAAAGCGTCCGTCCGGGCGTCTCCGTCCGCCACGATGGTGGCCTCGTCATCGCAGCTTGCCACCGTGTACCCCAGGCTGCACAGCCTTCCGCCGCGTGCCCCTGGAAGGGCCCCAGGGCGACGCGTGGCCGGATGAGCTGGAGCGCGGGCACATAGTGGAAGCCTGCCGCGGCAAGCGCCTTGCTGCGGCCACTACCTTGCCGCGCCCGGAAGCTTGTCGCTCTCCGGGCCTTGCCGCGACGCGCGGCGCGCCGCGGCAAATCTCCTGAAATGCCATGATTGGTCTTCCTGGCAAGCTCCTCTTGCCAGGGTCTTGTGCCAAAGGGGTGGTCTTGAGCCTGGAGCGGCCTTCGCGGCAAGCTCCTCTTGCCGGGGCCTTGTCTCTTTAGCTTGAATATTTTGTTCTTGAATGGCTCCAAAGGAAACTCAGTGGGCTTTGGCGGACGCGCGGCAAGCCCTGCCACGGGACGCTGCTACTGCCCGTGCACAAGTTCGGGATACTAAGGTACCCCTACTTTAGTACACCGACAGGAGCCCCCGGGCCTGGGCCACACACGGTGCCGAGCGCTGTTGGGCCAGGCCCAAAACAGTGCACGGGCACACGCGGCCCACGGCGTGCCGCATCCCACTCTGTATCCCCCGCGCCCCTCCCTAACGGCACGCGTCGATTGCGGTGTCGTGGGAGAGATCGTGGCCTGTTTCTTTAATGGGGGAAATGCGGAAAGCCCCCCTCTCCCCCTTAAAAGCAGGGGAAACAGGGGCAGTTCCTTCCATTCGCCCGCTGCTTCTTCATCCTCCAGAAACCCCCGCTGCTCCCCTCCTCCCCGAAGGTTGAAAGAGAGCAGCGCTCCGCCCTTCCTCCACCGCCGCCAGCATCCCCAGGGCCGCCGACTTCCCTCGCCGTCCCCGTCATGGCCCCGAAGGGCGACAAGGCGAAAGCCGCGAAGACCGCCAAGGCGCTGAAGCTAGCATCAATGCGGAAGAAGATGGTGGTCTTCCCGCCGAGGCTCAGCGCGGAGGAGCTGAAGGACTCCTTCTACCTCTTCTGGTCGAGGGTAACAAAAGCGCACCCGCGCACCAAGGTACTCCCTGCCGAGGCCTGCGAGATGTTTCCGGGAGGATACGCCTTTTTTGCTCTGTTCTTCTACTGCGGACTCTGCCCGCCCTACTCGGAGTTCTTCTGTGATATTATGAATACCTACGGGTTTCATCTCCTTGATTTCACCCCAAACGTCGTCTTGACCATGGCCGTTTTCGCACATCTGTGCGAGAACTTTGTCGGAGTCTACCCCAATGTAGCTATTTTCCGCCATTACTTTACGCCTCGAGTCGAGTCTGGGTGTCCTCTGTCCGGCGGGTTCTCTTGGATATTTAGGCTTCATAAGAAAGAGGCTTACTTGACGGGGGAGCTCCGTGGCAAGTGGGATGAGTGGAGGGCCAACTGGTGCTGGATCATGGAGGACGCCCCAGAGCAGTTCACTTCCCGGCGCCAAGTTGCAGTAGTGCGCGGCAATGACTGGAGTGACCTGGCCCCTGAGGACGACAAGCTGAAGATAGCCACCACTAGGATTCTTCGCCTCCGGCAAGCCAAGCTCACCGTAGGAGCTGTCGGGGCGGACTTTCTTCGCCGCCGCATCGCCCCTTTGCAGGAGAGGAAAAGGCCTGCTTGGGAGTTCGATAACGCGGCGGACATTATGAGGCTGCGCCCGGGACTCAACTACAATTTCACGATGATGCAGCTCAACGGAATGCTTCATGCGCTATACAAGTACGACCGCAACCATCCAGAGTGGTTCGCGTTGCCGCCGGGCGTAGTTCCCTTGTGCAACAACTCGTCGCTCAGCGCCATCCGCGCGGCGAAGCCATTGTGTGACTCCCATGGGATTGACCCCACTTGGCGGGAGCCTTCTGACGAAGCCGTGCAGACGTTCTTCGACAACCTGGTGGAGCTACCAATCAAACCCGACGAGAAGAGGGGCCTCACCCGCGACACCGCCGACCAGGAGATGGCGTATATTGCCACCAGGTTGGAGGAGGCAGCTGCACCCAGGGCCACGGGGGAGTTCGGATATACTTTGGAGGAGGCGGATGCAGCGGAGGCGGTAAGTCTGGCCGAGGAGGAAGAGCTCCTCAAAGTGATAAAGCCTGCCGGGCAACCTGCTGGGACAAGCGAGGCCGCCGAGCAAGGCACAGAGTCGAGCGGGCCCGCCGAGCAGGGCGCCGGATCAAGCGATTCTGCCGAAGACTCAGGCGGGTCGCTGAATCTCGACTCCTCTTCTTCGTCCTCGGGTAGTTCACCGCCACCGTCAAGCCCTCCGGCTCCAGCGAGGAGGCGCCTTCGCAAAGCCGCAGACGTGGCGGGGCAGCCGGCGGGCCAGCAGCCGCAGCGCCGTTCAACACGCGCCGCCACGACAAGCAAGGCAGTCAAGGGGGTGCCCCGTGCTTCGACGGCAATCGGAGGAAGATCTTCCCGCGCCGGCTCTACCGCTCCTTCCGCCCCTCGTGCCTCGGCGACAACCGGAGCGGGGTCTTCTCGGGCCACCGCTCCAGCTCCCGCCAAGCGTCCGAGGGAGCCTACTCCTCTAGCTCCTCGCGTCGGGACGTGCGAGGCGGACTTTGATTTCTCCATGCTCAGTTTCGACGAGGAGGAGGAAGAGTAAGTACCGGCGACTCTTGTTTCCTTTGATTTTTGTTGCTCTTGTCTTGAATCTTCTTTGCCTGATTCTGATTTTGCCTGTCTTCCAGGACCCTGGCCCAGAGGGCGGCGAAGAGGGCCAAGATCCCGGTGGTTGATCTTGAGGACGAGCCCGTCGCAGCAGCAAGGGATGCGCCTGCGACAAACTTGCCGGACCAGGAAGCTGCTCTCCAGAGCAGCCCCCAGCGCAGCCCTCAGCGTAAGTCCTCTGTTCACTATTCGCTTGTCGGGCGCGCGTGGGCTTCTTATCCTTATTAACGTTTTGTTTGTTTGTTGACTTGTGTAGAAGCAGAGCCGCAGCCTCAGGAGCGCCAAGAGATTGCTCCCGACGAGCCGCACGTCTCGACCTCTCCGCCAAGGAGGAGCTCCCCAGGAAGGGAGGATACTCCGCCAAGGGCGGGTACTCCGCCAAGGGCGAGTACCCGCCAAGGGTGAGCACCCCGCCAAGGGCGAGCACCCCGCCAAGGGAAGGCACTCCGCCAAGGGAAGCGCCAGCGACCCTCCGCCGGCGGGGGCTACCACCACGCCGCTGAGGGAGAACTCCCCGGCAAGGAACCCCATCGAGGAAGAGGCCCGCGCAGGTAACCCTTGGACTTTTCTTCTCTTGAATTTCTCTTTTCGGATATTTGCTTGACCATTCTTCTTTCTTCTTATTTTTCTTGTCTTCAGATCCGTCCGCCGCAGAGCCGATGGAGACGGAGGCCACCACCGAGGAGGACGCGCGCGGCAACACCGGCGACGCCGCAGCCACCGAAGAGGCGGTCGGCTCTGACGAGCCCCCAGTCGAAGAGGCAGCCAAGGCCGCCGGCGCGGCAGCTGAGGAGGGGACCGGCAGTCGCACGGACGGCCCTGAGGCCGCAGGAGCGTCAGACGCTGCACCGACCGCCGACCCTGCTGCTGCCGCGGCCGAAACAGGCGCCTACCTGGAGGCTGGCAACGGGATCTTTATTCAGCTCCCGTGGGCGTCCACGTCAAGGGCGCCCGCGGAGGGAGAGGTCTTCGACGGAGAAGTCCTTGCCTCCGCCGGGCTGAAGTTCGTCGACGCGCCCGGCAGCAGCAGAGAGCCCGAGGAGGAGCGGCTTCTGCGGAGGCTTCTGGCCTTGTACCGCGCCAGGCAGGCAAAGCTGGTGTCTCGAGAGGCTCTGGCCGCCAAGGCGGGCGTTGACTTGGAGAAGCACGCCGAAGAGCTCCGGGCCGCCAACCAGGCGGCCCTCCGATCCTTGGCGGAGGAGCGGGAGGAGCTCGCCGAGGCGCATCAGGCGTTTATACTTGAGAAGGCCGAAGCAGAGGAGCAGCAACGGCTCGCCGCCGAGGAGCTGTCTCGGCGGGAGGGTGAACTGACGCAGCGGAAGGTCGACCTCGATAGCCATGAGGACGACCTTGGCGCGCGCGAACAGTCCCTCGGCGGAGCTCTGCAGGAACCGAGGGACGCCGCTGCAGCTGCAGAGACCGCCAAGAGAGACTTGGAGGCGAGGGTGGCGCAACTGGAGGTCCACTTGAAAACGAGCGAAGAGAAGGTTGATGCGCTCGTGTCGGAGAGGGAGAAGGACGCCCACAGCCACTCCGAGCTGCAGGTCCGTCTCTCCAACAAGGGCAAGGAGCTCGCCATCGCCAAGGATTCCGTTGTGGACTTGGAGTTGAAGCTGTCCACCCTCACCGCATCACTTGACGGCGCTAGAGAGCGGGAAACGAAGCTGAAGGAGGATCTCAGGGCTGAGAGGGCACTGTTGGACAGCACCGCCCTCTCCCAAAACAACTTCAGGCTGACGGTGGAGCACTGGACCGAGGGGCTTGTCGCCGCCGCCGCTGATATCGACAGGGAGTTGGCGGGGCTGGGGACGGAGCACCTCGGGTACTCCACCGACGAGAATCTCCCTCACAGCGCCAAGCTGAGCTTGTTCTTCAGGGGAGTGTCGCCGGCCCTCCAGCAGCTCCGGGAAAGGATCCCCACGCGGCTGGCGAACGAGGCGCGCAGACTTTGCACGGGAGTCATGGAGAGGGTGCTGATGAAGATAGCCTTCCGCAACCCAGGACTCAACCTCAATAACGTCCTCAGGACCTTGCCGCCCGACGCCGACCAGGAGGCGCTGAAGATCCTTGTCGCACCCATCGTGGCCAAGGTGGGCAAGATCAAGAGAGTCGACGGCGACCGCGCAGACTAGGCTGTTTTCCTTTTTGCTTCCTTTGTCGCTGCCAACCATGTTACGAACAATAGTCTATTAGAAAAGCGACAAGTCATTTTGTGACATAACTTTATTATGGGTAGTTGATGCAATGTTATTTCCTTTACTCGACTTCTTTGCTTTGTATGCTTTTGCCCTATGCTTTTAGGGAACTTGCCGGCGAAGGGGCCCTTGCTGCGAGCGCTGAGTGCGGAACTCCAGCAGCCTGCTGGCAGTGCCGTCGCCGACAAGAAACCTTGTCGCAGCTAGTCGCAGCACACTTAAGTTGTTGAGCGAACTCGAAAACGAAGTAAGGGCGCGACACTTGTCGCAGCACGCTTAAGCCGTTGAGCGTGCTCGAAACAAAGTAAGGGCGCGTCTAGCCACGAGTTGGTTCCTCCGCGCACAGGTTTTCCATACAAAGTGCGGTCGTTCAAGGAAGATAACTCTAAAATTTAAGAATTTGATTGCTCAAACTTTGGCGACTTAGCTTTTGTGTCGTTTGCTTCCCGGTGAGGCGAGGCTTTCTTGAACGGCACTTGGTCCATACCACTGTCTCCTTCCCCCCCGGCAAACTTGTGCGCGAGGAAGACTTCTTCTGCTTGAGAGAAAAAAAGAGGGAGGAAACATAGATATGGAGCCTTGCGGCTCGTTATTGCTTACCGGGGGTGCGTGCTGCACAAAGTGTCAGATAGTATATGCGAGAAAAATGAAAAGGCATGAAATGACAAGCTGTGCGAGGCACATATGTTTTACTGATGCACGGGGTCTGCGCCCGGCTTTGTACAAAGGTTTACATGCAACAGCGGCAAGACTTGTACAAAAGGTGGTTGCCGGAGCGGATCACGGCAACCGCGCCTTATGGGTAAAACTTGCGAAGGTGCTCAATGTTCCAGGAGTTGCTCACCGGTAAGCCCTCTTCGATCTCAAGGCGGACAGCGCCGGGCCTTGTGACTTGTCTCACCCGATAAGGGCCTTCCCACTTCGGCGTCAACTTGTTGGAATTCTTGGCGGACTGAACGCGCCGAAGAACAAGGTCGCCTTCCTCTAGACTTCTGGCTTTAACTTTGCGGCTATGGTAGCGGCGCAAAGCTTGCTGGTATCGAGCAGCTCGTACAGCAGCCTGAAGACGGTCCTCCTCAAGGAGCAGTGCGTCATCTTGCCGCAGCTGCTCTTGCTCGAGCTCATCGTAGGCGAGCACTCGAGGCGACCCGTATACGAGTTCCGTGGGGAGAACTGCCTCTGCTCCATAGACAAGAGCAAAGGGTGTCTGTCCAGTGGCTCGATTTGGTGTCGTCCTGATTGACCAAAGAGCCGCTGGCAACTCTTCAATCCAGTTTCTTCCGCATTTGTGCAGCCTGTCGAAAGTTCTTGTCTTGAGTCCGCGCAGCACTTCAGGGTTTGCTCTCTCCGCTTGACCGTTGCTCCTCGGGTGAGCAACAGAAGCGAAGCAGACCTTGGCGCCAAGGTCTTGGACGTATTGCATGAAGGTGCGACTTGTGAATTGTGTGCCATTGTCGGTGATGATCCTGTTGGGGATCCCGAAACGGCAAACAATCGACCTGAAGAACTTGACTGCTGACTGTGCGGTCACCTTTCTCACTGGTTCCACTGCCGGCCACTTTGTGAACTTGTCGATGGCGACGTACAATTACTCAAAGCCCCCAGCTGCGCGGGGAAAGGGGCCGAGGATGTCGAGCCCCCAGACCGAAAATGGCCAGGACAAAGGGATCGTCTGGAGAGCTTGAGCTGGCTGATGTATCTGCTTGGCATGGAACTGGCACGCTTCACACTTGGTTACTTGTGCAGTTGCATCCTGGAGGGCTTCTGGCCAAAAGAAACCTTGCCGGAATGCTTTGCTGATACGTCCAAAACGTATCTATAATTTCTGCTTGCTCCATGCCACTTTTGGGTGATATTGCTATGATATTCATACACTTCCATACACTTTTGATCATATTTGGACTAACCTACTAATCCAGTGCACCCCGGTGCCAGTTTCTGTTTTCGGCTGTTTTTGTATTTCAGGTTTTCACGTTACGAGAACTGCCAGGAAAAATCCAGAAAAATTATATCAAAAATCAGCGTTCCAGAACCTACCTTGCGCCCGAAGGACAGCCGGGGGGCCACCAGGGCTCCAGGCGCCCTGGCGGCGCCCCCCCCTCCCCTGGGCCGCGCCGGGGGGCGCCTGGGCCCCTCGAGCCCCGTCTGGTGCCCCCCTTCGGCATATATTTAGAGCGTCCTTCGAAACCCTCGGGACAGGAACTCTTTTTCGCGATCTCATCTCTGTTCCGCCGCCGCCGCTTCCAAGATAGGGAGCACCAGGAGAACTCTTCTCGGCACCCTGCCGGAGGGGAGGATCACCATCGGGAGCCTCTCCACCACCATGGACGCCTCCCGGATGAGTTGTGAGTAGTCTCCCTTGGACCATGAGTCCATGACCAGTAGCTATGTGATGTTCTCCTCCCCTTCTTGTGCTTCACTAATTAGTCCTCGTGAGCTGCCCTACATGATCGAGGCACATATGTAATCCTTATGCTGTTGCTATGATGAGTTTGCTGGGATCCCATGGATTATGAGATTATGTTCAGATTGTTCTTGAGTAATATATTTGATCTACCTCTTTTATATTTATGTTCATAAGTAATTCTTGCATGTTCTCCGTTGTTATTTATTGCTTTGGCCAAGTAATACGTAGTGACTCCAAGAGGGAACGTTATGCTTGATTGTGGGTTCATGCCCCTCGATGACTAGCTTGAGTGACAAAAACATGAGCATAGGGGATGTGCTGTTGCCACAAGGGGGAAAACAACGGTGCTTGTGCCCACGGGTGCAAGGATTGTTTACTTTACGCAAAGTTCTTTTAATGCAGTTGTCTGTTGCTTTGAGTTTACACTATGGGTGGGGCTTGCAACTTAATACCAGCGAGATGTTCTGGATAGATATCTCAAGGTGGATGATTAGTAGTAGATATTGATGGATTTTGGTCTACTTACTTTGTCGTACCGCCCATGCTTTGAACCTCAACCTTTCTTGCAATGTAGTCAGCATTGATTTGCGTTCGTGGTCCTGTCAATTGCCCAGCTGTAATTCGTTTACCTCACATAGCTGTTTTATCGTCTTTTGGGAGAGAGACATCACTAGTGAACATCATGAGACTCCGGTCCATATTACCATCATTGATCACATCCGCTATTTACTTTTCGCTTTTACTTACTATTGCAAACATTATCTATCACTACTATCATTTGCGTTTAATCCTTTGTGAACTACAAGGCCGGAGGAATTGACAACCTCTCTGTACTCGTTGGGAGCAAAGTTATTTGTATCTGTGTGCAGGTCCACGTTGATTGCTAATCCGGCGTCGTTAGCAGTTGACACCTACTTGTTGAACCTAGGAGTCTCTGGGGATTCGATCCTTGGCATCTTTGCTAAGGGAAAAACTTCCACAACACTGCATCTTACACCTTCCACTTGGGGTAACCAACGAGGGGTTAGAGGCCCAACAAGGAGTTTTTCTGGCGCCGTTGCCGGGGACTCCACTCTTCAGGATAGGGGAGTTGCATGCTATCTATTACCTTTGCTTTTTAGTCTTGTTAGTTTACCTTTCAGTTTTTGCTTTAGTACCTTTTTATCGAAAATCACAAAAATAGTTATCTTGCTTGCTTGCTACTATGGGTTCCACCGAGAACACCAAGTTGTGTGACTTCACTAGTCACAACAACGATGACTTTATCAGCACACCTATCACTACACCTGCCACTTCAGCACCTTCATATGAAATTAAACCTGCTTTACTGAACTTAGTCATGAAAGATCAATTCTCCGGTGCTGGAGATGATGCTGCTTTACACTTAAAAAACTTTGTTGAACTTTGTGATATGCAAAAGTACCAAGAAATAGATGGTAATATTGTTAAGCTTAAGCTTTTTCCTTTCTCCTTGAGAGGAGGAGCTAAAATTTGGTTTCATTCTTTGCCTAGAAATAGCATAGATTCTTGGGACAAGTGCAAAGATGCTTTTATCGGAAAATACTATCCACCTGCTAAAATTATCCAACTTAGAAGTAACATAATGAATTTTAAACAATTGGATAATGAACACGTTGCCCAAGCTTGGGAACGTATGAAATCTCTTATCAAGAACTGTCCTACTCATGGTTTGACTACTTGGATGGTTATCCAAACTTTTTATGCAGGCTTGAACTTTACCTCGCGGAACTTGTTAGATTCGGCCGCGGGAGGAACTTTTATGTCAACTACACTTGGTGCTGCCACAAAGCTTCTCGATGAGATGATGAGCAACTATTCCCAATGGCACACCGAACGCGCTCCAACAGGTAGGAACGTAACCTCTGTCGAGGAGATTTCCTCCTTAAATGAAAAGGTTGACTTAATCATGTCTCTACTTTCGAAGCAATCTACTGTTGATCCTCGTGATGTTCCTTTAAATTCTTTGATTGCTCAAGAACAAGTAGATGTGAACTTTATCTCTAGAAACAATTTTAACAACAATGCTTATAGAAGTAACTTTGGTAGTAATCCTAGACCGTTCCCCTCTAATTCTTATGGGAACAACAATGCTTATCCTAGTACCAAGAACTCCACTATTGAACTAGAGATTATGCTTAAAGATTTCATCACTACCCAAAAAGCCTTTAATAAGAGCGTAGAAGAAAAACTACATAAACTAGATGATCTTTCTTTTAAGGTAGACCATTTAGCCAATGAGGTAAAATTGCTAAATATTAAAATTTATGCTCTTGAGGAGAGGGAAGTCACTCCTATAAATGCTATTCAAGTGCAAATTAATGAAAATATTAGGATGATGGCTAAACTTAAAGAGAGATGGGCTAGATAAAGGGAGGAAGAAGATAGAATTAAGAGCCTTCCTACCCACCACACTGTTGCTACTATCCAAGTTGTTGAGGATATCCAAACTCTTAGCACCCAATGTACTCCTGGTCCCAATGGACCTATTAATGGTGATGCTATGACTATAGAAACTACCAAACAAGTGAACCTAAAGGACACTACTACCACTTTACTTGATGCTAATGACCTTGATTTTGATAATTGCACTCTTACCGAAGTTATTGATTTCCTTCACAAGATGTTTAGAGATCCCCGCACTAGCACGCTTAACCTTGCCTTCACGGAGCATATCACTAATGCTCTCATCAAAGCTAGGGAGGAGAAACTTAGAGTAGAAGCCTCCATACCTAGAAAGCTAGAAGATGGTTGGGATCCTATGATAAAAATTAAATTGAATGACATCTCTTGCTATGCATTATGTGATGTTGTAGCCAGTACTTCTATTATTCCCAAAAGACTATATGATATGCTTAAATTGAAACCTTATGATTCTTGTTCTTTTGGTGTTCGTCTCGTTGATTCTTCCATAAAGAAACCTTTGGGGAGGATCGACGATGTTCTTATCGTTGTCAATGACAATTATGTTCCCGTTGATTTCACTATTATGGATATTGAATGTGATCCTTCTTGTCCAATTATTTTGGGACGTACCTTTTTACGCACCGTTGGTACTATCATTGACATGAAAGAGGATAATATAAAATTTCAGTTTCCTCTCAAGAAAGGGATGGAACACTTCCCTCGTAAGAAGATCAAGTTACCTTTTGAGTCCGTTGTACGGGCTAGCTATTCTTTTACTCTTGATAAAACTTGATCTCTATGCATTATGCCTAGCTTAAAGGCATAAAAGAAAGCGCTTTTGGAAGGCAGCCCACATGAATAAATTTTTTATATTTTGCTTTTGTTGTGTCTTGATGTTGTTTACTACTGTAGCATCATCATTGTATCTTTGCTTTTCATATTTGTGCCAAGTATAGCCTCTGATTGCTAGAAAGTTGAAAAGTTGTGAGGTGCTGTCCAGGAAACAGATTCTGTCCTTGGATAGAAAAATTCGTATAAAATCACCAGATCATCTTTTTGGTCTGAATTATTTCGACAGCGTTCTCTATATAATTGTCTTTCGTGCGTCTGTTCTGAGTTTTTTGATTTGAGTTGCAGAAGTGCCCCGAACAAATCAATTACTACATGCTGTTCTGTTTTTCACAGATTCTGTCCTGTTTTGCCTTTCCTTCATTTTGCAAACCAAGAGCTTGCTTTTTCTTTGCAAAAACCTTTTGGCAATCTTGAGAAACAGTAGAACTTCAAGAATATCTTTATTTCCAGCAAGGTATAATTATTTTATTAAGGGTACTAACCTCGCTAATCAGATTATAATGAGTTATGTATGAAGGGAGTTTTCAAGTGTGCGAGGGAAGATGATAAAAAGATTCAGGAGTGTCAAGCGCTCAAGCTTGGGGATGCCCCCATGCACCCCCAAGAAATATTCAAGGAGACTCAAGCGTCTAAGCTTGGGGATGCCCCCGTGCATCCCCTTCTCCATCAACATTATCAGTTTGTCTTTCGTTTCGCTATATTTTTATCACTTCATGTGTTAAGTGCTATGCTTGGAGCGTCTTGCTTTTAGTTTTCCTTTTAGTTTTTCATAACGAGTCGGAACTCAGCGTTCTTTATGTGGGAGAGAAAGATGCTCCACTTCTACCTAGAACATAACATAGAATTTTCATGTCTATCTTGGCTGTGTGTGTTCTTTGTCTTTTAAATAGCTACTATCATGCTCTGCTCTTAGGATTCATGCTTATCTTTTCAAAGAGCTTTTGTTTAGTTGGTTGCTTGAACTCTCTTTAATTATCATGCTTATCTTATTAAGAGAGTTTGCTTCCGTTGCATTGGTTAATATGTCTATGATAAAGATGCTATGTGCATAATGGCGCTTAGTAGTTCAGGTTTTCTTATGGTTAGTCTCAAATAGCTGGGGGATTCCCAATGTGTCATTGGAGTACCAACTTGATTTGTTTGCCGATGATGTGGTATGGTTTAGTAATATCTTCCTTCGAGAATTTATTTTGATTGACTTGGCGTATGCTCACGCATATTTAAGACTGTAAAGAAAGTTTGTCAAGCCTTGATGATCTTTTATTTCTGAGTAGCGATATAACTACCATGCCTGATTCAATGTTGCTTTGTCGCTCTGCATGATTATGACTGTCATTGCTCTCTTAGTTGGTCGCTCCCAGTCTTTTGCTAACCTCCACCTGTACTAAGTAGACTAACTTTGCAATACATAGCTCATGGGAAAGTAGCTTAAAAACTATTGTGGTAAAGAATATGTTGCTTATGTATCTTATTTCTTATAAGTTGCTTGCTGAGCGGTAACCATGTTTCTCGGGACGCCATCAACTGTCACACTTTTGTTGAATATCATGTGAGTTGCTATGCATGTTCGTCTTGTCTGAAGTAAGGGTGATTTGCCATAGGTTGATTGAGTATGCATATTGTTAGAGAAAACATTGGGCCGCCAACCAAAGCCATGTATCATGGTGGAAGTTTTAGCTTGTACATTAATCCTCAATCTCTTATGAGAATATGCTTATGCATTAAAGAGGAGTCCATCATCTATTTTCTATGTTGTCCCGGTATGGATGTCCTCAAGTTGAGATCTATCAAAAACGATAAATCAAATGCGATTTATCTCCTTGGACCTTTGTACAGGTGGCATAGAGGTACCCCTTCGTGACACTTGGTTGAAACATATGTAATGCAATGACAACCCATGGAAATCCGAGCTAATTAGGACAAGGTGCGAGCACTATTGGTATTCGATGCATGAGGCTTGCAACTTATAGGATGTCTTATGCATGACACATATGAAGTACTACTACCATTGACAAAATTGCTTCTATGTTTTCAAAATAAAAATCTCTAGCACATAAGTATTCTTTTACTTTTATGTTGAGTCTCCACCCTCTTTTAAAGGCACCAACTACTGAGAGCATGATTGTCATTCTGAGTGTAATGTGCATTGTCCCAAAGTAGCATTGTCTTTTGCATGATTGTGATATCGTTTATTTTGAAATCATTATATCTAGTCATCACTTAAACCTTGAAGGTGCCCCTGCATTTATGTTTTGCTTCACTAAAGGGGGCAAGCTAGATATCACTTTATCATATTTGCACATCATGTTCATTGCAAATCTTTTTGATGCTTCAATGTCATGTTGTAAAACTTTCAGTCATTTGTGATTTTCTCATAAGGCAACTTAATTACTATAGAATCATTGTCTCAGTAAGCTTTTGTCATATGACTATGAATAAGTCCTATATGGTTAATAGCATCTCACCACAGAAATTATTCTTATTATCATTTACCTACTCGAGGACGAGCAGGAATTAAGCTTGGGGATGTTGATACGTCCAAAACGTATCTATAATTTCTGCTTGCTCCATGCCACTTTTGGGTGATATTGCTATGATATTCATACACTTCCATACACTTTTGATAATATTTGGACTAACCTACTAATCCAGTGCACCCCGGTGCCAGTTTCTGTTTTCGGCTGTTTTTGTATTTCAGGTTTTCACGTTACGAGAACTGCCAGGAAAAATCCAGAAAAATTATATAAAAAATCAGCGTTCCAGAACCTACCTTGCGCCCGAAGGACAGCCCGGGGGGCACCAGTGCTCCAGGCGCCCTGGCGGCGCCCCCTCCCCCCCTGGGCCGCGCCGGGGGGCGCCTGGGGCCCCCGAGCCCCGTCTGGTGCCCCCCTTGGGCATATATTTAGAGCGTCCTTCGAAACCCTCGGGACGGGAACTCTTTTTCGCGATCTCATCTCTGTTCCGCCGCCGCCGCCGCTTCCAAGATCGGGAGCACCAGGAGAACTCTTCCCGGCACCCTGCCGGAGGGGAGGATCACCATCGGGAGCCTCTCCACCACCATGGACGCCTCCCGGATGAGTTGTGAGTAGTCTCCCTTGGACCATGAGTCCATGACCAGTAGCTATGTGATGTTCTCCTCCCCTTCTTGTGCTTCACTAATTAGTCCTCGTGAGCTGCCCTACATGATCGAGGCACATATGTAATCCTTATGCTGTTGCTATGATGAGTTTGCTGGGATCCCATGGATTATGAGATTATGTTCAGATTGTTCTTGAGTAATATATTTGATCTACCTCTTTTATATTTATGTTCATAAGTAATTCTTGCATGTTCTCCATTGTTATTTATTGCTTTGGCCAAGTAATCCGTAGTGACTCCAAGAGGGAACGTTATGCTCGATTGTGGGTTCATGCCCCTCGATGACTAGCTTGAGTGACAGAAACATGAGTCTAGGGGATGTGCTGTTGCCACAAGGGGGAAAACAACGGTGCTTGTGCCCGCGGGTGCAAGGATTGTTTACTTTACACAAAGTTCTTTTAATGCAGTTGTCTGTTGCTTTGAGTTTACACTATGGGTGGGGCTCGCAACTTAATACCAGCGAGATGTTCTGGATAGATATCTCAAGGTGGATGATTAGTAGTAGATATTGATGGATTTTGGTCTACTTACTTTGTCGTACCGCCCATGCTTTGAACCTCAACCTTTCTTGCAATGTAGTCAGCATTGATTTGCGTTCGTGGTCTTGTCAATTGCCCAGCTGTAATTCGTTTACCTCACATAGCTGTTTTATCGTCTTTTGGGAGAGAGACATCACTAGTGAACATCATGAGACTCCGGTCCATATTACCATCATTGATCACATCCGCTATTTACTTTTCGCTTTTACTTACTATTGCAAACATTATCTATCACTACTATCATTTGCGTTTAATCCTTTGTGAACTACAAGGCCGGAGGAATTGACAACCTCTCTGTACTCGTTGGGAGCAAAGTTATTTGTATCTGTGTGCAGGTCCACGTTGATTGCTAATCCGGCGTCGTTAGCAGTTGACACCTACTTGTTGAACCTAGGAGTCTCTGGGGATTCGATCCTTGGCATCTTTGCTAAGGGAAAAACTTCCACAACACTGCATCTTACACCTTCCACTTGGGGTAACCAACGAGGGGTTAGAGGCCCAACATTTGCCGGCAAGTGCTCTTGCGCCAATGTGATGACCACATATGCCTCCATGTATCTCTGCCAACAGCTTTTGCCCATCTTCCCGGGGAATGCACTTCAATTTGACACCGTTGAGTCTTCTTCTGTACAGTTCATCGCCGACAAACTGATACATACTTGACTGCCGGGTTATTCTTTCTGCTTCTTCTGGCTCGTCGGGAAGTTCTCCTGTTTGAAGGAAACGGACAATCTGCTGTGCCCATGCTGGAGCCTGAGGCTCAACAACAAGGACTAAAGGCATCAGTGCTGCTACGGGAACGTCAGCTTCTACGGCGAGAACCTGTGGCTCGGCCGGAGCTTGACGTTCCCCGGCATGCTTGCCGAGGCAAAACTTGTCGGGAACGCCTGCTTCAACTGTACAGACCCTAGGGTTTGCAGGAGCAGTCTGTTCCTCAGCAACATTATCGTCGATCTTGGGGACCTTGTTGGCGGCGGCTTCAGGAAGTTCCGCCGGCAAGTAGTCACCGGAAATCAACTTTCTCTTCTTACTTTGTCCAGCCGATGGCGTTACGGATGGTTTAGTTAGCTTGAGCACAAAGATCCCCGGTTCCACGGGTAGCTTTAGTGCAGCACACTTTGACAGGCCGTCTGCGATGTCGTTTTGAGCTCTTGGAACGTGCTCCATCTGCAAGCCTTCAAGGTGTTCTTCAAGCTATCTTACTTCGTCGACGTATGCTTCCATCAGTGGACTCTGGTAGCTCTTGTTCACTTGTCGGACGACCAACTGCGAGTCACCCTGCACGATAAGCTTCTTGATCCCAAGTTTCGCTGCGATTCTGAGGCCGGCAAGCAATCCTTCATACTCTGCAGTATTGTTCGTTGCTTGCTCCTTGGGAAAGTGCATTTGGATGACGTACTTGAGGTGTTCTCCGGTGGGTGCGATAAACTGCACGCCGGCACCGGCGCCTTGCAGCGAGAAGGCTCCATCAAAGTACATTATCCATTCCTTGCTTGCTTCTTTGACGGGGATGCTCGTCTCTGGTTTCTCTTCGTCTGGTGTTGGCGTCCATTCTGCTATGAATTATGCCAATGCTCTGCTCTGAATGGTTGAAGTACTTTCAAACTTGAGGCCAAAGCTTGACATCTCCAGTGCCCACTCGACAATCCTGCCTGTCGCTTCTGGATTTTCCAGTATCCTCTTCAGCGGAAAGCGAGTGACCACTGTTATCTCATGCGCCTGGAAGTAATGGCGCAGCTTTGTCGCGGCCATTAGGAGGCCGAAAAGCAGCTTCTGCACCCCTGAGTATCTTGATCTAGCCCCCTGTAAGAGGGAACTGACAAAATAAACTGGGCGCTGCACCATCTTCTTCCGTACCTCTTCTTTCATCTGCGCAGACCCATCCTTGTCGGGGCCAGAGCTTGTCGGGGAAGCCCCCTGCTTGTCGCTGGATGTGCTTGCCGGGGTTGTGGGCTCCTCATCTGCCTCCCTTTCCGCTACCAACGCAGCACTAACCACATGATTGGTTGCTGCTAAGTACAGCAGCAACTTCTCTTGTGGCCTAGGTGCGACAAGTATTGGAGTGGAGGACAGGTACCTTTTCAAGTCCTGCAGCGCTGCCTCCGCTTCCGGAGTTCATTTCATTGGACCCGCCTTTTTCAAGATTTTGAAAAACGGCAGGGCACGTTCTGCGGACTTAGAAATGAACCTGCTGAGAGCAGCCACACAGCCGGCAAGCCTTCGTACATCCTTGACGCGCTTCGGAGCCTCAATCTGCTCGATGGCCTTGATCTTGTCGGGATTAGCTTCAATCCCCCTCTGGGACAGAAAGAACCCAAGAAGCTTGCCGGAGGGTACTCCGAACACGCACTTCTCGGGGTTAAGCTTGAGTTGTATCTTGCGCAGATTCGCAAAGGTTTCATCTAGATCTTGAATCAGAGTATCCTTGTCCTTGCTCTTGACCACTATATCATCCATGTAAGCTTCCACATTCATGTGTATCTGTGGCTCAAAAGCAGTATGGACTACCCTCGCAAACGTTGAACCGACATTCTTCAATCCAAAGGGCATGCGTATGAAGCAATAAGTGCCACATGGAGTAATGAATGCGGTCTTCTCTTCATCATCTTCAGCCATAAATATCTGATGGTATCCTGAATAGGCATCAAGAAATGAAAGCAACTCACATCCAGCCGTGGAGTCAACAATCTGGTCAATGCGCGGCAAGGGAAATGGATCTTTGGGACAAGCTTTATTCACATCGGTGAAGTCTATACAAAGCCTCCACTTCCCATTTGCTTTGCGCACGACAACAGGGTTGGCCAGCCACGTGGGATGAAGTACACCTCTGACAAGGCCTGCCGCTTCCAGCTTCTTGATTTCTTCTGCAATAAACTCTTAGCACTCCACCGCTTGCTTTCTGACCTTCTGCTTGACGGGCTGCGCGTGGGGACAAACGGCAAGCTTGTGCTCAATCACTTTCCTGGGAACACCGGGGATGTCAGACGGTTGCCATGCAAACACGTCGACATTCGCCCGCAGGAAAGCAACGAGCGCGCTTTCCTATTTAGGATCGAGCGCGGCGCTGATGGTGAAAGTACCACCAGTGCCGTCCTCCTTGGCGGACACCTTCTTGGTTGTGGGCGGAGCTGCCATCGCCTTCTTGGACTTGCCGGTGGAGCTCGATGGTGCGTTCTCGACGGCAGCGCAGCACTCCGAGGAGGTGCGTTTGTCGGAGTGGGCCCCAGAGCTCTTGCCGGACTTGGTCTTGTTCTTCCCCCCGGGAGCTTCAGCGGCAAGTGTCTTGTTATCTGTTGCGGCTGCTGCGTCCCGGTAAATCTTGTCGGCACAGATAAGCGCGTCCTTCTTGTCGCCGGGGACAGAAATGACGCTTATCGGGCCGGGCATCTTGAGCATGTTGTAGGCATAATGAGAGGCTGCCATGAACTTGGCGAGCGCTGGACGGCCAAGTATCCCATTGTAAGGCAATGGGATATCGGCAACGTCAAAGGTGATCCTCTCAGTCCTGAAGTTCAGCTCCCCGCCAAAAGTCACTGGCAGTGTGATCTTCCCCTTCGGCTTGCTCCTTCTCGGGTTTACCCCTTGGAATGTGCCGGTTTCCTCGAGCTCGCTGTCGGTGATCTGAAGTTTCCGGACCACAGCAGAGGAGATCAGGTTCAGACCGGCCCCGCCGTCAACCAGCATCTTGGTGACCTTGAGGTTGCGGATGGTTGGTGAAACCAACATCGGCAAACACCCGACTGCAGTTGTGCGGTCAGGGTGGTCCTCAATGTCGAAGATGATGGGCGTGCTGGACCACTTCAGAAGTTTGTGCGACTCGACGGGCGGCTCTGCTGCATTAACTTCCCGCACCCATTGTTTGAGTTGGCGGTGGGAAGTATGCAGAGAGGCACCTCCATCGACGCACAGAACTTCTGTGGCCTTCTGGAACTCCTGCTTGCTGTTGTCCCCGTCGTCCATGTCTTCGTCGTCGTCTTCGTCTTCGTCCTAGTCGCGGCCGCGGGGAGGACTGTCTCCTTGCCGCTGCTTGGCCTTGCCGCGGCGTCCTCCCCGGCCATTGAACGGCCGCTTCTTGCCGGACTCTCCACCACCTCCCTGGGCCTTCTTCTTGTCGCGTCGCTCGTACTCAGCTTTCTGCTGCTCGACGAGGTACTCGACCCTTTTGCAGTTCTGGAGATCGTGGCCCTTGGTGCGGTGGATCTTGCAGTACTGCTTGTCGGAGCCGTCCTGCTTGTCGACGACTGCCATAGTTTCCTTGCAGGAGCTGCCAGCCTGGGCTTTCTTGGCACCAACCTCTTTGCCGGACTGCTCAACGACCAGTACTTCTTTGTTTTTCTTCTTCCTGTTGTTCCGCCGCCGGTTCTTCTTTGCCGGGGCGGCATCCTCACTATCTGTTCCCCCAGCTCCAGTATCCTCTCCGGGGAGTCTCCTCCCCTCCTCAGCGCATGCGCACTTGTCGGCCAGGGCATAGAGCTCACTGACGTCTCAGATCTTGCACATCGCCATTTCCTCCCTCATCCTGCGGTTACGCACGTTCTGGTGGAACGCGCTAATAACCGCACCAGTGGGAAGTAATTGGCGAGTATCTTCTCGTCTTGTCCCCCAGCAGCCTGCACCGCGATGGTGTAGATGCTGAGGAACTGTGACAGATGAGTCTTGCCGTCGTACTTCTCGGGTACGTCGGGCTTGAAGTTCTTCATGCTGGGCCACTGGACTTGCCGCAGCTCACGGGTGAACGCAGGACAACCCGCCGCGTACGGCAAGTCACCTGGTTCTCCGGGCGCGTGCATGTCGATAGCGGGCCCAGCGCGCTGGTCGGATTGCCGCCGCGCTTCTCTCCGGCGCTCGATGCGAGTTCGAGCGTCTTCTTGTCGTCTGTCGTCAAGGACTTGGCGTTGATCGCGGCAAGCTAGTGGATCCGACGACGCCGTGGAGTCATCGTCAATGTTGATCCGGCGAGTCGGCGATTTCGGCCTTCGCGGCGGGGAGTGCACGGTAGTCGCACCCCCGGCGGTCTTGTCGCCATCAGCCCGTGCCTGGCTAACTTGCCGCGGCCGCGACGTCGTCGGCTGCTGCGGAGTGTCATTATTGGCGAAGGCGATGAGGCTTTGGATGGTGGCCCTCCAATCGTCGGCCTTGTCGGCCGCTGGAGGGAAGTCGAGGAGTAGCTGAGCTCGAGCTAGAGCTTCTGCTGGGGTGGAGGGTAGCGGTGGCGAGCGGTGCGAGGAGCGAGATATGCTCGGACTTCTAACTGCGTTAGAAGGAGCAGGGTCTCGCCCCGGCCACCGCGCCTTGCTCGTGCCAGCACGTTGGCCTTGAGCGTCCCGCGAACCGCTAGTTTGCCCTTGGCCCAGCAAGCGTATGGTACCTTGTGTACCACGTCGCTGCCGTTCCGGCGCCTCTTGAGACGGGCGCGGAGCATGCACGGACGCCGATGTCTTGGAGTGCGCTCGGTCGTCCGTCTTATCCTTGGACTTGGCGGCGCCGTGAGTTTCCTCGCCGGCGTCCGTCCTTCCGCCGGCGTCTACCCCACCAGCCGTTGGCTCTGGCGGTGGTGGGATCGACGCGGACGGGCCTGCTACCTCCGAAGCCTTCTTCTTCGGTGGCAGGTTGGTGGAGATTTCGCCCGCGTGAACACCGGATCGGGTTCACACAACCTGGACGCCCCCCTACCTGGCGCACCAAATATGTCAGGGAAACTGATCGCCCACGAACACCTATGGGACCGGAGCCCCTTTTCGGTACGGCAAGGGAGCGGAGGGTGCACGAAGAGCGGATCGAGGCGAACACGCGAGCAGTTTACCCAGGTTCGGGCCGCACGGATGCGTAAAACCCTACTCCTGCCTTGGTTTGTATTGCGTTCTTGGCTCGGGAGCAAGAAGAGCTACGGTGCTTGTCGCTAGCTACACCAAGCGTGAGAGTGATCGAAGATCGGAACCTCCTCTACGTTGCGCATGGGCCTCCTTTTATAGGCCGAAGGGGTCACCAACAGGTGGCAACGTAGGTGAGGGTAAAAACGTAAAAATGGTGGTAGTTGGAACAGTGTATGTACAGTGCTCTGTACCTAACCCTGACGGCAGGGGACAAGGGTATTAAATGCCCGTCGCCGTCGCCCCGAACAGTGTAAAAAAGCGTCCGTCCGGGCGTCTCCGTCCGCCACGATGGTGGCCTCGTCATCGCAGCTTGCCATCATGTACCCCAGGCTGCACAGCCTTCCGCCGCGTGCCCCTGGAAGGGCCCCAGGGCGACGCGTGGCCGGATGAGCTGGAGCGCGGGCACATAGTGGAAGCCTGCCGCGGCAAGCGCCTTGCCGCGGCCGCTACCTCGCCGCGCCCGGAAGTTTGTCGCTCTCCGGGCCTTGCCGCGACGCGCGGCGCGCCATGGCAAGTCTCCTGAAATGCCATGCTTGGTCTTCCTAGCAAGCTCCTCTTGCCAGGGTCTTGTGCCAAAGGGGTGGTCTTGAGCCAGGAGCTGCCTTCCTGGCAAGCTCCTCTTGCCGGGGCCTTGTCTCTTTAGCTTGAATATTTTGTTCTTGAATGGCTCCAAAGGGAACTGATAACCCTCAACCGTAAGGGATCGAGATAGTCTTCGCGGGTAAGAATAACCCAATTTATTGATTCGACACACGGGGAGCCAAAGAGTATTTATAAGCTTTGACAGTTGAGTTGTCAATTCAACCGCACCTGAAATATACTTACATGCAACAAAAGATAAGTGGTAACAGTGATATGATAGTGATAATAGTGATAGTAAAAGTAAACAGCAAAAAGTAAATAGTGAAGGTAAATGGCAAAAGTAGCAACTAGTGACAAGCAGGGTTTAAAACATTGTAGGCTAGGGAGATGGATGGTTGGGCGCTGCATGGATGAGATAGATTCTAACTTGGGGCACGGCACACGGAAAAGTAATGATCATCTAGGCAAATATCAAACATTAGGCATGTATCCCGTAGGTAGTTGTACGTGCTTGCAATAAGGACTTGCACAACATCTTTTGTCCTACCATCCCGCTACGAACGGGGCCAAAAGGAACTTATGGAGATTAAGGTGCTCCTGTCAAAAAGCACCGAAACAAAGCAATGAACTCAATGGATACATGTAATCCTCAAACTACGGACCATCCCCTGTGGAAATAACACGTCAGATGTCCGGTTTAGCGGACTTTAGTGGTGAGGCCGCACACCTATGTAGTAGCTTGAGAGGGGTTGAGCGGAATCGAGAGACGCGATGCAAGACACGGATTTAGACAGCTTCGGGCCCCGGGAAACATCATCCGGTAATAACCCTACGTGCTGTTTGAGGCTAGGTCTCATTATGATCCTCGTGGTGTCGCTGGTAAACCGGCTCTTTGTGTCTAACCCTAAAAACTTGTCTAAACTGCTCCTCTAACTTGTAACTCTAAAACTTGTCCCTCTTTGGGGAGCCCTGCCCCTCCTTATATATGTTGAAGGAGCGGTTTACATGACTAGTCCTAGTAGGACTAGGATTGATCTATTACAAGGAGTCCTAGTATTGCTTCCTTTATGGAGAATATTCCTTGCGCTTTATTCATAAACCGGCCCACAATTAATATGAACCGGCCTACCAGGCCTTGGGCCTTGTCATCCATGATCCACCCGCCGGGTCACCAGTAACTTGCCAAATATAAACCTTCTTAAGTAAAATACCAAGTCCGGCCGGTTTATAATTCCAGCCGGTTCATACCGCGGGGTATATCATCGACATTAGCCCCCAAGTTTAGCTTGGATTTATCCATGGTAAACTTATGCTGCAAAATAACCACAAGAACAAATTTGATAGGTTGTGCTCCGGGTTAAGAATTCTTGTAAACCGGCACCTGATCATCTTTAAGTCCTTATCCTTCCTTCTTCTAGAAAATCCGGGTCAACAGACCGACTTCATATTCAACTTGCTTGCATAAGAAATATTGTAAATAAAGAATCCATTTAAATCGGCCTTTAATGCTCTGACTTGACAGGAATATTGGTCTTTAAAATATTCAACTGATATCCAGCCGGCTTGAAGATGTAGAATTTGCCGGTTTATGATTGCCAAAATTGCCGGGTCAATTAATCTGATTTGCCAGAACTGAAAATTTGAAGATGTTCCTCATTTATATGCATATTACCTATAGCCCCAAGTGCCGGGTCATTATGTAATAATGAGCAGGGACTTTGTATATATTCCATTGAAAATAGCCTTGTATAATCTTGAAGAAATCCGGATTGTTCATCCCAATCACTATGAAACTGAATATTCCATATTATGTAACCCCCAAGTGCCGGGTCATTATGCAATAATGAGCAGGGACTTTGAAAATATGATCATGTAAACTTGAATAGCAACATATAGCCCCCATGTGCCGGGTTATTATGCAATAATGAGCAGGGACTTTGAAAATATGATCATGTAAATTTGAATAGCAACATGTAGCCCCCAAGTGCCGAGTTATTATGCAATAATGAGCAGGGACTTTGTAGATATAATCATTGAAGACAACATTATATGATGTAACTTCCATCGTGGGGTTTGAACCCACGTCCACAAGGTTAAGAGCTTTGTGCTTACCAACTGAGCAGTGGACCCTTCAATATAATGAATGAATACTTGTGTACCTTGAATTGTTGACAGGAGCGATTGGTAGCCCCCAAGTGTCAAGTAGACAACTTGCTTGTGTGCTTGAGACTTTTGTCTTTGAATTGCTGCTGTTTTACCGCTTCAACTGCCCATTAGCCCCCAAGTGTCAAGTAGACAACTTGCTTGTGTGCTTGAGACTTGTGTATTTGATGTAATCTCAATTTTAATAATGTAGCCCCCAAGTGCCGGGTTGTAAGCCTGCAGCAACTCGGGACTATTCCTCTGTAGAATAAATCACTTCCCTCGTTGAAATAATGTCCATTGCGCTTTAAAGCGACTTTGAAGACCTCTGTCATAATATTGATAACCATAATAGTAATCCAGCCATGTTTGGCTATTGAAGAATATAATCCGGTTTGAAGACTGGTTCCAATGATATTTGATCACAATCGGGCCGGGTTAATAAACACCGGTCATTATTCATACTGGCAACTTATAGTCAAAACCAGGCCGGTTTAATAAACACCGGTCATTATAACTGATCATGTACTGCCAATATGTATTCAAAAACAAGATGCTTCATACCCGGGTTTTGATAACAGACACCGGTTTATCTTGTTCTGAAAACTTTGTTTCAGAAATTTGTGGCTTGTTGCCTGATGGATGATCCGGGTTATAAGGAACACTGGGTTACTCATGCTGGTATTCATGACCCAGACTTTCCACTTTATAGATATGTGGTCAGCTTCTGTAGCTGCTCCACTCCGGTTTAAAGGGTTATAAAACACAAACACCAAAAAGATGCAAATTTTGCAAATAAGACCATGTAGTCGAGGCTTTTTAAGAGCTGCCAGGCTCAAAGCAAGGTTCAGCCAATCAATGGGACGTGGTTTGTCCAACACTCCCAAGGGGCCTAGCCAATCACTGAACGTGGCATTATCCAACTTTTCAGGGGGGCAAAAGAACCGTAAATAGAAATTGAGCCAATCAATGGGATGTGGTTTGTCCAACACTCCCAAGGGGCCTAGCCAATCACTAAACGTGGCATTATCCAACTTTTCAGGGGGCCGAAAGAACCGTAAATAGAAATTGAGCCAATCAATGGGACGTGGTTTGTCCAACACTCCCAAGGGGCCTAGCCAATCACTGAATGTGGCATTATCCAACTTTTCAGGGGGCCGAAAGAACCGTAAGAATTGATCCGATCACTGGGACATGGACGTTGCCATTCCCAGGGGGCCTCCAGGGTTCCTTCTGAACCGGTGGGTCAATTTAAACCAATCACTGAACGTGGAATTATCCAACTTTTCAGAGGGTCTCCAGGGTTCCTCCTGAACCGGTGGGTAAATTCAAACCAATCACTGAACGTGGAATTATCCAACTTTTCAGAGGGTCTCCAGGGTTCCTCCTGAACCGGTGGGTAAATCGTGAAGCGTCCTCTCTTCGAACCGGATATGATCTCATGTTCTTTAGAAAGTTTTATTGCTCCTTAGTATATATATATGGGAGTTGCCCTGGACAACCAGATAGACTGATCAAAGCACCTTATTTTCTTAATGAAAAATGATATATAACAAGAGAAATAATACTGTAGATGGATATCACCTGAGTGAGTTTGAACCGGTATGTTGAATAGACCGGATTACAGGGTGGACAGTAAAACGACCGCAGTATCAGAGGTGGCTCAGACAGTTAAACCGGCGGAGACGAGCAAATTGTCCTCCGTGTTATAAACCGGTGCTATCGCGTAAGACGGCCACGGCTTTCTGATTCGGTGCGGGAGTCCGTCGAGTGACGGTGTTCACTTGTATCGAATGATGTTGGCGGGCCTTCATCTCCGCGGTATAATACCGCTTCGTAATGAATGATTTTTCCTGCGTATAAAATACAGCAGGGCGAGGTATTTTTGCTCGGATGCATTAATATGTATGAAAAATAAATAGGATAGATATCACCTGATTTGCCTGGAGAACAGATGAACCGGCCGCGTATTGATGTAAACGCAGCGATGGAGGTATCGACTCGCACGTTTATCCGCTAGGCCGATTTGTGAGGATGGGTGCGGCACCGGCATGTTAATGTAGACCGGACCACGGAAGCGGTGGCGTGTGTATATTTTGTCGGCGAGGGAGTCAGCCACAGTGTTGGAAGCCAGCGCGCACGGGCGCGGACAGACGAATCGGCCGGTGCGTTGATGTAAACCGGACCGCAACACACATACTCGCGACGCCGCGCAACTCAGCTGAACGTGTGTCCGTGGCATACCCTAATGATGATCCGGTTGCCGCTTTTAATAGTCGTCCTGCATAAAAAATATTACATGCGAGAGTAACTGTTGTCGGATGAATTAATTTGCTGTTAAAATAGATAGGAAAAATAGCACCTGATAAACAATGGACAAAGCAAAGATCAGCCAACTAGTACTAGTCCGCAAGGATTATCCAACTGGTACTAGTCCTCCAGCGGCCTGCGCGTTAATTTTTGAAGCATGTAACAGTCCGCTGATCTCCTCGGGATTTGAACGAATCGGCTGCTGTGTACTGCGGTGCGTTTGCCGCAGCGTAATTATCCTCAATCTTCCGGCGGCTCCCGTCCACAAGGTGGAATAAAAAATCTGAACTTTGGTTTCTCCGCCCCCGTACTAGTACTCAATAGTACTATCTCATAGTAGTACTGGTGGAAGTATTTGGGATTCTCTAGATTTGACTTGGCCTTGACATAAAAAATATTCCTTTCCTTGTGCAGACCGCCGTGAAGCTGGCTGGATATTAATCAGCACTAACTTTTGTCCGTTCTAGTGCGAGTAGCACTCGATTTCCTTGGATTTAATTAGTCCCCACCGCAGGAAAAAGAAGCGGCGGCATTGATTCCATCGGGACTTTAAAAACTGCAGGCGGATGAAGAAAAACTGCAACCTGGGCGACCTTGTATGTGTAGGTACATCAGATCAATTCCATCTCGGTCTTGGGTAATTCCGTCATTGATAAATCACCTGTGCCGCAGACCTCGTCTTGGACTCGGCGAGAACGCGCAGATACGGCAGCGCAGGAAGTCGCGGCAGGTGGAGGTAAGCAA
This sequence comes from Secale cereale, assembly GCA_902687465.1. Classification (NCBI taxonomy): domain Eukaryota; kingdom Viridiplantae; phylum Streptophyta; class Magnoliopsida; order Poales; family Poaceae; genus Secale; species Secale cereale. The sequence continues at coordinate 933,863,271 of LR738710.1, forward strand.
AAGCAGAGGCGCTGGGTTCGAACTCGCGACGCTGACTCATTGATTCGTGAACGAAGCAGCTCGAGCTAAACAAAACTCTCATTGGAGGCAAGTAAAAAACAGAGGCGCCGTCGACGGTCGCCGGGCGACCCCGGCGGATATTGCAGGAGGTGGCAATGCGGTAACGGAGTCAGCAGCCACTCGGAACAAAAATCGAGGCGGGGACTTGAGGCCACTCAGTCCGAAACCGAACGGCAGGGTGATTCCATGAAATCGATGTTGAGTCGTATCCATGATGGACTGTTTTGACCACGTGGTAACTTTTGTCTTCTTGGTACGTACTTTATGTGCTATTGAATCATACTAGTAGCTCCACCTGGGAAGTACTAAACTGGTCCTTGAATTAATAATACGGCTTGGGCGTTCCTGTGAAGCTACCGCAGCTATGCCTGATTGTCTTGGTCCTTGCAGCCTGTAGATAAACCAGTAGCCTCGGGTGTAAGCGATGACCAGACAAATCCAACTTGTGTCAATCTCGGTTACGGCAGCGCGCACAAGGAAAAAACTGTTGGATCTTGGTCTCGTAAAAATCGATCAGAACGAGTCATGGATCACGCGTGCGGCGGTGGTGGCGCGCAGAACATCGAACCCCAATCCCGAACGTAAACCGATGAACATGCCGGCTCTGTCCAAAGCTATCTCCCGCCGGGTTATCCCGCATGCTCTCGTGCTGACACTTTTTCCATCTGATTTTACCGTTGGCTTCTCGATCCCTGAAGAGATCCCTTCAAGAACTCAACACCACCGTGCGCTGCCCCACGGTGGGCGCCAACTATCGTGGAAATAACACGTCAGATGTCCGGTTTAGCGGACTTTAGTGGTGAGGCCGCGCACCTATGTAGTAGCTTGAGAGGGGTTGAGCGGAATCGAGAGACGCGATGCAAGACACGGATTTAGACAGCTTCGGGCCCCAGGAAACATCATCCGGTAATAACCCTACGTGTTGTTTGAGGCTAGGTCTCATTATGATCCTCGTGGTGTCGCTGGTAAACCGGCTCTTTGTGTCTAACCCTAAAAACTTGTCTAAACTGCTCCTCTAACTTGTAACTCTAAAACTTGTCCCTCTTTGGGGAGCCCTGCCCCTCCTTATATATGTTGAAGGAGCGGTTTACATGACTAGTCCTAGTAGGACTAGGATTGATCTATTACAAGGAGTCCTAGTCTTGCTTCCTTTATGGAGAATATTCCTTGCGCTTTATTCATAAACCGGCCCACAATTAATATGAACCGGCCTACCGGGCCTTGGGCCTTGTCATCCATGATCCACCCGCCGGGTCACCAGTAACTTGCCAAATATAAACCTTCTTAAGTAAAATACCAAGTCCGGCCGGTTTATAATTCCGGCCGGTTCATACCGCGGGGTATATCCCCGACAATCCCCTTTGGTGTCCCAAGCTGTCACTTTTGGGATCGCCGGTTCCGAACCGTAATAGGTGCAAACAACTCATAGATAGGATCACGAACACAAATATATTTATGCAAACACATATGGTTCAGATCTGAGATCATGGCACTCGGGCCCTAAGTGTCAAGCATTAAGAATAACAAGTTGAAGCAAAGATGATAAACACCATAGTAGATGATAGGCAACATGCCCCCAACGATCTGACAAACTATTACATGATCTAACTCATCCAATCCCTACCATCCCCTTCGCCTACAGCAGAGGAATTACTCAGACATGGAGGGAGAAGTCATGGAGGGATGATGGAGTGGTGATGATGATGACGATGGCGGCGATCTCCCCTCTCCGGAGGCCAATTCAGCCTCCAGATTAGCCCTCCCGAGGAAGAACAGAGGGTGGCGGTGGCTCCGCGACGGAAAACTGCGAAAAGAACTTCTGATCTGGGGTTTCCGCGTCGTGAGTAAAAATACGAGGCAAAGTAGGGCACCAGGGGGTGTGGGCCCCACCCAGGCGACCCCCCGGCATGGCCCAGGGGGGCGCGCCCACAGGGCGCCTGGGCACCCCCTGACTCCCTCTGGCCCCACTTCTGGCTCCTGGTTCCTTCGGGTGCGTGGATTTTCTGTGATTTTTCGTGGATTTTTCTGAGATACTTAAAAATCCGTTTTCCTGCACACAATAAAACCATACAGGCAGCTCTGCTGAAAACAGCGTCAGTCCGGGTTAGTTTAGTTCAAATCGTGCAAGAATGAGGTCAAAACAATATCAAAAGTGTTTGGAAAAGTAGATACGTTTGAGACGTATCAACTCCCCCAAGCTTAGCATATTGCTTGTCCTCAAGCAATTCAGTTCAACGAACTGGACGCGACAAAGAAAACTTTGACAAACTCTTTTGCATCATTAGATGTATATAAGCATGTACTACGAAAAGAGTCTAGCAAGTATTAAAACAGTACTATGAGGACAATGCAAGGAGCAATCCTTCTTTCAAGTGATTAGTCACAAATACTTAAAAGTAATTAATATACTATTGAAAATCAAGACAAGATTACATTGCACATAGCTTGAGCATACTAGGGTGGTATCTCGCTAGTCTCCATGAGTGAAGCAAAACATAAATGCAGAAACTCCTCCAGAGTTTTAAAGGAGACTAGAACTAAAAATTTCAGAATAAATCATATCACAAGTATGCAGAAGACAATGTAATACTTTGGGACAATGCACATTACACTCAGAATGACAATTATGCTCTCCTAGTTAGTGCTTTGAAGAAAGAAGGTGAAGACTCTAGAACCGTGGCTTTTGTTGGCAAAGTTCAAAACCCGTGATCGGAAACAAAAACTAAACATGTACCAGAGCTCTTGGTTTTTAGAAACAGAGGTAAAAACGTTTTTGAGAGGTGCATATTTCGTCAACGAATGCTAGTAGATAACTCAATCACTTTTTGAGTGGACAAGTCTCGAGGAACGACTCCCGCATGAGGACGATCACATCCTCTTAATCTCCTTTGTTTATCACTGCCAAAGTTTTCTGATTTCTCATGAACAAAGCGTGAAGGAGGGTTTGTTTGGTATATTATCTTTTTGAGCCGGGCGCACTCGATGCCAGTTCCTTTTCGTATTAGGGGTTTGCACATTATACATGCAATCCAGGGGTGAAATTTGTCCAACTTAAAAATATTATGAATTAACTACTACTTCCTCATGAGCTAAAACATAGGCACAAAAGAGAAATGCTTTTGATTAATTTCGAGATGGTACACGAAAGTCTTCGTTAGGAATGGCAGGTAAATACCATGTATAGGAAGGTATAGTGGACTCATATGGCATAACTAGTTTTAAGGATTTTGGATGCACAAGCAGTCGGTTCGCTTAGTACAGGTGGAAGTTTAGCAAAAGATTGGGAAGCGACCAACTAGAGAGCAATAACGGTCATAATCATGCAGAGCGACAAAGCAACATTGAATCGGGCATGAAAGTGATATAACTATTCTGAAACTCAAAGATCATCAAGGCAGAGTAGACTTTTTAGTCTTAACATGTGTAAGCATGTGCCAAGTCAATCCAAAAATTCTCTAAAGGGAAATACCATCTTAGTATACCAGACTATGAACAGTGCAATGCATGTAGATCATTTCAATAACACATTATATACTCTAGTTATTCGAGACTAGCCACAAGGAAAGCATGAACCACTGAAAGAGCATTGTAAACATAGCACTATGTCGCTACAAGCTGGTCTCTAGATCATAAGTACAGGCATATGTACAAAAGTAGAAACAAAAAGAGTTCATACCGGTCTTCCTTGTTGCTTCCCTTCAGTCGATCTTCGTCATTACTGCTTGTCACTTGCACGATCGAACGTAGGAAATATAATTAAATGCCATCACGGACTCGAGCTGAACTCTGAAAACAAAGCAAACTAAAGAGAGAAAGGAAATCTTTTTGGATTTTTCAAAGGTTGAATAAAAGCAAAAGAAAGAGAAAATCTTTTTGTTGTTTTTGCAAAGAGAGAAATAAAGAAGAACGGGCAAAAACTTCGAAAAGATCAAAGCGAATAAAACGGATAATACAATGGAAAAGTGAGAAAGGCACGTACTCCCCCAAGCTTAGGCTTTTGGCCTAAGTTGGTAGCAGCTACTGCCCCCAGGAGCCTCCTACTCCGGGGGTATGGTGGTGAGTCCAAGGGTCGTAGAATGATGCTGGCGCGTACACCGAGCTCCTCGGAGTCTCCCACGAGGAAGGTTCCGAGCGCCAAACAGAAGAAGAACCTTCACCAAACTCGGTGGCGGTCTCTTCCTGAAAATGTGGTAACTCACCGTGCTTCTCCTCCTCGGGCACAACCCCCTCCATGGGGTTATGAAACTGATGCTGGACCATGAACTCATCGAACTGGACAACATCAAAGGACCATCCGTTCCTGCGAGAAAAATCAAGCAAAAGAGGTGCGGGTAGACGGATCTCGCGTTCCGCGGTAATTCCGAAACGCAAGATATAAACAAGATTATCAAGCTCAGAACCCATGGTGACAAACTTATGCCTTTTCATAGCAGCAAGATCAAAGCTTAAATAAGTAAAAGGATTATCATCAGGGTGTGGGGTGCCTCCAAGATGTTCTAAGATAAGTGTGGCATAAACGCCACCATATAAGTCCCCCTTGTTACCGTTCATAGCAAGGCGTCGAGCAATTAAGGCACCCAGATTATAATCAGACCTCCCTGAGAGGGCTGCTGCCAGGATAGCAATATCCGGAGCAGAAATGTTGCTCGTGTTGTCACGAGCTAACACCCCTCTGGCAATATAATATGCAAAATACCTGAGGTGAGGAAATAAGATGCTGGAGATCTTCGACCGATGAATATCCCTCGTACCCATGCTGCAGAGAGAGTTGATGACGGTTTTCAGCTCGGAGGGCTGAGTGGCCATCCTAGCCGTCCTCCCAACGTTCGGCACACCTATTATTTCACAAAAATTTCCCAAAGTCATGGTGATAAGTTCATTGTAAATTTTAAACTCAATAGCACCTGAATCAGGATTATATCTAAAACTGTTAATGAAACTGGAGGTGAGTTTTTGATACTGAGTAACACGGCTCATGACGAGTCGTGTCAAACCTGCATTAGCACAAAGATTATAAAACTCATCCTTGATTCCCGCAGCTTCCATGAATTCATCACATGGAAATGTCATCGCACGTGCTGGACTTGTGTCTTCCAACAACTCCAGGGGCACATGATCTTCATTATAGCTCACCCTAACAGTCGATGGTGAAGCTGCGGCTCTAGTAACTCGATCGGAGTGTGCGGGCCTCCTCTTCTCAAGCCACCCTTTTGCCCTTCCTAACAAACTCATTTCTGAAATTTTTTACAATTTACAAAAATGAGGATTAAAACAAGGTGAGCTAAGGCAAACTACTCAACTCACTTGCCCAAGGCACAAACTTGCATCAAAACTTGAAAAATAACTTTCTACATATGCATGCAAGCTCATCTATACAGCACCAAGAACTACTAAATACTCACAAATGAAGCCACCAATCAAAAATCTAATTGGAGGGGTGGAGGAGTCACATACCAGGGAGTATTTGCTCAAAATTTCAGCTCAAATGATGGGCTGTAGAGAGAGATCGAAGAATCGCCTCCAAGAACAGCAAGAACACAAGAACAAGTGCAGAACTCGCGTTTTTGGAGAAAGAGAGAGAGGGAGGAAGAAGACATACCTGGAGGGGGGTCATGTGGGCCCCAGGCGCCCTATGGGCTCGGCCAGGGGCTGGGCCGCGCCAGCTGGCCGCCTGGGCCACTGGTGGGTCCCCCTGGCTGGCCCCAGGACTTTCTGGGTCTCTCCCGACGTGGAAATTTTTATTTAAATTTTTCTGGAATTTTTCTGAAAACTTCACTGTTGAAAATTTTCGAAGTTCAAAAAGCTGCGAAACTCTCTGAAAACTTGAAGTAGTGAGTAGTATTGTGAAGCTTCAAAACATAAATACATGGTACAACAAGTAGGACAAAAACTAAAAACAAATGAAAATATAACAAGCTCAACTTTTTATCCATATAAAACATATTTGTTAATAAGGTTGATCAAGTCTTACCAACAAACATGCGATATATAGAGCAAAAAGTATCACCTCTCACGAAGTAAGCACTGAACCTTTACCTTGATGGACATTGTCCCTACCATGATAGTTTTGTATTTGTGAGGCACATGTAGTGGACAATCCCATTCTCCAATCTTCACGGTCTCGATATTTTCTATAGAGTTGAGGCCATGCCTCCTGTCGATCTTCTTTGGAAAATATACCGTGTGTTCTTTATCATTCACATGGAAGGTAACCTTCCCTTTATTGCAATCAATGATAGCACCTGCAGTGTTAAGAAAAGGTCTTCCAAGAATAATGGACATGCTCCCATCCTCGGGCATGTCAAGCACAACAAAATCAGTAAGAATTAAACAATTAGCAACTTCTACGGGAACATCCTCACAAATACCTATCGGAACAGCGGTTGACTTGTCAGCCATCTGAAGGGAGATATCTGTAGGGATTAGTTTCTCTAAACAAAGCCTCTCGTAAAGAGATAGAGGCATAACACTCACTCCTGCTCCAAGATCACATAAAGCAGTTTTGACATAATTATTCTTTATGGAGCAAGGAATGGTGGGTATATCTGGATCACCGAGCTTCTCAGGAATCTTGCCACTGAAAGAGTAGTTAGCAAGCATAGTAGATATTGCATCATTAGGAGCTTTTCTTTTATTAGTGACAATATCTTTCATATATTTTGAATAAGGAAGTAACTTAATAGCATCAGTCAAAGGGATTTGAAGAAAAAGAGGTTTAACCCACTCACAAAACTTATTATAATGCTCTTCTTCTTTACATTTGATGGACTTACCTGGAAAGGGCATGGGTTTCTGTACCCATGGTTCTCTTTCCTTCCCATGTTTTCTTGCGATGAAGTCTTCTTTAGTGTACCTCTTACGTTTGTCAGGTGCTTCTTCTTCTCGAACTTCAGGCGGATCATTCTTCTCATTATTATTACCTTCAGGTTCAGCACCGTCTTCAGTCTCAGCATCGGAGATAGATACGCTGTTAGGATCAATAGTTTGCTCTTCATCTGCAATAGGATCATTAGAATTGTCAGTCTCCTTATGTTTCTTCTTTTTCTTTGGAGAGCCAACAATTTCTTCTTCCTGCATTTGAGAATCCTGCTCGATTCTCTTCGGATGTCCCTCTGGATAGAGAGGATCTTGAGTACTAGTTCCCCCTCGGGTCTTAATCCCGAAAGCCTGCAAATTATCTTGTTTGGCATTGTTAGCAAGCAAATCTCTTTGCACTTTAGAAATTTGGTCAAGCTGAGTTTGAACCATTTGAAAATGCTTCACAAGACATTGAACATCATTAACTGTTCTATCTAAAACATCAAGTAGTCTTTTGATAGCAAGGGAATTATCATGCAATTGACTTTCTATCCTCTCATTAAAATGATTTTGTTTCATAATAAAATTATCAAACTCATCTAAACATTGATCAGGAGGCTTACCATGAGGGATGTCACTTGCGTTGAAATCTAAAAGAGAGTGTACCTCTACCATAGGAGGGTGAGTGGTAGGCTCACACAGCTTCTCAATAGGGGGTAGATTCTTCACGTCTTCAGCTTTAATACCTTTCTCTTTAATAGACTTCTTTGCTTCTCGCATATCTTCGGGGCTTAGAACAAACATGCCCCTCTTCTTTGGTGGTGGAGGTGGTTCAGGGACGGACCAATCTTCATGGTTTTTGGCAATCCTGCCCATCAAATCTTCCGCATCGTCCGGTGTTCTTTTCCTGAAAACACAACCAGCACAACTGTCCAAATAGGACCTGGATTCATCAGTTAGACCAGCATAGAATATATCGATTAATTCATTCTTAGGTATTTCATGTCCTGGTCTAGCCCGAATCAGACTGCAGTACCTCCCCCAAGCTTTAGGGAGGGACTCATCCTGCAACTGTTTAAAGTTATAAATCCTTTGTAAAGCAGCATGTTGCATGTGAGCAAGAAAGTACTTATCGACAAAAGAGTGAGCTAAGTCTTGAGGACTCTTAATGGAACCGCATGGGAGTGAATCATACCATGCTTTAGCACCTTCCTTCAAGGAGAAAGGAAGAAGCTTGGTGATATAAAAGTATCGTATCTTCTCATCTGTGGTAAACAGGCCACCTAACTCACCGAGTTTAGTCAGGTGTGCAATAGCATCATCATTTTCTCTACCATAAAAGGGGTCAGCTTCAACCATAGGTATAAGTGAAAGATCAACAGAGAAATCATAATCAGGATCATCAATGCATATAGGAGATGTAGCAAATTCAGGATCAGGAACGGTTTTGTTCTTCAAAGAGTGTTTTTCAAATAGTTTCTTAATAACTTCAGGGTCAGAGCCAGACAACTCTGTCAGTTCCCTGCATAAATCTTCATCAAGCATATAGTAATCATCATCAAGGAGCCTCTCTTTGAGTTTACTCAAATCAGGATAATCATAAGTTTCACCAATAGGGTAGCGAGTAACAGGAAGTTCAATTCCAGACTTTTTAGCAGCAGCAGCAATTTGTTTCTCAAGAGCATAACTAAGCGAACTAATATCATCAAAAGTAGTAGAAGCATCATCAAGAGTATCACACATAGTAACAGATACAGTAGGAGCATCATGTGGTGGTGGTGAGGCAAACTTACTCATAACGGAAGGTGAATCAAGTGTAGCACTAGTGCTCAGAGCAGTACCTCTTCTTGTAGTTGATAGTAAGATCGGAACCTTGGGGTCTCCTTTCTTACCCATAGTGGATAAAGTGCAGCAGGTAGGATACCTCAAGTAGACTTGTAAATATTGCTATGCTCCCCGGCAACGGCGCTAGAAAACGGTACTTGATAACCCTCAACCGTAAGGGATCAAGTAGTCTTCGCGGGTAAGAATAACCCAATTTATTGATTCGACACACGGGGAGCCAAAGAGTATTTATAAGCTTTGACAGTTGAGTTGTCAATTCAACCGCACCTGAAATATACTTACTTGCAACAAAAGATAAGTGGTAACAGTGATATGATAGTGATAATAGTGATAGTAAAAGTAAACAGCAAAAAGTAAATAGTGAAGGTAAATGGCAAAAGTAGCAACTAGTGACAAGCAGGGTTTAAAACACTGTAGGCTAGGGAGATGGATGGTTGGGCGCTGCATGGATGAGATAGATTCTAACTTGGGGCACGGCACACGGAAAAGTAATGATCATCTAGGCAAATATCAAACATTAGGCATGTATCCCGTAGGTAGTTGTACGTGCTTGCAATAAGAACTTGCACAACATCTTTTGTCCTACCATCCCGCTACGAACGGGGCCAAAAGGAACTTATGGAGATTAAGGTGCTCCTGTCAAAAAGCACCGGAACAAAGCAATGAACTGTGACGCCCAAGACCGACGTCCCAGAAGATTCCAGAAGTTTCCAGATGTTCCGGGCTGCCCGTGTGTTCTTTTGTGCTTGTGTTATTTATTTCTTGCATTGCATCATGTCATCATGCCATCATGTCATATTTTATTTTGCATCTCACCTTAATAAACCGTGTGGACCTTAGGTCCATTTAAATCGAGGGAAGGTGACTTCTCTTTATAACATATAAAAGCCTCTCAATATTTAGGGAGCTATATTTATTAATTATTCCATTGCTTCGGAATCACCATAACACACTTGCATAATTTCCCCATGTCTTTTCACTTCGAGTTTCACCTTCTAAACCTTGCCAATAATTCTTTTCCGTTGTTTCGAGGTTCCTCCAAAAATTTGAACATTTTTGGACACTTCTATAATCAAGTCTTAGTTCAAAACTATTTGAATTAAAGTCAAATATGTTTGAATTATTTTCCAATCATGCCTTTCTTATTTTTCTCGGTCCTTGCTCATTTTATGATGCCCGAGAAAAATGCTCCCATGTGCTAGTTTTGCCCTAACCTCCATCTTCTTTCTTTTATCCTCTCTTTTGTTTTATGCTAAAAGGGAATAAAATGAGAGCAGCCTCCCAGCAGCCCTTTAGCCCACTTGGGCCTTCCCAGGTCTCTAGGCCCATTCTCTCCTGGCCCAACCGGCCTCCCTACCGAACCCTAGCCCGCAGCTATCCCTCTCCCGTCGCTCCCTCGTTCCCCCCGAGCCGCCGCCACTCACCCTCTGTCGCTCGTTCCCAATCCCTCGACCCTCGCTCTCTGCTCGTTTCCCTCGAGGACTTGCTCGTCGCTCGACCGATCCCCGATCCCCTCCTTCGTCAGCGCCTTGGTCACCTCCTTCCCGCTGCACCCTCCGCGCCAGGAGCCCCCAAGCCGCCGCCCCGCATCGAGGCCGCCCTCGTCGCTCGAAATGCCGGCCGCCAGGACGACCAGCCCGCGCCAGGAGCGCCTCTCCTCCGCGGCCAGGCTCCCCTCTGGCCGATCCCCAGCGACGGGAGCAGCCGGCCGCCCCGAGCGCCGCGACCCTCCTGCTCTCTTCTTCAGCCTGCGCCAGACCCGTCCTCCAGCAGCGCCGGCTGCCTCCTCCTTCGACCTCCGTCCGCGGCCAGAGCGCCCGCACGCCACGAGCCGGCCGCCCCGAGCCCGACGGCCTTCTTCTTCGCCTCGCCGAGGTCTCCCCTCCGACCCCGTGCCGATCTTCCTCGTCCCCGAGCCGCTTCACCAAGGAGCTCCTTGTGCTCAGCCCCTGCTGCCTCCAGTTATCCGTCGCCAGGAGCGCGCCGTCCAGCCAAGGCCGGCCCCGTGCGGCCCCCTCTCTGCGGCGCCGCTTCGTTTCCTGCTGCCTCCTCGCCTGGCCTCGCCAAACCGCTGCTGCTGCTGTGAACGTGGCCGTAGCGCCCGTCCCCTGCTAGGATCCTTTCCCCGCAGCCTTTTTTTTCCTTTTTGTTTTGTTTTTGTTTTGTTGCTGTTTTGGTTTATCTCAAGTATCAGGAGCGCCAAGAACCACTAGGTCGGACCCGAGTACAACTACATAACGATGACCGAACGGCTACGAGCTCGAGAACGACTACTCGGATCAAGTACCACTACCGTCGACCCTCGAAGACCCGTGTTTCCGGATGCGACAAGTACCACTACGCTCGACGACTCGAACATCTACAAAATGACCTCGTGAACAACTACCGACGCCGGAAGCGCCAAGTACCACTACTTCCACTACCGTCGCGAAACGAGAACCCCAAGTACCACGACACCGACCCGAACATCTACGGGAAAACGAGCTCCGTGAACGTCTACCGTCGCTCGACGACCGCGAGTACCACTACCGTCACCCCGTGAACGACTACTTCCACTACGAACTCGGACCGCCCCGAAACACACGCTTCGAAGGTATAACCCCGAGACGACCCCGTGGATGAACGCTTGTGCTTGCTTGTGTTGTATGAAATGTCTCCCGTGTGTGCTTCGTGCCCGTTCCACCTTTTGTCATGTTCCTCGGTTGCCTCGTCACCGACTCGTGGAAACCCGGCAACGGGATCAACCCACTTCCATCTTGTTCGACTTGCTCACGTCGATTCTTCCTTTTGCTCCGGACTCTCAACGAGTTACCGGAACCGATATGATGCCGTTGCATCATTTTCGGAATTGTTGCCGTGGCACCCTTTTCCATTCCACCACGGTGACAAATGCTTCTTATCTCTTCATGTTAATGTTTAACTAAATTGCATAAACTTGATCATGTCATCCGCATCATGTTAACAACACAAGAATGTTTAATTATTGTTTGCTTATAATTATTAAACATGCTCATGGGGATTTTCCGGATATGTTGTTGTTATTTCCGGCCTCATTTAAAATGTCTTAATAGTGTAGTTTTTTTATGCTTCACCTCTTGCCATGTTAAAAACAATTAATCTTGTCTTGTAAATAACGAGAGTCAACTAAATAATTAAATGTGGTGTTTTGTCAATATGCAACTCGTTGCATATTGAGCTCCACTTAACTTGTAGTTTTGTTTGTGCACTTGCCATGCCTTGCATATTTAAACCGGACATGCATCATACTTGTTTGTGCATCGTATGCCATGTTCTTGCTTGTGTGTTTACCGTGTTGTTTGTTTTCTTTCCGGTTTGCTTCTCTTGATAGCTTCGGTTTCGTTCCGGAGTTGTGAGGTTTCTCTCGTCTGTTGCTCCGTCTACTTCATGGATCCGTTCTTCTCCCTTGTGGATTCCCAGGCAAGATGATCATACCCTTGGATACCTTTACTACCATTGCCATGCTTAGTTGTCTCGATGCTATCGTTACATGTCGCGATACCCATCTTTTATGTCAGCCTCTCCTTGTTGCCATGAAACCTCTAACCTTGACACCTTCCTAGCAAAACCACTGTTTGGCTATGTTACCCGCTTGCTCAGCCTCGCTTGCTCAGTCCTTCTTATAGCGTTGTTAGTTGCAGGTGAAGATGAAGATCGTTCCAGGAGGGAACTTGTTGTTGGATATATCACAATATCTATAATTATTATTAACACACCTATATACTGGGCATGGGTGGAAGGCTTGGCCTTTTGCTCGGTGTTTTGTTCCACTCATGCCACCTTAGGCGCCGATAAACCGGCATTATGTTCCTTGTTTTTGCGTTCCTTACACGATGGGTGGATGGGGACCCCTTGACAGTTCGACTTTGAATAAAACTCCTCCAGCAAGGCCCAACATTGGTTTTAATTTGCCTCATAATAACAACTTATTTAAATAATTAAAATTGCATAGGGAGTTAGCGCTACCCGAGGATTCTTAATTCTACATAGCAGGGGGGGCCAGTGCTGATGGTGTTGGTCCCAAACTAGAGTCACTTGCGGTACCACCCAGTTATCTGGGGTCTTCGGTACTGTACGTAGCGCTCATCCGGACGTGGCCTGAGACGAGATACGCGCGGCTACTATCAGGGTGTCGGCACGCCGGGAGGTCTTGCTGGACTTGTTTTACCATTGTCGAAATGACTTGTGCTACCGGGATTCCGAGCCTGATCGGTTTTTCCCTAAGATAAGGGGTGATGATATTATATTTATCACTTCAGCTAATCGTGAGAGCTTGTGATGGGCTAAGTTGGAACACCCCTGCAGGGTTATGATCTTTCGAAAGCCGTGCCCGCGGTTATGTGGCAGATGGGAATTTGTTAATGTCCGGTTGTAGAAAACTTGACAGATGATCCGAAGTAAAACACACAACTGTGTGAGTAACCGTGACCGTCTCTTTTCACTTTGAGAAGAGAACACGGTGGGGTTATGTTTGACCGTATGTAGTTGGGATCTTTAGCGATCACCTCTTTTGCGACCGTTTGCGTAGCTTCTCATCTTATTCTGGTACTCGTAAGTTAGCCACCATATTATGCTTAGCCGCTGCTGCAGCCTCACCACTTTACCTCTTCCTACCCTTAAAGCTTTGCTAGTCTTGTTACCCATGGTTATGGGATTGTTGAGTCCTCGTGGCTCACAGATACTACAACACCAGATGCAGGTTCAGCCGAGTTTGAAGCAGGAGCGGGTTCAAGTTCTTCACCAGGAGTTCCATGAAGAGTTTGGCAGTTTGCTTGTGACGTTTCGACGATCAGTGGATTCGATCTTGACCTGTGGCTTTATGTTGTTTTGGTATCTTTCTTTTGGATCTTCACCCGTTGTCGGGTTGTGATGTTCTGATTCATGTTATGCTTATGTATTGTTTTGTGTGAAGTGGCGAGTGTAAGCCAACTATCTCCTTTTGCAATTTAATCCCTCTTTTACATGAGTCGTGCAAAGATACCAAACTTGAGATCATTCTAGGATGGGCTTATACCTTTAAGTCGTGCCTCGACACGTAGGAGGTATAGTCCCATCCTGGGCATTACAAGTTGGTATCAGAGCCTTCTCCGACCTAGAAGCCCCCACTGATTGATCGAATCGTTGACGGTTGAGTCTAGGCACACACTGAAAAACTTTTTGAGTCCTATATTATATCGGAGAGTAGGATTTCTTTGCTTCTCATCCCTTTTCTCTCTGGTGAGGACTCCTGACGATTACTCTTGTCTCTTCTACTTTCAAAAATTGCACCAAATTTTTTTAGGATCCCGCGAGTATTCTGGGATTGTTTCGATGTTCTTGTGACAAGGATATTGTTCTCGATGCCTCCTGTTACCGAGGAGTTGAGCTTCGGGGTATCATTGACACAAGCATATCGCGGCAGTACTAAATACTTAAGACGGCCGACATCGAAAATCTCTCCTATACGGCCAGTGGCAAGATAACCCCGACATCACCCAGTACTGGGGAGGTAGTTCGAGAGTATTGCCATAGCTTGTTATAGTGGATGCTTTTCGAAGGTCCGAGGTACACAGTTTCCGAGAAAGACTGGTTATGTGTTGAAGGATGGATACACCTGGATGTAGGTTTAGAGTTGATTGCGCGGTGCTTCCCGTGTATCCCCAACACCTGATTGCATAACTGGAAACTTTCGGAAATCTATAGGTGGGTTTCATACAGTAGTTCTAGGCATTCTTCCAACGAATGCACGATATGAAGTTTGGGGTTCTACATTGAGTGAAGTGGTTTTATGGACTTGTTCTGATCGGGAGTTGCATCTTAAAGGGTCCTTGGCTATGCTGATCCGGGGATTGCAAAACCCTTTTGTAACACGTTCCATGAGCTTTCAGCACAAAGATGTCGAACGGAACTTCTATCTTGTGTTTGTTCTATCTGATCCTTGTTCCTTTTTATTTATCTTTTTCTTCTTCCAAGTGGCTTCTCGTCTAGTTGATGTACCTACGGAATTCATTCGTTCAATCCTCTGTTCGAATGATATTGTGAAGATGATGCTGCAACATATCTATCCTTTGTTTCGTTTGGATTCTGGTATTCGAGTTGCTTCGATGTCAAATGTTGATTCCATAACCTTCCTAATCGGTGTTCTCATATTTATATGGGAGTGCTAATTCCTCTTGATCATCAAGATGGTCATGTTAAATTCTTTTCAACCGGTGTGCCTTCTCTTCAAGATTATTTCATACGGACGTCGTTGAGAAATCTGACGATTTGTCTGTTTCATTCATCTCAAGTTGTCTTTGTTTTCCCCACCCTCCCACCCTTCTTCTTCTTGGAGTCAGTAATTCTCTAATGAAATATCCATTTTATTCATGTGATATTTCTTCATTCTTTTCCTTCAATGTTCTTATCCGGTGATTTATCGTGAAGATGCTCAAGAGCTTCAAGTTCATCATTCTTTTGTTTTCTAATTCTGCCGGTGGATGTAATTCAAGATTTCGGTGTTGATCTTATCATTTTCCTCTTTCCCAATGCTTTCTTATTCCGGTGCACCAATTAATCATTCTCCTCTTGCTATTCTTATCCGGAGTGCTGAAGATTCATAATTCCATTCTTATTCCGTTCAAGCTAGTTTGAGCATTGTTATCTTACTCAAGCCTTTTAATTCAACCGGTGCAATATCTCTTAAGCAATCTTTTTCAACGGTGATTTCTTTGAGTGGGCCCTAACCCACAGGTCTTTTCCCAGGATCTTACCTAACTCTTCTATTTTCCGGAGTTATTCTCAAATTCTTTTCAAAGTGTGACGTAAGAATGATCCCCATCAGTCACATGCCTTCTCCAAGATCGCTTTCAAATTCTTTTCATCGTTGTTTCAACCTTTTAATTCTTCACTACCGGAGTGCTCAACAATTCTTATGGCATTTCTCGTCTTCATTCTCAACTTTTGGAGACCGGAGAAGTGTTTCTCTTAAACCTTGGGCCCGTTCTCTTGAAGATTCGTGGTTCTAACTTCATGCCATCCTCATTATCGTTTTGATTGTGAGGAATTCTTTTCACACCCATCCGAAGCATTTCATGAATTCTTTTCTTTGTGATCCTCCGAAGGCCATCATTTCAGAATATTTCTTCGTTCTCAGTTTTCAACTTCATCCTCCAAATATTCTTCATTGATGTCTCTTCGTTCGTCTCCATATTCTTACGGTGATTCTTTCAAGTTTACTCTTCCGTTGTTATCATTTTAATTCATTTGTTCTTTTCACAATCCTACCGGTGCCTTGTTGAATATTATCCAAGCTTGTGCGAGATCTCTCTTTAATTCTTTCCAACGAGAATAAGTAGTATGCCAAATCCTTTGGTTGTCATCAATTTAAATTGGTGAAGGAGATGCATGACATAATTCTTATTCTTATTCCGTCAAGGTGTTTTAATTCTTTTGTCTGGAGCTTGTTCATCATATCATATTCTCAGTTTCAAGTTGTTCATCTTGTTTTCCGGAGCGCCAAGTTATTTCAATTATCATTTCAAAGCTCCATCTAATTCATCGCAGGCCTTGAATCTTATTCTTTTCATCTTTCACTTCTCATCCTTTTGTTTACTGGAGTTCTTCATGGTGGTTCATCATTTAATTCATCCTCGAAGTCTTCATCAAGATTCTTGTTGGAGGAGCTCAAATATTCCTTCTTCTTGCATTTTGAAGTGCTATTCCTTCTACCTTATCTTTTCAGGTGGTGTTATGTCATTCTTTTCAATTCCTTCATGTTTCATGATTCACAAGTTGTCAAGAATGAGATATTTAAACCCATCATTTTTCCTTGTTCAGGAGATCTTTTCAACCCTTTAATTATTCGTTGGAGTTATCTTGGGTTGTATTTCACCTAAAAGCTTTCCTTGAGAATTGTTGCTAATTATGGTGCTTATAAATGACCCAAGTTCTTCATTTTTCATTTCGGTGAAATAAGTTTTTCATCTCCTTGTTGATCTCAATCCAATCAATTGTTTTCCGTTAGTGGCTGGTTGTCACATCTTAATTTTGAGATGTTTTCCATAAGCCCACTTCAAGCTTACTCTTTTCGTTGTTGATTTTTTTTTCCAACAACTCCGTTCAGCCCTTCTTCGTAAGGAGGACTTTTTAATTCATTCGTGGGAGAAGTTGTCATTTTCTTCTCCATTCTTTTCTTTCTTGGATCTATATGCTATTCTTTCATTCCGGAGGCTTTGTGATGTTGCTCTCTTCGTCCCATCATCTCGTTTTTTATCAAGATCATAGTCTTCCTTGCTTGTCTATTTATCCGGAGTGTTGTATTCTTCATTCAAGTTCCGTCATCTTATCTAGTTTTGCCTATCTTTTTAACCGGAGTGCTGTCTGAATCTTTCTTACCTTTCTAAGGCAGTATGTTGTTGATTTCAGCAAGTATCATCCATCTTTTCAAGTTCAAGTTCAATTCCTTCCATTTTCAGACGGAGTGCTGTCCAAATTCTGTCATTCTTATTCCTTGGCTATACCATTGCGGTTTCATATTCTTTTCGTTCTTAAGCTCTTGTTTCATGTCTTCAACCTACAAGGTTCTTGTTATGTTCCTTGTTCCTCTTTTCTAACGGAGTGTTTTCTTCTTCGTTCATCTCTGTTCTATTCTTCTTTCAATTTGTTCAACCTCTCAAGGTTCTTTGGTTTCACTCGTCTGTCAAAGAAGCAACTTTGTTTTACCTCTTCCTCTTCCGTTTTTACCCGGTGATATCTCTAGGATCTCGGGTCGAGATCCTCTATTAGTGTGGGAGAGTTGTGACGCCCGAGACCGACGTCCCAGAAGATTCCAGAAGTTTCCAGATGTTCCGGGCTGCCCGTGTGTTCTTTTGTGCTTGTGTTATTTATTTCTTGCATTGCATCATGTCATCATGCCATCATGTCATATTTTATTTTGCATCTCACCTTAATAAACCGTGTGGACCTTCGGTCCATTTAAATCGAGGGAAGGTGACTTCTCTTTATAACATATAAAAGCCTCTCAATATTTAGGGAGCTATATTTATTAATTATTCCATTGCTTCGGAATCACCATAACACACTTGCATAATTTCCCCATGTCTTTTCACTTCGAGTTTCACCTTCTAAACCTTGCCAATAATTCTTTTCCGTTGTTTCGAGGTTCCTCCAAAAATTTGAACATTTTTGGACACTTCTATAATCAAGTCTTAGTTCAAAACTATTTGAATTAAAGTCAAATATGTTTGAATTATTTTCCAATCATGCCTTTCTTATTTTTCTCGGTCCTTGCTCATTTTATGATGCCCGAGAAAAATGCTCCCATGTGCTAGTTTTGCCCTAACCTCCATCTTCTTTCTTTTATCCTCTCTTTTGTTTTATGCTAAAAGGGAATAAAATGAGAGCAGCCTCCCAGCAGCCCTTTAGCCCACTTGGGCCTTCCCAGGTCTCTAGGCCCATTCTCTCCTGGCCCAACCGGCCTCCCTATCAAACCCTAGCCCGCAGCTATCCCTCTCCCGTCGCTCCCTCGTTCCCCCCGAGCCGCCGCCACTCACCCTCTGTCGCTCGTTCCCAATCCCTCGACCCTCGCTCTCTGCTCGTTTCCCTCGAGGACTTGTTCGTCGCTCGACCGATCCCCGATCCCCTCCTTCGTCAGCGCCTTGGTCACCTCCTTCCCGCTGCACCCTCCGCGCCAGGAGCCCCCAAGCCGCCGCCCCGCGTCGAGGCCGCCCTCGTCGCTCGAAACGCCGGCCGCCAGGACGACCAGCCCGCGCCAGGAGCGCCTCTCCTCCGCGGCCAGGCTCCCCTCTGGCCGATCCCCAACGACGGGAGCAGCCGGCCGCCCCGAGCGCCGCGACCCTCCTGCTCTCTTCTTCAGCCTGCGCCGGACCCGTCCTCCAGCAGCGCCGGCTGCCTCCTCCTTCGACCTCCGTCCGCGGCCAGAGCGCCCGCACGCCACGAGCCGGCCGCCCCGAGCCCGACGGCCTTCTTCTTCGCCTCGCCGAGGTCTCCCCTCCGACCCCGTGCCGATCTTCCTCGTCCCCGAGCCGCTTCACCAAGGAGCTCCCTGTGCTCAGCCCCTGCTGCCTCCAGTTCTCCGTCGCCGGGAGCGCGCCGTCCAGCCAAGGCCGGCCCCGTGCGGCCCCCTCTCTGCGGCGCCGCTTCGTTTCCTGCTGCCTCCTCGCCTGGCCTCGCCAAACCGCTGCTGCTGCTGTGAACGTGGCCGTAGCGCCCGTCCCCTGCTAGGATCCTTTCCCCGCAGCCTTTTTTTTTCCTTTTTGTTTTGTTTTTGTTTTGTTGCTGTTTTGGTTTATCTCAAGTATCAGGAGCGCCAAGAACCACTAGGTCGGACCCGAGTACACCTACATAACGATGACCGAACGGCTACGAGCTCGAGAACGACTACTCGGATCAAGTACCACTACCGTCGACCCTCGAAGACCCGTGTTTCCGGATGTGACAAGTACCACTACGCTCGATGACTCGAACATCTACAAAATGACCTCGTGAACAACTACCGATGCCGGAAGCGCCAAGTACCACTACTTCCACTACCGTCGCGAAACGAGAACCCCAAGTACCACGACACCGACCCGAACATCTACGGGAAAACGAGCTCCGTGAACGTCTACCGTCGCTCGACGACCGCGAGTACCACTACCGTCACCCCGTGAACGACTACTTCCACTACGAACTCGGACCGCCCCGAAACGCACGCTTCGAAGGTATAACCCCGAGACGACCCCGTGGATGAACGCTTGTGCTTGCTTGTGTTGTATGAAATGGCTCCCGTGTGTGCTTCGTGCCCGTTCCACCTTTTGTCATGTTCCTCGGTTGCCTCGTCACCGACTCGTGGAAACCCGGCAACGGGATCAACCCACTTCCATCTTGTTCGACTTGCTCACGTCGATTCTTCCTTTTGCTCCGGACTCTCAACGAGTTACCGGAACCGATATGATGCCGTTGCATCATTTTTGGAATTGTTGCCGTGGCACCCTTTTCCATTCCACCACGGTGACAAATGCTTCTTATCTCTTCATGTTAATGTTTAACTAAATTGCATAAACTTGATCATGTCATCCGCATCATGTTAACAACACAAGAATGTTTAATTATTGTTTGCTTATAATTATTAAACATGCTCATGGGGATTTTCCGGATATGTTGTTGTTATTTCCGGCCTCATTTAAAATGTCTTAATAGTGTAGTTTTTTTATGCTTCACCTCTTGCCATGTTAAAAACAATTAATCTTGTCTTGTAAATAACGAGAGTCAACTAAATAATTAAATGTGGTGTTTTGTCAATATGCAACTCGTTGCATATTGAGCTCCACTTAACTTGTAGTTTTGTTTGTGCACTTGCCATGCCTTGCATATTTAAACCGGACATGCATCATACTTGTTTGTGCATCGTATGCCATGTTCTTGCTTGTGTGTTTACCGTGTTGTTTGTTTTCTTTCCGGTTTGCTTCTCTTGATAGCTTCGGTTTCGTTCCGGAGTTGTGAGGTTTCTCTCGTCTGTTGCTCCGTCTACTTCATGGATCCGTTCTTCTCCCTTGTGGATTCCCAGGCAAGATGATCATACCCTTGGATACCTTTACTACCATTGCCATGCTTAGTTGTCTCGATGCTATCGTTACATGTCGCGATACCCATCTTTTATGTCAGCCTCTCCTTGTTGCCATGAAACCTCTAACCTTGACACCTTCCTAGCAAAACCACTGTTTGGCTATGTTACCCGCTTGCTCAGCCTCGCTTGCTCAGTCCTTCTTATAGCGTTGTTAGTTGCAGGTGAAGATGAAGATCGTTCCAGGAGGGAACTTGTTGTTGGATATATCACAATATCTATAATTATTATTAACACACCTATATACTGGGCATGGGTGGAAGGCTTGGCCTTTTGCTCGGTGTTTTGTTCCACTCATGCCACCTTAGGCGCCGATAAACCGGCATTATGTTCCTTGTTTTTGCGTTCCTTACACGATGGGTGGATGGGGACCCCTTGACAGTTCGACTTTGAATAAAACTCCTCCAGCAAGGCCCAACATTGGTTTTAATTTGCCTCATAATAACAACTTATTTAAATAATTAAAATTGCATAAGGAGTTAGCGCTACCCGAGGATTCTTAATTCTACATAGCAGGGGGGGCCAGTGCTGATGGTGTTGGTCCCAAACTAGAGTCACTTGCGGTACCACCCAGTTATCTGGGGTCTTCGGTACTGTACGTAGCGCTCATCCGGACGTGGCCTGAGACGAGATACGCGCGGCTACTATCAGGGTGTCGGCACGCCGGGAGGTCTTGCTGGACTTGTTTTACCATTGTCGAAATGACTTGTGCTACCGGGATTCCGAGCCTGATCGGTTTTTCCCTAAGATAAGGGGTGATGATATTATATTTATCACTTCAGCTAATCGTGAGAGCTTGTGATGGGCTAAGTTGGAACACCCCTGCAGGGTTATGATCTTTCGAAAGCCGTGCCCGCGGTTATGTGGCAGATGGGAATTTGTTAATGTCCGGTTGTAGAAAACTTGACAGATGATCCGAAGTAAAACACACAACTGTGTGAGTAACCGTGACCGTCTCTTTTCACTTTGAGAAGAGAACACGGTGGGGTTATGTTTGACCGTATGTAGTTAGGATCTTTAGCGATCACCTCTTTTGCGACCGTTTGCGTAGCTTCTCATCTTATTCTGGTACTCGTAAGTTAGCCACCATATTATGCTTAGCCGCTGCTGCAGCCTCACCACTTTACCTCTTCCTACCCTTAAAGCTTTGCTAGTCTTGTTACCCATGGTTATGGGATTGCTGAGTCCTCGTGGCTCACAGATACTACAACACCAGATGCAGGTTCAGCCGAGTTTGAAGCAGGAGCGGGTTCAAGTTCTTCACCAGGAGTTCCATGAAGAGTTTGGCCGTTTGCTTGTGACGTTTCGACGATCAGTAGTGGTTTCTACTAGGATTCGATCTTGACCTGTGGCTTTATGTTGTTTTGGTATCTTTCTTTTGGATCTTCACCCGTTGTCGGGTTGTGATGTTCTGATTGATGTTATGCTTATGTATTGTTTTGTGTCAAGTGGCGAGTGTAAGCCAACTATCTCCTTTTGCAATTTAATCCCTCTTTTACATGAGTCGTGCAAAGATACCAAACTTGAGATCATTCTAGGATGGGCTTATACCTTTAAGTCGTGCCTCGACACGTAGGAGGTATAGTCCCATCCTGGGCATTACATGAACTCAATGGATACATGTAATCCTCAAACTACGGACCATCCCCTTTGGTGTCCCAAGCTGTCACTTTTGGGATCGCCGGTTCCGAACCGTAATAGGTGCAAACAACTCA
The DNA here is from genome assembly GCA_902687465.1 of Secale cereale. NCBI lineage: Eukaryota > Viridiplantae > Streptophyta > Magnoliopsida > Poales > Poaceae > Secale > Secale cereale. Next base: position 933,885,291 of record LR738710.1, read on the forward strand.
TAGATAGGATCACGAACACAAATATATTTATACAAACACATATGGTTCAGATCTGAGATCATGGCACTCGGGCCCTAAGTGTCAAGCATTAAGAATAACAAGTTGAAGCCAAGATGATAAACACCATAGTAGATGATAGGCAACATGCCCCCAACGATCTGACAAACTATTACATGATCTAACTCATCCAATCCCTACCATCCCCTTCGCCTACAGTAGGGGAATTACTCAGACATGGAGGGAGAAGTCATGGAGGGATGATGGAGTGGTGATGATGATGACGATGGCGGCGATCTCCCCTCTCCGGAGGCCAATTCAGCCTCCAGATTAGCCCTCCCGAGGAAGAACAGAGGGTGGCGGCGGCTCCGCGACGGAAAACTGCGAAAAGAACTTCTGATCTGGGGTTTCCGCGTCGTGAGTAAAAATACGAGGCAAAGTAGGGCACCAGGGGGTGTGGGCCCCACCCAGGCGACCCCCCGGCGCGGCCCAGGGGGGCGCCCACAGGGTGCCTGGGCACCCCCTGGCCCCCCTCTGGCCCCACTTCTGGCTCCTGGTTCCTTCGGGTGCGTGGATTTTCTGTGATTTTTCGTGGATTTTTCTGAGATACTTAAAATCCGTTTTCCTGCACACAATAAAACCATACAGGCAGCTCTGCTGAAAACAGCGTCAGTCCGGGTTAGTTTAGTTCAAATCATGCAAGAATGAGGTCAAAACAATATCAAAAGTGTTTGGAAAAGTAGATACGTTTGAGACGTATCAGGAACTCAGTGGGCTTTGGCGGACGTGCGGCAAGCCCTGCCACGGGACGCTGCTACTGCCCGTGCACAAGTTCGGGATACTAAGGTACCCCTACTTTAGTACACCGACACCAACTTGTTGGAGATCATACATACTGATGTGTGCGGTCCGATGAGTGTTGAGGCTCGCAGTGGTTATCGTTATGTTCTCACCCTCACTGATGACTTAAGTAGATACAGGTGTGTCTACCTAATGAAACACAAATCTGAGACCTTTGAAAAGTTCAAGGAATTTCAGAATGAGGTTGAGAATCAACGTGACAGAAAAATAAAGTTATTATGTTCAGATCGTGAAGGAGAATATTTAAGTCACGAATTTGGCAGGCACCTAAGGAAATGTGGAATTGTTTCACGACTGACGCCGCATGGAACACCTCAACGTAATGGTGTGTCCGAACGTCGTAATCATACTCTGTTGGACATGGTGCGATCTATGATGTCTCTTACCGACTTACCGCCATCATTTTGGGGCTATGCTTTAGAGACTGCCACATTCACTTTAAATAGGGCACCGTCTAAATCCGTTGAGACGACACCGTATGAACTAGGGTTTGGGAAGAAACCTAAGTTGTCGTTTCTAAAAGTATGGGGATGTGATGCTTATGTCAAGAAACTTCAACCTGAAAAGCTCGAAGCCAAATTGGAAAAATGCGTCTTCATAGGATACCCTAAGGAAACTATTGGGTATACCTTCTATATCAGATCTGAAGGCAAGGTCTTTATTGCCAAGAATGGTTCCTTTCTGGAGAAAGAGTTTCTCTCGAAAGAAGTAAGTGGGAGGAAAGTGGAACTCGATGAGGTGATTGTCACCCCTCTCGAACCGGAAAGTAGTGCAGCGCAGGAAGATGTTTATGTGGTGCCTGCACCGACTAGCTAGAGAGGAAGTTAATGATAATGATCATGAAGCTTCGGATCAAGTTATTACTAAACTTTGTAGGTCCACGAGGACACGTTCCGCACCAGAGTGGTACGGCAAACCAGTCCTGAAAATCATGTTGTTAGACAACGATGAACCTTCGAACTATGAAGAAGCGATGGCGGGCCCGGATTCCAACAAATGGCTTGAAGCCATGACATCCGTGTTGGAAATATGCCCTAGAGGCAATAATAAATTGGTTATTATTATATTTCCTTGTTCATGATGATTGTTTATTATCCATGCTAGAATTGTATTGATAGGAAACTCAGATACATGTGTGGATACATAGACAAACACCATGTCCTTAGTAAGCCTCAAGATGACTAGCTCGTTGATCAATAGATGGTTACGGTTTCCTGACCATGGACAATGGATGTCGTTGATAACGGGATCACATCATTAGGAGAATGATGTGATGGACAAGACCCAATCCTAAGCCTAGCACAGATCGTGTAGTTCGTATGCTAAAGCTTTTCTATATGTCAAGTATCTTTTCCTTAGACCATGAGATTGTGCAACTCCCGGATACCGTAGGAATGCTTTGGGTGTACCAAACGTCACAACGTAACTGGGTGGCTATAAAGGTGCACTACAGGTATCTTCGAAAGTGTCTGTTGGGTTGGCACGAATCGAGACTGGGATTTGTCACTCCGTATGACGGAGAGGTATCTCTGGGCCCACTCGGTAGGACATCATCATAATGTGCACAATGTGATCAAGGAGTTGATCATGGGATGATGTGTTACAGAATGAGTAAAGAGACTTGCCGGTAACAAGATTGAACGAGGTATCGGGATACCGACGATCGAATCTCGGGCAAGTACTGTACCGATAGACAAAGGGAATTGTATACGGGATTGATTGAATCCTTGACATCGTGGTTCATCCGATGAGATCATCGTGGAACATGTGGGAGCCAACATGGGTATCCAGATCCCGCTGTTGGTTATTGGCCGGAGAGTTGTCTCGGTCATGTCTGCATGGTTCCCGAGCCCGTAGGGTCTACATACTTAAGGTTCGATGACGCTAGGGTTATAGGGAAAGTATGTACGCAGTTACCGAATATTGTTTGGAGTCCCGGATGAGATCCTGGACGTCACGAGGAGTTCCGGAATGGTCCGGAGGTAAAGATTCATATATGGGAAGTCCCGTTTTGGTCACCGAAAAAGTTTCGGGCGCTATCGGTAGCGTACTGGGACCACCGGGAGGGTCCCGGGGGTCCACTGGGTGGGGCCACCAGCACCGGAGGCATACGTGGGCCAAGTGTGGGAGGGGACCGGCCCCAGGTGGGCTGGTGCGCCCACCCACCAAGGCCCAAGGCGCCTCCATGAGGGGAGGGGGGCAAACCCTAGGGCTGATGGGCCCTAGGGCCCAATCTGGTGCGCCCCCCTCTCCCTCTCCCCCTCTGGCCGCCACCCTCAGATGGGATCTGAGGTGGCCGCACCCCTAGGGGTGGGAAACCCTAGAGGGGGCGCAGCCCCCCTTCCCCCTATATATATGTGAGGTTTGGGGCTGCCCATAACAGGTTTTGACCTCTGTCGCTTGGCGCAGCCCTACCTCTCTCCCTCCTCGTCTCTCGCAGTTCTTGGCGAAGCCCTGCTGGAGTCCCGCTCTCCTCCACCACCACCACACCGTCGTGCTGCTGTTGGATGGAGTCTTCTCCAACCTCTCCCTCTCTCCTTGCTGGATCAAGGCGTGGGAGACGTCATCGGGCTGCACGTGTGTTGAACGCGGAGGCGCCGTTGTTCGGCGCTTAGATCGGAATCAACCGCGATCTAAATCGCAGCGAGTACGACTCCTTCATCCGCGTTCTTGCAACGCTTCCGCATCCTGATCTACAAGGGTATGTAGATGCACTCCCCTTCCCCTCATTGCTAGATTACTCCATAGATAGATCTTGGTGATGCGTAGGAAAAATTTTGATTTTCTGCTACGATCCCCAACAGTGGCATCATGAGCCAGGTCTATGCGTAATTGCGTAGTATCTTGCACGAGTAGAACACAAAGTAGTTGTGGGCGTGGATTTGTCAATTTACTTGCCGTTACTAGTCTTATCTTGATTCGGCGGCATCGTGGGATGAAGCGGCCCGGACCGACCTTACACGTACTCTTACGTGAGACAGGTTCCACCGACTGACATGCACTAGTTGCATAAGGTGGCTAGCGGGTGTCTGTCTCTCCCACTTTAGTCGGATCGGATTCGATGAAAAGGGTCCGTATGAAGGGTAAATAGAAATTGGCATATCACGTTGTGGTTTTGGCGTATGTAAGAAACGTTCTTGCTAGAAACCTATAGCAGCCACGTAAAAACTTGCAACAACAATTAGAGGACGTCTAACTTGTTCTTGCAGCATGTGCCATGTGATGTGATATGGCCAAAAGGATGTGATGAATGGTATATGTTTTATGTATGAGATTGATCATGTTCTTGTAATAGGAATCACGACTTGCATGTCGATGAGAATGACAACCGGCAGGAGCCATAGGAGTTGTCTTATTTATTGTATGACCTGCGTGTCACTGAATAACGCCACGTAATTACTTTACTTTATTGCTAAACGTTAGCCATAGTAGTAGAAGTAATGTTTGGCGAGACGACTTCATGAAGACACGATGATGGAGATCATGATGATGGAGATCATGGTGTCATGCCGGTGACGATGATGATCATGGAGCCCCGAAGATGAAGATCAAAAGGAGCAAAATGATATTGGCCATATCATGTCACTATTTGATTGCATGTGATGTTTATCATGTTTGACATCTTATTTGCTTAAAACGACGGTAGTGAATAAGATGATCTCTCACTAAAATGTCAAGAATTGTGTTCCCCCTAACTGTGCACCGTTGCTAAGGTTCGTTGTTCCGAAGCACCACGTGATGATCGGGTGTGATAGGTTCTAACGTTCGCATACAACGGGTGTAAGCCGGATTTACACACGCGATACACTTAGGGTTGACTTGACGAGCCTAGCATGTACAGACATGGCCTCGGAACACGGAAGACCGAAAGGTCGAACATGAGTCGTATAGAAGATACGATCAACATGAAGATGTTCACCGTTGATGACTAGTCCGTCTCACGTGATGATCGGACACGGCCTAGTCGATTCGGATCATGTATCACTTAGATGACTAGAGAGATGTCTATCTGAGTGGGAGTTCATTAGATGAACTTAATTGTCATGAACAATAGTCTAAGTTGTCTTTGCAAATTACGTTGTAGCTCCCTGTTTAATACGATCCTAGAGAAAGACTAAGTTGAAAGATCATGTAAGCAATGATACGGACTGGGTCCGTAGTCCGAGGAGTGTCCTCACTGCTACACAGAAATCTTACGTCTTTGATGCACCGCTCGATGTGCAAACCCCTACAACGTTGTCTGTGGATGTTGTGAACACCTGACAGACACGTCCTGATGACTACTTGATAGTTTAGTGCACCATACTTTACGACTTAGAATCGGGATTCCAATGACGTTTTGAACGCCATAGAACATATGAGATGTTATAAGAGCTGAAATTGGGATTTCAGGCTCATGCCCGTGTTGAGAGGTATGAGACCTCTGACAAGTTCTTTTGCCAAAAGGATGGAGGAAAATAGCTCAACTTGTGAGCATGTGCTCAGAATGTCTGGGTGCTAAAATCACTTGAACCAAGTGGGAGTTAATCTTCCAGATGAGATAGTGATTGACGGAATTCTCTAGACACTATCACCAAGCTACTAGAACTTCGTGATGAACTATGACATGCAAAGGATGGAGATGATCCCGGAGCTATTAGCGGTTCTTAAGACCGCAAAAGTAGAAATCAAGAAGGAGCATCAAGTGTTGATGGTTTAACAAGACCACTGGTTTCAAAAGGGGCAAGGGCTAGAAGGGAAACTTCATGAATGGCAAACCAGTTGTCGCTCTGATGAAGGAACCCATGGTTGAACCCAAACCTCGAGACTAAGTGCTTCTATTGTAAGGGGAACGGTCACATGGTAGCGGAACTACCCCAAATACATGGTAGATATGATAGCTGGAAACTTCAACAAAGTATATTTGATATATGTGTTATTGATGTGTACCTTACTAGTACTCCTTGTAGCACCTGGGTATTGGATACCGGTTCAGTTGCTATTATTAGTGACTTGAAGCAAAAGCTACGGACTGAACGAGACTAGCCAAGGGCGAGGTGACGATGTGTGTTGGAAGTGTTTCCAAGGTTAATAAGATCACCATCGCACGCTCCCTCTATTTTCGAGATTAGTGTTGAACCTAGATAAATGTTATCAGGTGTCTACGTTGAGCATGAATATGATTAGATCATGTTCATTGCAATACGTATATTCATTTAAGTTAGGGAATAATGGTTATTCTGTTTACATGAATAATACCTTTATGGTCATGCACCCAATGGTTTATTGAATCTCGATCATAGTAATACACATGATAATAATATTAACGCCAAAAGATGTAGAGTTAATAATGATAGTACCACTTTCTTGTGGCACTGCCACTTAGGTCATTTTGGCATAAAATGCATGAAGAAACTCCATGCTGATGGATGTTTGGAGTCACTTGATTTTGAATCGCTTGACACATGCGAGCCATGCCTCATGGGCAGGATGACTAAGATCCCGTTTTCAGGTACAATGAAACGGGCAAGTGACTTGTTGGAAATCATACATGCTGATGTGTGTGATCCAATGAGAATTAAGGCGTGTAGTGGATATCGTTATTTTCTCATCTTCACTGACGATTTGAGTAGATATGGGTATATTTACTTAATGAAGTAAAAGTCTGAAACGTTTGAAAAGTTCAAGCAATTTCAAAGGGAAGTTAAGAATCATCATAACAAGAAGATCATGTTCCTACGATCTGATCAAGGGGATATTTTCTGAATTGTGAGTTTGGCAATCACTTAAGACATTGTGGAATTGTTTCGCAGTTGAAGTGTCGGGGAAACTGATCGCCCACGAACACCTATGGGACCGGAGCCCCTTTTCGGTACGGCAGGGGGCGGAGGATGCACAAAGAGCGGATCGAGGCGAGCACACGAGCAGTTTACCCAGGTCCGGGCCGCACGGATGCGTAAAACCCTACCCCTGCTTTGGTGATTGTATTGAGTTCTTGGCTCGGGAGCGAGGAGAGCTACCGTACGCTCTAACCGCTAGCAAGACCGAGTATGAGAATGATCGATGTTCGGAACCCTTTCTACGTTGCGCATGGGCCTCCTTTTATAGGTCAAAGGGGTCACCGACAGGTGGCAACACAGATGGGGGTAAAAGGGTAAAAAGGGTGGTAGCTAGAACAGTGTTTGTACAGTGCACCGTACCTAACCCTGACGGCAAGGGACAAGGGCATTAAATGCCCGTCGCCGTCGCCCAAACAGTGCAAAAAGTGGCCGTCAGGGGCGCCACCGTCCGCCACGACGGTAGCCTCGTCATCGCAGCTTGCCACCGTGTATCCCAGGCTGCACAGCCTTCCGCCACGTGCGCCTGGAAGGGTCCCAGGGCGACACGTGGGTGGATGCGCTGGAGCGCGGGTACTGAGTGGAAGCTTGCTGCGGCAAGTGCCTTGCTGCGGTTACTATCTTGTCGCGCCTGGAAGCTTGTCGCTCACCAGGCCTTGCTGGGACGCGTGGCGTGTTGCGGCAAGTTTCTTGAGATGCCTCGATCGGCCTTCCCGGCAAGCTCCTCTTGCCAGGGTCTCGTGCCTTGAGTGGTCTTGTACGTAGAGTGGCCTTCCCGGCGAGCTCCACTTGCCGGGGTCTTGTCTCCTTGACTTGGATACTTTGTTCTTGAATGGCTCCAAGGGAACCACGGAGGATCTTGGCGGTCACCTGGCTAGCCTTGCCGCGGGACACTGCAACTGCCCGTGCACAAGTTCGGAATACTAAGGTACCCCTACTTTAGTACACCGACAGGAGCCCCCGGGCCTGGGCCACACACGGTGCCGAGCGCTGTTGGGCCAGGCCCAAAACAGTGCACGGGCACGCGCGGCCTGCGGCACGCCGTATCCCACTCTGTATCCACCGCGCCCCTCCCTAACGACATGCGTCAATCGTGGCGTCGTGGGAGAGATCGTGGCCTGTTTCTTTAATTGGAAATGCGGAACGTCCGCCCCCTCCCCCCTTATAAGCAGGGGCAACGGGGGCGGTTCGTCCATCTGCCTGTTGCTTCTTCAATCCTCAGAAACCCCCGCCGCTCCCCTCCTTCCCGAAGGCCGAAAGAGAGCAGCGCTCCGCCCTCCGTCGCCACCAGCACCACCAGCACCGTCAACCTCCTTCACCGCTTCCGCCATGGCTCCGAAAGGCGAGAAGGGGAAAACTAAGAAGTCGGTCGAAGCGCTGCGACTCGCGGCGATGCGGAAGAAGAAGGCGGTCTTCCCGCCAAAGCTTGACACGAAGGAGCTGAGGGATACCTTCTACCTTTTCTGGTCGAGGGAGACGAAGGCGCATCCGCGCACCAAGGTACTCCCAGCCGCCGCTTGCAAGATGTTCCCAAATGGCTACGCATTCTTTGCGCTGTTCTTCTACGACGGGCTCTGCCCGCCCTATTCTGAGTTCTTCTGCGATATCATGAACACATATGGATTCCACCTCCTTGACTTCACCCCCAACGCCATTCTCACCATGGCCGTTTTCGCACATCTGTGCGAAAACTTTGTCGGAGTCTTCCCAAATGTAGCTCTTTTCCGCCATTACTTCACGCCTCGAGTTGAGAGGGGAGAGCCTCTGTCTGGCGGGATCTCTTGGATCTCTAGGACCCATAAGAAGGAAGCTTACTTATCGGGAGAGCTCCGCGGCAAGTGGGATGAGTGGAGAGCCAATTGGTGTTGGATCGTAGAGGATGACATGCAGCCATTCACCGCCCGGCGCCAAACCCCAGTAGTGCGCGGCAACGACTGGAGTGACTTGGCCCCGGAGGATAACAGATTGAAGATTGCTACTACTCGAATCCTTCGCCTCAGGCACGCCAAGCTCACTGTGGGCGCAGTTGGAGCAGACTTTCTCCATCGCCGCATCGCCCCCTTGCAGGAGAGGAAGAGGCCCGCCTGGGATTTTGAGAACGCGGCAGATATCATGAGGCTGCGCCCGGGCCTCAATTATAACTTCACTGTCCCAGAGCTCAACGCGATGCTCCAGGCGCTGTTCAAGTATGACTCTGACCATCCCGAGTGGTTTACGTTGCCGGCGGGCGTAGTTCCGCTGTGCAACAACTCGTCGCTCAGCGCCATCCGCGCGGTGATGCCGCTGTGCGATTCCCACGGGATTGACCCGACCTGGCAAGAGCCTTCCGACGAAGCTGTGCAGGCGTTCTTCGACAACTTGGAGGAAGTGCCAGTCAACTCCGACGAGAAGAAAGGCCTTACCCGCGACACCACTGACCAAGAGATGGCATATATTGCCACCAGACTGGAAGAGGCGGCCGCAGCCCATGCCGCGGGTGAGTTCGGGTACACAGTGGAGGAGGCGGAGGCGACAAGCCTTGACGAGCAGGAAGAGTTTCTCAAAGCGGGGAAGCTTGCCGGGAAGGTCGCCGAGCAGGGCGCCGAGTCGAGCGGGCCTGTTGAGGACACGAGCGGTTCACTGGAGATTGGCTCCTCCTCTTCCTCATCCTCCGGCAGCTTGCCGCCACCAGCAGAACCTCCAGCCGCACCGAGAAGGCGTCTCCGCAAGGTCGGGGACGTGGCGGGGCGGCAGACGGGCCAGCAGCATGCGCGCCGCGCGACGCGCTCCACCGCGGCGAGCAAGGCTGACGCGGGAGCGCCCCACGCATCTACTGCAGCTGGAGCAGGGTCTTCCCGGACTGGCGCCTCTGCTCCCGCCACCCCTCGCGCTTCGGCGGCAACCGGAGTGGGGTCTTCTCAGACCTCGGTCCCTGCTCCCGCCAAGCGGCCAAGGGAGCCCACCCCAACGCCTCCTCGCGCCGGGACGCGTGAGCCAGATTTTGACTTCTCTGCGCTCAGCTCCGATGAGGAGGAAGAAGAGTAAGTCTTTGCAGTTTTTGTATTCCTTTGATTTTCAACTTGTCCTTTGTCTTGTATCTTCTTTGCCTAACTCTGAACATGTTCTTCTTCAGAACTTTGGCCCAGAGGGCAGCGAAGAGGGCCAAGGTCCCGGTGATCGTCATCGAGGACGAGCCTGCCGCGACCGCAGGGGGCGCGCCTGAGACAAGCTTGCCGGACCCGGCAACTGTTCTTCAGGGCAGCCCCCAGCGCAGCCCCTTGCGAAGTGTGGTTTACTTTCCACTTGTCGGGTGCGCGTGGGTCTTCCATCCTTGTTGATATCTTGTTTTGTTGACTTGTGCAGGAGCAAAGCAGCATCAGGAGCGCAAAGGTACCGCCCCCGGCATGCCGCACGTCTCTACCACACCGCCAAGGGGAGGCTCTCCGGCAAGGGCGGACACTCCGCCAAGGGCGAGTACTCCGCTAAGGGCGAGTACTCCGCCAAGGGACAGCACTAGCGGCCCTCCGCCGGCGGGAGCTACGACCACGCCGCCGAGGAAGGGCTCCCCGGCAAGGAACCTCACCGAGGAGCCGGCCCGCGCAGGTAATCCCTTCGCTTCATCCTTCCCTTGGACCTTTCTTTTTCTGAATTTCTTCTTTTTGGATATTTGCTTGACTGTTTGTCTTGTCTTTTCCTCCATCAGACCTGTCCGTAGCCGAGCCAATGGAGACGGAGGTCGTCGTTGAGGACGCCGCCGTTGCCGAGGAGACGGTTGGCGTGGACGATCCCGCTGGCGCTGAGGCCGCCGAGGCTGCCGCCGCAGCAGCAGGCGAAGGGGCTGGCGGCCGCACTGACGGCCCCGAGGCCGCAGGAGCGTCGGGCGCTACGCCGACCGCCGAGCCCTCCGCAGCCCCCAGCTCCGACGAGGCCGAGCCAAGCGCCTACCTAAAGGCCGGCGACAACGTCTTCATCCAGCTCTCGTGGGCGTCCATGTCCAGGGCGCCAGTCGAGGGAGAGGTCTTCGACGGAGAGGTTCTCGCCTCTGCTGGGCTGAAGCTTGTGGACGCGCCAGGCAGCAGTAGCAGCAGCGAGCCCGAAGAGGAGCGGCTGCTGCGGAAGTTGCTGGCGCTTTATCGCGCCCGGCAAGCCAAGCTGGAGTCCCGTGAGGCTCTGGCCGCCAAGGCGGGAGTTGACTTGGAGAAACGCGCAGAGGAGCTCCGGGCCACCAACCAAGCAGCTCTCCGATCTTTGGCGGAGGAGCGGGAGCAGCTTGCCGAGGCGCAGCAGGCCTTCATCCTTGAAAAGGCAGAAGTGGAGGAGCAGCAGCGGCTTGCCGCCGAGGAGTTATCCAAGCGAGAAGGCGAGCTGTCGCAGCGGAAGGTCGACCTCGACAGCCACGAGGACGAGCTTGCCGCGCGCGAGCAGTCACTTGGCGGAGCTCTCCAAGAAGCGAAGGATGCTGCCACGGCCACCGAGACCGCGAAGAGGGAGTTGGAGGAGAGGGTGGCGCAGCTGGAGGCCAACCTGAAGACGAGCGGCGAGGAGTTTGCCGCACTCAAGCTTGAGAGGGAGAAGGACGCCCACAGCCACTCCGAGCTGCAGGTCCGCCTCTCCGAGAAGGGCAAGGAGCTCGCCGTCACCAAGGACTCCATCGCCGACCTCGAGCTGAAGCTGGCCACCCTAACCCAGGTGTTGGACGGTGCCAAGGAGCGGGAGGCGGCCCTGAAGGAGGAGATCAGGGCCGAGAAGGCGCTGCTGGACAGCGCCGCCATCTCCCAGAACAATTTTAGGCAGACCGTCGAGCTCTGGACGGAAGGCCTTGTCAACGCCCCCGCGGACATCGACAAGGAGCTGGCGCAACTGGGGGCGGAGTATCTCGGGTACTCCACCGACGAGAGCCTCCACCCCAGCCCCAAGCTTACTCTATTCTTCACGGGTGTGGCGACGGCCCTCCAACAACTCCGGGAGAAGATCCCAAAGCAGCTGGCGAACGAGTCGCGCAGGCTCTGCGCGGGGGCCCTCCAAAAGGTGCAGATGAAGGTAGCCTTCCGCAACCCAGGCCTCAACCTCACCAACGTCCTCAGGACCTTGCCGCCGGACGCTGATCAGGAGGCGCTCAAGGCCCTTGTCGCACCCATTGTGGACAAGGTGGGCGGCATCAAGAGGGTTGAGGGCGACCGCGCGGACTAAGCTGCTTATTTTCTTCTTCCCTTGTCGCTGCCAACCATGCTATGAACAATAGTCTATTAGAACTGCGACTAGTTGCTTTGTAATATAACTTTATTATGGGTAGTTAATGCAATGTTATTTCCTCTACTTGATTCCTTTGCTTTGTATGTTTCTTCCCTACGCTTTTAGGGAACTTGCCGGCGTAGGCACCTTTGCCGCGAGCGCTGAGTGCGGGACTTCAGCAGCCTGCTGGCGGTGCCTTTGCCGACAAGAAACCTTGTCGCAACTAGTCGCAACACACTTAGGTTGTTGAGCGAACTCGAAAACGAAGTAAGGGCGCAACACTAGTCGCAGCACACTTAAGTCGTTGAGCGTGCTCGAAACAAAGTAAGGGCGCGGCTAGCCACGAGTTGGTTCCTCCGCGCACAGGTTTTCCATACAAAGTACGGTCGTTCAAGGAAGATGACTTAAAAATTTAAAAATTTGATTGCTCAAACTTTGGCAGCTTAGCTTTTGTGTTGTTTGCTTCCCGGCAAGGCAAGGCTTTCTTGAACGGCGCTTGGTCCATACCACTGTCTTCCTTCCCCCCC
>LR738710.1:933897809-933919755 GCA_902687465.1 Secale cereale
CCTCCCCCCCCCCCCCCCGGCAAACTTGTGCGCGAGGGAACCTTCTTCTGCTTGAGAAAAAAGATAGAAGAGAGAATACAGGTATGGAGCCTTTGGGCTCGTTATTGCTTACCGCGGCAGGTGCTGCACAAAGTATCAGATAGTACATGCAAAAGACAAAGGAGCATGGAATGACAAGACGTGCGGGGCACACAAGCTTTACTGATGCACGGGGTCTGCGCCCGGCTTCGTACAAAGGATTACATGCAACAGCGGCAAGACTTGTACAAAAGGTGGTTGCCGGAGCGGATCACGGCAACCGCGCCTTATGGGTAAAACTTACGAAGATGCTCGATGTTCCAGGAGCTGCTCACCGGAAATCCATCTTCGGTCTCTAGGCGGACAGCGCCAGGCCTAGTGACTCGTTTCACCCGATAAGGGCCTTCCCACTTCGGCGTCAACTTGTTGGAATTCTTGGCGGACTGAACGCGCCGAAGAACAAGGTCGCCTTCCTCGAGACTTCTGGCGTTAACTTTGCGGCTATGGTAGCGGCGCAAAGCTTGCTGGTAGCGAGCAGCTTGTACAGCAGCCTGAAGACGGTCTTCCTCAAGGAGCAGCGCGTCATCTTGTCGCAGCTGCTCTTGCTCGAGCTCATCATAAGCGAGCACTCGAGGCGACCCGTATGCGAGTTCCGTGGGGAGAACTGCCTCTGCTCCATAGACAAGAGCGAAAGGTGTCTGTCCAGTGGCTCGATTTGGAGTCGTCCTGATCGACCAAAGAACCACCAGCAGCTCCTCGATCCAGTTTCTTCCGCACTTGTGCAGCCTGTCGAAAGTTCTTGTCTTGAGGCCGCGCGGCACTTCAGCATTTGCCCTCTCCGCTTGACCGTTGCTTCTCAGGTGAGCAACAGAAGCGAAGCAGACCTTGGCGCCAAGATCTTGGACGTACTGCATGAAGGTGCGGCTCGTGAATTGCGTACCGTTGTCGGTGATGATCCTGTTAGGGATCCCGAAACGGCAAACAATCGACCTGAAGAACTTGACTGATGACTGTGCGGTCACCTTTCTCACTGGTTCCACTTCCGGCCACTTTGTGAACTTGTCGATGGCAACGTACAAGTACTCAAAGCCCCCGGCTGCGCGGGGAAAGGGGCCGAGGATGTCGAGCCCCCAGACCGAAAATGGCCAGGATAAAGGGATCGTCTGGAGAGCTTGAGCTGGCTAGTGTATCTGCTTGGAATGGAACTGGCACGCTTCACACTTGGTTACTTGTGCAGTTGCATCCTGGAGGGCTTCTGGCCAAAAGAAACCTTGCCGGAAATCCTTGCCGGCAAGTGCTCTTGCGCCAATGTGGTGGCCACATATGCCTCCATGTATCTCTGCCAACAGCTTCTGTCCATCTTCCCGGGGAATACACTTCAATTTCACACCGTTGAGTCTTCTTCTGTACAGTTCGTTGCCGACAAACTGGTACATACTTGACTGCCGGGCTACTCTTTCACCTTCTTCTTGCTCTTCGGGAATTTCTCCTGTCTGAAGGAAATGGACAGTCTGTTGTGCCCATGCTGGAGCTTGTGGCTCGACAACAAGGACTAAAGGCACATCTGCTGCTGCGGGAACGTCCGCTTCTACGACGAGAACTTGTGTCTCAGCCGGAGCGTGATGATCCCCGGCAAGCTTGTCGGAGCAAAACTTGTCGGGAGCTTCCGCTTCAACGGAACAGGTCCTGGGACCTGCCGGAGCGGATTGCTCCTCAGCATTCTTGGCATTGATCTTGGGAACCTTCTTGGCGGCGGCTTCGGGAAGCTCTGCCGGAAAATAGTCGCCAACAATCAACTTCCTCTTCTTGCTTTGCCCAGTCGAGTTTATCGAGGGGGGTCCCATACACCCCAACCGTGTTAGGAACGCATAATCAAGGAACATAACACCGGTTTATACGGTTCCTAACGGCATGAGTGGAACAAATCACCAAGCAAAAGGCTTAGCCTTCCACCCTTGCCAATATATAGATGATTTCATTTTAAGCATTATATAGTGTGTTATAACCCAACCAAACTTCAACATGAAGCAAGCATCTTCGATCTTCACCTGCAACTAGCAATGCTATAAGAAGGGCTGAGCGAAGCGTACTTAGCCAAGCAACGGTTTGCATAGGTAGGATGGTTAAACATGGCAATGGTTTACAAGTAGGAGGCTGACAAGAAGATCATGGGCATCGAGGCAAAACTATAGATCGAGACTACTAGCAATAGGCAAAGATAGTAATGTTATCGGGGTTCGGTCATCTTGCCTAAAGAGAAGTCGTTCGGATCGTAAGAAGGGTCCTCGTGCTCAACCTTGTTGGAAACCTCGTGCTCGAAGTCGAACTCAGACTCTGCTTCCGGCTCTAAACAAAACAATCACACCAAGCACCAATCAACAAGATGCAATGCGCACTCGGAAAAGATGAATGCATGATGGATGCACTAAGGATGCACACGGAGCACGGAAAATATCACTCAAGCAAATCACCTCAAAACATGATAACAATCTGATATTATTAATCTACACAGAAAATCAATCAAGTTTGATATAAGATTCGCTGAAATCGGAGTTACGGGCTAAAAGTTATGCCCGAAACAAGAAATGAGCGAAAGCTGAAAATTACAGCAACATAGCAACTTCGGAGCTCAAAATAATTGAGCTACAGCACTCAAATATCATGGAAAAGGACATTAACACAAACTAGATATATACTACAGCAACCAAGTCCAAAGGTGCACCCCCAACGGAGCCACGGATCAATAGCAATGATCTTGGACATATTGAACTTGACAATAAAATTCTGGCAGCAGAATTTTATTGAAACTTTGGAGCAAAAGATAAACATGCTACAGCCACTTAAAAAGATATGTGAGGACATGAATGGAAAGACGACAATATATACTACAAGGAACAATCAAGATCCACTCCAAAACTAACATGGTTTGTCCTAGAACATCACACGAACAAGGCATCGGAACGTTACAGATTTCAGACTTAGTGAAAAACCACTAAGTCCTAAAACAGCAATATCATCATGGCATCTAAAAGAGCATGTTTAAGTCACCTCGAAACTAAACATGGCAAGCGGTAAGCACCTCATCAAAATACACATGAAGGTGAGCCCGAAACACACAAGCTTGCATCATTGAGGTGAACACAACGATAGCAACGAGCTCAACAAGATGGCATTTCATAACAAGTGAAATAACATCACACGAACATGGCACTTTGCAATGATGATAACAAGGCAATAATAAATCTATCATGCAACCTATCACATACAACATGTAGATCATGGCAAGACGAACACGTGGACATGTCATTTGCATCATTCGGACAAACGAGCTAAAAGATATCACATGGCAAAGGTGGCATAAAAACATCACATAGCAGCAGTTTATAACATGATGCACTCTTGCAACAGCAAAACAAGCACCTAGATGACTTCTAACATGCATGACAACTACAGATAAAACGTAGAGCAAGTCTCCATGAACGTCTGGACATGCTACATGCGCGAAACGGAGCAACAGACAAAAAGTTAGAGCAGTTTGAAAACAGCATCAGCACATAACAGATCTGGGACTTAGAGGAGTGGGGAGTCAACCTTCTCAGGCAGATCTGGAGAAAAAAATCAGCAACGGGCCCGGAGGATCTGGCGGATCCGGGCGCGCGGGACCCGGCGGCGGCCCACGCGGCTGGAGGAGGAGGCCCGGCCTTCGGGCGGCGGCGAAGAGAGGCCGGCCCACGCGGCTGGACCCGGCGGTGGCCTGGTGCGGGAACCTGCGGTGCGGAGGGCGCGGCGCGGCCCGGCGGCGCGGCGCGGCCCGGAAGGAGGCGGCGGCCCACCCGAGCCGATGCGGGGCGAGGCCCGGCTGGGGCGCTAGCGAGGCGAGGGAGCGCCCGATCCTGGCGAGGAGGCGGCTGATCTGGCTGGGGGCGATGGGCCAGCGGCTCCGGCCCGAGAGGAGGCGAAGGTGGCCTGGAGGAGGCAACGTACGGGCCTCGGGCGGCGGTGGAGCATGCGGCCCGCTGCAGTGGCGATGGAGGGGCCCAGGCGCGACGGGGAAGTGGTCCCTGGGCCCTGGCGACGAAGTGGCCGAGGGGCCGACGAGGGAAGGCTGCGGCTGGCGCGGTCCTCGATCGATGCGGCCGTTGACCCTGGCGCCTGGTCGATCGGCCGATCGAAGAAAACGGCGGCGCAGCTGGTTTCCCTCGGGAGGAAGGCCAAGCACGGAAAGAAATGAGGGGGAGGGATCTAGAGGTAGGTGGAGGAAGGTAGGATGCCAAAAATGGACCTAGGGGGGTCTATAAATAGCAGATTTTAGGGTTAGGGGGGCTTTAGGTGTGCTAGGAGCCCTCCGATCGCGATCCGACGGATCCGATCGCGGGGGTAGTCTAGAAGGGCCTAGAAGAAGATAGAGGACTGCTGTAGGGGTGTTTCCGGGACACGAAGTGAAGGCACTTTGGACCCACACGAACAACGGATGGGATAGTCAACGGAGTCCAAACGAGACGAGATTTGAGAGGCGGGTTGCACACAACAAAACAACAACACACACAACAACCTCGCGGCACACCGGTAACGTTAAACGCCCGAACAACAAAGTAGGCCTACGGGACGTCACGGACACGTGAGGGAGCTCCGGAACGCGAAACGGACAACGGGAAGGAACG
This sequence comes from Secale cereale, assembly GCA_902687465.1. Classification (NCBI taxonomy): domain Eukaryota; kingdom Viridiplantae; phylum Streptophyta; class Magnoliopsida; order Poales; family Poaceae; genus Secale; species Secale cereale. The sequence goes on from LR738710.1 coordinate 933,902,489, forward strand.
CGTGGAACCGGATGCAACCGACGACACAAATGCAATGCGATGCACATGTCTACATGATATGAATGAATGCCACACACTCACACAACACACGACGAAAACCCGAGAGGCAAAGAACCCGGAATGGAAATAGATGAAGCCGGAGATATATTATATGCCCAAAAGGGAAAGTATTACATCCGGGGCATTACAAACTCTCCTCTACTACAAAAAGATCTCGTCCCGAGATCTAGGACTGGAAAAAGGAAGGGTACTCGGAACGAAGATGATCTTCTCGTTCCCAGGTAGCTTCACGGTCGGTGTGATGTGACCACTTGACTTTAAGAAACTTGATGGACTTGTTCGGGTCTTGCGTTCGGTTTCTTCGAGAATTGCAACGGGATGCTCTCGGTAGGACAGGTCTTGTTGAAGATCAATCTCTTCAAACGGAATCATGCGCTCAGGTGCCTTGAAGCATTTGCGAAGTTGAGACACATGGAAGACATCATGAACATTTGCGAAGTTGGTAGGGAGCTCAAGTTGATAGGCTAGGTCGCCTCTTTTGCCAAGAATCTTAAAAGGCCCGACGTATCTAGGAGCAAGTTTTCCTTTGATACCGAATCTTTGGGTTCCTTTCATCGGAGACACACGGAGATAGACATGATCATCGATGTTGAATGCCAAATCCCGATGCTTGCCGTCATAGTAGCTCTTCTGACGCGACTGAGCGGCCTTGAGATTCTCACGTATGACTTTGCACATTTCTTCGGCTTCTGAGATCAAGTCATTGCCAAGAAGTTGGCGTTCGCCTGTTTCAGACCAGTTGAGAGGGGTACGGCACTTTCTGCCATAGAGAATTTCAAATGGTGCTTTGCCTGCACTTGCTTGAAAGTTGTTGTTGTAAGAGAACTCGGCAAATGGAAGGCAGTCTTCCCATTTCATGCCAAAGGAGATGACACAGGCTCTGAGCATGTCTTCTAGAATCTGATTCACACGCTCGACTTGACCACTAGTCTGAGGGTGAAATGCAGTGCTGAACCTGATCTTAGTGCCCATGGCGGACTGAAAGGAGTCCCAGAACCTTGATGTGAACAAGCTTCCACGGTCTGAGGATATAACTTGAGGAATGCCATGTAGGGACACAATTCTGGAAGTGTACAGCTCTGCAAGTTGAGCTGCATTGATTGATTCTTTGACTGGAAGAAAGTGAGCGACTTTGGTAAGCTTGTCAATCACCACAAAGATAGCATCATTTCCTCGCTTGGATTTAGGAAAGCCAGTGACGAAGTCCATTTCAATGTGGTCGAACTTCCACTCGGGAATAGGAAGAGGTTGGAGAAGACCGGCTGGACGTTGATGTTCTGCTTTCACTCTTCTGCAAACATCACATTCATTCACGAATTGGGCAATATCCCTTTTCATGCGTGTCCACCAGTAAGATTGCTTGAGATCTTGATACATCTTGGAACTGCCAGGATGAATGGAAAGGAGAGAAGCATGAGCTTCTTCCATTATGAGCTTCCTGAGATCACCTTTGGGAACCACGAGTCTGTCCTCGAAGAACAAGGTATCTCTCTCATCAACACGGAAGCACTTGTATTTTGGAGTGCCCTTTGCAATCCCATGTTTCACTTTCTTCACCATGGTATCACTGAGCTGGGCCTCACGGACTTGATCTTCCAAGGTAGGAGCAATTTGGAGATTTGCAAGAAAACCCTGCGGAACAACTTGAAGGTTGAGTTTCCTGAATGCTTCACAAAGCTCAGGCTGGTACGGTTTGATAAGAAGGCTGTTGCAATATGCCTTTCTGCTCAAAGCATCTGCAATCACATTCGCCTTGCCAGGAGTGTATTCGATGCTGGGATTGTACTCTTGGATCATTTCAACCCAACGAGTCTAACGGAGGTTCAGATGCGGCTGTGTGAAGATGTACTTCAAGCTCTTGTGATCAGTGAAGATGTCGACCTTTCTGCCCAACAACAGATGTCTCCACGTAATCAGAGCATGTACCACAGCTGCTAGCTCGAGATCATGTGTGGGATAGTTCTTCTCACTTGGCTTTAGCTGACGAGAAGTGTATGCCACAATTCTCTTATCTTGCATAAGCACACCACCAAGACCTTGAAGAGAAGCATCACAGAATACTTCATAGGGCTTGGATTCATCTGGAGGAGTCAGAACTGGAGCAGAGACAAGCTTATCTTTGAGGGTTTTGAATGCCACTTCACACTCTGGAGACCAAAAGTATTTGACATTCTTCTGAAGCAAGTTGGAAAGAGGCTTGGCAATCTTGGAGAAGTTCTCAACAAACCTTCTGCAATAGCTGGCAAGACCCAGAAAACTGCGGAGCTGCTTGACGTTCTGAGGAGCTTCCCAGTTGACAATTGCTTCAACTTTCTCGGGATTAACCGCAATACCGTCAGCTGAGATGATGTGGCCCAGGTACAAAACCTTATTGAGCCAAAACTCGCACTTGGAGAACTTGGCATAGAATTTATGCTCTCGGAGTCGATCAAGAACTAGACGCAAGTGCTTTTCGTGATCTTCTTCATTCTTGGAAAACACCAGAATATCATCCAGATACACAAGCACAAACTCTCCAGTATAGGGGTTGAAGATGTAATGCATCATCCTTGAAAAGGTAGGAGGAGCATTGGTGAGACCGAAGGACATGACGGTATACTCGTATGAACCGTAGCTCGTTCTGAAGGCCGTCTTGGGGATGTCTTCCTCGCGAATGCGAATTTGATGATAGCCCATTCGGAGGTCAAGCTTAGAGAACACTTTAGCTCCTTTGAGCTGCTCAAAGAGTTCGTTGATGTTGGGGAGCGGATACTTGTTCTTAATCGTCTTCTTGTTCAATGGCCGGTAGTCAACACAGAGTCGCTCCGTGCCATCTTTCTTCTTGACAAATAAGACACCATAGCCCCACGGAGACGTACTCGGTCTGATGAGACCCATACTCTCCTGCTTATCAAGCTGCTTCTTTAATTCCTTCAATTCATCCGGAGAGAGCTTGTACGAACGCCGGCATGCTGGCTCAGTACCCGGCTCGAGTTCAATGACAAACTCCACCTGACGGTGTGGAGGCATGCCTGGAAGTTCTTCAGGAAAGACGTCTTGATATTCGTTCACCATCGGAATTTGAGATATGGCATTAATTTCGCCCTTATCATTAAGAGAGAAAAGCCGAATAGTGTTATCCCTGGAGGCGAAGATAATCACATCTTCATCAGAATGAGTCATCTTGACTTCCTTCTGTGCACAATCAATGTGAGCATCATGCTGAGAAAGCCAATCCATTCCGAGGATGAGGTCGATGTCAGAATTACCAAGAATCACCGGAGAAGCCAAAAATCGATAATCACCCATGCGAATAGAAACATCCGGAGCATATAATCTAGAAGTCATGCATCTTCCCGGAGAAATCACTTGCAACTCCTTTGGCAAGGCCATGGTGCCCACATTATACTTGGATGCAAATGGGAATGACATGAAAGAATGTGAAGCACCCGAATCAAATAACACTTTAGCAGGAAAAGAGTTCACTGGAAGGTTACCCAAAATGACATCAGAGGAATTCTCCGCTTGCGCTGCATTCATCAGATTGACCCTTGCTGCCTTTGGATCATGCCTGACAATAGCTGAACTCATAGGTGGAGGAGGTGGAAGACGCTTCGGATTCGGACATCTGTTGGCATAGTGACCTTTCTGAGTGCATTTGTTGCAAGTCACTTCTGAGAGAGGACGGAAATGAGAACCACTTGACTTGGAGCCTTGAGACTGAAACTGCTTCTTCGACTGGTTGCTCGGGTTGGGTGGGTGGGAGAAACCACGACCACTAGAGTTCTTGTAGTTGGAGTTGTTGGAGTTGTTGGAGTTGTTGTATGGAGCTCGAATCACTGGAGGAGGAGGAAGCCAGAATTTCTGATGCTTCGAGACCATCTGAGACGATGAGGAAGAGTGAACGGCATCTCGAATTCTCTTCTTAGAAGCCTCCATCTTAAGCTGAGCTGCTTCTTGTTTCAAAGCCTTGTTATAGAACTTGTCGAATTCATCGGGCTCGAACAAGGTGAGAGCAAGCTGAAGTTCATCTTTGAGACCTCCACGGAACTGGTAGATTTTACTCTTGGCATCAGGAATGTCTTGCTTAGCATAACGAGCGAGGTTTTGGAACTTGACATTATACTGATAGACTGTCATGGAGCCCTGCTTCAGGTTGCGGAATTGCTCACGCATACCCTCGATGACACTTGTAGGAATGTGGTGCGAGCGGAAATCCTTGCAGAAATTCTCCCAAGAGATCACTTGACCCGGCCTGGAGTCTTTGTACTGCTGCCACCAGTCAGCTGCTTGATCTTTCAGTTGGAAGGCTGCAAACTTCACATAATCATCTTCCTTCACGTTACTGCACTCAAAATGCTTCTTTATGTCGGTTAACCAATCTTCAGCATCAATAGGGTCGACACAGTAACTGAAAGCTTTAGGATTGTTGGCCAAGAACTGGTTAAGAGTAGCATGGTGCTGCTGGTTGAAGAAGTTGCCTTGGTTCCCTGGAACACCCTGATTAGCTTGATTAGCTTGCATCATCTGCATCATCTGCATCATCAACTGGGTGTTCTTAGCTGTAGTCTGCATAATTGCTCTCCAAGCCTCAGGCGGAGGAGGAGGGGAAGGAGGATGTTCTGGAACCTCTTCCACCTCTGGGTTAGCGTTGGGCACCTTTTTCGGAGCCATCCTGTAAGAGATGACCACGAATCAGCAATTGATTGACAAAAGGAATAAGCTGAATCAATGGCATGAATTGCATCAAGTCTTCACAATAATCATTCGAACAATAGAACGAATGAAAACATCCGAACAAGAGGAACGGATGAAATTCTCAGTTAAATGATAACATCAATCTTCACGAGAAGCCACATAGGGGACAAAAGGATAAATTAAGAAAAACAACAAGGTATGGACGGGAACAAACACAAGAGAGGAGTTTCGTTCTAACATCTTTGTGCTGAAAGCATATGAACGCGTTACGAAAAGGTTTTGCAATCCCCGGATCAGCATAGCCAAGGACCCTTTAAGATGCAACTCCTGATAGTAACATCGGTCATATAACCACTTCACTCAATGTAGAACCCCGAACTCACTAACCTGCATTCGTTGGAAGAATGCCTACGATCTACTGGATAAACCCACCTATAGATTTCCGAAAGATTCCAGTTATGCAATCAGGTGTTGGGGATACACGGGAAGCACCGCGCAATCAACTCTAACCTACATCCAGGTGTATCCATCCTTCAACACATAACCAGTCTTTCTCGGAAACTGTGTACCTCGGACCTTCGAAAAGCATCCACTATAACAAGCTATGGCAATACTCCCGAACTACCTCCCCTGTACTGGGTGATGTCGGGGTTATCTTGCCACTGGCCGTATAGGGGAGATTTTCGATGTCGGCCGTCTTAAGTATTTAGTACTGCCGCGATATGCTTGTGACAACAATACCCCGAAGCTCAACTCCTCGGTAACAGGAGGCATCGAGAACAATATCCTTGTCACAAGAACATCGAAACAATCCCAGAATACTCGCGGGATTCCTAAAAAAAATTTGGTGCAATTTTTGAAGATAGGAGAGACAAGAGTAGTCGTCAGGAGTCCTCACCAGAGAGAAAGGGGATGAGAAGCAAAGAAATCCTACTCTCCGATATAATATAGGACTCAAAAAGTTTTCAGTGTGTGCCTAGACTCGACTGTCAACGATTCGATCAAACAGTGGGGGCTCCTAGGTCGGAGAAGGCTCTGAATACCAACTTGTAATGCCCAGGATGGAGTTATACCTCCTACGTGTCGAGGCACGACTTAAAGGCATAAATCCATCCTAGAATGATCTCAAGTTCGGTAATCTTTGCACATCTCATGTAAAAGAGGGGATAGTAAACAGAAAAAATAGTTGGCTTACACTCGCCACGTCACAGAATTACAATTCAAATCTCAATCATCATACATTAAGAATATCACAACCCTCTAAGGGCAAAAACCAAATGCAAGATACCAAACTTAAACAACATCCACAGGCGGATCGAATCCTAGTAAGAGTCTCCACTACTGATCATTCGGGTATCGCACATAGTATCGACTACGCTCCTCGTCGTACTCCCAATCCAGCTCGGTGCCATCACCTGGATAGCTCACAGCTGGACCTGCATCTGGTGTGTGAAGTAACTGTGAGCCACAGAGGACTCAGCAATCCCGTTCCCGGGTAACAAGACTATTTAAGCCTTTGGGAGAGGATAAAGGCTGAATAAAAGAATAAGTGTCTGCAGCAGCAACTAGCATCTAGCTTACGTAAGTGAGAGCGAGAAGAGAAGGCCTCGGCGAGAAGTGATCACGAAGTGATCCTAGCTACAAGCTCCACAAGCATAACCCTTCCGTGTTCAACTCCCGAATCCCTATTCGGAAATTGACAGTCACGGAACACACGCTGGTAGTGTATTAGAAACATTGTGTCAAGTTATCTACAACCGGAATTAACAAGCTCCCATCTGCCACATAACCGCGGGCACGGCTTTCGAAAGTTCAAACCCTGCAGGGGTGTTCCAACTTGACCCATTACAAGCCCACGATCCGCGGAGTCGCAACTCCAAAGTGGGAAGACCCGAGTATTCTTGGAATCCCGTGCTCAAGATATACCGAACTAAGGTAAGACTAATCCAGCAAATCCTCCCGGCGTGCCGACACCCTGATAGTAGCCGCGCGTATCTCGTCTCAGGCCACGACCGGATGAGACATCCTACGGGTTTTTACCAGACCTCGAGTTTCCTTGAGGTGGCCCCGCAGTCCGCTCATTTCGGACCAACACTCATGTGGAGCACTGGCCCGGGGTTGTTGATTAAGAAAAGGGTTTATAACTCCCTATGCAAGTTTAGTTTGTTATTAGGCAAATAGTACCAATGTTGGGACTTGCTGGAAAAGACTTAGCACTTAGCGGTTTATCGAGGGGGTCCCATACACCCCAACCGTGTTAGGAACGCATAATCAAGGAACATAACACCGGTTTATACGGTTCCTAACGGCATGAGTGGAACAAATCACCAAGCAAAAGGCTTAGCCTTCCACCCTTGCCAATATATAGATGATTTCATTTTAAGCATTATATAGTGTGTTATAACCCAACCAAACTTCAACATGAAGCAAGCATCTTCGATCTTCACCTGCAACTAGCAATGCTATAAGAAGGGCTGAGTGAAGCGTACTTAGCCAAGCAACGGTTTGCATAGGTAGGATGGTTAAACATGGCAATGGTTTACAAGTAGGAGGCTGACAAGAAGATCATGGGCATCGAGGCAAAACTATAGATTGAGACTACTAGCAATAGGCAAAGATAGTAATGTTATCGGGGTTCGGTCATCTTGCCTGAAGAGAAGTCGTTCGGATCGTAAGAAGGGTCCTCGTGCTCAACCTCGTTGGAAACCTCGTGCTCGAACTCGAACTCAGACTCTGCTTCCGGCTCTAAACAAAACAATCACACCAAGCACCAATCAACAAGATGCAATGCGCACTCGGAAAAGATGAATGCATGATGGATGCACTAAGGATGCACACGGAGCACGAAAAATATCACTCAAGCAAATCACCTCAAAACATGATAACAATCTGATATTATTAATCTACACAGAAAATCAATCAAGTTTGATATAAGATTTGCTGAAATCGGAGTTACGGGCTAAAAGTTATGCCCGAAACAAGAAATGAGCGAAAGCTGAAAATTACAGCAACATAGCAACTTCGGAGCTCAAAATAATTGAGCTACAGCACTCAAATATCATGGCAAAGGACATGAACACAAACTAGATATATACTACAGCAACTAAGTCCAAAGGTGCACCCCCAACGGAGCCACGGATCAATAGCAATGATCTTGGACATATTGAACTTGACAATAAAATTCTGGCAGCAGAATTTTATTGAAACTTTGGAGCAAAAGATAAACATGCTACAGCCACTTAAAAAGACATGTGAGGACATGAATGGAAATACGACAATATATACTACAAGGAACAATCAAGATCCACTCCAAAACTAACATGGTTTGTCCTAGAACATCACACGAACAAGGCATCGGAACGTTACAGATTTCAGACTTAGTGAAAAACCACTAAGTCCTAAAACAGCAATATCATCATGGCATCTAAAAGAGCATGTTTAAGTCACCTCGAAACTAAACATGGCAAGCGGTAAGAACCTCATCAAAATACACATGAAGGTGAGCCCGAAACACACAAGCTTGCATCATTGAGGTGAACACAACGATAGCAACGAGCTCAACAAGATGGCATTTCATAACAAGTGAAATAACATCACACGAACATGGCACTTTGCAACGATGATAACAAGGCAATAATAAATCTATCATGCAACCTATCACATACAACATGTAGATCATGGCAAGACGAACACGTGGACATGTCATTTGCATCATTCGGACAAACGAGCTAAAAGATATCACATGGCAAAGGTGGCATAAAAACATCACATAGCAGCAGTTTATAACATGATGCACTCTTGCAACAGAAAAACAAGCACCTAGATGACTTCTAACATGCATGACAACTACAGATAAAACGTAGAGCAAGTCTCCACGAACGTCTGGACATGCTACATGCGCGAAACGGAGCAACACACAAAAAGTTAGAGCAGTTTGAAAACAGCATCAGCACATAACAGATCTGGGACTTAGAGGAGTGGGGAGTCAACCTTCTCAGGCAGATCTGGAGAAAAAAATCAGCAACGGGCCCGGAGGATCTGGCGGATCCGGGCGCGCGGGACCCGGCGGCGGCCCACGCGGCTGGAGGAGGAGGCCCGGCCTTCGGGCGGCGGCAAAGAGAGGCCGGCCCACGCGGCTGGACCCGGAGGGCGCGGCGCGGCCCGGCGGCGCGGCGCGGCCCGGAAGGAGGCGGCGGCCCACCCGAGCCGATGCGGGGCGAGGCCCGGCTGGGGCGCTAGCGAGGCGAGGGAGCGCCCGATCCTGGCGAGGAGGCGGCTGATCTGGCTGGGGGCGATGGGCCAGCGGCTCCGGCCCGAGAGGAGGCGAAGTTGGCCTGGAGGAGGCAACGTACGGGCCTCGGGCGGCGGTGGAGCATGCGGCCCGCTGCGGTGGCGATGGAGGGGCCCAGGCGTGACGGGTAAGTGGTCCCTGGGCCCTGGCGACGAAGTGGCCGAGGGGCCGACGAGGGAAGGTTGCGGCTGGCGCGGTCCTCGATCGATGCGGCCGTTGACCCTAGCGCCTGGTCGATCGGCCGATCGAAGAAAACGGCGGCGCAGCTGGTTTCCCTCGGGAGGAAGGCCAAGCACGGAAAGAAATGAGGGGGAGGGATCTAGAGGTAGGTGGAGGAAGGTAGGATGCCAAAAATGGACCTAGGGGGGTCTATAAATAGCAGATTTTAGTGTTAGGGGGGCTTTAGGTGTGCTAGGAGCCCTCCGATCGCGATCCGACGGATCCGATCGCGGGGGTAGTCTAGAAGGGCCTAGAAGAAGATAGAGGACTACTGTAGGGGTGTTTCCGGGACACGAAGTGAAGGCACTTTGGACCCACACGAACAACGGATGGGATAGTCAACGGAGTCCAAACGAGACGAGATTTGAGAGGCGGGTTGCACACAACAAAACAACAACACACACAACAACCTCGCGGCACACCGGTAACGTTAAACGCCCGAACAACAAAGTAGGCCTACGGGACGTCACGGACACGTGAGGGAGCTCCGGAACGCGAAACGGACAACGGGAAGGAACGCGTGGAACCGGATGCAACCGACAACACAAATGCAATGCGATGCACATGTCTACATGATATGAATGAATGCCACACACTCACACAACACACAACGAAAACCCGAAAGGCAAAGAACCCGGAATGGAAATAGATGAAGCCGGAGATATATTATATGCCCAAAAGGGAAAGTATTACATCCGGGGCATTACATGGTGCTTCGGAACAACGAACCTTAGCAACGGTGCGCAGTTAGGGGGAACACAATTCTTGAAATTTTAGTGAGAGATCATCTTATTCACTACCGTCGTTCTAAGCAAATAAGATGTAAAACATGATAAACATCACATGCAATCAAATAGTGACATGATATGGCCAATATCATTTTGCTCCTTTTGATCTTCATCTTCGGGGCTCCATGATCATCATCGTCACCGGCATGACACCATGATCTCCATCATCATGATCTCCATCATCGTGTCTTCATGAAGTCGTCTCGCCAAACAATACTTCTACTACTATGGCTAACGTTTAGCAATAAAGTAAAGTAATTACATGGCGTTATTCAGTGACACGCAGGTCATACAATAAATAAGACAACTCCTATGGCTCCTGCCGGTTGTCATTCTCATCGACATGCAAGTCGTGATTCCTATTACAAGAACATGATCAATCTCATACATCACATATATATCATTCATCACATCCTTTTGGCCATATCACATCACACGGCACATGCTGCAAGAACAAGTTAGACGTCCTCTAATTGTTGTTGCAAGTTTTTTTTTACGTGGCTGCTAAAGGTTTCTAGCAAGAACGTTTCTTACCTACGCCAAAACCACAACGTGATATGCCAATTTCTATTTACCCTTCATAAGGACCCTTTTCATCGAATCCGATCCGACTAAAGTGGGAGAGACAGACACCCGCTAGCCACCTTATGCAACTAGTGCATGTCAGTCGGTGGAACCTGTCTCACGTAAGAGTACGTGTAAGGTCGGTCCGGGCCGCTTCATCCCACGATGCCGCCGAATCAAGATAAGACTAGTAACGGCAAGAGAATTGACATGATCTACGCCCATAACTACTTTGTGTTCTACTCGTGCAAGATACTACGCATAAACCTAGCTCATGATGCCACTGTTGGGGATCGTAGCAGAAAATCAAAAAATTTCCTACGCATCACCAAGATCTATCTATGGAGTAATCTAGCAACGAGGGGAAGGTGAGTGCATCTACGTACCCTTGTAGATCGCGATGCGGAAGCGTTGCAAGAACGCGGATGAAGGAGTTGTACTCGCTGCGATTCAGATCGCGATTGATTCCGATCTAAGCGCCGAACAACGGCGCCTCCGCGTTCAACACACGTGCAGCCCGGTGACGTCTCCCACGTCTTGATCCAGCAAGGAGAGAGGGAGAGGTTGGGGAAGACTCCATCCAACAGCAGCATGACGGTGTGGTGGTGGTGTAGGAGCGCGGGACTCCAGCAGGGCTTCGCCAAGCGCTGCGGGAGACGAGGAGGGAGAGAGGTAGGGCTGCGCCAAGCGACAGAGGTCAAAATGTGTTATGGGCAGCCCCAAACCTCACATATATATAAGGGGAAGGGGGGGCTGCGCCCCCTTTAGGGTTTCCCACCCCTAGGGGTGCGGCCAGCCCTAGATCCCATCTAGGGGGGCGGCCAAGGGGGAGAGAGGGGGAGGCGCACCACTATGTGGGCCTTAGGCCCATCTGAGCCTAGGGTTTCTCCCCTTTTCCTTCTCTCTTTGCCTTGGGCCTGGTTAGGGGGGCGCACCAGCCCACCTGGGGCTGGTCCCCTCCCACACTTGGCCCACGCAGCCTTCTGGGGCCGGTGGCCCCACCCGGTGGACCCCAGGGACTCTCCCGGTGGTCCTGATACGCTACCGATAGCGCCCGAAACTTTTCCGGTGACCAAAACGGGACTTCCCATATATGAATCTTTACCTTCGGACCATTCCGGAACTCCTCGTGACGTCTGGGATCTCATCCGGGACTCCGAACAACATTCGGTAACCGCGTACATACTTTCCCTATAACCCTAGCGTCATCGAACCTTAAGTGTGTAGACCCTACGGGTTCGGGAACCATGTAGACATGACCGAGACAACTCTCCGGCCAATAACCAACAGCGGGATCTGGGATCTGGATACCCATGTTGGCTCCCACATGTTCCATGATGATCTCATCGGATGAACCACGATGTCAAGGATTCAATCAATCCCGTATACGATTCCCTTTGTCTATCGGTATAGCACTTGCCCGAGATTCGATCGTCGGTATACCGATACCTTGCTCAATCTCGTTACCGGCAAGTCTCTTTACTCGTTCCGTAACACATCATCCCGTGATCAACTCCTTGATCACATATTGTGCACATTATGATGATGTCCTACCGAGTGGGCCCAGAGATACCTCTCCGTCATACGGAGTGACAAATCCCAGTCTCGATTCGTGCCAACCCAACAGACACTTTCGGAGATACCTGTAGTGCACCTTTATAGCCACCCAGTTACGTTGTGACGTTTGGTACACCCAAAGCATTCCTACGGTATCCGGGAGTTGCACAATCTCATGGTCTAAGGAAAAGATACTTGACATATAGAAAAGCTTTAGCATACGAACTATACGATCTGTGCTAGGCTTAGGATTGGGTCTTGTCCATCACATCATTCTCCTAATGATGTGATCCCGTTATCAACGACATCCAATGTCCATGGTCAGGAAACCGTAACCATCTAATGATCAACGAGCTAGTCATCTAGAGGCTTACTAGGGACATGGTGTCTGTCTATGTATCCACACATGCAACTGAGTTTCCTATCAATACAATTCTAGCATGGATAATAAACAATTATCATGAACAAGGAAATATAATAATAACCAATTTATTATTGCCTCTAGGGCATATTTCCAACATGCTGGCCTTGAGCGTCCCGAGATCCGCCAGCTTGACCTTGGCCCAGCAAGCGTATGGTACCTTGAGTACCACGTCGCTGCCGGTCCCGCGCTTCCTGAGATGGGCGCGGTGCATGTACAGACGCCGAGGCCTTGGAGTGCGCCCGGTCGTCCGTCTTGTCCTTGGACTTGGTGGCGCCGTTAGTTTCCTCGCCGACGTCCGTTCTTCCGCCGGCGTCTACTCCACCAGCCATTGGCTCCGGCGGTGATGGGACCGACGCGGACGGGCCTGCTACCTCCGAAGCTTTCTTCTTCGGCGGCATGTCAATGAAGACGTCGAAGATTTCGCTCGCGTGAACGCCGGATCAGGTTCACACAAACTCGACGCACCACCTACCTGGCGCGCCAAAGATGTCGGGGAAACTGATCGCCCACGAACACCTATGGGACCGGAGCCCCTTTTCGGTACGGCAGGGGGCGGAGGATGCACAAAGAGCGGATCGAGGCGAGCACACGAGCAGTTTACCCAGGTTCGGGCCGCACGGATGCGTAAAACCCTACTCCTTCTTTGGTGGTTGTATTGAGTTCTTGGCTCGGGAGCGTGGAGAGCTATTGTACGCTCTAACCACTAGCAAGACCGAGTATGAGAATGATCGATGTTCGGAACCCTTTCTACGTTGCGCATGGGCCTCCTTTTATAGGTCAAAGGGGTCACCGACAGGTGGCAACACAGATGGGGGTAAAAGGGTAAAAAGGGTGGTAGCTAGAACAGTGTTTGTACAGTGCACCGTACCTAACCCTGACGGCAGGGGACAAGGGCATTAAATGCCCGTCGCCGTCGCCCAAACAGTGCAAAAAGTGGCCGTCAGGGGCGCCACCGTCCGCCGCGACGGTAGCCTCGTCATCGCAGCTTGCCACCGTGTATCCCAGGCTGCACAGCCTTCCGCCACGTGCGCCTGGAAGGGTCCCAGGGCGACACGTGGGTGGATGTGCTGGAGCGCGGGTACTGAGTGGAAGCTTGCCGCGGCAAGTGCCTTGCCGCGGTTACTATCTTGTCGCGCCTGGAAGCTTGTCGCTCACCAGGCCTTGCCGGGACGCGTGGCGCGTTGCGGCAAGTTTCTTGAGATGCCTCGATCGGCCTTCCCGGCAAGCTCCTCTTGCCAGGGTCTCGTGCCTTGAGTGGTCTTGTACCTTGAGTGGCCTTCCCGGCAAGCTCCACTTGCCGGGGTCTTGTCTCCTTGACTTGGATACTTTGTTCTTGAATGGCTCCAAGGGAACCACATAGGATCTTGGCGGTCGCCTGCCTAGCCTTGTCGCGGGACGCTGCAACTGCCCGTGCACAAGTTCGGGATACTAAGGTACCCCTACTTTAGTACACCGACATGAAGCCACCTGGAACACCACAGCGTAATGGTGTGCCTGGACGTCATAATCGAACCTTATGAGATATGGTGCGATCTATGATGTCTCTTCCCGATCTACCGCTATTATTTTGAGGTTATGCATTAGAGACAGTTGCACTCACTTTAGAGAGGGCACCATCTAAGTCTGTTGAGACGACGCCGTATGAACTATGGTTTGGCAAGAAACCAAAGTTGTCGTTTCTTAATGTTTGGGGCTGCGATGCTTATGGCTTCGGCCGGAAAAAGCTCGAACCCAAAGCGGACAAAATACATCTTCATAGGATACCCAAAGGTAATAGTTGGGTATACCTTCTATCTCAGATCCAAGGGCAAAAAATGTTTGTCGTTAAGAACGGGTCCTTTCTCGAGAAGGAGTTTCTCTCGAAAGATTTGAGTGGGAGGAAGATAGAACTTGATGAGGTTGTCGAACCCTCACTTCAACCGGAGAGTAGTGCAACACAGAAAGATGTTTCTGTGGAACCTACGACTGTTGAAGAGGAAACTAATGATAGTGATCATGAAGCTCTAGATCAAGTTGCTATCGAACCTCGTAGGACGATAAGGATATGTACTACTCCTGAGTGGTACGATGATTCTATCTTAGATGTCATGTTGTTTGGACAACAATGAACCTACGAACTTTGGAGAAGCGATGGTGGGCCCATATTCCGACAAATGGTTAGAAGCCGAGAAATCCGAGATAGGATCCATGTTCTAAACAAAGTATGGACTTTGGTGGACTTGCCCGATGACCGGCAAGCCATTGAGATAAATGGATTTTAAGAAGAAGACGGACGTGGACGGTAATGTCACCGTCTATGAAGCTCGACTTGTGGCGAAGAGTTTTTCACAAGTTCAAGGAGTTGACTACAATGAGATTTTCTCACCCGTAGCGATGCTTAAGTCCATCGGAATCATGTTAGCATTAGCTGCATTTATGAAATCTGGCAGATGGATGACAAAACAAGTTTCCTTACCAGTTCTCGTAAGGAAAGGTTGTATGTGATACAATCAGAAAGGTTTTGTCGATCCTAAGGATGCTAAAAGGTATGCTAGCTCCAGCGATCCTTCCATGGACTAGAGCAAGCATCTCGGAGTCGGAATATACGCTTTGATGGAGTGATCAAAGTTTTTGGGTATACAAAGTTTGTTAGAAACTTGTATTTACAATAAAGTGAGTGGGAGCACTACAACATTTCTGATAAGTATATGTGAATGACATATTGTTGATCCGAAATGACGTAGAATTTCTGGAAAGCGTAAAGGGTTGTTTGAAAGGAGTTTTTCAAAGGAAGACCTGGATAAAGCTGCTTATATAATTGGGCATCAAGATCTATAGAGATAGATCAAGACGCCTGATGATACTTTCAAAAGAACACACACCTTTGACATGATTTTGAAGGAGTTCAATAGAGATCAGTCAAAGAAGGAGTTCTTACCCGAGTTGTAAGGTGTGAAGTTGAGTAAGACTTAAAGCTTGACCGCGGAAGAAGGAAGAGGAAGGACGAAGGTTGTCCCCTATGCTTTTGTCATAGGCTCTATACGGTATGCCATGCTCAGTACCGCACCTGATGTGTGCCTTGCCACATGTCTGGCAAGAGGGTACAAAGGTGATCCAGGAGTAGATCACTAGATAGTGGTCAAAATTATCCTTAGAGAAATAAGGAAATGTTTCTCGGTTATGAAGGTGATAAAGAGTTCGACGTAAAGAGTTACGTCAATGCAAGCTTAACACCTATCCGGATAACTCTGAGTGGAGATACCGGATACGTATAATGGAGCAACAGTTTGGAATAGCTCCAAGTGGAACGTGGTAGCAGCATCTACGATATGACATAAAGTTTTGCGAAGTACATAGGGATCTGAATGTTGCAGACCCGTTGACTACAACCTCTCTCACAAGCATAACATGATCAAACCCAGAACTCATTGAGTGTTAATCACATATTGATGTGAACTAGATTACTGACTCTAGTAAACTCTTTGGATGTTAGTCACATGGCGATGTGACCTGTGAGTGTTATTCACATGGCGATGTGAACTAGATTATTGACTCTAGTGCAAGTGGGAGACTGTTGGAAATATGCCCTAGAGGCAATAATAAATTGGTTATTATTATATTTCCTTGTTCATGATGATTGTTTATTATCCATGCTAGAATTGTATTGATAGGAAACTCAGATACATGTGTGGATACATAGACAAACACCATGTCCCTAGTAAGCCTCTAGATGACTAGCTCGTTCATCAATATATGGTTACGGTTTCCTGACCATGGACATTGGATGTCGTTGATAACGGGATCACATCATTAGGAGAATGATGTGATGGACAAGACCCAATCCTAAGCCTAGCACAGATCGTGTAGTTCGTATGCTAAAGCTTTTCTATATGTCAAGTATCTTTTCCTTAGACCATGAGATTGTGCAACTCCCGGATACCGTAGGAATGCTTTGGGTGTACCAAACGTCACAACGTAACTGGGTGGCTATAATGGTGCACTACAGGTATCTCCGAAAGTGTCTGTTGGGATGGCACGAATCGACACTGGGATTTGTCACTCCGTATGACAGAGAGGTATCTCTGGGCCCACTCGGTAGGACATCATCATAATGTGCCCAATGTGATCAAGGAGTTGATCACGGGATGATGTGTTACAGAACGAGTAAAGAGACTTGCTGGTAACGAGATTGAACGAGGTATCGGGATACCGACGATCGAATCTCGGGCAAGTACTGTACCGATAGACAAAGGAAATTATATACGGGATTGATTGAATCCTTGACATCGTGGTTCATCCGATGAGATCATCGTGGAACATGTGGGAGCCAACATGGGTATCCAGATCCCGCTGTTGGTTATTGGGCGGAGAGTTGTCTCCGTCATGTCTGCATGGTTCCCGAGCCCGTAGGGTCTACACACTTAAGTTTCGATGACGCTAGGATTATAGGGAAAGTATGTACGCTGTTACCGAATGTTGTTCGGAGTCCCGGATGAGATCCCGGACGTCACGAGGAGTTCCGGAATGGTCCGGAGGTAAAGATTCATATATGGGAAGTCCCGTTTTGGTCACCGGAAAAGTTTCGGGCGCTATCGGTAGCGTACCGGGACCACCGGGAGGGTCCCGGGGGTTCACCGGGTGGGGCCACCAGCCCCGGAGGCATACGTGGGCCAAGTGTGGGAGGGGACCAGCCCCAGGTGGGCTGGTG
>LR738710.1:933926475-933942854 GCA_902687465.1 Secale cereale
CCCCCCCCTCGTGTTGAAGTTATCGGGAGGGGTATATCGACGACGACAGACCCCCGCCCCCTCATGTCGAAGTTATCGGGGAGGGGGGTATATATCGACCCCCCACCCCCCTCATCATGCATATATAGCTACCACATACATATATACATTGAAAAAATACATATATGCAACAAAAACATTAATACACATGAACAAAAATTGATATAAAAAAATTATATATAGCCATATACATACATATACACATTATATATACATACATATATACATTATATATACATATGCTCTGAACATATATATAGCCATATACATACATATATACACATTATATATACATATGAAAAACAATTAATATAAAAAAGTGCCGGGGCGGCGCGGCGGCTCACAGTGGCTGGCGACGACGACGGCGACAGCGGGGGCGGGCCGCGGGCAGGGGCTCGGGCGCGGGGCAGGGGCCGGCGCGGCGACGGCGTGGTCGGGCGCTGGCGGCGGCGACGGGCGCGGGCGACGGCGATGATGGGCGCGGGCGACGGCGACGAGGGGCGCGGGCGATGGCGACGGCGACGAGGAGCAGGGCGTCTGCGTCGGCGAGGGCGAGGCGACGGCGACGGCGACGGCGGGGGCGGCGTCGGCGTCGAGGCAGCCTGGCGGCGTCGGCGTCGAGGCAGCCTGGCGGCGTCGGCGTCGAGGCAGCCTGGCGGCGTCGGCGTCGGGGCAGAGATGAGACTGAAATTTCCTAAGTGTAGCCTTATATAGTAATGCCTTTAGTCCCGGTTTGTGCCACAAACCGGGACTAAAGGTGGGCATTAGTCCCGGTTGGTGCCACCAACCGGGACCAAATGACTTTTTCAGCAGCCCGAAGGGCGGGAAGCGGTGGCCTTTGGTCCCGGTTGGTGCCACCAACCGGGACTAAAGGGGGGCATTGGTCCCGGTTGGTGCCATGAACCCGGACCAATAACCCCCTTTAGTCCCGGTTGGTGCCACCAACCGGGACCAAAGGCCCTGTGCTGGCGCGGGTGCGGTGGGATGTTTCGTCCCACCTCGCTAGTTGAGAGACCTCGGGTGTGGTTTATAAGCACTACTGCGCCAACCCACTCGAGCTCCTCTCAACTGCAGGCTTACGGGCCTAATTTGTACACTGTTATGCCTGTTGGGCCTGCTGGGCCTTTTGCGGGCCTGAATCCTAGCCCATGGTTGGGTTTCTACTCGTATTCAGGCCGTGCTGGCCCAGTAGGTGGCATTTTTTTTTCTTTTTTTCTATTTATTTTTTCTTTTCTACTTAGAACTAAATACTTATAGTTTTTTAGTGATTTCTTTTTTTTTAGGTCACAAAAATTATAAACTTTTTGTTAGTGCCATTAGCTTTAAAATTTGAATAGTTTAAATTTGAATTTTTTTAAATTTGTGTGAATCACTAGTTTATGAATAACTTTACTATAAAAATTGATTTTTGAGTCATTCTTTTTCCTGCTATTTAATATTATTATTTTTTATCATTATACTCAATTTGATAATTTTAGTTAGTCATAACAAATATTATAGGCATTTTTTTCTTTTTTGTTATTTATTTTTCCATTTCTACTTAGAACTAAATACTTATAGTTTTTTAGTGATTTCTTTTTTCTTTTAGGTCACAAAAAGTATAAACTTTCTGTTAGTGCCATTAGTTTTAATATTTGAATAGTTTAAATTTGAATTTTTTAAATTTTGTGTGAATCACAAGTTTGTGATTAACTTTACTAAAAAAATGAACATAGATGCACCTATAGAGAGAATTCAACCTAAGTTCATAATCAATTTCTATGAATTTCAGAGAAATTCATTATGAATTTAGGTCAAATTCTCTGTATAGGGGCATCTATTTTCACTTTGAGAGGAGCTCAACAAGGCAGAGAGGGACGGGCTTATAAACCGGTGTGGGCGCCCTTCGGTTGGCGAGGTGGGACTAACTCTGAGCGCAACAGGACCAACTGATGTGGGCGCCCTTCGGTCAGGACCTTCATACTGAGCAGGCATTCAAAGAAGATTTCTTTCTCTTCCTTCGTAAGAGCGTAGCTGGCAGGACCTTCATACTGGTTCGGAGGCATGCCGTCTTTTTCGTGCAAATGTTGCAGGTCCTCCCGTGCCTCCGGACCTTCATACACGCCCAAGAAGCCTAGCAGGTTCACGCAAAGGTTCTTCGTCACGTGCATCACGTCGACTGAAGAGCGGACCTCTAGGTCTTTCCAGTAGGGTAGGTCCCAAAATATAGATTTCTTCTTCCACATGGGTGCGTGTCCCTCGGCGTCATTCGGAACAACTAGTGCGTCGGGACCCTTTCCAAAGATTACGTGTAAATCATGGCGGGCTTCTTCCGGTGATCTGCCTCGCCTTTGAAATGCTTGCCTTTCTTTCGACATTGATGGTTGGTCGGAAGAAATCGATGATGGCCCAGGTACACATTCTTCCTGCATTTGTCCAGGTATATACTTTCAGTGTCATCTAAACAGTGCGTGCATGCGTGGTATCCTTTGTTTGTCTGTCCTGAAAGGTTACTGAGAGCGGGCCAATCATTGATGGTCATGAACAGCAACGCCTTTAGGTTAAATTCCTCCTGTCTGTGCTCATCCCACGCACGTACACCGTTTCCATTCCACAGCTGTAAAATTTCTTCACTAATGGCCTTAGGTACACATCAATGTCGTTGTCGGGTTGCTTAGGGCCTTGGATGAGAACTGGCATCATAATGAACTTCCGCTTCATGCACATCCAAGGAGGAAGGTTATACATACATAGAGTGACGGGCCAGGTGTTGTGATTGCTGCTCTGCTTCCCAAAAGGATTAATGACATCCGCGCTTAAAGCAAACCATACATTCCTTGGGTCCTTTGCAAACTCCTCCCGGTACTTTCTCTCGATTTTTCTCCACTGCGACCCGTCAGCGGGTGCTCTCAACTTCCCATCTTTCTTACGGTCCTCACTGTGCCATCGCATCAACTTGGCATGCTCTCCATTTCTGAACAGACGTTTCAACCGTGGTATTATAGGAGCATACCACATCACCTTCGCAGGAACCCTCTTCCTGGCTGGCTCGCCGTCAACATCACCAGGGTCATCTCGTCTCATCTTATACCGCAATGCACCACATACCGGGCATGCGTTCAGATCCTTGTATGCACCGCGGTAGAGGATGCAGTCATTAGGGCATGCATGTATCTTCTGCACATCCAATCCTAGAGGGCATACGACCTTCTTTGTTGCGTATGTACTGTCGGGCAATTCGTTATCCTTTGGAAGCTTCTTCTTCAATATTTTCAGTAGCTTCTCAAATCCTTTGTAAGCCACAGCATTCTCTGCCTTCCACTGCAGCAATTCCAGTACGGTACCTAGCTTTGTGTTGCCATCTTCGCAATTGGGGTATAACCCTTTTTTGTGATCCTCTAACATGCGATCGAACTTCAGCTTCTCCTTTTGACTTTCACATTGCGTCCTTGCATCGACAATGACCCGGCGGAGATCATCATCATCAGGCACATCGTCTGGTTCCTCTTGATCTTCAGCAGCTTCACCCGTTGCAGCATCATTGGGCACATCGTTTGGTTCCTCTTGATCTTCACCAGCTCCCCCCATTGCAGCATCACCGTATTCAGGGGGCACATAGTTGTCATCGTACTCTTCTTCTTCGCCGTCTTCCATCATAACCCCTATTTCTCCATGCCTCGTCCAAACATTATAGTGTGGCATGAAACCCTTGTAAAGCAGGTGGGAGTGAAGGATTTTCCTGTTAGAGTAAGACATCGTATTCCCACATTTAGTGCATGGACAACACATAAAACCATTCTGCTTGTTTGCCTCAGCCGCATCGAGAAACTCATGCACGCCCTTAATGTACTCGGAGGTGTGTCTGTCACCGTACATCCATTGCCGATTCATCTGCGTGCATTATATACAATTAAGTGTGTCAAAAACCATTACAGAACATCATAAATAGATAATTAAGTGACCAAATTAATTGAAGTTCATCATCACATTAAAACCAAAGTACATACATAGTTCTCATCTAACAACATATAGCTCTCCAGAGCATCTAATTAATTTTCACCATACATTGAAACTATGTAAAACATTTCAATGCGAAAACAAATGCGATCATAATCCCAACCAAGGTAACAATTGATCCAATGGCATAATGATACCAAGCCTCGGTATGAATGGCATATTTTCTAATCTTTCTAATCTTCAACCGCATTGCATCCATCTTGATCTTGTGATTATCGACGACATCCGCAACATGCAACTCCAATATCATCTTCTCCTCCTCAATTTTTTTTATTTTTTCCTTCACGAAATTGGTTTCTTCTCCAACTAAATTTAACCTCTCGACAATAGGGTCCATCTTGATCTTGTGATCATCGACGACTTCCTCAACATGCAACTCCAATTCCATCTTCTCCTCCTCCGTTTTTTCCAATTTTTTCTTCAAGGAAATGTTTTCCTCTTCGACAAAATTTAACCTCTCCACAAGAGGGTCAGTTGGAATTTCCGGTTCAACTACCTCCTAGACATATAAAAACATCTATGCATGTCAGGTTGGTCGGCATAATTGTCATAAACACTAAAACAAATAGTTATAAATTAAAGATAATATACCACATCCGAATCGTAGACAGGACGAGGGCCCACGTGGGAGGATATCAAAACCATTGCACTATATAATAACAAGCAATAATAAATGTAAGAAAATTAGACAAATATCTATCTAAAGCAATAATAACAAGCAATAATAAAAGTAATAAAAGCATGGACATAACAAGAGGCTCACCACAGTGGTGCCGGTGACGAGATCGGCGGGGGCGATCGACGGCGGCGAAGACGGGGACGGGACGTGACGGACCGCTAAACCTAGACAAATCTCGGAGAAAATGGAGCTTGGAGTTCGAGCTTCGAGAGGAGAAAAGCTTAACTAGTGTGGCTCGCACCTCATGTGCATAGGAGGTGAGGTAGCTAGAGCACCACAGCTCCCCCCGACGGCGGTGAAGACGGGGACGGGGCGTGATGGACCGCTAAACCTAGACAAATATTGAGGAAAATGGAGCTTGGAGGTCGAGCTTGGAGAGGAGAAAGCTTAAGTAGTGTGGCTCGGGCATTCCATCGAACACGTTGTGTGCATAGGAGGTGAGCTAGAGCACCACCAAGCCCTCTCCCCCTCGGCCAAAAAAAACAGAGCAGTGTGCTCTCCTCTTAAGCGAGGGGGTATATATAGGCACCTCATTGGTCCCGGTTGGTGACTTGAACCGGGACCAAAGGCTCCCCTTTAGTCTCGGTTCATGTCACCAACCGGGATCAATGGTGGTGGGCCAGGAGCAAGGCCCATTGGTCTCGGTTCGTCCCATCAACCGGGACCAAAAGGTCCAAACGAACTAGGACCAATGGCCCACGTGGCCCGGCAGGCCCCCTGGGCTCACGAACCGGGTCCAATGCCCCCATTGGTCCCGGTTCTGGACTGAACCAGGACTAATGGGCTGACCCGGCCTGGACCATTGCCCCGTTTTCTACTAGTGGAGAAGACTCACCACCGCCACATCCATTCATCGCCGGCGCCACATCCATACGTCGCTGGCGCACTCACCAGCCACCAAGCACGCATCCATCCAACTCACCAGCCAGCCATCACGCCCATCCATCTACACACAAGGGACCTCGGCGGCATCAACATGAACACCAAGTTCGCTTTTCCGGATGGTGAGATGATCGTCTAAATTTTCTCTTGTCTCTCTCCTTCACATCCAGCATGCATGCACCACACCGAGGTACGTGTCGGTCACTGGAGATGACGCTCGTGTGATCCTGTCGTCGCTGCCAGAGACAACTCCACCGGGACATAAAACTGCATTGACACCGTTGGAGTTTGTCCACGCCAAACCCTTCATTTTCAGGTGTCATGTTCTTGGCTGGAGATGACTCAGGAGCAGCTAGAGCTCGCCAACGACGCAGCCCAACCACTAACTCCGGCGCCCTACCATGGCGGCCTTCATGGCGCTCGGCGAACACCCCATGCCGTACAGGTCGCGACGCACATATGGCGACCAACAGGGCCAGAGTGAACCCAGGTTCATGGCAAAGGGTACATCGGTGTATAGGTTTTGCATCACGCTCATGGAGGTGACGAAGTGGCGGAACCAGAGCTCGTTGACGACGCAGCCCGAGGCTCGCCTTTCCCTTCATGCTGTACATGTCCTTGGTGGAACCAATCTCCGCAACGATGGGTCCAAGACCGGTTCTTCCTTCACGAGGCATGTGGCCCCGACGAACAGGTCAATGGCGTATAGATCCTTCGCCGAGCCGGAATTTGCAACGGTGCTGTCCAAGACCAGTCACTCCTACGAGAGGTGCACCTACTGTGGCGGACAGGGCCGCGATGTATAGGTTCAAGGCGTTGCCGACGTACAGGTCACCCTTTGGCGTAGCACCAGCCCAACGCGACGCGGCCTCTATAATGCTACCTTTCCACGGCCTCGTGAGGCGGCCCCCTTTGTCTTGGCGGACCGCCGAATACTCGGCGTCTAGCCGAGACGAGGTGCCAACTACCTCGGCCACGCCAACGTGAGCGCGTGTCAGTTTTTAAACTGACGCCAGTCTCCCTAAACTATTACTCCCGCAAGGCGTAGCCCCTTGAACACCCCGATGAAGCAACAGGTCATCAAGAAGTCTGAGCAGACCGCGGCCCATGCTACCCCAACACCAACTACTCCAATGCCGCAAAGACCGACGAGGCACGACGGCGAGGGCGGGCGTGGCCACCGCAAAGGCCACGCTACTTGCGGCGCATGTACCGACGAGGACACGGGCTCTGCCACCGCCCACACACACCACCATCATCATGCATGGAGAACGCGAAGCGAAGATGACGAGAACAACCACACAGCTTAATCGGAGGTATGTCGCGGAGCAACCCGCGGGAGTAATTAACCGGGAGCCTTCCGAAGCCCCGGGAACCAGGAGACCGCAATCGCCACAGTCAGGCTGGCCGCGCTAGTAGGCCATGGAGCGCACTTTTTGTTTACGGGATCTTGTACTTTTGTTTCTCCAATGAGATTAATGAAATACTCGTTTCCCGCATCCTTTTCTTTGTGTACTACGGTACACTGGCACACCCGCATGCTTATTTTTCTTTCCCCGGCTTACGAGAGAAACACACCCTTCTTCCCTTCTCCCCGGAGTCCTAGATGTTTTTCTCGTGTCAAACACAAAGTATGGACTTTGGTTGACTTGCCCGATGATCGGCGAGCCATAGAAAATAAATGGATCTTTAAGAAGAAGACTGACGCGGATGGAAATTTAACCATCTATAAGGCTCGGCTTGTCGCTAAGGGTTATCGACAAGTTCAAGGAATTGACTACCATGAGACTTTCCCTCCCGTAGCGATGCTGAAGTCCGTCTGAATCATGTTAGCAATTGCCGCATTCTATGATTATGAGATATGGCAAATGGACGTCAAAACGGCATTCCTTAACGGCTTCCTTAAGGAAGAACAGTATATGATGCAGCCGGAAGGTTTTGTCGATCCTGAGAATGCTAACAAGGTATGCAAGCTCCAGCACTCCATCTATGGGCTGGTGCAAGCATCTCGGAGTTGGAACATTCACTTTGATGAGGTGATCAAAGCGTTTGGGTTCATACAGACTTATGGAGAAACCTGTATTTACAAGAAAGTGAGTGGGAGCTCTGTAGCATTTCTCATATTATATGTGGATGACATATTGTTGACGGGAAATGATGTAGAACTCTTGGAAAGCATAAAGGCCTACTTGAATAATTGTTTTTCAATGAAGGACCTTGGAGAAGCTGCTTACATATTAGGCATCAAGATCTATAGAGATAGATCGAGACGCCTCATTGGTCTTTCACAAAGCACATACCTCGACAAGATATTGAAGAAGTTCAATATGGATCAGTCCAACAAAGGGTTCTTGTCTGTATTGCAGGGTGTGAAATTGAGCACAGCTCAATGCCCGACCTCGGCAGAAGATAGAGAAAAGATGAGTGTCATCCCCTATGCCTCAGCCATAGGTTCTATTATGTATGCCATGCTATGTACCAGAACTGATGTGAACCTTGCCATAATTTGGTAGGGAGGTACCAAAGTGATCCCAGAATTGAACACTGGACAGCGGTCAAGAACATCCTGAAGTACCTGAAAAGGACTAAGGATATGTTTCTCGTTTATGGAGGTGACGAAGAGCTCGTCGTAAAGGGTTACGTCGATGCTAGCTTCGACACAGATCCGGATGACTCAAAAGTCACAAACCAGATACGTGTATATTTTGAATGGTGGGGCACTCAGCTGGTGCAGTTGCAAGCAAAGCGTCGTAGCGGCACCTACATGTGAAGCGGAGTACATAGCTGCTTCCGAAGCAGCACAGGAAGGAGTCTGGATGAAGGAGTTCATCACCGACCTAGGAGTCATTCCAAGTGCGTCAGACCCGATGACTCTCTTCTGTGACAACACTGGAGCTATTGCCATTCCCAAGGAGCCCAGGTTTCACAAGAAGACCAAGCACATCAAGCGCTGCTTCAACTCCATTCGAAGTTATATTCAAGATGGAGACATAGATATTTGTAAAGTGCATACGGATCTGAATGTCGCAGATCTGTTGACTAAACCTCTTCCACGAGCAAAACATGATCAACACCAGAACTCTATGGGTGTTCGATTCATCACAATGTAACTAGATTACTAACTCTAGTGCAAGTGGGAGACTGTTGGAAATATGCCCTAGAGGCAATAATAAAATGGTTATTATTATATTTCCTTGTTCATGATAATTGTCTATTGTTCATGCTATAATTGTATTATCCGGAAATTGTAATACATGTGTGAATACATAGACCACAACATGTCCCTAGTGAGCCTCTAGTTGACTAGCTCGTTGATCAATAGATGGTTACGGTTTCCTGACCATGGACATTGGATGTCATTGATAATGGGATCACATCATTAGGAGAATGATGTGATGGACAAGACTCAATCCTAAGCATAGCACAAGATCGTGTAGTTCGTATGCTAAAGCTTTTCCAATGTCAAGTATCCTTTCCTTAGACCATGAGATTGTGCAACTCCCGGATGTCGTAGGAATACTTTGGGTGTGCCAAACGTCACAATGTAACTGGGTGGGTATAAAGGTACACTACGGGTATCCCGAAAGCATCTGTTGGGTTGGCACGAATCGAGACTGGGATTTGTCACTCCGTATGACGGAGAGGTATCTCTGGGCCCACTCGGTAAGACATCAATGTAATGAGCTCTGTGTCACTAAGGAGTTGGTCACTAGATGATGTGTTACGGAACGAGTAAAGAGACTTGCCGGTAACGAGATTGAACAAGGTATCGGTATACCGACGATCGAATCTCGGGCAAATACTATACCAGTAGACAAAGGGAATCGTATACGGGATTGATTGAATCCCCGACATCGTGGTTCATCCGATAAGATTATCGTGGAACAAGTGGGAGCAAACATGGGTATCCAGATCCGGTTGTTGGTTATTGGCCAGAGAGATGTCTCGGTCATGTCTGCATGGTTCCCGAACCCGTAGGGTCTACACACTTAAGGTTCGATGATGCTAGGGTTATAGGGAATGTACGTACGTGGTTACCGAATGTTGTTCGGAGTCCCGGATGAGATCCCGGACATCACGAGGAGTTCCGGAATGGTCCGAAGGTAAAGCTTTATATATGGGAAGTCACGTGTTGGTCACCGGAGTGATTTCGGGGGTCACCGGTATAGTACCGGGACCATCGAAAGGTGTCCGGGGGTCCACCGGGTGGGGCCACCTGCCCCGGTGGGCCAAGTGGACTAAGTAAGAGGGGGAACCACCCCCCCCCCCAAGGGCCCAAGGCGCCTAGGGTTGGGAAACCCCACGGGTGGGGGCGCCTCCACCTTGCTTGGGGGGCAAGTCCCCCCCCTCGCCCCCCCCCCTCCCTCAGATTGGATCTCAGGGGGTCGGCCCCCCTCTCCCTTGCCCCTATATAAAGAGAGGGGGTGGAGGGCAGCCACACACCATAGTCTGGCGCAGCCCTGATACGTCAATTTTGCATCATGCTTATAAGTTGATATTTATTGCTTTATGGGCTGTTCATACATGTTTTGTCACAATACTTATGCCTTTTCTCTCTTATTTTCCAAGGTTTACATGAAGAGGGAGAATGCCGGCAGCTGGAATTCTGGGCTGGAAAAAGAGGAAACTCTGGAAACCTATTCTGCACAACTCCAAAAGCCCTGAAACCCCACAGAACGTCGTTTCAGAAAATATAAAAAATATCTGGCGAAAGAAACCCACGAGAGGGGCCACCGGCTAGCCTCGAGGGTGGGGACGCGCCCCCCTTCCCAAGGCGCGCCCCCCTGCCTCGAGGGCCAGCCGGCAGGCCCACGGTGCCCATCTTCTCCTATATGAAGCGTTTTGACCTGGAAAAAAATCAAGAGAAGGCTTTCGGGACCAGACGCCGTCGTCTCGAGGCAGTACCGAGGTGGAAACCAATCTAGGGCTCCGGCAGAGCTGTTTTGCCGGGGATACTTCCCTCCGGGAGGGGGAAATCGTCACCGCCGTCATCACCAACAACTCTCCCATCTTGGGGAGGGTTATCTTCATCAACATCTTCACCAGCACCATCTCCTCTCGAACCCTAGTTCATCTCTTGTATCCAATCTTTGTACCCAAACCTCAGATTGGTACCTGTGGGTTGCTAGTAGTGTTGATTACTCCTTGTAGTTGATGCTAGTTGGTTTACTTGGTGGAAGATCATATGTTCAGATCCATTATGCATATTAATACCTCTCTAATCATGAACAATATTATGTCTTGTGAGTAGTTACTTTTGTTCCTGAGGACATGGGTGAAGTCTTGCTATTAGTAGTCATGTGAATTTGGTCTTTGTTCGATATTTTGATGAGATGTATGTTGTCTCTCCTCTAGTGGTGTCATGTGAACGTCGACTACATGACTCTTCACCATTATTTGGGCCTAGAGGAAAGCATTGGGAAGTAATAAGTAGATGATGGGTTTCTAGAGTGACAGAACCTAAACCCTAGTTTATGTGTTGCTTCGTAAGGGGCTGATTTGGATCCATATGTTTCAGGCTATGGTTAGGTTTACCTTAATACTTCTTTTGTAGTTGCGGATGCTTGCATTAGAGGTTAATCATAAGTGGGAGGCTTGTCCAAGTAAGGGCAGCACCCAAGCACCGATCCACCCACATACCAAATTATCAAAGTACCAAACACGAATCAGACGATCGTGATGAAAACTAGCTTGACGATAATTCCCATGTGTCCTCGTGAGCGATTTCCTTTATATAAGAGTTTGTCCAGGCTTGTCCTTTGCTTCAAAAAGGATTGGTCCACCTTGTTGCACCTTATTTACTTTTACCTTTTGTCACTTGCTACCAATTACTTTATCACAAAACTATCTGTTACCTATAATTTCAGTGCTTGCAGAAAATACCTTACCGAAAACTCCGTATCATTTCCTTCTGCTCCTCGTTGGGTTCGACACTCTTACTTATCGAAAGGACTACGATAGATCCCCTACACTTGCGGGTCATCAAGACTCTTTTCTGGCGCCGTTGCCGGGGAGTGAAGCGCCTTTGGTAAGTGGAATTTGGTAAGGAAAAATTTATATAGTGTGCTGAAATTTATTGTCACTTGTCACTATGGCTCAAAATCCTTTGAGGGGCTTGTTTGGGGTATCTTCACCCCGAGCAGAAGAGCAAAGAGTTGCTCCTCAACCTACTGCACCTATTGAAAATGTTTGCTTTGAGATTCCTTCGGGTATGATAGAGAAACTGCTTGAAAATCGCTATACAGGAGACGGGACACTTCACCCCAATTTACATCTAATCTATGTGGATGAAGTTTGTGGATTGTTTAAGCTTGCAGGTATGCCCGAGGATGTTATCAAGAAGAAGGTCTTCCCTTTATCTTTGAAGGGAGATGCATTGACATGGTTTAGGCTATGCGATGATATGGGATCATGAAACTATAATCGTCTGAAGTTGGAATTTCATCAGAAGTTCTACCCTATGCACCAGGTTCATCGTGATCGTAATTATATTTATAATTTCTGGCCTCGCGACGGAGAAAGCATCGCTCAAGCTTGGGGGAGGCTTAAGTCAACGTTATATTCATGCCCCAATCATGAGCTCTCAAGAGAAATGATCATTCAAATTTTTTATGCTCGGCTTTCTCATAATAATCGCTCCATGCTCGATACTTCTTATTCTGCCTCTTATATGATGAAGACTATTGACTTCAAATGGGATTTATTGGAAAGAATTAAACGCAACTCCGAAGATTGGGACCTCGACGAAGGTAAGGAGTCAGGTATGACCCCTAAGTTTGATTGTGTTAAAGCTTTTATGGATACCGATGTTTTCCGTGAGTTTAGCACTACATATGGACTTGACTCAGAGATAGTAGCTTCTTTCTGTGAATCCTTTGCTACTCATGTTGATCTCCCCAAGGAGAAGTGGTTTAAATACCACCCCTCTATTGAAGTAAAAGTAGTTCTCTATTGAAGTAAAAGTATTTGAACCTATTAAAGTTGAAGAAAAGACTATCACTTATAATGTTGATCATGTTATTCCCACTGCTTATATTGAGAAACCGCCTTTCCCTGTTAAGATAAAGGTTCATGCTTAAGCTTCAACTGTAGTTCGTAAGAGTAATACTAAGACACCTACACCCTCTGAGCAAATTAAAGTTGAACCTAGTGTTGTTATGGTTAAAGATCTCTTGGTAGAAAAAATAAACAAGAAAACCCAAAGAAACCATGTAGGGAAAAAACTGAAGAATAGAAACAAAGGAAATCAAAGAAATTAAAAATATTATATAAAAAACCGAAAGTAACCCATGCAAAACACCAAAAACAGTATAACTGAGAAAGAAACAAAGAAAAATCCAAAAAACAATGGATATTAAGAGACCCGAGGAAAAATATGAACTAAGAAAAAACCAGTGAAGCACATAAAATAAATGGAAAAGGAAAAACAAAGGAAAATGAATAAAGTTCATACCAGGAAAAAATAGAGAAAAGGAAAATACGAGAAAGAAACAAATAAAACTAAAGAGAATAGATAAAAACAGTGAAAAATTGAAGCGAATGGAACCACCGATGTGAGCGAACGAACTAATGATCCGATAGATAAATGGCCGGCCCTTTAATGTAGTGATCTGGGAAAAGCTTCAGCCGAGAGCAGCTTACATCTCACTATCAGCGCCAAGTAAGAGGTGAAATGACTAATTGATGAGTATTAATTTCAAAGATCACTTCCACCTTCACAGATTGCGATAAGTGATGTACTGCATGTGCGCCAGTTGTTATAATCTGCGAGTTTTCTTTTTTTTTTTGTATATTCGTTTATTCAAAACATTTTATCTCTTAAACCGTGCGTCCAAAATCTCGAACTGTTTCTACTATTAGATTCCTCATGTCGAGATCTTCAAAACTAGATTCAATGTTGCTAGGTTTTGGCCAATATTTTTTTCACGAAAGAAACCAGGCGAAAAAATCACACTTGGAACACTTATTTTTCCTCTCCGGTAGCCGTTTCCGAGAGGCACGGCCATGCCTCTCGCGGAAGCAAATTCATGACTCTCATGGAATGAAAATCGTGCCTCTCGTCGAAGGAAAAAAAGGCCGCGCTTTTTCGTTTCCGAGAGACACGGTCGTGCCTCTCGCGAAAGCAACTTCGTGCCTCTTGCGAAAGGAAGAAAGAAAACACATTTTTTTTCGCATCCGTGAGGCATGGCCTGCCTCTCGCAGAAGAAATAAAAACACGGTTTTTTTCGTTTCAGAGAGGCACGGCATTGCCTCTCGCGGAAGTAAAACCGTGTCTCTCACGAAAGAAAGAAAAACATATTTTTTTCGTTTTCAAAAGATACAGATGTGCCTCTCGCGGAAGCAAAACCGTGCCTCTGCGAAAGCAAAAGAAAGAAGAAAACACTTTTTTGTTTTTGAAAGACACGGGTGTGCCCCTCGTGGAAGCAAAATCGTGCCTCTTGCGAAAGCAGAAAAAACACGTTTTTTATGTAAAAATTGTTTTTTAAAGAAATCGAAAAGCTAAGGAAGACCAGTGAAAACCCGAAAAGCCAAAAACACGGGTGGAAAATTTATTAAAAATTCGTAGGAAGCGCCCAGAGTGCAACATGTGGTGACGGCTAAGAGCACGCCAAGTGACGTGGCGCATTCTCAGCCCACCCCAAGTACCCCTTGGGGAGGCTCCCGAACGAGCGCTCCTCAATTAGTTGCTCCCAATAAAAGGGCAATACCTATTTGTTTCTGGCGAGCGTGCAAGTGCAGTGCTTTCACTGAAGCGCCCAAGCAAGCACTGCGAAACGGGCCAGTCCATTTTGAGCGCTAAACTAGTGGCAGGCAAGCCGGTTTTGGGAACCTCCTAGACCGAGGAGATTTCGTCAACGCTTTTTTATGTTTTTATTTTCATTTTCCGGTTTTCCGGTCTTTGTATTACTTTTCTTTTCCTATTTTATCCTTTTTTCGTTTTGTTTTTTATCCTTTGTTTTCTAAAAATGTTAGAAATTCTAAAGTATATTCATGATTTCAAAAATCGTTTTCTTTTTTACAAAAAAAATCAAGTTTTCAAAATGTGTTCACAATTCAAAGATTGTTCAGCGTATATCACAAAATTTTCAATATGTAGTTAAAAATTGTTCATCTTATATTACAAAAAAGTTCAATGTATATTTAGAATTTGTTGTGCTTATGTCACAAAACAATTCTCAGTGTGTAGTTCTTAAATGTTCGCGTGGCCTACCAATCACTGATACGCGGTAACTTGATTGGTGAAGAACAATTATTTCTCATTTTTTTTCTCTTTTTTTTGCGGGGGAAAGAACAATTCTTTCTATTCCGGGATCTCACGAAAGCATCTCAGGCGCTCACTAATTTCATTCTTAGTGTGGCCCAATAAAGCCATCTCCCATACATAGCGTTCAGGAGATCTCCGTGTTCATATGGTTCATTGTGTTTTTTTTGTTTGATATTCCCTACTGGGATGGCCAATGTTTTTAAATAGATGGTTTAAAATAATTCATGCGTTCAAAATATAAAAAATTCATGGGATATGTAAAAAACTATGCAATTTGAAAAAAGGACAGGTATTAAATATTTAAAAAAATGTTCCCAGTTTGGAAAAATATTTACGAATTTTACAAAAGTTCATGCATTTGAGAAAAGATTGTTAGCTTGAAAAATAATCATGGGTTTGAAAAAACATTATAGGATATAAAAAAGTTCGTGAATTCCAAAGTTCGTGGGTTAAAAAATACTCCCTCCATTCTCAAATATAAGTCTTTTTAGAGATTCTAATATATACTATATACGTAGCAAATGAGTGAATCTACACTCTAAAGTTTATCAATATACATCCGTATGTGATCCATCTCAAAATCTCTAAAAGACTTATCTTTAGAAACGAAGGGAGTAGTTCATGGTTTTGGAAATTGTTTCTGCATTTTAAAAAGTTAATGAATTCAAATAAATGTGAAATGGAAAAAAATACGAATTGGTAAAAATGGCGGTTTGAAAAAAAATCCACAGATCCTATAAACAGTTCACAAATTCAAAAAAAAGATCACGAGTTTGAATATGTTTGCAGATTTCAAAAGTATTCACAAGAAGTTAACCAAAGATCATGCACGAACCCTAACTTTCTTTCTTGGAGGAGGAGGAGGAGGAGGTGGCTGGTTGTTGCAGGTCCCTTGGCCCGATATACTGCATTGCTATACGTGCATGCAGATAAAATGTTGATAAAATTCGAGCCATAAAGATGTGGTTTTTTGAACTTCAAAATAAAGTGCTCCGTTGCACCCGTGCTCAGAAGTCAGTTTTTATACGAATCATATGGATTTTCAGAACTTGACCGCCTAAATGAATCGGCACTATAAGGGCTAAATAAGAAACCCATATTTTATACTCAAATAAAAAGTAGGAAACCCATATCGAAGGAACCAGCCTTAAAGGAAAGGGTAGTTGCCAATCGGCCTCTTCCTTGCAAGCAAACGTGACGTGTTGCTCCTCCTCGTGCTGTATTCAGAACCTCACTAGAAATCCAGAAATTGTGGTTAGGCGATGCAAGTCGCAGATGAGATGTGGTCAAGATGGACGGACACGAGGAAGGAAGCTGGCCAGTTCCAGTCAACGGCGACCTCTACTCGTTCTTGCAATAGCGTTTTTGCTCGGCAACAAGGAACCTTCTTGCACCAGCTGACACCAGCAACACAGGGAAAAGAGCGCCCAATCAATCTTAGGGTCAGTTTTTTTGGTGGCTTCTAGAATAAGCTGGGATAATAAGCTGCAATAAGCTGCCCCCTACCCAGCTTATTCT
>LR738710.1:933942932-934019525 GCA_902687465.1 Secale cereale
GGCTTCTAGAATAAGCTGGGTAGGGGGCAGCTTATTCTGGAAGCCCAAAAAAGCTAGCAAAAGAACTGGCCCTTAGCCTGCTTGTTTTTCTTATTACAAACGTTACTAGAAGAGTCTTTGAACTGCACGTTGAAAAAATTACTACTAAGCCACACACCAACTGACCAACTAACTGCGAGTGCAGTAGCATACAGAGTGAGTGACTCATGAACTCTAAGCTTTTTTAGTATAAAGTTGAGTCACTTTTGAGTCACTTATTTTGGGACGGAGGGAGTATGTGGGTAACGGAGTGCCAAAGAAATGGCTGCCTGTTACGGTGCACTTCCAATCATGTAAGCAAGAAACAGCGTGCGGGCCAGCTTGGTCGGGCCGCGCTTCTCTTGGTCGTCGGTTCTGTACAGGAGGCGCTGCTGGTGGCGGGGATCTAGTTCGGGCGAAATCTCTGGCCAGCCATGGCCGCCTAGCGTGCCGTTCCTCTTCTTGGAGGCGTCGGTAAGGACCGATCTCCTCACTTCCCCTTCCTCTAGGTCTCCCGGGCGAAAGCCCTAACTTTGTTGGGCAGCGGCGGCGCTCACGGCGCCGTTCCCTTCTTGAAGGCGCCGCTTTGGGAACATTGGGGGTTTGGTGGCGCTTGTGGGTGGTGGGCGACGACGGCGGTGCGGACCTATCCTAGCATGGATCTACGTCCGTTGCTTGGAGATGGACTCGCGTAGGTGGAGATCGTTGTTTGGCGTCGTGGTGGCGTCCATGGCGGAGGACCTTCCAAGGCTCGCGTAGGTGGAGGTCGTCATTTGGCGTCGTGGTGCCGTGGATGGCGGAGAACCTGCCAAGGTTGACAACTTAATCTGCTCTGAAGACAGACTAGTGGAAGATGGCGGCGACGACACATGTGAGTGCGTCGGACCGGTTTGTGCCCCGGACCCCGTAGATGGCTAGGTCGGGGCCTACAGCTTTAGATGTTAGGCTTATGTGAGAGGTCTGGGTATGTGGTCCGGCTTGCACCCCTTCATCATATGGATAGGAGTAGCGGCGGATGTTGCCAAGATGGCGGATTCAGTCATATTGTTGTTATACTTTTTTTTGAATGAAACGGGTTTTCCCCCACCCCATTTTATTAATGAAGCGAAAACAGCCCCGTTCAAAACAAAAGAAAGCAAATATAATCCCCGGGGGACACAGCACCCCACCAACCGCTACCTGGAAGCATCAGGTTCTACTAAAATCTTATTGCAAATCAAGGAATACAGACATAAGCCCTAACACCCAGACTCCATCGCATTGGTCTTCTTGGTCACACCCACGCGATCCGCTGTAGTTCTCCATGGTATCTGTCCAGCAGTCGGATGCACCTCAGCAACAGCTCCGTCTTAGTGTCGTCGCAGAGAACTTTCCACTGGTTCAGATGGGAACCTAGTTTTGCAAGGATACACCTGGCATCTCTCCAGGTGCGCCCCTGAAAACAGAAGTTGTTTCTTAGTTTCCAAATGCTCCACAAGGAGGCGGCCACTACCATATTAAGCACAACCCTTTTTTTTCCAATCTGCCAAGGCAGAAACATCATCAAAGTTAGAAATGTAAGGGTAATCAAAGCACTCTGAAATAAAATCTCACACTTGTTTTGCAACCACACAGTCAAATAGCAAATGATGAACAGTTTCATTTTCACAACAGAATGGACAGGATAAATCTTCCACATGTCTCCTTTTAGCTAAGTTATCTCTAGTAAGAATTTTTTTATGGACACACAACCACAAAAAAAAATGAATTTTCTAGGGGCACATCACTTTCCACAACTTGTCTCCTACAGCAAAGACAACACCTCCAAAATTAATTTGTTTGTAAAAAGATTTGGTAGAGAAAACCCCATTGGCCTCTAGAGCCCAAATGGGAACATCACATTCATCACTTAACTGAAATGAACTAATCAACTCAATTAGACAATTCCATTTGTCAAAACCTTCCTCATCAACACATCTCCTAAAGGTTAATTTCAGATTCACCCCATCCCAAACCTGGGCTACAGAACACTCACTTTGATTACAGATGTTAAACAAGTCCCAGAATTGGGTTTTCAGGGAACAATCCCCAACCCATGTGTCATGCCAAAAGCTGATACTCTTCCCATTCCCCAGTTTCCACTTGTAAAAAGTTTTGGCTGCGGCAAACGCCCAAGTGGCACTCTTCCAAAAGATAGAGCCCACTCCATTTTTAGACCACAAAAATATTAGGTTTATTAGTATCATACTTATAGGAAATAATCCTCTTCCATTCACTGTCTTTACCATCAAAGTATCTCTTTGCCCAATTGGCCAAAAGAGCCATGTTAAACTCTCTAATGTTAGGAACACCCAGTCCCCCAAATTCCTTCTTCTTAGTAATCGCACCCCAACTAGCCAATTGATATTTATGATGATTATCTATGTGTCCCCAGAAAAAATGAGTCATTTGAGAGTTAATGGCATTAATGGCCCACTTGGGGAATTTAATCACCGACATTAAGTATGCAGGAATACTAATAATGCATGCATACAGTAAAATATTTTTTCCTTTATATGTAAGGTATCTCCCCAACCTACCAGAAATCTTCCTAATAATCCTACATGATAGGCTGCAAGTCTTCCCTCTTAAGATTATCATAGTGCAGAGGCACTCCCAGATATTTGATGGGGAATTCTCCCAACTTGCAGCGGAATATTTGCGCAAATTCCTTTGCCACGTTCTCCTCCACATTAATAGTAAGAAGATCGCTCTTACGGAAATTGATTTTCATACCCGAAAGACTTTCAAAGCATGACAATAGCCATTTAAAGTTTCTGGCTTTGTCAATTGAGTTCTCAAGAAACAGGATGGTGTCATCAGCGTATTGCAAGCTGACAACACCTCTAGGTGTAGCCTGAGGCAAAAGCCCCGAAATCAAACCCCGACTAGCAGCTCTATGTAGCATTTTAGAAAAAACGTCGGCAACCAAGTTAAAAAGAAGAGGAGAATGAGGGTCTCCTTGTTTAAACCCTTTACCGGCTACAAAGTGAGGCCCCTCCTTATCATTGATCTGCACGCTAAAAGTACTATGAAGTAAAGTGGTTTTAATCCAAGACACCCACTTGTCTCCAAAACCTCTCGAACGTAACATGTCAAACAAGAATTCCCAGCTAACTCTGTCATAAGCTTTCTCATAGTCTAGTTTAAGTACTCGACCTTGAGTATTCGATCTCTTAACTTCATGAATGACTTCATGCGCCATTACCATGCTCTCTAAGATATACCTACCTTTAATAAAGGTTGTTTGATTTAAGGAAATGGGCCTGTTACTAATAGGGGAGACCCTATTAGTCATGGCTTTCAAAAAAAATAACCCCACAGTTACTCGGGTTGATAGGCCTAAACTTTTTCATATCTCTAGAATTGGGTTCTTTAGGGATGAGCACAATCAAAGCAAAATTAAGACAGTAAATATCTAATTTGCCTTCCTCAAAGTCCCTCACCAGAGCCATAAAATCATTTTTGATGACCTCCCAGAAGGTTTGGTAGAACAGAATAGATAACCCGTCTGGACCAGGGGCTCCATGGGCATAAGAACCAAAAATGGCTTTTTTGATCTCCTCCTCAGTAAAGTTGCCTTCGAGTAAATCATTCTCTTCTCGAGTCACTAGTTCTTCCTCCTTCCAGAAGGAAGGACCCAGTTTGATATTATGTTTATCTTCAAATTTAAATAAGTCCTTGTAAAAGGTAGTAGCTACCTCCAACATCTCATCAGTAGAGTGAACCGGGCCATCTTCACCCATCAACTCCGAGAGATGATTCTTCCTATGTCTATGGCTAGCTAAAGCATGAAGATAGGCATTATTCTTATCCCCGTCTTTGATTTTGTGATCCCTCGACCGTTGC
Organism: Secale cereale; assembly: GCA_902687465.1. Classification (NCBI taxonomy): domain Eukaryota; kingdom Viridiplantae; phylum Streptophyta; class Magnoliopsida; order Poales; family Poaceae; genus Secale; species Secale cereale. Next base: position 933,946,818 of record LR738710.1, read on the forward strand.
CACAAGGCAATCTCTTCTTTATGCCAGATTTTGCTCAATTCAGTTTTGATCTTGGTCATACGAGTTCTATCTCTCTCCTCTAGTTGATTACGTTCGGAGAAGACATCTAAGATGTCAAACTCCAAGGTCAGGTCTCTTTTCCTCCTCTTCATATCAGCCTCAATATTGATGCTCCAGCCTTTCACATTTTTCCTGAGCATCCTAGTTTTATTTATCCAAATGTCTAAGGCACACTTTCCAGGAACTATAGAGTTACAAATATCGCACACTAGGGCTTTAAAATCAGGCTGCTCCAACCACCATTTACCAAAAAGAAATGGTTTAGGGGAGGTAACCCTCCTAGCTTTCGTATCCAAAAGAAGAGGTGTATGGTCACTCCCTATCCTGGGCAGAGCAGTTAAAGAGGACATAGGAAAGTGGGCGTCCCAGGAAATTGAGACAAACACCCTCTCTATGGCCGAAAAGATAGGATTGCTCTGGTTATTGCTCCAGGTAAAACTCATGTTAGCAATGCCAATTTCCAACAGAGCCCATTTGTTAATCCAATCATTGAACAGGAAAGAGTTCTGAGTATTAATAATACCATTACTCTTATCTTCACTAGATCTAACCTAATTAAAGTCCCCACCCAAAATAACAGGGTACGTAAGATTCACCATAGTATCATGTAGTTCGGCACTAAACTCTATTTTACAATCATTGTACGTAGTACCATAGACTGCAACAAAATGCCACAAGAAACCATCATCTTTGTTCTTGATAGTAACCACAACATAGTACTTTCTATCTATGAAGCCAATGATCTCAAATAAATCAGAATTAAGACCCACGAGGATCCCCCCAGCAGTGTTGTTAGCTGGAAGCACATGCCATTCATAATTTTTATTACCAACAATATTACTTAAGATCCCCTTATCAATATTGTCTCTCTTGGTTTCAAAGAAACCTACGAAATCAACGTGATTATTACTAAGGAAATCTCTCAGACACTGCAATTTATCAGGTTGACCAAGACCCCTGATGTTCCAAAAAGCACCTATCATTTAACTTTAAAAGGGTGAGACAAGCCACAAGGCTGACTTTTGGTAACTATAATAGGGTTATCAAGTTCTAGGACAGCAGTGCCCCTGTCCTTATTAACTAAATCAGCCTTGTTATTATTTGGAGATTTATCATTGTTAAATTCAACATCTAAAGAGTTCGGGAGAACAATCTCCGGATTGGAATCAGCAAATTGAAGACACTTAATTTTCTCCCTAGTCACTAGATCCGTGATGATATCATCACATTCCTAACTATCATCCCCAACACACAGGCCAACCGCAGAAGTATGAGAGGCAAGCATGTCATTATTCAAAACAGCAAAAGATTTACCTTTGAAAGTAGTAGGAATTTCCAAATTCTTCTTCAGCAAGTATGCATTTGCTTTGTCCATGATCTTCATGTTGCCATGATCTCTGGTTCTAGGTCTGTTGATCAAAACAGGGCCCCAAGATGTTTTATCCTCCACATTGAGCTTCTTCTTCTTCTCTGATTCGGCATCATCCATAGATACAATCAAAGACCTTTTCACAGAGCAAATAGCCATATTTCAGTTTCCATATCCTCTTCTTCTCCATCTGTCTCTTCCATGTCAAATTTACTGGGCTGTTCGGAGCAGTAATCTAGATGTATAGGCATAGGGACTTTTTTTGCATCTCCAGGGAGCAGGTGATATGAGCACGGGGTACCGAACTCAAGATCAGACCCAATATTCTTGTTGTCTAAATGACCACTTTTGCTGATCTCCTCCAGGAAGTCATTATGTGCCTCATCATTTATGTTTGTAGGGTGAAAATCCTCTGCAGAAACAGAGACATGTTGCACTTGTTTGTTAGGCCCCGAGGTAGTCTTTTGTGGGGCAGTGAACTTAGCTCCATCCAAACCATCGAAAGGATCATCTTCCTTGTTCATTGAATCCTTATTTGTCAGTTCCTCATCCAGTTTGTCTTTGCCCCCATCTTCATTGTCCTGACCAGGATCATCATCATTTCCATTTGAATCCTCTCCAACTTGTTCAAAACCCTCCACAGTGAAAAAGAGCAAGTACAATTTCTTCTTCATCTCCACCAGCCTTTCAAATGGGATTTTAGTGGGGTCTCTGCATGCTATCTTGATTCTGATGGTTTCATAGAAGCTCTTAAAAATACCATTCCAATCCACATCTACCAGAATGCCAAAGCACCAAGCAATCTGTGCAAAGACCTTCCAAACACACCATTTCGAGGGAATTCCATCTACCACTACCCAAGCTTCCTTTAGCTCTCCAAACTCGTCCAGCATTCCTTCCCACTCGCAGATCTTGACTGAAACTCCATCAATAGGAAGATTAAACGCTGGGAACTCGATCAGATCCTCCACATTCTTCCAAGGGGGAAATCTAAGTAAGAATTTCTTCTCCTCCAGTTCTTTGATTTGCCACGGCCACTCTTTGTTCTTGCGGAAGATTCCATTTAACTGAATCAACAGCTCAGAAGTAGAAACTTAACCTTTCACCACTTTCAGAACATCACAGTTTTTGTTAGGTCCTCGAGAATAATCAATTAAATGGCCGCATGCATCTCCCAGATGCATAGGCCCACGGTCATCCTCCTTTTCTAAAAAAAATAAGCAAGAAACAGAGCAAACCGCATGCGCGCCATATTAGCCTGGTCCATACGATCCGTCCATCCCCAATTGTGAAATAAGTCTACATCCATATACGGATTTCACTAGATGCCCATCGAGACTATACGAATACAAAGACATGAATCAAACGAGAGAAACGTCGATCACAACGTTACATCTGATTTACTATCACCAATGGACCAATCTCAAGTAAAAGGACGTCTCTTGTCTACAAAAATAGACCAAGACTGTTTCGTACTAGCATGGCCTCTTGGACCAGATTTGACGAAAAAGAAAACAAGAGGCAATCTTAACATAACTGTTTCATACAGTGCTAGCAATAGCATGGCTGTCTGGCGATAAATCAAAATGCACTTACAGATATCCAAAATCTTACAACATGCACATTTTTACTTGATTATTGAACCAACTATACAATGTAAAATACAATTGACTACCGAACAGAACATACTATAAAGAAAAAGCTCCCCGTACACACCTTATGTACTCTAGAAATACTGATATGCTTATATACAATTATAGACTAGAAACTATATATTCTCGCAAAAAAAGACTAGAAAACTATTATCAAGATATTTTGCGGACAACACATTTCTCAGAGAGAGCGAGCGAGAGAGAGAGAGAGGATATATACACTTTAATCCATGCAAGTGTCGCACGTTAATATATAGTTGTTTTTGTGTTTTTCATTTACTCATATCTAGTTTGGTTTAAAGATTATAACGGGCAATATTGCAAAAAAAGACTTCTTTTGCAACAATTGCCTAAGTTTCGTTGACCACAGATGTGCACACCTTAAAATGTGGTTTATTAGAGTTCTAAATTTATGTTTATAATAAATGAGCTATAAATAAGTATAAATGTTTAGTAAAAATGTTTCGTACTTGAACTTGCCCTGGAGTTGGCTAGTCTTATTATTTTCAAAAATAAACCTATTGTTAGATTCTAAAAGGCAATCTCGTTCGTTGGGAGTTAATCTGCGGCGAACGCAAACGCATCTTCTTCCTGCCGCACCTCTTCCCCTCTACCATATTTTCCCATTTTCCCTAGTTGTACCACATAGAAATTGAGGTGGAGCGGAAAGCCGAGAGATAAGTGGGAGGATTCGGCGGCCACCCATGCAGCGGCAGGGACGAGCTCGGGTGTTGTCGACGATGTGAATAAGGGTTAAGGATTTATCCGGTGTGATTCGAGAAACCCTAGATGATGTGGTTTATTAGAGTTCTAAATTTATGTTTTATAATAAATGAGCTATAAATAAGTATAAAAGTTTAGTACAAATGTTTTTTACTTAAATTTGCCCTAGAGTTGGTAAGTCTTACTATCTTCAAAAAAAACTAATGTTAAATTTTAAAAGGAAGTCTCGTTCGTTATGAGTGAGCTGGTGGCGAACGTAAACGCATCTACTCCCTGCCGCACCTCTTTCCCTCGCCATATCCTCTCATTTCCCCCATGCGCCGCCGGGATGAGACAGCCAGTGGCAGGGACGAGCTCAGGTGTCACTGACGAGGTGCGAAGGAGATGTGCGACGCCGCCATTGCATCCCTTGTGATCGTCGACGAGCATGAGTGGCGGTCGAGTTGGGTGGCGTTGGAGTTTTTTTTTTTATTGCACCACGACAAAGCTAGTTGAAATTCAGATTTTTTTTTAATGTATCAACATGATGTTGTCTGTGAGAATACATGCCCAACACAAAAACTGTTCTTATACTTTGATGGTCAAATCATAGTATATGGTCATGGCGGTGGACCATGACATTTATTTATTGTTGTAGGTTTTTTTTAGTGGATCACTGTAAGTTTCTGTTGTGGGTTACATCGTAGGATAGCATGGTTTTTTTTAATCATTTTTAGACCATGGCAATTGTATTAACTAGAAGAGGGCAGTTTTATTGTGGATTGCATGGCATTTTTATTTTATTTTTTAATTTAGACCATGACATTTTTAGTGATTAGAAAATGGCAAAACTTATTAGTTTGACAGTTTTAGTGTAAAAAGCATTGCATTTTTTAATGATTACACCATGGTCTTTTATTCATGGGCAGTATGGCACTTTTATTAGTTTAGACCAATAGTTGACATTCGACATTTCCATGTCATATAAGTAGTTCATCTTAAAAAAAGAGTGGTTGAGTTGACAATCGGCGTCTTCCTTGCAACCAAACGTGCTGCTTCTCTCCTCACTCTTCTGACCAAGAAGAAATGCAGAAATTGTTGTTGGGTGATGCAAGTTGCAGATGTGGTGAAGACGGACGGACACGAGGAAGCGAGGCAGCTTCCTGGTTCCTGCCCAATAAGAAATGTCTCCACAACAAGCGGCCTCTCATTCATGCAACATCATTTTTGCTCGGCAACAAGGAAATCCTTGCTGCAATAGGTGGTGCCTACCAGCAACACCCACAGGGGAAAAGCCTAACCAATCTTAACATGCTTGGGTTTCATCCAAACATTACTAGCAGAGCCTTTGAACTGAGTGTGCAGACAAATATGTAAGAAAAAAACACTAGTTAGGCACACCAACTGACTGCCCTTTTATACAGAGTCAGCGAGCCATGAACCCTAAGCTATGGAGTTGTGCTGCTTCTCACCTCACTCTCCTGACCAATCTCAAATACAGGAGGTGTGCTATGTGCAAGATAAATTTGGTCTGATATTGACACGACGGTGCATATACACCATCCATTGCGCTTGTCATATGGTTTGGATGAGCGTCATACAAAGATCGGACCGGTTTTCATCGGACGCAAAGCATCTGCATAATTGGAAATATGTCTTCTGTTCAACAAAATAGGCCAATCTTCACATGACTGTTTCATACTCCTACTACCAAGTACAGCATGGTTGCCTGGCGGTGGCCACAGCAAGATGCATTTACAGATCAAAAACTTCACACGGTACAGCAGAGAACAGAACAATGCTACCCCTACTGATAATGCGCGTCCAAGAATGCTAGGTACACAGCCAACTACAAATGCAGGAGTGCAGGACCAAGTTAGGTTGCCCAAACAGCTCATGAAAATCATGACCATTAACAGAGCCCCTTAGCATGGACCCAACTCTAAACTCAACCTGGATCACATAAATTACGCGCAGCCGCAACCATCCAGACCAAATTACCAACAGCATCCAAGCACTTGCACCCCAAGTGCTTGGCATTACCAGGCCAATCAGATTTGAAGAATAAAACAAGAGGTAATCTTAACATAACTGGTTCATACAGTACTAGCAATGCTATCTGGCGATCAGGTCAAAATGCACTTACAGATATCCAAAATTTCACTCAGACAACAGAGCAATGCTACCTCCATTCTCCGATGATAATCTGTGTCTAAGTGGCAAATGCATGCTAGGTGCAACAAACTGTGGATGCATGACCAACAATCAAGGTTGCCCAAACATCTCATTCACACCATAACCATCGACAGAGGACGTTAGCATGCATTCAACTATAAACTGGACCTGGATCATCACATAAATCACACACAATCAGAATCGGGCGAACAAGCCCTATAAAGCCTAATCAATCATGAACATGAACCAAGCACTTGCATTGAAGTGCTTGACATTATCAAACCAAACCAAACCAAACCAAACCAAGCCAAGCCAAGCCAAACCAGATTTCAAGAATAAACCAATAGTGTTAGACCGTCAATACGAAGCACTCACTGCCCAGGCAAGATTAGGATTCACAAGCTGCTACAAACAAAGAATAAATCGAATACAACTAAATAACTCGATATTACCATAAGGCCACGCCGGCCGCTATGCATCAAGACACATGTATAATGTAGCTGCTAACATATGCAGAGGAAAGCTACCTCCATTTCAGTCGGCGATCAATCATCGGCGGAGCAGACTGTCTGCATTTGAGAGTATTTCACACAATGTTCAACCAAACAGCATCACTCGGGGATGATCCATGCGGGTTCGCCTACTCGGCGGTGTTGGGCCTACTCAAGCAGTCGAGGATCTCCGTCCTGGTGCGCACGATGCGGTGGAACATCTCGCGCACCTGGCGCTCCAGCGGGTCGAGCCCGTCCTTGAGTGTCTCGCACACCAGCACCAGCTCCTGTGCCGCCTCCCGCACCTCGGCGTCCTTCTTCTCGTCCAGGGGGAACTGCGCGGCGTCGGTGATCTCCATGAGCTGCCGCGACCACCGCTCGATGAGGTGTATCTCCTTGAGCAGCCCGCACGAGTGCTTGCGGTCCTTCTTCTTGGACTCCTCGAGGATGCGCTCGTAGAGCGTGGTGACCGGGCCGGCCCAGGGGAAGCTCCTGGGCACGGCGAAGTGCGCCTGGAGGCCACGGTCCTGGCAGGGGATGGCCGCGACGAGCGCCCAGGCGGTGACGAAGAGCACGGCGCCCATGGTGTACACGGCGGAGGCGAGGCCACCCGTGGCGGCGATGTCGTTGGCGCGGGGCACCGGCAGGTTGCCCCCTATGGCCTGCAGCTGGCGCGAGGCGGACCAGGAGCGGGACACGCTCCAGGACAGCGACCTGAAGTGGGAGCCGCCGGAGCCTGAGCCCGAGCCCGAGCCGCTGCTGCTGCGGCGGTGGTGGCCCCGGCTCTGCTGCCCGGCGGCGTCCTTGCCGCCGCCGCCGGCCCGGCCGAAGGAGCGGTTGCGCTGGCCGCCGCCGGCGTCCTTGTCGTCGAGCATGAGGATGGTGAGGTCGGTGAGCGCCTTGCGGGCGCGGCGGATCTGGCCCTCCCCGAGCGGCGCGGCGGGGTCGGCGGCGGGGCCCTGGGGCGCGAGCGCGGCGGCGGCGATGGCGAGGTGCTTGCGCCACTGGCGGAGCAGGTCGAGGCCGTCGCGGAGCGCGTTGCAGAGGTCGAGGGCCTTGACGGCGCGGTCGAAGAAGTCGGCGACGAGGCGGTCGAGCGGGGGGCGCGCGAGGGCGGCGGGGCCGCCGGCGAGGAGCGCGGAGCGGAACTCCTCGAGGCAGATGAGGAAGGAGTGGAGCAGGTGGCGGGTCCAGGCGATGGAGAGGATCTCGGGCGGGGCGGCGTCGGGGGAGCAGGGGAGCAGGTCGAGGAGGAGGTCGGCGGCGTGGCGCTGAAAGGCGTCGACTTGGCGGTCGGCGGTGGCGTTGGGGTTGGCGCCGGGGTGGTCGGGCGTGGGCGGGGCGGAGTGGATCTGGCCGTGGTCGCGGTGGCGGAGCGAGAGGATGTGGCGGCCGAAGGAGGTGTGGTGGTGCGCCGGCGAGGCGGAGGAGTCGGTGGCCGGCATTGCGGGCGAGCGGGCTAGGGTTGGACTGCCGGTCTGCGGCGGCGGCGGCGGCGGCGAGGAATCCGGGGTGGTTGGTCTGCTTCCGGGAACCACCAGCAGCTATGAGGGGAAGGAAGGTGAGCGGAATGGGGGAGGGTTGGAATGGGATTTCGGGGGAAGCGAGGGGTGGGGTTGAAAAAGGCGTGGGGTTTGTCTGTCTGTCTCCACCTGGGCCGCCTGACTGTCGCGCTGCTGGCGTCTGCTCCGATCCTATCCGGCGCCTCTTGGCTGCTGCTGCTGCCGTGGTGTAAACAAAATAAATTTAAATCAATCAAGAAAATCTTTTTATGCTCAGAACTACTCCCTCCGTTCGGAATTACTTGTCTCAAAAATGAATGTATTTAGAAGTAAAAATACGTCTAGATACATCCATTTCTGCGACGAGTAATTCCGAACGGAGGGAGTATGCATTATTGGACCGCATAAATCAGGGATACATCAATGCCATATATATATACAGGTTTGCTATTTCACATCTAGATGTGAGATATTATCTCACATCTAACACACTCATCTTTGATTTTATTTTTTAAAATCTCTCATGAATTTTAAGGATGAGGGACACCAAAATTTAGATGTGGCATAGACAGACCCATATATATATATATAGACTTTGTCTCAACACCAAAATTTATTAACGAGATTTACCTGTCGTCGGCTAATTCTCGGGGCATGACTACCGGGCGCTTCTCCCCCGTGAAACTATCACAATACCGCACGCTGGCCACCTGGTCACCGGGACATGCCGTCGGCTCTCCTTGTGTGTGTCTGTGCTATTATGTTACCATAGGTTATTGTGTAATCTCTACGTCTAGTGAAGAGTGTACGTTTAGCTTCAAAATTTGTCCACAAGAGAATGTATTTCTATCTTTTCAATGCATGTTTAAATTGAAAAAAAATGCATCTCTCTCATCACATGGTAATCAAGACCATAACAATGTACACATGGTCTCCTTAATTTCTGCATGCACTTAGCTCATTGGGGGTTGGGTAATTAAAGAAGAGGGATATGATGGCTTGCACCTTTGCAATGCATTTTTTCTACTCCACTTTATAATTTGTCCTAAAGTTTCTATATATACATTTTTCACCGGACGAAGGGAGTATACCCTCACATTATATAGGAGAACTACTCCCTCCGTCCGAAAATACTTATCATCAAAATGGACAAAAATGATGTATTTAGAACTAAAATACGTCTAGATACATCTCTTTTTATTCATTTTGATGGCAAAAAATAACATCATCTACCACCCATGCATCATAACAATAATATATTGGCCATGCAAAAAAAAAAACAGTAATATATTGGTGGTGCAGACAAATGGGCACCATCATCGTCAACGTTTCGGGCCACACGCGCGCACGACACGACGCGACGCGACGCACTGCTGGGGTACGTTCAGCTAGCAATTTGCACGTCGCCGTCGGGCGCTTAACTGCGGTCATCGGCTTGCGGTGGAGGTGAGAGCGAGCGTGCTGGTTTTCTACGGCGGAAGCTTCTTCACTCTCACTCCGGGTGACATACAGCCGTATGACACGTAGGCGGTACGGGAGGCGGCTGGAAATGCTCACGTGTCCCAAAAGGCGGACCCCGGACCGGCCTCAGCTGGACAGGACAGGAGAGCGGGTCAAGGTCACGTGGTGGTTGGGTTGGGCCCGTCCATCGCGGTCGGTCACTGGCACGTGGGCCGCCGGGAACGGATATTTTTATTTCTGGCGAAAAATCTCAGTCCCGATGGCCGGCTCGTGCGGCTGGTTGGCTATATAGAAACGAGATGAAGCCGCCGCCGATTGGTTAGGTTAGGTTATATTACGTGGGGTTAGGATTAGTTTACTCGGTATTATGGTTTCATTCATGATTAGTTTAAATTCATGATTAGTTTAAGATAGGGAAACACAAAGGCAAATCCAACACGACACTGCACTGTAGATGAGGGAGCGAGCGATCCGCTCGCCAAATAAATAAATTCTCCTGTGCCGCTGCCAGAGAAGCGATGGCCAGGAGAATTTCTCTTATTATCGTCGCAAAAACAAACGTTTCTTTCCCTTTCCTATTCTACTCCTGGCTAGTGTTTGTTTTGTTACATACTACCACTTGTGTTGCAAAGGTCAACATTTTTCTTTGGAGAGCTATGCATAATACTATTCCTTGTCGGGTTGCCATGGCGAACCGCCACATCAAAGTGAGCGGGCAGTGCCCACTATGTAAGATTGAGAGCCGGATCCTCTAACTTAGGGAAGGGAAGTCAGGGTGCTACAGTGCTCGTCTAGTGTAAAATTAAGAAGGAATGTTAGGGGCTATTAGCAGGCTATTTACTTTTGGTAATTACTGTAGATATAAAAAACCAAAATTAATTTTATCTCACCATCAACTTGCTTGTATGTAATTACTATGAATGTACATACTAGATCTGTAATTTAAAAATTAATTTAAGTTATTTTAGCCTTAGTTGTATGGATTAACAGAAGGAAAGTTAGGGTATTGTGGCTTCTCTAACATCCCTTGTGTATGTTAGAGGATCCAGTTCCGTAAGATCGGAGCGCAACACATTAAGCATCTCCTGTTCAAGTGTAGCCGAGCAAAGCACGTATGGGAAGCACTGGGCATTCATGAATCAATTGAGCGATCTTGTCTTGTTCATCGTCCAGGACAGTCTGTTTTAGAGGAATAGTTGTACTCGAGCCCTGACCAGTCACTGGTTTTGGGACAAGCCCCATTGCCAGAGCTTGTTGCGGAGATATTGCACGGTGGGAAAGGAGGCAAATTAGCAGGTGCAGTCCCCAGAAAGATTTGCAATGGCAATTAAAGTGTTATCCTCAAATTTCAAGTCTGCTAAAGTACCTCATGCAAGGTTGAGAAAAGGATAGATGGGCTCCACCAACAGGTGATTGCGTTAAGATACACGTTGATGTTTCTTTCGATCCAGATGTGTTAAGGGGACCCGAAGCCACTTTTTCGGCGCTTGCACCGAAAAAAGGCCCAGCCGCGCCTCCAGGACTCAGTTTTTCGCCGGATTGGGCCGAAACTGGCGCCGGCAGACCCAGGGCGAACCCGGCGCGTTGGGGGGGGCGCCTGGGGACGCCAGACGAAGCAAAAAGGCACGTGGGTCCTGCTTGTCCGCGAGAGCCTTCCTTTTCCCGCCGTTTCCCCCACCACTTCCCTCCATTTTCCCCCTTTCTCCCGCCATTCTACACGCCTTCCTCTCCTCTCTCCGCCGCCATGGCGCCGAAGAAGTACACAACCCCAGGCCCGCCGTCGCCGCGGATGCCGATGCCCCGCCGCCGAAGCATAGGAAGTCGAGGGCGGCACCGTCAAAGCCGCATGGGATGTCGAAGGCCGAGATCGTTCGCCGATCGGCCGCCACAACCGACCGGCGGAACAGGTCCAACAAGCAAAAAGAGCGTGCAGCGTCGGCGGCGGCAGAGCGCCCTGATGATGCCTCCTCCCGGTCATCAGGGCGTCGGGTCGCCGGCGAGCTTCACGCCTTCGCCGCAGCCGTGGGGGTGCGCGCCGTCCCCTGGCTATGCCGACGGCGATGCCCACGGTGGGTTCAACCCCAACATCACCTTCCCCCACGGCCAGCGCACGCCTTCCCCCGCGTTCGCCGGCGTCCAGTACCCCCCGTACAACTACTCGCCGCCGGAGTACGCGTCCTCCCCGACGCCAACGCAGCCAACGTTGTGGCGTGGTGCCCTACTCTACTCGCAGGCCTCATCGTCGCAGCACGGCGGCGATGTGACGCCCGAAGACCGACGTCCCAGAAGATTCCAGATGTTCCGGGTTCTCCCGTGTGTTTCAGTTGTGCTTTATTTATTTATTTTGCATTGCATCATGTCATCATGCCATCATGTCTTTAATTTTTGCATCTCAACTTAAATAAATCGTGTGGATCTTCGATCCATTTAAATCGAGGGAAGAATGACTTCTCTTTATAACATATAAAAGCCTCTCAATATTATTAGGGAGCTATATTAAAATATTCCAATTGTTTGGGATCACCGTAACACACTCGCATTTATTCTCCAGACCTCTTTTGCTTCAAGTTTCACCGCCAAACCGTCTCTTCTATCCTTTTCCCTTTTGTCGAGGCTCCTCCTAAAGTCTAGACTCCTTTCAAACTCCTTAAGGCAAGCTAATTATTTTAGTTTGCACTTTCCTATTTTGTTGGAACCACTTTTGTTGGGTTGGTAATATTCCTTAAAGCCTTACGAAAATGTTCATCTTTTATTTTCTTGTTCATGGCCTCTTTTTCTTTTTAAATGTTGACCCCCCTCCTTCTTCTCTTTTTTTCTTAATGGATGTTTATCTGTATTTAGAAGAAGAGCAGAAGCTGATACGTCTCAAACGTATCTACTTTTCCAAACACTTTTGATATTGTTTTGACCTCATTCTTGCATGATTTGAACTAAACTAACCCGGACTGACGCTGTTTTCAGCAGAGCTGTCTGTATGGTTTTATTGTGTGCAGGAAAACGGATTTTTAGGTATCTCAGAAAATTCCACGAAAAATCACAGAAAATCCACGCACCCGAAGGAACCTGGTGCCAGAAGAGGGGCCAAAGGGGGGCCAGGGGGGCTCCAGGCACCCTGGTGGCGCGGCCCACCCCCTGGCCGCGCCGGGAGGCCGCCTGGGCGGGCCCCACCTCCCCTGGTGCCCTACTTTGACCCGTATTTTAGCCCGTGACAAAAAAATCCCATATCAGGAGTTGTTTTCCCAGTTTTCATCGCGGAGCCGCCGCCACCCTCTGTTCTTCTTCGGGAGGGCTAATCTGGAGGCTGATTTGGCCTCCGGAGAGGGGAGATCGTCGCCATCGTCATCATCATCACCACTCCATCCTCCCTCCATGGCTTCTCCTTCCATGTGTGAGTAATCCCCTGCTGTAGGCAAAGGGGATGGTAGGGATTGGATGAGTTAGATCATGTAATAGTTTATCAGATCGTTGGGGGCATGTTGCCTATCATCTACTATGGTGTTTATCATCTTTGCTTCAACTTGTTATTCTTAATGCTTGTCACTTAGGGCCCGAGTGCCATGATTTCAGATCTGAACCATATGTGTTTGCATGAATATATTTGTGTTCTTGATCCTATCTATAAGTTGTTTGCACATATTACGGTCCGGAACCGGCGATCCCAAAAGTGACAGCTTGGGACACCAAAGGGGATGGTCCGTAGTTTGAGGATTACATGTATCCATTGAGTTTATTGCTTTGTTCCGGTGCTCTTTGACAGGAGCACCTTAATCTCCATAAGTTCCTTTTGGCCCCGTTCGTAGCGGGATGGTAGGACAAAAGATGTTGTGCAAGTTCTTATTGCAAGCACGTACAACTACCTATGGGATACATGCCTAATGTTTGATATTTGCCTAGATGATCATTACTTTTCCGTGTGCCTTGCCCCAAGTTAGATTCATGATATATCTCATCCATGCAGCGCCCAACCATCCATCTCCCTAGCCTACAGTGTTTTAAATCATGCTGGTTACTAGTTGCTACTTTTGTTATTTACTTTCGCTGTTTACTTTTACTATCACCACCATCACTATCATATCACCGTTACCACTTATCTTTTGTCGCAAGTAAGTATATTTCAGGTGCGGTTGAATTGACAACTCAACTGTCAAAGCTTATAAATACTCTTTGGCTCCCCGTGTGTCGAATCAATAAATTGGGTTATTCTTACCCGCGAAGACTATCTCGATCCCTTACAGTTGAGGGTTATCAAGTACCGTTTTCTGGCGCCGTTGCCGGGGAGCATAGCAATATTTACAAGTCTACTTGAAGTATCCTACCTGCTGCACTTCATCCGCTATGGGTAAGAAAGGAGACCCTAAGGTTCCGATCTTACTATCCACTACAAGAAGAGAGAAAATGATGATGCTATTGCACACCTGACCAAACTCGCTGAGTTGGGCGGTTTGTTTACCACGGATGAGAAGATACGAAACTTTTATGTGACCAAGCTTCTTCATTTCTCTTTGAAGGAAGGTGCTAAAACATGTTGTGCTGGTTGTGTTTTCAGGAAAAGAACACCGGACGATGCAGAGGATTTGATGGGCAGGATTGCCAAAAACCATGAAGATTGGTCCGTCCCTGAACCACCTCCACCACCAAAGAAGAGGGGCATGTTTGTTCTAAGCCCCGAAGATATGCGAGAAGCAAAGAAGTCTATTAAGGAGAAGGGTATTAAAACTGAGGACGTGAAGAATCTACCCCTATTGAGAAGTTGTGTGAGCCTACCACTCACCCTCCTATGGTAGAGGTACACTCTCTTTTAGATTTCAATGCAAGTGACATCCCTCATGGTAAGCCTCCTGATCAATGTTTAGATGAGTTTGATAATTTTATTATGAAACAAAATCATTTTAATGAGAGAATACAAAGTCAATTGCATGATGATTCCCTTACTATCAAAAGTTTGCTTGATGTTCTAGGAAGAACAGTTAATGATGTTCAATGTCTTGTGAAGCATTTTCATATGGTTCAAACTCAGCTTGAACAAATTTCTAATGTGCAAAAAGATTTGCTTGCTAACAATGCCAAACAAGATGATTTGCAGGCCTTCGGGATTAAGACCCGAGGAGGAACTAGCACTCAAGATCCTCTCTATCCAAGGGGCATCCGAGGAGAATCGAGCAAGATTCTCAAATGCAGGAAGAAGAAATTGTTGGCTCTCCAAAAAAGAAGAAGAAGAAACATAAGGAGGCTGACAATTCCAATGATCCTATTACAAATGAAGAGCCAGCTGTTGATCCCAACAGTGTATCTATCTCCGATGCTGAGACTGAAGACGGTGCTGAACCTGAAGGTAAGGATAATGAGAAGAATGATCCGCCTGAAGTTCGAGAAGAAGAAGCACCTGACAAACGTAAGAGGTACACTAGAGAAGACTTCGTCGCAAGAAGACATGGGAAGGAAAGAGAACCATGGATACAGAAACCCATGCCCTTTCTAGGTAAGTCTATCGAATCTAAAGAAGAAGAGCATTACAATAAGTTTTTTGAGTGGATTAAACCTCTTTTTCTTCAAATCCCTTTGACTGATGCTATTAAGTTACCTCCCTATTCAAAATATATGAAAGATATTGTCACTAATAAAAGAAAAGTTCCTAATGAAGCAATATGTACTATGCTTGCTAACTACTCTTTCAGTGGCAAGATTCCTGAGAAGCTTGGTGATCCAGGTATACCCACCATTCCTTGCTCCATAAAGAATAATTATGTCAAAACTGCTTTATGTGATCTTGGAGCAGGAGTGAGTGTTATGCCTCTCTCTCTTTACAAGAGGCTTTGTTTAGAGAAACTAATTCCTACAGATATCGCTCTTCAGATGGCTGACAAGTCAACCGCCGTTCCGATAGGTATTTGTGAGGATGTTCCCGTAGAAGTTGCTAATTGTTTGATCCTTACTGATTTTGTTGTGCTTGACATGCCCGAGGATGGGAGCATGTCCATTATTCTTGGTAGACCTTTTCTTAACACCGCAGGTGCTATTATTGATTGCAATAAAGGGAAGGTTACCTTCAATGTGAATGATAAAGAACACACGGTGTATTTTCCAAAGAAGACCGACAGGAGGCATGGCCTCAACTCTATAGAAAATATCGAGACCGTGAAGATTGGAGAATGGGACTGTCCACTACATGTGCACCACAAATACAAAACTATTATGGTGGGGACAATGTCCATCAAAGTAAAGGTTTATGTTTGTTGGTGAGACTTTTTGCTCTATATATCGCATGTTTGTTGGTAAGACTTGATCAACCTTACTAGTGAACATGTTTTATATAGATAAAAAGTTGAGCTTGTTATGTTTTCATTTGTTTTAGTTTTTGTTCTCCTTGCTGTACCAAGTGTTTATGTTTTGAAGCTTCACAATACTAATCACTGCTTTAAGTTTTCAGAAAGTCTTGCAGCTTTTTGAACTTCGAAAAAAATTCAACAGTGAAGTTTTCAGAAAAATTCCAGAAAAATAAAAATAAAAATTTCCATGTCGGGAGTGACCCAGAGGTACCTGGGGCTGGCCAGGGGGACCCACCAGTGGCCCAGGCGGCCAGCTGGCGCGGCCTGCCCCTGGCCGCGCCCACAGGGCGCCTGGGGCCCACAAGGCCCCCCTCCAGGTAAGTCTTCTTCCTCCCTCTCTCTTTCTCTCCAAAAACACGAGTTCTGCACTTGTTCTTGCGTTCTTGCTGCTCTTGGAGGAGATTCTTCGATCTCTCTCTACAGTCTATCATTTGAGCTGAGATTTTGAACAAATACTCCCTGGTATGTAACTCCTCCACCCCTCCAATTAGATTTCAGATTGGTGGCTTCATTTGTGAGTATTTAGTAGTTCTTGGTGCTGTATAGATGAGCTTGCATGCATGTGTAGAAATTTATTTTCCAAGTTTTGATGCAAGTTTTTGCCTTAGGTAAGTGAGTTGAGTAGTTTGCCTTAACCCACTTTGTTTTAATCCTTGTTTTTGTAATTTGCCAAAAATTTCAGAAATGAGTTTGTTAGGAAGGGCAAAGGGGTGGCTTGAGAAGAAGAGGCCCACGCACTCCGATCGAGTTACTAGAGCCGCAGCTTCACCCTCGACTGCTAGGGTGAGCTACAATGAAGATCATGTGCCCCTAGAGTTGTTGGAAGACACAAGTCCAGCACGTGCTATGATGTTTCCATGTGATGAATTCCTTGAAGCTGCGGGAATCAAGGATGAGTTTTATAATCTTTGTGCTAATGCAGGTCTGACACGGCTCGTCACGTGCCGTGTTACTCAGTATCAAAAACTCACCTCCGGTTTCATTAACAGTTTTAGATATAATCCTGATTCTGGTGCTATTGAGTTTAAAATTTACAATGATCTTATCACCATGCCCTTGGGAAAGTTTTGTGAAATAATAGGTGTGCCAAACGTTGGGAGGACGGCTAGGATGACCTCTCAGCCCTCCAAGCTGAAAACCGTCTTCAACTCTCTCTGCAGCATGGGTACGAGGGATATTCATCGGTCAAAGATCTCCAGCATCTTATTCCCTCACCTCAGGTATTTTGCATATTATGTTGCTAGAGGGGTGTTAGCTCGTGACAACACGAGCAACACTTCTGCGCCGGATATTGCTATCCTGGCAGCCGCCCTCTCAGGGAGGTCTGATTATAATCTGGGTGCCTTAATTGCTCGACGCCTTGCTACGGTAACATGGGAGACTTATTTGGTGGCGTTTATGCCACAATTATCTTAGAATATCTTAAAGGCACCCCACACCCTTATGATAAGCCTTTTACTTATTTAAGTTTTGATTTTGCTGCTATGAAAAGGCATAAGTTTGTTACCATGACTTCTGAGCTTGATAATCTTGTTTATACCTTGCGTTTCGGAACTACCACGGAACGCGAGATCCGTCTACCTGCACCTCTTTTGTTTGATTTTTCTCGCAGGAACGGATGGTCCTTTGATGTTATCCAGTTCGACGAGTTCATGGCCCAGCATCAGTTTCATAACCCCATGGAGGGGGTTGTGCCCGACGAGGAGGAGCACGGTGAGTTACCATCTTTTCAGGGGGAGACCGTCACCCAGTTTGGTGAAGGGTCTTCCTCTGCTTGGAGTACGGACCCTTCCTCGTGGGAGGATCCGAGGAGCTCGGTGTACGCGCCAGAATCCTTCTACGACCCTTGGACTCACCACCATTCCCCCGGAGCAGGAGGCTCCTGGGGGCAGTAGCTACTACCAACTTAGGCCAAAAGCCTAAGCTTGGGGGAGTACGTGCCCCTCTCACTTTCCCATTGTATTATCCGTTTTATTCGCTTTGATCTTTTCGAAGTTTTTGCCCGTTCTTCTTTATTTCTTTCTTTGCAAAAACAACAAAAAGATTGTCTCTTTCTTTTGCTTTCGTTCAACCTTTGAAATAATCCAGAAAGATTTCCTTTCTCTCTTTAGTTTGCTTTGTTTTCAGAGTTCAGCTCGAGTCCGTGATGGCATTTAATTATATTTCCTATGTTCGATCGTGCAAGTGACGATGCAGTAATGACGAAGATCGACTGAAAGGAAGCAACAAGGGAAGACCGGTATGAACTCTTCTTGTTTCTACTTTTGTACATATGCCTGTACTTATGATCTAGAGACCAGCTTATAACGACATAGTGCTATGTTTACAATGCTCTCCCAGTGGTTCATGCTTTCCTTGTGGCTAGTCTCGAATAGCTAGAGTATATAATGTGTTATTGAAATGATTTACATGCATTGCACTGTTCATAGTTTGGTATACTAAGGTGGTATTTCCCTTTGGAGAATTCTTGGATTGACTTGGCGCATGTTTACACATGTTTAAGACTAAAAAGTCTGCTCTGCCTTGATGATCTTTGAGTTTTAGAATAGTTATATCACTTCCATGCCCGATTCAATGTTGCTTTGTCGCTCTGCATGATTATGACCGTTATTGCTCTCTAGTTGGTCGCTTCCCAGTCTTTTGCTAACCTCCACCTGTACTAAGCGGACTGACTGCTTGTGCATCCAAAATCCTTTAAACCAGTTATGCCATATGAGTCCACCATACCTTCCTATACATGGTATTTACCTGTCATTCCTAACGAAGACTTCCGTGTACCATATCGAAATTAATCAAAAGCATTTCTCTTTTTGTGCCTCTGTTTTAGCTCATGAGGAAGTATTAGTTAATTCATGATCTTTTTAAGTTGGACAAGTTTCACCCCGGGATTGCATGTCTAATCTGCAAACCCCTAATACGAGAAGGAACTGGCATAGAGTGCGCCCGGCTCATAAAAGATAATACAACAAACAAACCCTCCTTCACGCTTTGTTCATGAGAAATCAAAAAACTTTGGCAGTGATAAACAAAGGAGATTAAGGGGATGTGATCGTCCCCGTGCGGGAGCCGTTCCTCGAAACTTGTCCAGCTCAAGAAGTAATTGGGTTATCTACTAGCATTCGTTGACGAAATATGCACCTCTCAAAAACATTTTTAACTCTGTTTTTAAAACCAAGAGCTCTGGTACATGTTTAGTTTTTGTTTCCGACCACGGGTTTTCAACCTCGCCATCAAATTCCACGGTTCGAGAGTCTCCACCTTCTTTCTTCAAAGCACCAACTAGGAGAGCATAATTGTCATTCTGAGTGTAATGTGCATTGTCCCAAAGTATTACATTGTCTTCTGCATGCTTGTGATATTATTTATTCTGAAAGTCTTAGTTCTAGTCTCCTTTAAAACTCTGTAGGAGTTTCTGCATTTATGTTTTGCTTCACTCATGGAGGCTAGCGAGATACCACCCTAATATGCTCAAGCTATGTGCAATGTAATCTTGTCTTGATTTTCAGTAGTATATTATTTACTTTTAGGTAATTGTGATTGGTCACTTGAAAGAAGGATTGCTCCGTGCATTGTCCTCATAGCATTGTTTCAATACTTGCTAGACTCTTTTCGTAGTACATGCTTATATACATCTAATGAAGCAAAAGAGTTTGTCAAAGTTTTCTTTGTCGCGTCCAGTTCGTTGAACTGAATTGCTTGAGGACAAGCAATATGCTAAGCTTGGGGGAGTTGATACGTCTCAAACGTATCTACTTTTCCAAACACTTTTGATATTGTTTTGACCTCATTCTTGCATGATTTGAACTAAACTAACCCGGACTGACGTTGTTTTCAGCAGAGCTGCCTGTATGATTTTATTGTGTGCGAAAACGGATTTTTAGGTATCTCGGAAAATTCCACGAAAAATCACAGAAAATCCACGCACCCGAAGGAACCTGGTGCCAGAAGAGGGGCCAGAGGGGGGCCAGGGGGCTCCAGGCGCCCTGGTGGCGCGGCCCACCCCCTGGCCATGCCGGGAGGCCGCCTGGGCGGGCCCCACCTCCCCTGGTGCCCTACTTTGACCCGTATTTTAGCCCGTGACGAAAAAATCCCAGATCAGGAGTTGTTTTCCCAGTTTTCGTCGCGGAGCCGCCGCCACCCTCTGTTCTTCTTCGGGAGGGCTAATCTGGAGGCTGATTTGGCCTCCGGAGAGGGGAGATCGTCGCCATCGTCATCATCATCACCACTCCATCCTCCCTCCATGGCTTCTCCTTCCATGTGTGAGTAATCCCCTGCTGTAGGCAAAGGGGATGGTAGGGATTGGATGAGTTAGATCATGTAATAGTTTATCAGATCGTTGGGGGCATGTTGCCTATCATCTAGTATGGTGTTTATCATCTTTGCTTCAACTTGTTATTCTTAATGCTTGTCACTTAGGGCCCGAGTGCCATGATTTCAGATCTGAACCATATGTGTTTGCATGAATATATTTGTGTTCTTGATCCTATCTATGAGTTGTTTGCACCTATTACGGTCCGGAACCGGCGATCCCAAAAGTGACAGCTTGGGACACCAAAGGGGATGGT
Source organism: Secale cereale (assembly GCA_902687465.1). NCBI lineage: Eukaryota > Viridiplantae > Streptophyta > Magnoliopsida > Poales > Poaceae > Secale > Secale cereale. The sequence continues at coordinate 933,967,121 of LR738710.1, forward strand.
CCGTAGTTTGAGGATTACATGTATCCATTGAGTTTATTACTTTGTTCCGGTGCTCTTTGACTGGAGCACCTTAATCTCCATAAGTTCCTTTTGGCCCCGTTCGTAGCGGGATGGTAGGACAAAAGATGTTGTGCAAGTTCTTATTGCAAGCACGTACAACTACCTATGGGATACATGCCTAATGTTTGATATTTGCCTAGATGATCATTACTTTTCCGTGTGCCTTGCCCCAAGTTAGATTCATGATATATCTCATCCATGCAGGGCCCAACCATCCATCTCCCTAGCCTACAGTGTTTTAAATCATGCTGGTTACTAGTTGCTACTTTTGCTATTTACTTTCGCTGTTTACTTTTACTATCACCACCATCACTATCATATCACCGTTACCACTTATCTTTTGTTGCAAGTAAGTATATTTCAGGTGCGGTTGAATTGACAACTCAACTGTCAAAGCTTATAAATACTCTTTGGCTCCCCGTGTGTCGAATCAATAAATTGGGTTATTCTTACCCGCGAAGACTATCTCGATCCCTTACGGTTGAGGGTTATCAGAAGCCCAGCTGGAACCTTCCCTCCCCGCGGCCCATCAGGCCCATCGCCTCCATCAGGCCATCTCGTCCTAGCTGGCCCATTGGCCCAGCTGCCTCGCAACCCTAGCCTCTAGCCCGAGCGCTCGCTCTCCTCTCGACCTCCCTCAGCGCGCCGCCACTCTCTCTCCCTCGTTCACTCTCCCGTCGCGCAACCCTCGTCCCCTCGTCCCTTTCCTTCGATCTCCCTCCTCCTTCCAGCGCCGAGCCCGCGCCCCCTCCTCCTACCGCGCCTGCCGCCGGCCTCGCACCCGAGCGCCACCTCGCCGAGGGGAGGAGTCCTCTCGAGCAGCGCCGCCCTCGCGCCCCGCTCCCTTCATCTCCCGCGCGCCTGGCGCCCGCGAGCCGGCCCGGCCGGCCAGGAGCCGCCCCGTACTCCCGCGCCAGGAGCCCCAGGCCGCAGCGGCCACTTCCTCCGTCGCCAGGGCCGCGGCCCCGAGCGCCCTCTCCTCCGTCCTCCAGCTGCGTGCCATCGCACCCTCCTCTACAGCCCCGAGCGCCGTGGCCAGCCTCCGCCGCTGGAGCTTCCTCCTCGCCGCCGCCACGTTTCTGCCGGAGATCCCTCGTCACCGCGCCCCGTCCTCCCCGTCCAAGGCCGCCAGCGCCAAGGCCAGCGCCGCTCCATTTTGGTTGTGCATTTTGACTTCTGTCATGTGCCAAGACCTGCTGCTGCTGTTTTTTTTCGCCAAGTGCACGGAGAACCCAGCTCCAAGACCCCATCACCATGAAGTAACCCGTGAGACTCGGATGTCCACCAAGTTCCACTACCCTCGCCAAGACCCGCAAGTTCAACTACGTCGCGAGAACCGAGTCCGGCAAGACCGCTACGAGAACGCCAAGTTCCACTACCGTCTCCAAGTCCCGAGATCGGCAAGTTCCTCGCCGACCCGTGTACCACTACTTCCACTACGTCCCTCGACGACTTGAACCCCTCCGAGAACGATTGTTCTGAAGGTATAACCTTGAGACGATGACCCGTCGAATGCTTGTGGTTGTATGAAATGTGTCCCTTGTGTGCACCGTGCCCGTTTCGTCCTTTTGTCATGCTCCTCGGTTGCCTCGTCGCTGACCCGTGGGAACCCGGATGACGGGATCACCCCACCTTTCATCTTGTTCGACTCGTTCACGCCACCTTTTCTTTTGCACCGGTCTCTCAACGAGTTACCGGAACCGAGATGTTGCGTTGCATCATTTTCGGATCGTTGCCGTGGCACCCTTTCTTTCCACCACGGTGACAAATGCTCCTTATCTCTTCATGTCAACTTTTAATAAAAATTGCATAAACTTGATCATGTCATCCGCATCATGTTAACAACATTAATATGTTTAAAATGTTGTTTGCTTTAAGAATTGCTAAACATGCTCATGGGGATTTTTCGGAATTGTTGTTGTTATTTCCGGCCTCATTTAAAATGTCTAAATAGGTAGTTTGTTTTGCTTCACCTTGTTGCTATGTTAACAAACATTTAACCTTGTCTTGTAAATAAATGAGAGTCAACTAAATAAATATCATGTGGTGTTTCGTCAATATGCAACTCGTTGCATATTGAGCTCCACTTAACTTGTAGTGTTGTTTGTGCACTTTGTCATGCCATGCATATTTAAACCGGACATGCATCATACTTGGATGTGCATCGTATGCCATGTTTATGCTTGTGTGTTTACCGTGTTGTTTACTTCTTTCTGGTTGCTTCTCTTGTTAGCTTCGGTTTCGTTCCGGAGTTGTGAGGATTCGCTCGACTATGTTGCTCCGTCTACTTCATGGATCCGTTCTTCTTCCTTGCGGAATCCCAGGCAAGATGATAATACCCTTGGATACCTTTACTACCATTGCCATGCTTAGTTGTCTCGATGCTATCGTTACATGTCGCGCTACCCATCATTATTGTCAGCCTCTCCTTGTTGCCATGAAACCTCTAACATTTGAAACCTTCCTAGCAAAACCACTGTTTGGCTATGTTACCCGCTTGCTCAGCCCCTCTTATAGCGTTGTTAGTTGCAGGTGAAGATGAAGATCGTTCCAGGTGGGAACTTGTTGTTGGAATATCACAATATCTATTATTATTATTACTAACACACCTATATACTGGGCATGGGTGGAAGGCTTGGCCTTTTCCTCAGTGTTTTGTTCCGCTCATGCCACCTTAGGCGCCGATAAACCGGCATTATGTTCCTTGATTTTGCGTTCCTTACACGATGGATGGATGGGGACCCCTTGACAGTTTGACTTTGAATAAAACTCCTCCAGCAAGGCCCAACATTGGTTTTAATTTGCCTCATAATAACAACTTAATTAATTAATTAAATTGCATAGGGGGTCGCACCCTCGGGTTCTTAATTCTACATAGCAGGGGGGGCCAGTGCTGATGGTGTTGGTCCCAAACGGGGAGCCTGCGGGGTCACCACGGGGAAACTCGAGGATTGATATAAACCCGTAGCTTCGCCCATCCGGTTGTGGCCTGAGACGAGATACGCGCGGCTACTATCAGGGTGTCGACACACCAGGAGGTCTTGCTGGACTTGTTTTACCATTGTCAAAATGTCTTGTGCACCGGGATGCCGAGCCTGATCGGATTTCCCTACGATAAGGAGTGATGATATTATATTTATCGCTTCAGCTAATCGTGAGAGCTTGTGATGGGCTAAGTTGGGACACCCCTGCAGGGTTATGATCGTTCGAAAGCCGTGCCCGCGGTTATGTGGCAGATTGGAATTTGTTAATGTCCGGTTGTAGAAAACTTGACAGAGGATCCGAAGTAAAACACACAACTGTGTGAGTAACCGTGACTGTCTCTTTTCACTTTGAGAAGAGAACACGGTGGGGTTATGTTTGACTCGTATGTAGTTTAGGATCTTTAGCGATCACCACTTTTGCGACCGTTTGCGTAGATGCTCATCTTATTCTTGTACTCGTAAGGTAGCTACCATATTTTGCTTAGCCGCTGCTACAACCTCACCACTTTACCTCTTCCTACCCATAAAGCTTTGCTAGTCTTGATACCCATGGTTATGGGATTGCTGAGTCCTCGTGGCTCACAGATACTACAACACCAGATGCAGGTTCAGCCGAGAATGATCAGGAGCTGGTTCAAGTTCTTCACTGGGAGCTCGAAGAAGAGAGTGGCCGTTTGTTTGTGACGTTTTCGACGATCAGTAGTGGTTTCTACTAGGGGCGATTCGGACCTGTGGTTTTATGTTGTTTTGGTATCTTTCATTTGGATCTTCGGCCGTAGTCAGGTTGTGATGTTTTGAATGATGTTTTGTTTATGTAATGTATTGTGTGAAGTGGCGAGTGTAAGCCAACTATCTCCTTTTGCAATTTAATCCCTCTTTTACATGAGTCGTGCAAATATACCAAACTTGAGATCATTCCAGAATGGGCTTATACCTTTAAGTCGTGCCTCGACACGTAGGAGGTATAGTCCCATCCTGGGCATTACAGGCGACGAGGGGACGGACGCCGACATGGACGACATCATCACGAGCGGCTCGGCTGCGACCGCCGCTTCCCCTGGATTCCATTCGCCAGAGGAGGTGCTCTACGACGCCGGCGAGATGGGCGACGAGCACGAGTTTGACGAGGAGGAGGAGGAGGAGATTGAGGAGGACGAGGAGGAGGAGCAGGCGCCTGCGGTGGCGAGGAAGGGGAAGAAAAGAAAGCGCGGAGTCAGGACCGGCGAGCCGCGCGTCAAGTGGACGTCCAAAGAGGACGAATGCCTCGCCGAAGCATGGAAGATCTTCTGCCTCGACGCGATCACCGGCACGAACCAGGAGCGCCGACACGTACTGGGAGCGCATCAAGTCGGAGTTCGACGAGCGGAAGTTGGTCGACCCGTACTTCGCCGGCATCCACATGAACCGCGGCGCGAAGGCCATGGCGAATCACTGGGCGCTCATCCAGGCGGCGTGCAACAAATGGCACGGGATCGTCGAGGAGGTGGCTGCTCAGCCAGAGAGCGGGGAGAGCGTCGAGGGAAAGGTATGAACACGCCGTCGACCATAGTTTTCTTTCGGTGTATCCACGGATGCCTCGCCGACCGTAGTTCTCTTTCGGCGCAGATGATGCGCATGTTCGCCATGTTTCGGCAGGACATCAGTCCCGAGCAGGAGTTCAAGTACCTCCACGTGCTTTCCCGGATCGACAAGTGCGAGAAGTGGACAGACGTCCGGCGTACGCTGGACAAGGCGAGGGAGACGTACCAGCCGGACGCGCCGGCACCTGGGCGTCGGCCGGCCGCCCTGATGGCAACAAGAAGACCAAGGCGGCAAGGGATGTCGCGCCTTCCGCCGAGCGTCTGCAGGCGTCCATCGAGCAGTGCATCGCCGACGCCAAGAGCCATGCCGTCGAGAGTCAAGATGGCAATGGGGCCCCGAAACCCGCATCCCCGCGGGTTTTTACCCTATTAGGGGACGGGGATGGGCGTCTTTTTAACCCCGCGGGGCTACTGCTGGGTAAGATATAAAACCCGACACATTTCGTGGGTTCAAACCCGTTTGAGCAATACCCGAACCCGAAACCCGTCATCCCCGCCAAAATATCACACTAAGCCTAATTAGACATCATGTTGAACCATGTATGGCTGAATAATGCTCCTGTTTTTGCGGAAATATGCTTATGTGGATGTTGTTACTGCTCTTTCTAGCTGTTGTTATTGCTCTTTTTGATCAAGTTATGCCACTGAAATATGCTCTTTGTAGCTGTTGTTATTGCTCTTTTTGCTCGAGTTATGCTGGTGAAATATGCTCCTTGTATATGTTGAACCATGTATCATTGTATTGTGCTGAAATTTTTGTAAGTTATGCTGCTGAAATTTGCTCTTTTTGCTGCCGAAATGCTATTCTTTGCTGCTATTATGTTTGCTTAAATATGCCGATTTCCCCGTGGGTTTAGAAAACCCGATGGGTTTAGGGGACGGGCAAAAAACTAGCCCCGCGCATGCTGACGGTGACGGGGACGAGTTTGTGATTTTCTCGTGGGGATGGGTTTGGGAAGGCAAAGCCCGATGGGTTTCATCCCTGTTGCCATCTTGAGTCGAGAGGGAGGCGAAAGCAGACGCGCGATGGTCCGCGATCATGTCGACGGGCCAGATCAAGCTCGATCTGCTCCGGACGAATGTCGCCGCCAAGAATAGGAACACCGAATTGGCATTCCTGATGGCAGCGGACGTGTCGGCGACGGACGAGCCGGTCAGGGAGTGGTACTTGCGGGAGCGTGGCCTCATCTTGGACGGCCTGCCGACGGACACGCCAACTGCCACGACGGACACGTCGACCCCGCCGGCGAGCCCAGCGACGACGTGTCGCCTACCTCGACGCCCAGCAGCCCGCGGACGCCACCAGCGGACACCCCGGTCTGTATTACGTGGGGTTAGGATTAGTTTAGTCTGTATTATGATTTCATTCAGGATTAGTTTAAGATAGGAAAATCCAACACGACAGTGCACTGCAGATGAGCGAGCGAGCCAAATAAATTCTCCTGTGCAGCTGTACCTGTGCCGCTGCCCGCCAGTGCCGCTCGCTTGCTCGATTTGACTCATGATTCGTGTAGTAGTTGAATCATGCACCAGTGCACCGTAAAAAGGAAAATTCCTCGAAAAGCTTTAAGTTTCAAAGATAAAATTTACAGTTTCTGCATCTAAAAATGCAAAGTCCTAACAAATTTCAGAGATATAATTTGAAGCAATTTTTTCAATCAGTCACAGACAAAAAATAATTAAATTTTATCAGTCACTCGTACTTAGTTTCAACATTCAAAATTTAACATTTTTTTAAAATATCATTAAAATATATTCAAAATGGATCTTATTTGAAAGCGCTGGTTACGAGGAACACGAATATGAAAACATAACTTATTTTGGATTTTTTTTGTTTACAAGACAGAGAACAACCAAAATAAAATATGGTACCAGGACCTGAGTGCCCCCGCACTTGTGTATCGCAAATTCTCGTCCATCAAATGTCTTATGGACACATCCATCCACAAACAGTGATAGAGACCAGTGGCGGAGGCAGGGGGTGCTGGCAGGGGCCAAGGCCCCCCTATGCTCTCTCAAACACAACTATATGTGCTTCTAATCCTCCTTTTGTCAAACACAATTAGCAAGATTTAGTTGATTTGGCCCCGTCTAACATTATAGCAATCTGTTTGGCCCCCTCTATATTAAGTTTCTGGCTCCGTCACTGATAGAGACTAAGGTCATCCTAACATGATCATAAAAAAGTGGACAACTATTTTTCATTAATTTTCTTACATAGCAAATGGATTGGACCCTAGCATGTGTCCCACGTCATGCTTCGCATTCGGCCTCATCGTCGTTGCGTGCCGACCCAAACGACGCACAACTGTCGACGTTAGCATCGTTGTCGTGCTGGTCCGGCGTCGTCGGGCTCCGCATCCAGCGTGTCGAAGGGACGGTTGCACTCTGCTTCGTTGAGGCGGAGTTGCCAACTCTCATGGCAGATGGTGTAGGCGCCTAATCCTCGTCCTATGCCACTCCCATGACGATCTCCACCATCTCCATGGGGCCACCCTCCTCCTCCTGCTCCTCGTCCATTTCCGGCTTCCCCGAGCTTTGTTCCAGAGAGCCCCTGCTCGAAGGTCGACCTGACGCAATGCGAGCCTGGCACCGATTCTTTGCGGCGCGGATCACGACTGCGATCTCTGCGCAGTGTCGCGGCGACAACGACCTCCACTAGCCAGAGATGTCCCGCCATTGCAATGGTGGGTGAGAGGCAAGGAAGGACGATGGTGGGGCGGTCGGTTGGTGATTGGGACGAAGAGAGAAGGTGCTTGAAGTGGGTAGGGTTTCACGGCATTGCCCTCCGGATTTAAATATTCCGAGCAGGCGGAGCGCCGGGTTGAATGCAGGCGACCGGAGTAGCCTTCTCATTCGTCATGCCGCTGTGAATGTTGGGCGGGTCGATGGTTGGCCAGTCTTAGTATGGGCGGGAAGTCCTCCTGTCCGCTCTGACCGGCATGAATGCGGCGCGGAGGGCGAGTGGACTCGGCTGGAGAGGTTTTTTTTGGAAGGGTGTGCATGGCCGTAGTCCGATGTGCCAGCGGTCCGAATGCCCGAGAACCTCCACTTTCATTTGGTTTTGTTTTGGACATTTTGGATGTCTGTGTCAGTCCAACTATTTTGGTGATAGCCGTTGGATGGTAAAAAATATTCAAGCTGTTCAGTCTAAACATTTGTGGACGATTTGATGATCTACGTTAGAGTTGCCTAACGGAGCAGCGGATGGAGCTGACCAGCATTTCGAGTAGTAGCATATGGACAAGGCATTGCATAGTTCTAGGTCGATAATTTAGTTAGCTAAATATGTATTATATGTGACAGAAAATCGTAAGTTCAGAAACGGCATCCATCTATGAGCCAATGATATATTTTTGACGACATATATATATAACACATATTTAATTGAGCAAATCGATAACATAGAAGTACGCTCACGTTACCATAGAACAGAGATATTGTACGAAAGAACATGTCACCTGAGTGCGATGGTGAATTGAAGCTCTGGAGAGAGAACAAGTGAACCTTGTGTCGCCGGGTTAAGCAAACCTGAATCCTTCCAGGAAAAAGAGGTTTTTTCCAAACCCAAAGCCAAACAAGACACGACAAGCAATAATTGTCAAGGAAAAAAAGGGCACGACAAGCAATAGCCAGGCAGCACTGCACAGTGACGGCTGGCTGCAGAACAGTTCATTCGGTCGCCGAATTCTGCCTGCAGCTGTGGCTGTATGCATGCCAGCCCAGCAAAGCAGAATGCCTCGAATCTTATACCTTACCATAAATAAGATGTGTTTATTTTCGATATCCGAAGTAATTACTTTTGACATATCTGTACGGTATTACTACTAGTAATTAGCAGGTGTAGGTTCAGCGCCAGGCATACGAATCAGTTACCATGCAAAAAAAAAAAAACATACGAATCAGTTCGTGAAGGCGACGGGCGGACGGAGCAGCGACGGCTGACTAACTGTCCGTGCAGCATGAGGCCACGTACGCAGAGGAACATTGCAAATCAGACACATGTCAATTTTTCTGATAATTTGTACACTATATGATAGTTTTTTTTTTTTTTGCGGGGCACTATATGATAGTTTTATCTTAGAACATTGCGAATCTTATACACAATACAAGCCTGGCAATGTTATCAGTTTTCGCATGGCAGGTTTTTTTTTTTGGAGGGAAACAGCAGCTGCGTATTTTTATTAATTTCTCATGGCAGATTTGATTATCAGGTTTTTTAGCATAAAAAATCAAACGTAAAAGTTTTAACAATTCATTCAAAAAACTGGCGTGCACCACACTCGTACAGTACCCGGTCCACCACAGCTGTACCTACCGCTGCCAGCGACGTCCAGGAGAATCTCTCTCTTATCGCCACAAAAACTTTCTTTCAGACATGGCGTTTGTATACCGAGGAGCAAATGCTCCGATTGTAAACAGTAAAAAGAAATTGAAATAAAATTCCAAGAATTCTGAAAAAAACTATGTCATATTTTCACAAATGTTTGTTGTGCATCGCAAAATCATATTGGCGGAAGGCGTGATAAAAAATAAGATTTTTCTTTTTTGACACGACTTCCACCAATGTGATTTAATGATGAATTTTTGTATGCACAAGAAATATTTGTGAAAAAATGTCAGAATTTTTTCCTATCTTTTTTATTTTACCATTCACACCTGGAGCATTTGCTCCTGGGTGTAGAAAGATACTTTTCTTTTATTATCCTATATATAGATGGTGTTTTTGTGACCACTTTGCTAGTACCAACGGAGCAGAGGCAACAGCCGATCGAGCTGACCAGCATTAGAGTGGTAATAAATCAGCTGACTTTTTGTGTCAACGGGTCTCAAAAGCTTAATCCAAATTAAGTTAACTCAAACCCAAAGCCAAATAAGGCACGGCAATATAGTCAGCCAGCCAGCCAGCCAGCCAGCAGTGCACTGTGCTGTGCTGGCTGCCTGAAGATCAATTCATGGGGTCGCCGAATTCTGCGGCTGTGCCTGTGCCTGTATGCAGTCCAGCAAAGCAATGCCGCCAAGGCGAATCGTTCTTACCATGAAAATCAAGGACAAAATTACTGTTCCGACCCTTTGGGCTAACAAAATTCGAATTTGACCTCGTTTTGAAAACATGATCGTTTTTAATCTTTTTAGGTGACGCCAACATCCCTGGCGTCTGGGTTGCGAAGGAGACGCCACGCACCCTGGCGTTTGGCCCCTGGCCCGCACGACTCGCCTGCTCGTTGACTTGCTGACGTGGCAACGGGTCCAGACACCACGGTCCTTGGCGTTTCCTCCTCGCGACCCAGACGCCACCATCCTTGGCGTCTGGCCCTGGTAAGTGACCGGCGCGGGCCGAGCCCATCCACCCATTATCTCTTTCTCCTGGCGGCGCACGAACAGAGGAGTCCTCTCCTTCGCCCCTCTTCTCCCTCACACCAAATCCTCCCCTGATCTACTCCGTCCTCTACTCTAGTTCGTGGATCTGAGCCCCCTAAGCATCCTTGAGGTATTCACCCCCCTCTCCTCCAATTTCTTTTGGTTGAGTCCTCTTCTTTTTGATGCATTTTCAACACTAGGTGATGTTCGATGAGTAGATGGTTTCTTTGTTTTAGGAATTTGTTTGTAGTTGATAGATGATTTGCTAGGTAGTAGATGATGTGTAGTTGAACATGTAGGCAAAATCAATTCCATTTAGTGGATATGTTGTCCAAGAGAATTTTTTTGGTACTAAGAGGGGTGATGAATACATGATTTTTGTATGTAAAATAGACTTGTTTGATAATTTGGTTTGATAGATGATGTGTGTATGTGGTATAACAATACGGTTGAATTTATATATGATGACTCTATGTGTAGATAATCCTATTGTTGGCGTACTTTATTTACAAAAGATATGATGAAATATGGAACTGTAGAAGATATGTATTTGCATATGTTGTCAATAGGAATGTTGTAATAGAGATGTTGCATAAGATGAAACGTGGCATATTATTTGAGAAATTTATTTGATTGATTGAGATGATGTTGGTATGTTTTTGAAGAATTATGTGTGCATATGAAGAAAAAAAATGATGTGGTTGTGTTTGAGAAGGGAATTGTATTGTTTCATATTGTTTGTGTATTTATAGATGTTTGTGATTTATTTGGTAGGATGGCGGATGATGATGTACCTTGGTATGACGGATTAATCGTGGAGTGGGATCAGGAACATCGTGCTCGTGCCATTGAGAACGGAAAGGTAAGAAACCAGACTTGTGCAGAATTTTCGTCGTTTCCCATTTGTGTTCTTGTATTGATCAAAACATGACTTTATTTGCAGCCTGTAGTTGCTATGCGCATGAGGGGTCATTCCGCTGATGACTTTCCTTACGACGCGCGGTACGAGCCGTACATTCGGAGATTGGGTCTTCTCCCATTCGTGTTGCAGTTTAAGCGACACGCTCCGCCGGTGAACCACGCGGCGCTTATCGCACTTGTGGATCGTTGGAGGCCCGAGACTCACTCGTTCCACCTTCCATGTGGGGAGATGACGATGACCCTAGAGGACATGGCTATGATAAGCGGCCTTCCTATCAACGGACAAGCTGTTACCGGTCGTGTCAGCGCAGTTAATTGGCGAGAACGGACTGGCATTTTAATTGGTGTTCAGCCTGACGACCCTCTGCCAGGCAAGGCCGATGCCTCGAAAGTGAGGCATTCTTGGCTTAAACTAGTCAGGGGAGCAACCAATCCGTTCCCTCAGGGTGCCAATGACGTGGTTGTGCAGCAGTACGCGCGGGCTTATCTTTGGCATGTATTAACCAAGGTAGTCTTCTCAGACGCAACCGGGAACTCAGCCCTCTGGATGTATCTGGAGCTACTCAGTAACTGGGATACCCAGTATAGTTGGGGTTCGGCCGCACTAGCATATTTGTATCGTCAGGTAAGAGATATTTGCAACCATCTATCTTGCATTTGTCATGCGCCTCCATATCTAACATGTTTGTTTGATTGCAGCTTGACTTGGCGTGTCGCAGGAAGGGAGATACATCCTCATTGTCTGGGTTTGTTTGGAGCCTATCCGTGTGGATGTGGGAGCGGATCCCGGTAGGACGGCCCGATTTCAAGAACCCCGGCATGCCAAACCCACGGGGTAATCATGACGGGGTGCATGATCTTGATCCATATCGGCGCCCTACACTTGCGTACTATTGGGAACAAGTGACAGTGTACATAGGAAGCTCGCATGTGCGATACAAGTGCTATATGAACGAGCTGGACACCTTGACTGCTGAGCAAGTATTGAGAAGTTCAATGAGACAAAATTTAGTCAAGAGTGAAATTTGTATCTAACAATGTATCTCTTTGTTTTGCAGGTCCATTGGTTGCCTTATGTGGATGATCGTGGCTTCTCTCTTAACGAGATGTGCACGCGTGATAGCCATCTTTGGCGGGCGAGGTGCCCAATGATATGCTTTTTCGCAGTCGAGTGGCACTTCGTAGACCGTGTGGCAAGGCAATTTGGAAGAAGACAAGGTATTCCAATTGAGGAGAGCAACGAGGGAATGCTATCTCTACATCGGTAAGCAAGCATGTCCTTGAGTTTGTAGTAGAGCATTGAATAAGTCGTTGTTTATTAATGCTTTGTACCGTGCATCATTTGTAGGTTCGATCGAAGGAACAATCAGGATATATCGGATTGGTCAAACTAACACCGTGAGTGGATAGAAATTTGGAATCAAAGAGACACGTTAGTGGAATCAGAGAATAGACCTCACAATCAGTCAGCATATCAGAAGTATCAAGTCTGGTATGCGGATCATTACCGGTTAAAGCTAAAGCCTGGTTGGACTCAGGAGGAGTGGTCGGAGTTGGCGTCCGAAGACCCGGAGACTGCAGAAGGTTATAATACCTTCAACACGGCGGTGAGAGACACAAGAGGGGCTCACGTTGACTATGCACCGATGCATGACGAAATGGTAGGCTAATGAACCTAATCTAACATACTTCCACTATATTTTCTTCTTTCAAATACATAAGTTTGGTTTGTTCATGAATTGCAGGGCAGAGAGTTGCTTCTGTGCGTCAACGATGCCAACGTAGCACTGAGTCATCCACATGGTGGTGCATTATCTGAGAGAACTCTTAGGAGCACGATGGAGGTGTGAGCAATATATTATAAAAGCTTCTCTTCGCGGATTAGTTATTTGCATCTCATATCATATCATATTTTGTGTTGTCGCAGAAGTTCAAGAAGCGGTTCCATAAGATGGCAGCTATGCTTTCTTGCCATGGTGCTCAGTCCAGTGATGTGTTTGCACCTAGTAGCCGTGCCGCCAGAGGTAATAGACGCCGTTATCTCCAGAACGAAGAGGACATAGAGGTCGAGGTCCATGAAGAGGAGCCAACACATGAAGAGGAGCCAACACATCAAGAGGATATAGAGGAGGAGGTCCATGGAGAGCATGAGTATGATGTTGATGCTCCACAACCATCACAGATTACACAACCAACACAAGGCAATCCTCGCTCTAGGAAAGGCAAAGCCACGGCTAAGACACCAGCCAAGAAAGGTAGAAAGAAGACATGGAACAGACAATTCCATAGTCCGGAGTATCCTCATCAGCTTATACCAAAAGGAATGCAAAGATATAAGTCCACCATTGATGCGGAGGAGGAGGTTGATGCGGAGGAGTAGGAAGTGAGCTTGTAGTTTGTTTCAATGAACTTGGTTTACTTTGTTTGCATGAACTTGTTTCAATGAACTTGTTGTCGTTTCTTTACATGAACTTGTTGTCGTTTGTCGGTTAATAGTCATGTTCTATCTGTGAAATGTTGATTCCTGTGATGTCTTTGTTGGCAGTATGTTTGTGAAATCTGTCAAAAGGCAAGAGAATGGTGATTTATGTGCACAGGGGACCAGGCGCCACAGTCTTTGGCGTCTGGGTATCAGGGACCAAACGCCATGGACCCTGGCGTCTGGTTCTGGTGCAGTATTTTTCACTTATTTGCTTAGGATAATACGTTTTAATTAATTTGCAAGCCACCATTCTTATTAAATTGCATGCCACCATTTTTGCCCCGTATGATCCCCACTTATGTCTATAAAACACCCTCGGGACTCTGCATTGGTAAGCATTGTACCGTAGTTCGGATAACAGAGTACTAAAATAGAGTAGGCATATGTCTCATACATAAGTGCATAGTCATTTGTCTCATACATGGAATAAACATAAATCTCATGTAGAAATAGATGGTAATGTCTCTACTGATAGATAGAAGCGTGAGTGACGACGTTTGGCACAGCGGAGAGACGGATCTCAAATGACAAGTTCATCAAAGATAACTCGGTTTCCTGTAGCAATGCAACTCAACAACCCTTTTCCATCCCCATTTGCTCAGCATTTCTTGAATCTTGTCATCATCAGTTATGTCAACTAATTTTCTTTCCCCAGGGCCATCAGAAGTACCGCTGCTGATGTAGTACACAAAATCGTCTTCTTTCAGCCCTTGCTTCAACATGAATTTAGTCTTCAACCAATCAAAAGTGAGCTCCTCTTCAGTAACTTGAACAACAATTGGAGAAAAGCCTTGCACATGAACAACAGGGCTAAGCACCCACTGAGTACCCTTAGCCATCTACAACACACAGATAGCACTGAGTACCTAACCTACCCCTTGAGCATAACCACTACGAAAACTAGGGTTTGCACAAAACTCTGATACATTAAACCAACCAAAAAATGGGGGTAGGGTTGATTTACCTTCTCGGTTGGAAATCCCGAAGATCCAACGGTGAAACGGGACCGATTCGCGACAGATTTGAGGGGGGTTATGGTGGTGGAGAGGGAGTGAGGGGGGGCAGCAGCTCGTGAATGTGAGTGGAGATGAATGTAATGAGAGGCTAGAGGTGGGCCAAAAGCCTTTTATCCAATGGTAATAGGCCAAACGCCAAGGTGCCTGGCGTCTTGGTGGAGGAGGGCCAAACGCCATGACATGTGGCGTCTGGGTCGCGTGCAGAGGCAGACACATGTCTGTGCCTGTCTGGTGGCCTGCGTAGAGCCAGACGCCAGGGACCGTGGCGTCTGGGTCGCGCGTAGAGGCAGACACATGTCTGGGATGCTGGATGTCTGGTGGCGTAGATCCAGACGCCTGGGACTATGGCGTCTGGGTCTCTGGGTAGCGCATAGAGACAGACACAGGTCTCTGGCTGTCTGGTGGCATGCGTAGAGGCCAGACGCCACAGTTCTTGGCGTTTGGGTGTGCAGCAGAGGCCAGACGCCAGAGTCCTTGGCGTCTGGGTCTGACCCTGACTTGCACAAATTAAGACATAGTTTTCACACACAAAACATAGTTTGCAAAATATTGCACACATTCAAACATGACAGAAATCCCACACTCAAGATTACGATACATAGTTTTCACACAGAATACATAGTTTTCAGATAATCTCTAATGACAAGTTCATAACACAAAAGGAGTTCCGAATGGCTAAAAAGTCCGTCGACGATAATGGTGCCTTTTCCATTTGTCTACTGACTAGTACGGGGCCACTTTCCCTTCTTGTCACGTGCCTCGTCCTCCTCTCGTGCATCGCGAGCCCTTGCAAGCTTTCGTGCCGTCTCTTCTTCACGAGCCTTCTTCTCTTTACGTGCCTTCTCTTGCTCACGCTTCTTGCGCTCGTTCCTCTCCATTTCACGACACAGCCGCTCCTCCTCCCGTGCTAAGGACTCCTCAAACAGGCGCTGCCTCCGTAAGCAATCTCGATATTGGTCCTCCTGGACATCTTTCGGTACTTCGTCATCTATCCAAGTGAAGTATTTGCAAAGTGGAGGAGGTGACTACATGAAAACCATGTTTTGTGTTAGTAATATGAGTTCAATCATATCGACATTATTTGGATGTATGTGTAACATACCGGTGGTATGTCATATGCGTTAGTTGGCCGCGCACGATCATGTGCATAGTTGGGACACACAAAGAATCTTCTACCTTCGGTCCATGCCTTTTTGCGGTCAGTGGACACTTTCACCTTGCAAAAATCACCACACCAACACGCTGGTGTGACCACATTCTCCTCCCCCTTCTTGTCCATACTAGCCTGCAACCAAGTCTTCGGCATGTCCTCCTGGTCCGCTCACGGCGGCCTCGTCCTCGAACCGGATGAAGCCATGCCTACAAGAAGAGCAATTGTTAGCAAAAGACACAAACACCGAAAATGCTAGGAAAAAGTTGATGAACAAATAATATACCATGATTATTAGATCAACCGTCTGGATTATGCAAATAACCGAAGGCCGATCCATTATCAACCATTCGTCTACCACTTGTGCTTCCTCTACGACCACCACCACGACCTCTAGCACTAGTGCTTCCTCTACGACCACCACCACCACCTCTGCCATTTGTGACACCTCTACGACCACCTCTGGCACTTGTGGTTCCTCTACGACCACCACCACCTCTAGCACTTGTGGTTCCTCTACGGGCACCACCACCTCTAGCACTTGTGCTTCCTCTACGGCTAGTGCTAGGAATGCCCCCCTTCGAGGTCTTCCTTTTCTTGCATGACCGCGTATTGTGTCCACCTTCATCACACCTCCCACAATTGATATTGTCATGAGCCTCCATGAAATGACCGCTACCAAATTGGTTCATGCCAGTGAATCCAGCCAGGTCATCCATATCACCCCTGAACCTCTTAGTTCTCCTTCTACCCTTGGTCTCCACCTTCATGAGAGGGTCTGGCTTTATATGAGGGCCATGATACTCAGGCCACTGTGATTGGTCTAAGAAAGGCTGAAATCGAGGAGCCCATGTCAACCTTGTAGCTTCGACATGGAACTCTTGCATCCTCACGGTTTCCCCATCTGAAATATGTATGTTTCTCGCCTTCGCCGCCGTTATCAAATGCGAGCATGGCCAATGGTACTTACTAGGCCTCTCGCACTGGCACCACCGAGTCTTGAGATGCACCTCAAATGCGGCACCACCATATGACAAACCGTCGCGTGTAGTGCCACCTGGCTCGTCAATTTGATAGATCATTTCAATTTTGTCAAATATGATAACTTGTTGTCGAGAAGACTTGCTTGCTTGTAATTGCAGCCATTCATCAACCTTATCCGGATAATCCTTGCTTTCACCTATCCATTTTGCAGTCTCTTCAGAATGCCTCTGAAAGTACTCATTAAGCTTGAAGAAGGTATACTCCACTATTGCAGTCACCGGCAATGAACGAGCACCCTTGAGCACATTGTTGAAACATTCAACAAGGTTGCTCGTCATGTCCCCATATCGCCTACCTCCATCATCATGAGCGTGTGCCCACTTGTGTTTCTCGCTAAAATTCCTAGTCAAGAATTCTTTCCCCCCTTCGTTCACCGCCACAAAGAGTTTGTTGTATCGCTCATCGAAGGCATTGGTGGTGAAGGCCACACAAACATGGGTAAGGTCTTTGCTTAACTCCTTGCTTTTACACGCCCGGTAAAAGTTAGCCACAAAATGCCTCATGCACCATCTGTGGTGAAGCTTTGGAAACCCTGGAATAACAATGTCCATTGCCTTGAGTATGCCATGGTGCCGGTCCGATATGATGCATACCTCCCTAGCCCCGATCACATTGTGTCTGACATGACCCATGAACCACTCCCAGTTGTCTTGGTGCTCGGAAGGGACCAAAGCAAATGCCACTGGCAACACATTGTCGTTCGACGAGTGTGCCATTGCTACCATTAGTGTGCCCTTGTATCTACCGGTCAAGAATGTGCCATCTATAGACAAGACCGGACGACAATGCTGAAACACCGCCACACATTGCCCATAACACCAGAAGGCACGGTGAAACACTTGATACGTCCAAAACGTATCTATAATTTCTGCTTGCTCCATGCCTCTTTTGGGTGATATTGCTATGATATTTATACACTTCCATACACTTTTGATCATATTTGGACTAACCTATTAACTCAGTGCACCCCAGTGCCAGTTTCTGTTTTCGGCTGTTTTTGTATTTCAGGTTTTCACATTACGAGAACTGCCAGGAAAAATCCAGAAAAATTATATAAAAAATCAGCGTTCCAGAAACTACCGTGCGCCCGAAGGGCAGCCGGGGGGGGGCCACCAGGGCTCCAGGCGCCCTGGCGGCGCCCCCCCCCCCTGGGCCGCGCCGGGAGGGCGCCTGGGCCCCCCGAGGCTCCTCCGATGCCCCCCTTTGGCATATATTTAAAGCGTGTCGCGGAAACCCTGATTCCAGACCCCTTTTCTCCAGACGCGATTCCGATCTCCGCCGCCATCGCCATCAAGCTTCGGGGGACCAGCATTCCTGTGCGGGCACCCTGCCGGGACGGGGAAGTGCCCCCGGATTCATCTCCATCGACGTTGCTTCCTCCCTCCATGATTCGGGAGTAGTTCCTCCTCGGGGCTGAGGTTCTTACCAGTAGCTATGTGGTCAATTCTCTCTCCCATGATGTGATCTTCGTTGTGATCATAGGCTATGTTAATCTAGGGTGATCCCATGATATTTCCCCTTCCTCTATGTATTGGATTGATGTACTCACTTGTCTTTATCTAGTATAATCCCCGAGACCAAGGTGACAGCGGTCTATTGGACATGGATTAGAAAAGTATTTTCATGAGTGATTTCCTCTCTTGTGTTTTGATTGAAGATTGAGAGTCTCTTGGTGCTTGTCTTTGACTATCCTTTAGATATGTTGTGGTGATTGTGGGACTCTCTTTGGATGGCCGCGGTGACATTGGGAAATCCTTAGATTGAGAACTACGAACTTTGAGGTGTGATTTTGTAGCCCTACATAATTCTCGTCCTCTCTTGACCACGAAGGAATGACCTCCGAGTGTGTCCCCTTTGCATGTTTTATGGGAAATATCATGTGATTCGATTATGTTAATGTTGTTGGGAGTTGCCACTAGTGAAAGTATGAACCCTAGGCCTTGTTTCCACCATTGCAATACCATTTGTGCTCACGTTTACCACTTGTTTGCTTGCTGCACTTTTTATTACATATTTATATTACTTTGCTTTGCCACTCCTATCATCCATATTTTACCATCTCTTCGCCGAACTAGTGCACCTATACAACTCCTAGTTGCATTAGGTGTGTTGGGGACACAAGAGACTTCTTGTATCTTAGTTGCAGGGTTGCTTGAGAGAGACCATCTTCAACCTCTACTTCCCTGAGTTCGATAAACCTTAGGTCATCCACTTGAGGGAAATTGCTGCTGTCCTACAAACCTCTGCGCTTGGAGGCCCAACATAGTCTACAAGAGTAGAAGCGTGTGTAGACATCAAGCTATTTCTGGTGCCGTTGCCGGGGAGGTGAGCGCTTGAAGGTATATCTTTAGATCTTGCAATTAAATCTTTTTGTTTCTTGTTTTTATTTCACTAGTTATGTTTATGGAAAACCTTGCTATTGGATCGTTGCTTGCGGGAGGACGCCCCACACCTGTGGTGGTTGCTCCTCCTCCTACTGAAATTGTGCCCTATAAAATACCGGCTGGTATTATCAATTATGTTTTGGCTAATCGTTATGCAGGAGACAGACATCCCGGTGAACACTTGCTATATCTGTCACAACTATGTTCATTATTTAAGCTTGCAGGTGTATCGAGGGAGTTTGTCATGAGGAAATTATTTGCCTTGTCACTGAAAGAAAAAGCATTGGAATGGTATAGGCTACTAAATGACTCTCACCTGCTGGAGTGGGAAGAGATCCAGTCTCTCTTTCACTCCAAGTTTTATCCTCTTCATGAAGTCCATGAGAATAGGAATTATGTTTATAATTTTTATCCTCATGACGGAGAGAGCATAGCTCAAGCTTGGGGGAGACTGAAAACGTGACACTAAAATGTCCTAACCATGGGCTCCCCAAAGATATTATTATTATAAACTTCTATGCGAGGCTCTCTCGACAGGATAAAGATTTACTCGATGCTTCCTCTATGGGTTCTTTCACAAACAAAAAGATTGATGCTAAATGGGAACTCCTTGAAAGAATTCAACGCAACACTGAAGATTGGGAGATCGACAAAGGTAAAGAGTCAGGTATAATTTATGAGTATGATTGCATTAAGTCCTTTGTTGAAACTACAAGTTTTAATAAGTTTAGTGCTAAGTTTGGGCTTGATTCTCAACTCCTTGTTGATTTCCTCAAATCTTTTGCTTCACATCTTAATATGCCTAAGGAGGATTGGATCAAGTATCATAAACCTTTTAAAGAGACTTGCAAAGAAAATGAAATTGTTCATGATGATTGCAACATGCATGATCCAATTCCTAAAAATGAAGTTTTATATAAGCATGTTAATTTTTGTGGAGTGGATAGACCTTGTGAAAGGCCTATGATTGAAGAAGAGAAGTATTGTAAGCAACATAAGCATGAAAGAACAATCACTTGGGTCTGAGATTTAAATGAAATTGCTAGAGAATTGTGTGACCTTTATCCTTTTACTTGTGAACTTTGCCGTATAGAGGGTCACTTTAATTGTGAACATAGAATTTGCATGTCTATCTTTGCTGTGTGTGTTCTTTGTCTTTTAATAGCTACTATCATGCTTAGCTCTTAACTTTCATGCTTATCTTTTTAAAGAGCTTTTGTTTAGTTGGTTGCTTGAACTCTCTTTAGTTATCATGTTTATCTTATTAAGAGAGTTTGCTTCCGTTGCATTGGTTGATATGTCTATGATAAAGATGCTACGTGCATAATGGCGCTTAGTAGTTCATGTTTTCTTATGGTTAGTCTCAAATAGCTGGGGGGTTCCCAATGTGTTATTGGAGTACCAACATGATTTGTTTGCCTATGATGTGGTATGGTTTAGTAATATCTTCCCCCAAGAATTTATTTTGATTGACTTGGCATATGCTCACGCATATTTAAGACTGTAAAGAAAGTCTATCAAGCCTTAATGATCTTTAATTTCTGAGTAGCGATATAACTTCCATGCCCGATTCAATGTTGCTTTGTCGCTCTGCATGATTATGACCGTCATTGCTCTTTCAGTTGGTCGCTCCTAGTCTTTTGCTAACCTTCAACTGTACTAAGCGGACTGACTGCTTGTGCATCCAAAATCCTTTAAACCAGTTATGCCATATGAGTCCACCATACCTTCCTATACATGGTATTTACCTACCATTCCTAACGGAGACTTGCATGTACCATCTCGAAATTATTCAAAGAAAAAGCATTCCTATTTTGTGCCTCTGTTTTAAGTTCATGAGGAAGTAGTAGTTAATTCATGATCTTTTTAAGTTGGACAAGCTTCACCCCGGGATTGCATGTATAATGTGCAAACCCTTAATACGAGAAGGAACAAGCATTGAGTGCGCCCGGCTCAAAAAGATAATATAACAAACAAACCCTCCTTCACGCTTTGTTCATGAGAAATCAGAAAACTTTGGCAGTGATAAACAAAGGAGATTAAGAGGATGTGATCGTCCTCATTCGGGAGCCGTTCCTCGAAACTTGTCCATCTCAAGAAGTGATTGAGTTGTCTACTAGCATTCGTTGACGAAACATGCATGATCTAAAAAAAAATTATTACCTCTGTTTTAAAACCAAGAGCTCTGGTACATGTTTTGTCTTTGTTTCCGACTACGGGGTTTCAACCTTGCCAACAAAAGGCACGGTTCGAGAGTCTCCACCTTCTTTTAAAAGCACCAACTACTGAGAGCATGATTGTCATTCTGAGTGTAATGTGCATTGTCCCAAAGTAGCATTGTCTTTTGCATGATTGTGATATCGTTTATTTTGAAATCATTGTATCTAGTCATCACTTAAACCTTGGAGGTGCCCCTGCATTTATGTTTTGCTTCACTAAAGGGGGCAAGCTAGATATCACTTTATCATATTTGCACATCATGTTCATTACAAATCTATTTGATGTTTCAATATCATATTGTAAAACTTTCAGTTCTTTGTGATATTCTCATGAGGCAACTTAATTACTATAGATCCATTGTCTCAGTAAGCTTTTGTCATATGACTATGAAAAAGTCCTATATGGTTAATAGCATGTCACCACAGAAATTATTCTTGTTATCATTTACCTACTCGAGGACGAGCAGGAATTAAGCTTGGGGATGTTGATACGTCCAAAACGTATCTATAATTTCTGCTTGCTCCATGCCTATTTTGGGTGATATTGCTATGATATTTATACACTTCCATCCACTTTTGATCATATTTGGACTAACCTATTAACTCAGTGCACCCCAGTGCCAGTTTCTGTTTTCGGCTGTTTTTGTATTTCAGGTTTTCACATTACGAGAACTGCCAGGAAAAATCCAGAAAAATTATATAAAAAATCAGCGTTCCAGAAACTACCGTGCGCCCGAAGGGCAGCCGGGGGGGGCACCAGGGCTCCAGGCGCCCTGGCGGCGCGCCCCCCCTGGGCCGCGCCGGGGGGGCGCCTGGGCCCCCGGAGGCTCCTCCGATGCCCCCCTTTGGCATATATTTAAAGCGTGTCGCGGTGCTAGGCTTCTCGCCCGTCGTTGGTTACCCCAAGTGGAAGGTGTGAGATGTAGTGTTGCGGAAGTTTTTCCCTTGGCAAAGATACCAAGGATCGAATCCCCAGAGACTCCTAAGTTCAACAAGAAGGTGTCAACTGCTACGGCGCCAGATATTAGCAATCAACGTGTACCTGCACACAGATACAAATAACTTTGCTCCCGACGAGTACAGAGAGGTTGTCAATCCCTCCGGCCTTGTAGTTCACAAAGGATTAAACGCAAGTGATAGTAGTGATAGATATAATTGCAATAGTAAATAAAAGCGAAAAGTAAATAGCGGATGTGATCAATGATGGTAATATGGACCGGAGTCTCATGATGTTCACTAGTGATGTCTCTCTCCCAAAAGACGATAAAACAGCTATGTGAGGTAAACGAATTACAGCTGGGCAATTGACAGGACCATGTGCGCAAACCAATGCTGACTACATTGCAAGAAAGGTTGAGGTTCAAAGCATGGGCGGTACGCCAAAGTAAGTAGACCGAAATCCATCAATATCTACTACTAATCATCCACCTTGAGATATCTATCCAGAACATCTCGCTGGTATTAAGTTGCGAGTCCCACCCATAGTGTAAACTCAATGCAACAGACAACTGCATTAAAAGAACTTTGCGTAAAGTAAACAATCCTTGCACCCGCGGGCACAAGCACCGTTGTTTTCCCCCTTGTGGCAACAGCACATCCCCTAGACTCATGTTTCTGTCACTCAAACTAGTCATCGAGGGGCATGAACCGACAATCAAGCATAACGTTCCCTCTTGGAGTCACTACCTATTACTTGGCCAAAGCAATAAATAACAACGGAGAACATGCAAGAATTACTTACGAACATAAATATAAAAGAGGTAGATCAAATATATTACTCAAGCACAATCTGAACATAATCTCATAATCCATCGGATCCCAGCAAACTCATCATAGCAACAGCATAAGGATTACATATGTGCCTCGATCATGTAGGGCAGCTCACGAGGACTAATTAGTGAAGCACAAGAACGGGAGGAGAACATCACATAGCTACTGGTCATGGACTCATGGTCCAAGGGAGACTACTCACAACTCATCCGGGAGGCGTCCATGGTGGTGGAGAAGCTCCCGGTGGTGATCCTCCCCTCCGGCAGGGTGCCGGGAAGAGTTCTCCTGGTGCTCCCGATCTTGGAAGCGGCGGCGGCGGCGGAACATAGATGGGATCGCGAAAAGAGTTCCTCCCTCAAGGGTTTCGGGAGACGCTTTAAATATATGCCAAAGGGGGGCATCGGAGGAGCCTCGGGGGGCCCAGGCGCCCCCCCGGCGCGGCCCAGGGGGGGGGGGGCGCCGCCAGGGCACCTGGAGCCCTGGTGCCCCCCCCGGCTGTCCTTCGGGCGCACAGTAGTTTCTGGAACGCTGATTTTTTATATAATTTTTCTGGATTTTTCCTGGCAGTTCTCGTAATGTGAAAACCTGAAATACAAAAACAGCCGAAAACAGAAACTGGCACTGGGGTGCACTGAGTTAATAGGTTAGTCCAAATATGATCAAAAGTGTATGGAAGTGTATAAATATCATAGCAATATCACCCAAAAGAGGCATGGAGCAAGCAGAAATTATAGATACGTTTTGGACGTATCAACATCCCCAAGCTTAATTCCTGCTCGTCCTCGAGTAGGTAAATGATAACAAGAATAATTTCTCTGGTGCCATGCTAATAACCATATAGGACTTTTTCATAGTCATATGACAAAAGCTTACTGAGACAATGAATCTATAGTAATAAAGTTGCCTCATGAGAAAATCACAAAGGACTGAAAGTTTTACAATATGATACTGAAACATCAAATAGATTTGTAATGAACATGATGTGCAAATATGATAAAGTGATATCTAGCTTGCCCCCTTTAGTGAAGCAAAACATAAATGCAGGGGAACCTCCAAGGTTTAAGTGATGACTAGATACAATGATTTCAGAATAAACGATATCACAATCATGCAAAAGACAATGCTACTTTGGGACAATGCACATTACACTCAGAATGACAATCATGCTCTCAGTAGTTGGTGCTTTTAAGAAAGAAGGTGGAGACTCAACATAAAAGTAAAAGAATGGCCCTTCGCAGAGGGAAGCAGGGATTACTCATGTGCTAGAGCTTTTTATTTTGAAAACATAGAAACAATTTTGTCAACGGTAGTAGTACTTCATATGTGTTATGCATAAGACATCCTATAAGTTGCAAGCCTCATGCATCGAATACCAATAGTGCTCGCACCTTGTCCTAATTAGCTCGGATTTCCATGGATTGTCATTGCATTACATATGTTTCAACCAAGTGTCACAAAGGGGTACCTCTATGTCACCTGTACAAAGGTCCAAGGAGATAGATCGCATTTGATTTCTCGTTTTTGATAGATCTCAACTTGAGGACATCCATACCGGGACAACATAGAAAATAGATGATGGACTCCTCTTTAATGCTTAAGCATATTCTCATAAGAGATTGAGGATTAATGTCCAAGCTAAAACTTCCACCATGATACATGGCTTTGGTTGGCGGCCCAATGTTCTTCTCTAACAATATGCATACTCAAACCATTCAACCCATGGCAAATCACCCTTACTTTAGACAAGACGAACATGCATAGCAACTCACATGATATTCAACAAAAGTGTAACAGTTGATGGCGTCCCCAGAAACATGGTTACCGCTCAGCAAGCAACTTATAAGAAAATAAGATACATAAGCAACATATTCTTTACCACAATAGTTTTTAAGCTACTTTCCCATGAGCTACGTATTGCAAAAACTGAAGGTTTTAAAGGTAGCACATGTAAATTTACTTGGAGTGGCGGTGAAATACCACATATAGGTAGGTATGGTGGACTCATATGGCATAACTGGATTAAAAGAATGTGGATGCACAAGCAGTCAGTCCGCTTAGTACAGGTGGAGGTTAGCAAAAGACTGGGAGCGACCAACTAAGAGAGCAATGACGGTCATAATCATGCAGAGCGACAAAGCAACATTGAATCAGGCATGGAAGTTATATCGCTACTCAGAAACAAAAGATCATCAAGGCTTGACAGACTTTCTTTGCAGTCTTAAATATGCGTGAGTATACGCCAAGTCAATCAAAATAAATTCTTGAAGGAAGATATTACTAAACCATACCACATCATTGGCAAACAAATCATGTTGGTACTCCAATAACACATTGGGAATCCCCCAGCTATTTGAGACTAACCATAAGAAAACATGAACTACTAAGCGCCATCATGCACGTAGCATCTTTATCATAGACATATCAACCAATGCAACGGAAGCAAACTCTCTTAATAAGGTGAGCATGGTAATTAAAGAGAGTTCAAGCAACCAACTAAACAAAAGCTCTTTGAAAAGATAAGCATGAAAGCTAAGAGCTGAACATGATAGTAGCTATTAAAAGACAAAGAACACACACATCAAGGATAGACATGAAAATTCTATGTTATGTTCTAGGTAGAAGTGGAGCGTGTTTCTCTCCCACATAAAGAAAGCTGAGTTCCGACTCGTTATGAAAAACTAAAGAAAACTAAAAGCAAGACGCTCCAAGCATAGCACATAACACATGAAGTGATTAAAATATAGTGGAACGAAAGACGAACTGATAATGTTGATGGAGAAGGGGATGCACAGGGGCATCCCCAAGCTTAGACGCTTGAGTCTCCTTGAATATTTCTTGGGGGTGCATGGGGGCATCCCCAAGCTTGAGCGCTTGACACTCCTGAATCTTTTTATCATCTTCCCTCGCACACTTGAAAACTCCCTTCATACATAACTCATCATAATCTGATTAGCGAGGTTAGTACCCATAATAAAATAATTATACCTTGCTGGAAATAAAGATATTCTTGAAGGTCTACTGTTTCTCAAGATTGCCAAAAGGTTTTTGCAAAGAAAAAGCAAGCTCTTGGTTTGCAAAATGAAGGAAAGGCAAAACAGGACAGAATCTGTGAAAAACAGAACAGCAGGTAGTAATTGATTTGTTCGGGGCACTTCTGCAACTCTAATCAAAAAACTCAGAACAGACGCACGAAATACAATTATATAGAGCACGCTGTCGAAGAAATTCAGACCAAAAAGATGATCTGGTGATTTTATACGAATTTTTCTATCCAAGGACAGAATCTGTTTCCTGGACAGCACCTCACAACTTTTGAACTTTCTAGCAATCAGAGGCTACACTTGGCACAAAATTGAAAAGTAAAGATACAATGATGATGCTACAGTAGTAACTACATCAAGACACAACAAAATAAAAATAAATTTATTCATGTGGGCTGCCTCCCAAAAGCGCTTTCTTTTATGCCTTTAAGCTAGGCATAATGCATATAGATCAAGCTGTATCAATTGAACAATCATCAAGATCATCAAAAAGCTCTTCAATAATACAACTAGTCTTAAGAGGACTTTCAAATAAAGGCCTCATAGAGATACTTCTAGGTAGAAGACCAAAAGGATAAAAGTCAAGGGAAGATTCATTTATAAATTCATCAAAGACAGGTGTTTCTTCCAAAGTCTTTACAGTTTCAACCCCTTTGGCAATAGGTGGATTACTTTTAGAGCGGGGAGCCTTTGGAACGTGAACGAACTTAGGCTCCTTCTTTGCCGGAGTTTCTACCTTTTTGGTTTTGATTGAGGAGAAGGTGGTTCCTAGAGTACCAAAGATATCCTCAATCTTGTCTATCCTAGAAGAGTCCAAGTCATGGAATTTGACGGTCTCCAAAATTTTGAAAATTTTATGCATGGAGCTATCAAGTCTATTCAAATTCCCTTGGATCTTACGATCCAACTCATTTATCTTATTAATGCTTGGCATCTCTAGCTCTATCTTTTCAAGTTTTTTCATAATGTGAGCTAGGGTGATGTCCTCTCGAATGCTAACAACAGGGAGATTCCCAACAAGATTTTCAATAATACTAAGGGACTCCCAAACTGGGGCCTCTAGGAAATTCCCATTGATAGCAGTATCTAGAATAAGCCTATTCCAAGAAGTAATTCCAACATAAAAATTTCTAAGCAGGATAGTAGTAGGTTGCTTCTTGGTGGCTCTTTTTTGTGAATCATTAATTCTATACCAAGCATCTTTCAAACTTTCCCTACCTCTTTGTTTAAAGGTGAGAACTTCTGCCTCGTCAAAGACAAAAGGACCCGACATAATGACAACTAAAGAACGAGATAACTATTTTTGTGATTTTCGATAAAAAGGTACTAAAGCAAAAACTGAAAGGTAAACTAACAAGACTAAAAGCAAAGGTAAAAGATAGCGTGCAACTCCCCTATCTTGAAGAGTGGAGTCCCCGGCAACGGCGCCAGAAAAACTCTTGCTAGGCTTCTCGCCCCTCGTTGGTTCCCCAAGTGGAAGGTGTGAGATGTAGTGTTGCGGAAGTTTTTCCCTTGGCAAAGATACCAAGGATCGAATCCCCAGAGACTCCTAGGTTCAACAAGAAGGTGTCAAATGCTACGGCACCAGATATTAGCAATCAACGTGGACCTGCACACAGATACAAATAAATTTGCTCCCAATGAGTACAGAGAGGTTGTCAATCCCTCCGGCCTTGTAGTTCACAAAGGATTAAACGCAAGTGATAGTAGTGATAGATATAATTGCAATAGTAAATAAAAGCGAAAAGTAAATAGCGGATGTGATCAATGATGGTAATATGGACCGGAGTCTCATGATGCTCACTAGTGATGTCTCTCTCCCAAAAGACGTTAAACAGCTATGTGAGGTAAACGAATTACAGCTGGGCAATTGACAGGACCATGTGCGTAAACCAATGCTGACTACATTGCAAGAAAGGTTGAGGTTCAAAGCATGGGCGGCACGCCAAAGTAAGTAGACCGAAATCCATCAATATCTACTACTAATCATCCACCTTGAGATATCTATCCAGAACATCTCGCTGGTATTAAGTTGCGAGTCCCACCCATAGTGTAAACTCAATGCAACAGACAACTGCATTAAAAAAACTTTGCGTAAAGTAAACAATCCTTGCACCCGCGGGCACAAGCACCATTGTTTTCCCCCTTGTGGCAACAGCACATCCCCTAGACTCATGTTTCTGTCACTCAAACTAGTCATCGAGGGGCATGAACCGACAATCAAGCATAACGTTCCCTCTTGGAGTCACTACCTATTACTTGGCCAAAGCAATAAATAACAACGGAGAACATGCAAGAATTACTTACGAACATATATATAAAAGAGGTAGATCAAATATATTACTCAAGCACAATCTGAACATAATCTCATAATCCATCGGATCCCAGCAAACTCATCATAGCAACAGCATAAGGATTACATATGTGCCTCGATCATGTAGGGCAGCTCACAAGGACTAATTAGTGAAGCACAAGAACGGGAGGAGAACATCACATAACTACTGGTCATGGACTCATGGTCCAAGGGAGACTACTCACAACTCATCCGGGAGGCGTCCATGGTGGTGGAGAAGCTCCCGGTGGTGATCCTCCCCTCCGGCAGGGTGCCGGGAAGAGTTCTCCTTGTGCTCCCGATCTTGGAAGCGGCGGCGGCGGCGGAACAGAGATGGGATCGCGAAAAGAGTTCCTCCCTCAAGGGTTTCGGGAGACGCTTTAAATATATGCCAAAGGGGGGCATCGGAGGAGCCTCGGGGGGCCCAGGCGCCCCCCCGGCGCGGCCCGGGGGGGCGCGCCGCCAGGGCGCCTGGAGCCCTGGTGCCCCCCCCCCCCGGCTGTCCTTCGGGCGCACGGTAGTTTTTGGAACGCTGATTTTTTATATAATTTTTCTGGATTTTTCCTGGCAGTTCTCGTAATGTGAAAACCTGAAATACAAAAACAGCCGAAAACAGAAACTGGCACTGGGGTGCACTGAGTTAATAGGTTAGTCCAAATATGATCAAAAGTGTATGGAAGTGTATAAATATCATAGCAATATCACCCAAAAGAGGCATGGAGCAAGCAGAAATTATAGATACGTTTTGGACGTGAGTTGACGGTGTGTCTTTCTAACCCGTTTCGATGGCGGTTGATAACCCTCAACCGTAAGGGATCGAGATAGTCTTCGCGGGTAAGAATAACCCAATTTATAGATTCGACACACGGGGAGCCAAAGAGTATTTATAAGCTTTAACAGTTGAGTTGTCAATTCAACCGCACCTGAAATATACTTACTTGCAACAAAAAATAAGTGGTAACGGTGATATGATAGTGATGGTTGTAATAGTAAAAGTAAACAGCAAAAGTAAACAACAAAATAATAACTAATAACCAGCAGGATTGGAACACTGTAGGCTAGGGAGATGATGGTTGGGCGCTGCATGGATGAGATATATCATGAATCTAATTTGGGGCAAGGCACACAGAAAAGTAATGATCATCTAGGCAAGTATCAAACATTAGGCATGTATCCCATAGGTAGTTGTACGTGCTTGCAATAAGAACTTGCACAACATCTTTTGTCCTACCATCCCGCTACGAACGGGGCCAAAAGGAACTTATGGAGATTAAGGTACTCCTGTCAAAGAGCATCGGAACAAAGCAATAAATGAAGGAAATATTCCCTAGAGGCAATAATAAAGATGTTATTTGTATTTCCTTATATCATGATAAATGTCTTTTATTCATGCTAGAATTGTATTAACCGGAAACTTAGTACATGTGCGGATACATAGACAAAACAGTATGTCCCTAGTATGCCTCTACTAGAATAGCTCATTGATCAAAGATGGTTATGTTTCCTAACCATAGACATGAGTTGTCATTTGATCAACGGGATCACATAATTAGGAGAATGATGTGATGGACAAGACCCATCCGTTAGCATAGCACTATGATCGTTTAGTTTTACTGCTATTGCTTTCTTCATGACTTATACATGTTCCTATGACTATGAGATTATGCAACTCCCGAATACCGTAGGAACACCTTGTGTGCTATCAAACGTCACAACGTAACTGGGTGATCATAAAGATGCTCTACAGGTGTCTCCGAAAGTATTCGTGGTGTTGGCATAGATCAAGATTAGGATTTGTCACTCCGAGTGTCGGAGAGGTATCTCTGGGCCGTCTCGGTAACACACATCACAATAAGCCTTGCAAGCAAAAGACTAATGAGTTAGTCACGAGATGATGTGTTACGGAACGAGTAAAGAGACTTACCGGTAACGAGATTGAACTAGGTATGGAGATACCGACGATCGAATCTCGGGCAAGTAACATACCGATGACAAAAGGAACAACGTATGTTGTTATGCGGTTTTGACCGATAAAAGATCTTCGTAGAATATGTAGGAGCCAATATGAACATCCAGGTTCCGCTATTGGTTATTGACCGGAGATGAGTCTCGGTCATGTCTACATACTTCTCGAACCCGTAGGGTCCGCACGCTTAACGTTTGATGACGATCGGTATTATGAGTTTATGAGTTTTGATGTACCGAAGGTAGTTTGGAGTCCCGGATGAGATCACGGACATGACGAGGAGTCTCGGAATGTCCGAGACATAAAGATTGATATATTGGACGACTATATTCGGACACCGGAAGTGTTCCGGAAAAGTTTCGGATTTAACTGGATTGCCGGAGGGGGTTACCGGAACCCCCTACGAGGGGGGATGGTCCATAGTGGGCCTTGAGGAAAGGAGAGACGCAGCCCATAGAGGCTGGCCGGCGCCCCACCTAGGGATCCTAGTTGGACTAGGATTGGGGGGGCGCCACCTCTCCCTCTTTTCCTTTCACTCTCTTCCTTCTTGGTGGACTCCTACTAGGAATAGGATTGCAATCCTATTCCTAGTAGGATTGCCCTAGCCGCACCATAGGAGGCCGGCCGGCCCTCCCCTCTTGCTCCTTTATATACGGGGACATGGGGGCACCCAAAGACACACAAGTTGAATTGTTCCAGCCGTGTGCGGTGCCCCCCTCCACAGAAACACACCTCGGTCATACCGTTGCAGTGCTTAGGCGAAGCCCTGCGCCGGTAAATACATCATATCCGTCACCACGCCGTCGTGCTGACGAAACTCTCCCGTGAAGCTCAACTGGATCAAGAGCTCGTGGGACGTCATCAAGCTGAACGTGTGCTGAACGCGGAGGTGACGTACGTTCGGTGCTTGATCGGTTGAATCGCGAAGAAGTTCGACTACATCAACCGCGTCACTTGACGCTTCATCTTCCGGTCTACGAGGGTACGTAGACACACTCTTCCCTCTCGTTGCTATGCATCTGGTAGATAGATCTTGCGTGATCGTAGGAAAATTTTAAAATACTACGTTCCCCAACAGTGGCATCATGAGCCAGGTCTATGCGTAGATGATATGCACGAGTAGAACACAATGAGTTGTGGGCGATACTAGTCATACTGCTTACCAGCATGTCATACTTTGCTTCGGCGGTATTGTGAGATGAAGCGGCCCGGACCGACATTACGCGTACGCTTACGCGAGACTGGTTTCACCGTTAAGAGCACTCGTTGCTTAAAGGTGACTGGCGGGTGTCTGTCTCTCTCACTTTAGCTGAATCAAGTGTGGTTACGCCCGGTCCTTGTGAAGGTTAAAACAGCAAATACTTGACGAAACATCGTTGTGGTTTTGTATGCGTAGGTAAGAACGGTTCTTGCTAAGCCCGTAGCAGCCACGTAAAACTTGCAACAACAAAGTAGAGGACGTCTAACTTGTTTTTGCAGGGCATGTTGTGATGTGATATGGTCAAGACATGATGAGTTATACGGTTTTGTATGAGATGATCATGTTTTGTAATGTTATCGGCAACTGGCAGGAGCCATATGGTTGTCGCTTTATTGTATGAAATGCAATCGCCATGTAATTGCTTTACCTTATCACTAAGCGGTAGCGATAGTCGTAGAAGCAATAGTTGGCGAGACGATAACAATGCTACGATGGAGATCAAGGTGTCGCGCCGGTGACGAAGGTGATCATGACGGTGCTTTGGAGATGGAGATCAAAAGCACAAGATGATGATGGCCATATCATGTCACATATTTTGATTGCTTGTGATGTTTATCTTATTATGCTTCTTATTTTGCTTAGTACGACGGTAGCATTATAAGATGATCCCTTACTAAATTTCAAGGTATAAGTGTTCTCCCTGAGTATGCATCGTTGCGAAAGTTCGTCGTGCCGAGACACCACGTGATGATCGGGTGTGATAAGCTCTACGTTCAAATACAACGGGTGTAAGCCAGTTTTGCACACGCAGAATACTCGGGTTAAACTTGACGAGCCTAGCATATGCAGATATGGCCTCGGAACACTGGAGACCGAAAGGTCGAGCGTGAATCATATAGTAGATATGATCAACATAAGATGTTCACCATTGAAACTACTCCATCTCACGTGATGATCAGACATGGTTTAGTTGATTTGGATCACGTGATCATTTAGATGACCGGAGGGATGTCTATCTAAGTGGGAGTTCTTTAATTAATATGATTAAATTGAACTTTAACTTATCATGAACTTAGTCCTGATAGTTTTTGCATATCTATGTTGTTGTAGATCAATGGCCCGTGCTACCGTTCCTTTGAATTTTAATGCATTCCTAGAGAAAGCTAAGTTGAAAGATGATGGTAGCAATTACACGGACTGGGTCCGTAACTTGAGGATTATCCTCATTGCTGCACAGAAGAATTATGTCCTTGAAGCACCGCTAGGTGACAAGCCCCCTCCCGCTAATGTAGACGCTTTGAACGTCTGGCAGTCGCGGTCTGATGACTACACGATAGTTCAGTGTGCCATGCTTTACGGCTTAGAACCGGGACTTCAACGACGTTTTGAACGTCATGGACCATATGAGATGTTCCAGGAGTTGAAGTTAATATTTCAAGCAAATGCCCGAATTGAGAAATATGAGATTTCCAATAAGTTCTACAGCTGCAAGATGGAGGAGAATAGTTCTATCAGTGAACACTTGCTCGGAATGTCTGGGTACTACAATCATATGACTCAACTTGGTTGCAAAGTTGACGAGGATAGTGTTATTGATAGAGTTCTTCAATCACTGCCACCAAGCTATAAAGGCTTTGTGATGAACTATAATATGCAAGGGATGCAAAAGACAATTCCCGAGCTCTTCGCTATGCTCAAGGCTGCGGAGGTAGAAATCAAGAAGGAGCATCAAGTGTTGATGGTTAACAAGACCACTAGTTTCAAGAAAAAGGGCAAAGGAAAGAAGGGGAACTTCAAGAAGAATAGCAAGACAGTTGCTACTCCTACGAAGAAACCCAAGTCTGGAGCCAAGCCTGAAACTGAGTGCTTCTACTACAAGGGGACTGGACACTGGAAGCGGAACTGCCCCAAGTATTTGGCGGATAAGAAGGATGGCAAGGTGAACAAAGGTATATGTGATATACATGTTATTGATGTGTACCTTACTAATGCTCGTAGTAGTACCTGGGTATTTGATACCGGTTCGGTTGCTAATATTTGTAACTCGAAACAGGGACTACGGATTAAACGAAGATTGGCTAAGGACGAGGTGACGATGCGCGTGGGAAATGGTTCCAAAGTCGATGTGATCGTCGTCGGCACGCTACCTCTACATCTACCTTCGGGATTAGTTTTAGACCTAAATAATTGTTATTTGGTGCCAGCGTTGAGCATGAACATTATATCTGGATCTTGTTTATTGCGAGACGGTTATTCATTTAAATCAGAGAATAATGGTTGTTCTATTTTTATGAATAATATCTTTTATGGTCATGCACCCTTGAAGAGTGGTCTATTCTTATTGGATCTCGATTGTAGTGATACACATATTCATAATATTGAAACCAAAAGATGCAAGGTTAATAATGATAGTGCAACTTATTTGTGGCACTGCCGTTTAGGTCATATTGGTGTAAAACGCATGAAGAAACTCCATAGTGATGGGCTTTTGGAATCACTTGATTATGAATCACTTGGTGCTTGGGAACCATGCCTCATGGGCAAGATGACTAAAACTCCGTTCTCCGGAACTATGGAGCGAGCAACAGATTTGTTGGAAATCATACATACTGATGTATGTGGGCCAATGAGTGTTGAAGCTCGCGGCGGGTATCGTTATTTTCTGACCTTCACTGATGATTTGAGCAGATATGGGTATATCTACTTAATGAAGCACAAGTCTGAAACATTTGAAAAGTTCAAAGAATTTCAGAGTGAAGTAGAGAATCATCGTAACAAGAAAATAAAGTTTCTACGATCTGATCATGGAGGAGAATATTTGAGTTACGAGTTTGGTCTTCATTTGAAACAATGTGGAATAGTTTCACAACTCACGCCACCCGAAACACCACAGCGTAATGGTGTGTCCGAACGTCGTAACCGTACTTTATTGGATATGGTGCGATCTATGATGTCTCTTACCGATTTACCACTATCGTTTTGGGGTTATGCTTTAGAGACAGCTGCATTCACGTTAAATAGGGCACCATCTAAATCCGTTGATACGACACCTTATGAACTATGGTTTGGCAAGAAACCAAAGTTGTCGTTTATTAAAGTTTGGGGCTGCGATGCTTATGTGAAAAAGCTTCAACATGATAAGCTCGAACCCAAGTCGAAGAAATGTGTCTTCATAGGATACCCAAAAGAGACTGTTGGGTACACCTTCTATCACAGATCCGAAGGCAAGATATTCGTTGCTAAGAATGGATCCTTTCTAGAGAAGGAGTTTCTCTCGGAAGAAGTGAGTGGGTGGAAAGTAGAACTTGATGAGGTAATTGTACCTTCTCCCGGATTGGAAAGTAGTACATCACAGAAAATTGTTCCAGTGATTCCTACACCAATCAATGAGGAAGTTAATGATGATGATCATGAAACTTTGGATCAAGTTTCTGCTGAACGTCGTAGATCAACCAGAGTACGTTCCGCACCAGAGTGGTACGGCAACCCAGTTCTGGAAATCATATTACTAGACCATGATGAACCTGCGAACTATGAGGAAGCGATGATGAGCCCAGATTCCGCAAGATGGCTTGAGGCCATGAAATCTGAGATGGGATCCATGTATGAGAACAAAGTATGGACTTTGGTTGACTTGCCCGATGATCGGCAGGCCATCGAAAATAAATGGATCTTTAAGAGGAAGACCGACGCAGACGGTAATGTTACTGTTTACAAAGCTCGACTTGTTGCGAAAGGGTTTCGACAAGTTCAAGGAGTTGACTACGATGAGACTTTCTCACCTGTAGCGATGCTTAAGTCTGTCCGAATCATGTTAGCAATTGCCGCATTTTATGATTATGAAATCTGGCAAATGGATGTCAAAACTGCATTCCTGAATGGATATCTCAAAGAAGAGTTGTATATGATGCAACCAGAAGGTTTTGTCGATCCGAAAGGTGCTAACAAAGTGTGCAAGCTCCAGCGATCCATCTATGGACTGGTGCAAGCATCTCGGAGTTGCAATATACGCTTTGATGAGGTGATCAAAGCATATAGTTTTATACAGACTTTTGGAGAAGCCTGTATTTACAAGAAAGTGAGTGGGAGCTCTGTAGCATTTCTAATATTATATGTGGATGACATATTGTTGATTGGAAATGATATAGAATTTCTGGATAGCATAAAAGGATACTTGAATAAGAGTTTTTCAATGAAAGACCTCGGTGAAGCTGCTTATATATTAGGCATCAAGATCTATAGAGATAGATCAAGACGCTTAATTGGACTTTCACAAAGCACATACCTTGATAAGATTTTGAAGAAGTTCAAAATGGATCAGTCAAAGAAAGGGTTCTTGCCTGTATTACAAGGTATGAAGTTGAGTAAGACTCAATGCCCGACCACTTCAGAAGATAGAGAAAAAATGAAAGTCATTCCCTATGCCTCAGCCATAGAATCTATCATGTATGCAATGCTGTGTACCAGACCTAATGTGTGCCTTGCTATAAGTCTAGCAGGGAGGTACCAAAGTAATCCAGGAGTGGATCACTGGACAGTGGTCAAGAACATTCTGAAGTACCTGAAAAGGACAAAGGATATGTTTCTCATGTATGGAGGTGACAAAGAGCTCGTCGTAAACGGTTACGTCGATTCTAGCTTTGACACTGATCCGGATGACTCTAAGTCACAAACCGGATATGTATTTTTATTGAACGGTGGAGCTGTCAGTTGGTGCAGTTCCAAACAGAGCGTCGTGGCGGGATCTACGTGTGAAGCGGAATACATAGCTGCTTCGGAAGCAGCAAATGAAGGAGTCTGGATGAAGGAGTTCATATCCGATCTAGGTGTAATACCTAGTGCATCGGGTCCAATGAAAATCTTTTGTGACAACACTGGAGCAATAGCCTTGGCGAAGGAATCCAGGTTTCACAAGAGAACAAAGCACATCAAAAGACGCTTCAATTCCGTCCGCGATCTAGTCAAGGAAGGAGACATAGAGATTTGCAAAATACATACGGATCTGAATGTTGCAGACCCGTTGACTAAGCCTCTTCCACGAGCAAAACATGATCAGCACCAGGACTCCGTGGGTGTGAGGATCATCACTTTGTAATCTAGATTATTGACTCTAGTTCAAGTCGGAGACTGAAGGAAATATGCCCTAGAGGCAATAATAAAGATGTTATTTGTATTTCCTTATATCATGATAAATGTCTTTTATTCATGCTAGAATTGTATTAACCGGAAACTTAGTACATGTGTGGATACATAGACAAAACAGTATGTCCCTAGTATGCCTCTACTAGACTAGCTCATTGATCAAAGATGGTCATGTTTCCTAGCCATAGACATGAGTTGTCATTTGATCAACGGGATCACATCATTAGGAGAATGATGTGATGGACAAGACCCATCCGTTAGCATAGCACTATGATCGTTTAGTTTTACTGCTATTGCTTTCTTCATGACTTATACATGTTCCTATGACTATGATATTATGCAACTCCCGAATACCGTAGGAACACCTTGTGTGCTATCAAACGTCAAAACGTAACTGGGTGATCATAAAGATGCTCTACAGGTGTCTTCGAAAGTATTCATGGTGTTGGCATAGATCAAGATTAGGATTTGTCACTCCGAGTGTCGGAGAGGTATCTCTGGGCCGTCTCGGTAACACACATCACAATAAGCCTTGCAAGCAAAAGACTATTGAGTTAGTCACGAGATGATGTGTTACGGAACGAGTAAAGAGACTTACCGGTAACGAGATTGAACTAGGTATGGAGATACCGACGATCGAATCTCGGGCAAGTAACATACCGATGACAAAAGGAACAACGTATGTTGTTATGCGGTTTTGACCGATAAAAGATCTTCATAGAATATGTAGGAGCCAATATGAACATCCAGGTTCCGCTATTGGTTATTGACCGAAGATGAGTCTCGGTCATGTCTACATAGTTCTCGAACCCGTAGGGTCCGCACGCTTAACGTTTGATGACGATCGGTATTATGAGTTTATGAGTTTTGATGTACCGAAGGTAGTTTGGAGTCCCGGATGAGATCACGGACATGACGAGGAGTCTCGGAATGTCCGAGACATAAAGATTGATATATTGGACGACTATATTCGGACACCGGAAGTGTTCCGGAAAAGTTTCGGATTTAACTGGATTGCCGGAGGGGGTTACCGGAACCCCCTACGAGGGGGGATGGTCCATAGTGGGCCTTGAGGAAAGGAGAGAGGCAACCATAGAGGCTGGCCGGCGCCCCACCTAGGGATCCTAGTTGGACTAGGATTGGGGGGGCGCCACCTCTCCCTCTTTTCCTTTCCCTCTCTTCCTTCTTGGTGGACTCCTACTAGGAATAGGATTGCAATCCTATTCCTAGTAGGATTGCCCTAGCCGCACCATAGGAGGCCGGCCGGCCCTTCCCTCTTGCTCCTTTATATACGGGGACAGGGGGCACCCAAAGACACACAAGTTGAATTGTTCCAGCCGTGTGCGGTGCCCCCCTCCACAGAAACACACCTCGGTCATACCGTTGCAGTGCTTAGGCGAAGCCCTGCGCCGGTAAATACATCATATCCGTCACCACGCCGTCGTGCTGACGAAACTCTCCCGTGAAGCTCAACTGGATCAAGAGCTCGTGGGACGTCATCAAGCTGAACGTGTGCTGAACGCGGAGGTGACGTACGTTCGGTGCTTGATCGGTTGAATTGCGAAGAAGTTCGACTACATCAACCGCGTCACTTGACGCTTCCGCTTCCGGTCTACGAGGGTACGTAGACACACTCTTCCCTCTCGTTGCTATGCATATGGTAGATAGATCTTGCGTGATCGTAGGAAAATTTTAAAATACTACGTTCCCCAACAATAAACTCAATGGATACATGTAATCCTCAAACTATGGACCATCCCCTTTGGTGTCCCAAGCTGTCACTTTTGGGATCGCCGGTTCCAGACCGTAATAGGTGCAAACAACTCATAGATAGGATCAAGAACACAAATATATTCATGCAAACACATATGGTTCAGATCTGAAATCATGGCACTCGGGCCCTAAGTGACAAGCATTAAGAGCAACAAGTTGAAGCAAAGATGATAAACACCATAGTAGATGATAGGCAACATGCCCCCAACAATCTGATAAACTATTACATGATCTAACTCATCCAATCCCTACCATCCCCTTTGCCTACAGCAGTGAATTACTCACACATGGAAGGACGAGTCATGGAGGGAGGATGGAGTGGTGATGATGATGATGATGGCGACGATCTCCCCTCTCCGGAGG
Organism: Secale cereale; assembly: GCA_902687465.1. NCBI lineage: Eukaryota > Viridiplantae > Streptophyta > Magnoliopsida > Poales > Poaceae > Secale > Secale cereale. The sequence continues at coordinate 934,005,910 of LR738710.1, forward strand.
CCAAATCAGCCTCCAGATTAGCCCTCCCGAAGAAGAACGGAGGGTGGCGGCGGCTCCGCGACGGAAACTGGGAAAACGACTTCTGTTCTGGGGTTTTCTCATCACGGGATAAATACGGGTCAAAGTAGGGCACCAGAGGAGGTGGGAGCAGCCTAGGCGGCCTCCCGGGGCGACCAGGGGTGGGGCCGCGCCACCAGGGCGCCTGGTCCCCCCTTGGCTGCCCTTTGGTCCATCTTCTGGCACAAGGTTCCTTCGGGTGCGTGGATTTTCTGTGATTTTTCGTGGAATTTTCTGAGACACCTAAAAATCCGTTTTCCTGCACACAATAAAACCATACAGGCAGCTCTGCTGAAAACAGCGTCAGTCCGGGTTAGTTTAGTTCAAATCATGCAAGAATGAGGTCAAAACAATAGCAAAAGTGTTTGGAAAAGTAGATACGTTTGAGACGTATCAACTCCCCCAAGCTTAGCATATTGCTTGTCCTCAAGCAATTCAGTTCAACGAACTGGACGCGACAAAGAAAACTTTGACAAACTCTTTTGCTTCATTAGATGTATATAAGCATGTACTACGAAAAGATTCTAACAAGTATTGAAACAATGCTATGAGGACAATGCATGGAGCAATCTTTCTGTCAAGTGACCAATCACAAATAACCAAGAGTAAATAGTATACTTACTGAAAATCAAGACAAGATTACATTGCACATAGCTTGAACATACTAGAGTGGTATCTCGCTAGCCTCCATGAGTGAAGCAAAACATAAATGCAGAAACTCCTCCGGAGTTTTAAAGGAGACTAGAACTAAGAATTTCTGAATAAATAATATCACAAGCATGCAGAAGACAATGTGATACTTTGGGACAATGCACATTACACTCAGAATGACAATCATGCTCTCCTAGTTGGTGCTTTGAAGAAAGAAGGTGAAGACTCTTGAACCGTGGAATTTGATGGCGAGATTGAAAACCCATGATTGGAAGCAAAGACTAAACATGTACCAGAGTTCTTGGTTTTGAAAACAGAGGTAAAAAATGATTTTGAGAGGTGCATATTTCGTCAACGAATGTTAGTAGACAACCCAATTACTTCTCGAGCTGGACAAGTTTCGAGGAACGGCTCCCGCACGGGGACGATCACATCCCCTTAATCTTCTTTGTTTATCACTGCCAAAAGTTTTCTAATTTCTCATGAACAAAGCGTGAAGGAGGGTTTGTTTGTTGTATTATCTTTTATGAGCTGGGCGCACTCATGCTAGTTCCTTCTCGTATTAGGGGTTTGCAGATTAGACATGCAATCCCGGGGTAAAACTTGTCCAACTTGAAAAGATCATGAATTAACTACTACTTCCTCATGAGCTAAAACAGAGGCACAAAACAGGAGTAAATTTGAATAATTTCGAGATGGTACAAGAAAGTCTTCGTTAGGATGGCAGGTAAATACCACATAGGAAGGTATGGTGGACTCGTATGGAATAACTGGTTTGAAAGGATTTGGATGCACAAGCAGAATTCCGCTTAGTACGAGCGAAGGCTAGCAAGAGACTGGGAAGCGACCAACTAGAGAGCAATAACGGTCATAATCATGCAGAGCGACAAAGCAACATTGAATCGGGCATGAAAGTGATATAACTATTCCGAAACCCAAAGATCATCAAGGCAAAGTAGACTTTTTAGTCTCAAACATGTGTAAACATGTGCCAAGTCAATCCAAGAATTCTCCAAAGGGAAATACCACCTTAGTATACCAAACTATGAACAGTGCAATGCATGTAAATCATTTCAATAACACATTATATACTCTAGCTATTTGAGACTAGCCACAAGGAAAGCATGAACCACTGGGAGAGCATTGTAAACATAGCACTATGTCGCTACAAGCTGGTCTCTAGATCATAAGTACAAGCATATGTACAAAAGTAGAAACAAGAAGAGTTCATACCGGTTTTCCTTGTTGCTTCCCTTCAGTCGATCTTCGTCATTACTGCCTCGTCACTTGCACGATCGAATGTGGGAAATATAATTAAATGCCATCACGGACTCGAGCTGAACTCTGAAAACAAAGCAAACTAAAGAGAGAAAGGAAATCTTTTTGGATTATTTCAAAGGTTGAACGAAAGCAAAATAAAAAGAAAATCTTTTTGTTGTTTTTGCAAAGAAAGAACAAAGAAGAACGGGCAAAAACTTCGAAAAGATTAAAGTGAACAGAAATAAAACGGATAATACAATGGAAAAGTGAGAAGGGCACGTACTCCCCCAAGCTTAGGCTTTTGGCCTAAGTTGGTAGTAGCTACTGCCCCCAGGAGCCTCCTGCTCCGGGGGAATGCTGGTGAGTCCAAGGGTCGTAGAAGGATTCCGGCGCATACACCAAACTCCTCGGATCCTCCCACAAAGAAGGGTCCGTAATCCAAGCAGAGGAAGACCCTTCACCAAACTGGGTGACGGTCTCCCCCTGAAAAGGTGGTAACTCACCGTGCTCCTCCTCGTCGGGCACAACCCCCTCCATGGGGTTATGAAACTGATGCTGGACCATGAACTCATCGAACTGGATAACATCAAAGGCCCATCCGTTCCTGCGAGAAAAAATCAAACAAAAGAGGTGCAGGTAGACGGATCTCGCGTTCCGCGGTAGTTCCGAGACGCAAGATATAAACAAGATTACCAAGCTCAGAAGTCATGGTAACAAACTTATGCCTTTTCATAGCAGCAAGATCAAAACTTAAATAAGTAAAAGGCTCATCATCAGGGTGTGGGGTGCCTTTAAGATATTCTAAGATAAGTGTGGCATAAACGCCACCAAATAAATCTCCCCTGTTACCGTTCATAGCAAGGCGTCGAGCAATTAAGGCACCCAAATTATAATCAAACCTCCCTGAGAGGGCGGTTGCCAGGATAGCAATATCCGGCGTAGAAGTGTTTCTCGTGTTGTCACGAGCTAATACCCCTCTGGCAACATAATACGCAAAATACCTGAGGTGAGGGAATAAGATGCTGGAGATTTTTGACCGATGAATATCCCTCGTACCCATGCTGCAGAGAGAGTTGAAGACGGTTTTCAGCACGGAGGGCTGAGAGGTCATCTTAGCTGTCCGCCCAACGTTTGGCACACCTATTATTTCACAAAACTTTCCCAAGGGCATGGTGATAAGATCATTGTAAATTTTAAACTCAATAGCACCAGTATCAGGGTTATATCTAAAACTGTTAATGAAACCAGAGGTGAGTTTTTTATACTGAGTAACACGGCACGTGACGAGCCGTGTCAGACCTGCATTAGCACAAAGATTATAAAACTCATCCTTAATTCCCGCAGCTTCAAGGAATTCATCAGATGGGAACATCATAGCACGTGCTGGACCTGTGTCTTCCAACAACTCTAGGGACACATGATCTTCATTGTAGCTCACCCTAGTAGTCGCGGGTGAGGCTGCGGCTCTAGTAACTCGATCGGAGTGTGCGGGCCTCTTCTTCTCAAGCCACCCCTTTGCCCTTCCTAACAAACTCATTTCTGACATTTTTAACAGATTACAAAAATAAGGATTTAAACAAAGTGGATTAAAGCAAACTACTCAACTCACTTACCTAAGGCATAAACTTACATCAAAACTTGGAAAATAAATTTCTACACATGCATGCAAGCTCATCTACACAGCACCAAGAACTACTAAATACTCACAAATGAAGCCACCACCCAAAAATCTAATTGGAGGGGTGGAGGAGTTACATACCAGGGAGTATTTGTTCAAAATCTCAGCTCAAATGATAGGCAGTAGAGAGAGATCGAAGAATCGCCTCCAAGAGTAGCAAGAACGCAAGAATAAGTGCAGAACTCGTGTTTTTGGAGAGAGAAAGAGAGAGAGAGAGAGAGGAAGAAGACTCACCTGGAGGGGGGGTCTTGTGGGCCCCAGGTGCCCTATGGGCGCGGCCAGGGGGCAGGCCGCGCCAGCTGGCCGCCTGGGCCACTGGTGGCCCCCCTGGTCAGCCCCAGGTGCCTCTGGGTCACTCCCGGCATGTAAATTTTTATTTTTATTTTTCTGGACTTTTTCTGAAAACTTCACTGTTGAAAAATTTTTGAAGTTCAAAAAGCTGCAAGACTTTCTGAAAACTTAAAGCAGTGATTAGTATTGTGAAGCTTCAAAAACATAAACACTTGGTACAGCAAGGAGAACGAAAGCTAAAACAAATGAAAACATAACAGGATCAACTTTTTACCTATATAAAACATGCTCACTAGTAAGGTTGATCAAGTCTTACCAACAAACAGGCGATATATAGAGCAAAAAGTCTCACCTCTTACGAAGTGATCATCGCACCTTTACTTTAATGGACATTGTCCCCACCATAATAGTTTTGTATTTGTGGTGCACATGTAGTGGACAGTCCCATTCTCCAATCTTCACGGTCTCGATATTTTCTATAGAGTTGAGGCCATGCCTTTTGTCGGTCTTCTTTGGAAAATACACCGTGTGTTCTTTACCATTCACATTGAAGGTAACCTTTCCTTTATTGCAATCAATAATAGCACCTGCGGTGTTAAGAAAAGGTCTACCAAGAATAATGGACATGCTCCCATCCTCGGGCATGTCAAGCACGACAAAATCAGTAAGGATCAAACAATTAGCAACTTCTACGGGAACATCCTCACAAATACCTATCGGGACAGCGGTTGACTTGTCAGCCATCTGAAGAGAGATATCTGTAGGGATTAGCTTCTCTAAACAAAGCCTCTTGTAAAGAGAGAAAGGCATAACACTCACTCCTGCTCCAAGATCACATAAAGCAGTTTTGACATAATTATTCTTTATGGAACAAGGAATGGTGGGTATACCTGGATCACCAAGCTTCTCAGGAATCTTGCCACTGAAAGAGTAGTTAGCAAGCATAGTAGATATTGCTTCATTAGGAACTTTTCTTTTATTAGTGACAATATCTTTCATATATTTTGAATAGGGAGGTAACTTAATAGCATCAGTCAAAGGGATTTGAAGAAAAAGAGGTTTAATCCACTCACAAAACTTATTGTAATGCTCTTCTTCTTTAGATTTGAGAGACTTACCTGGAAAGGGCATGGGTTTCTGTATCCATGGTTCTCTTTCCTTCCCATGTCTTCTTGCGACGAAGTCTTCTCTAGTGTACTTCCTGCGTTTGTCAGGTGCTTCTTCTTCTCGAACTTCAGGCGGATCATTCTTCTCATTATCCTTACCTTCATGTTCGGCACTGATGACCCTCAACCGTAAGGGATCTATTGCAGCGTTTTCGATAAGTAAGAGTGTCGAACCCAACGAGCAGCAGAAGGTATTGATAAGCGATTATGAGCAAGAAATTGCTGCAAACACTGAAAGATAACTTTTTAGGGGTTTTCTCGATATAAGCAACAGGAAAGTAAAAGCAAGCAATGTAAAAGGCACTGAGAGTAACAAGTGGCCCAATCCTTTCTTAGCAAAGGAGAGGCCTAGTAACTGAACTTATAAAGACTAAAGCGTTCCTGAGGACACACGGGAAGGGTAGTCATGTGCTTTCACCATATTCCGTATCGATACTATGTTATGTGTTGATAAGTGTCGAGTGGGTGGATCTATGCTAGTACACTCTCTAGACTAAGATGAGTGCACTCTTATGATTAAACACCTTGCAAGCATCCGCAAATACAAGATAGAATTTAAGGCAAAAGCCTAACCATAGCAATACGATCGAGGATCCATTGTTCCCTTATGCAAAAGCGTGCGAACTGGGGTTCAGGTTTCTGTCACTCCGGCAACCCACCGTAAGCATTCTTTGTACACAATGTATTCTCCTAGGTCCTTAATAAGGCGAAGTGTTGAGTGTTCGACTCACACAACACCACTAGTAGAATGACAACGCAACTTAAGTATCAAACAACACATATTACTTCAACAGCATATGACTACTAACAACAAGACTTTCCCCATGTCCTCAAGAACTAAGGTAACTACTCACGAGACATAAAAGAGATCATGATCAGTGGAGATAAATGGGTGATAAACAATCTGGACATAATAATATTTCTCCAACAAAACTCAATAGCATTCACCACAAAGTAGTAATCAACACCGATGGAGTAGAGAGGATAGGTAGTACGAGTTACAACACAAGTTGCAATTGTGAGATGAGATTTGGATGAAGATGGAGATGGTGCTGGTGTTGGGGATGATGTTGATGATGATCTCGATGATGCCCATGACGATGGTGATGACGATGGCGACGATCTCCCCTTCCGGGAGGTGATCTCCCCGGCGGAATCTGCCCGCCGGAGATGGCTTTTTCTTCTCTGTAGGTTTCCGCCACGGAGCGGCGGCGGAACTCCGTAAAAACTCCCGTCCTTAGGGTTTTTGGATAACGGAGAGTATATATGCAAAAGGGGGCAACCGGAGGTGGGCCAGGGGCTCCAGGCGCCCCCCCCGGCGCGGCCAGGGGGGGCGCGCCCCCAGGGCGCCTGGGCACCCTGTGGCCCCCCTCTGGCTGCCCTTTCGCATGCCTTCGTCATCCGTCTGAAAAATATCTCCCGTCAATTTTCAGGTAATTTGGAGGTATTCTTCTTCAGCAACTCAGCGTCCACTTTTTACTGTTGAATCCTGCGTCTGCTGCTTCGGCATCGGAAAGTTGCAAACTGTGTAAAATAGACCAAAATATCATAAGAACATCATCGTAACGTGAAATATATCAATGAATAAGGATAAATTACGATATAAAATAGTGATGCATTTTGGACGTATCAGGCACCGTCTTCAGTCTCAGCATCGGAGATAGATACACTGTTGGGATCAACAGCTGGCTCTTCACTTGTAATAGGATCATTGGAATTGTCAGCCTCCTTGTGTTTCTTCTTCTTCTTCTTTGGAGAGCCAACAATTTCTTCTTCATGCATTTGAGAATTTTGCTCGATTCTCCTCGGATGCCCCTCTGGATAGAGAGGATCTTGAGTGCTAGTTCCTCCTCGGGTCTTAATCCCGAAGGCCTGCAAATCATCTTGTTTGGCATTGTTAGCAAGCAAATCTTTTTGCACATTAGAAATTTGTTCAAGCTGAGTTTGAACCATATGAAAATGCTTCACAAGACATTTAACATCATTAACTGTTCTACCTAGAACATCAAGCAAACTTTTGATAGCAAGGGAATTATCATGCAATTGATTTTGTATCCTCTCATTAAAATGATTTTGTTTCATAATAAAATTATCAAACTCATCTAAACATTGATCAGGAGGCTTACCATGAGGGATGTCACTTGCGTTGAAATCTAAAAGAGAGTGTACCTCTACCATAGGAGGGTGAGTGGTAGGCTCACACAACTTCTCAATAGGGGGTAGATTCTTCACGTCTTCAGTTTTAATACCCTTCTATTTAATAGACTTCTTTGCTTCTCGCATATCTTCGGGGCTTAGAACAAACATGCCCCTCTTCTTTGGTGGTGGAGGTGGTTCAGGGATGGACCAATCTTCATGGTTTTTGTCAATCCTGCCCATTAATTCTTCTGCATCGTCCGGTGTTCTTTTCCTGAAAACACAACCAGCACAACTATCCAAATAGGACCTGGATTCATCAGTTAGACCAACATAAAATATATCGATTAATTCATTCTTAGGGACTCCATGTCCTGGTCTAGCCCGGATCAGACTACAGTACCTCCCCCAAGCTTTAGGTAGGTGCTCATCCTGCAACTGTTTAAAGTTATAAATTCTTTGTAAAGCAGCATGTTGCATATGAGCAGGAAAGTACTTATCAAAAAAAGAGTGAGCTAAGTCTTGAGGACTCTTAATGGAACCACATGGGAGTGAATCATACCATGTTTTAGCACCTTCCTTCAAAGAGAAAGGGAGAAGCTTAGTCACATAAAAGTTTCGTTTCTTCTCATCCGTGGTAAACAAGCCACCCAACTCAGTGAGTTTGGTCAGGTGTGCAATAGCATCATCATTTTCTCTGCCAAAAAAGGGGTCAGCTTCAACCATAGGTATAAGTGAAAGATCAACAGAGAAATCATAATCAGGATCATTGATGCATATAGGAGATGTAGCAAATTCAGGATCAGGAACGGTCTTGTTCTTCAAGGAGTGTTTTTCAAGCAGCTTCTTAATAGCTTCAGGGTCAGAGCCGGCAAACTCTGTCAGTTCCCTGCATAAATCATCATCAAGCATAATGTAATTATCATCAAGGAGTCTCTCCTTGAGTTCACTCAAATCAGGATAATCATAAGTTCCACCAATGGGGTAGCGAGTAACAGGAATTTCAATTCCAGATTTTTTTGCAGCAGCAGCGATCTGTTTCTCAAGAGCATAACCAAGTGAACCAATGTCATCAAGAGTAGTAGATGCATCATCAAAAGTATCGGACATAGTAACAGATTCAGTAGAAGCATCATGTGGTGGCGGTGAGGCAAACTTACTCATAACAGAAGGTGAATCAAGTGTAGCACTAGTGTTCAGAACAGTACCTCTTCTTGTAGTGGATAGTAAGATCGGAACCTTGGGGTCTCCTTTCTTACCCATAGCGGATGAAGTGCAGCAGGTAGGATACTTCAAGTAAACTTGTAAATATTGCTATGCTCCCCGGCAACGGCGCCAGAAAACGGTACTTGATAACCTCAACCGTAAGGGATCGAGATAGTCTTCGCGGGTAAGAATAACCCAATTTATAGATTCGACACACGGGGAGCCAAAGAGTATTTATAAGCTTTAACAGTTGAGTTGTCAAGTCAACCGCACCTGAAATATACTTACTTGCAACAAAAGATAAGTGGTAACGGTGATATGATAGTGATGGTTGTAATAGTAAAAGTAAACAGCAAAAGTAAACAACAAAATAATAACTAATAACCAGCAGGATTGGAACACTGTAGGCTAGGAAGATGATGGTTGGGCGCTGCATGGATGAGATATATCATGAATCTAATTTGGGGCAAGGCACACGGAAAAGTAATGATCATCTAGGCAAGTATCAAACATTAGGCATGTATCCCATAGGTAGTTGTACGTGCTTGCAATAAGAACTTGCACAACATCTTTTGTCCTACCATCCCGCTACGAACGGAGCCAAAAGGAACTTATGGAGATTAAGGTACTCCTGTCAAAGAGCACCGGAACAAAGCAATAAACTCAATGGATACATGTAATCCTCAAACTATGGACCATCCCCTTTGGTGTCCCAAGCTGTCACTTTTGGGATCACCGGTTCCGGACCGTAATTGGTGCAAACAACTCATAGATAGGATCAAGAACACAAATATATTCATGCAAACACATATGGTTCAGATCTGAAATCATGGCACTCGGGCCCTAAGTGACAAGCATTAAGAGCAACAAGTTGAAGCAAAGATGATAAACACTATAGTAGATGATAGGCAACATGCCCCCAACAATCTGATAAACTATTACATGATCTAACTCATCCAATCCCTATCATCCCCTTTGCCTACAATAGGGAATTACTCACACATGGAAGGAGGAGTCATGGAGGGAGGATGGAGTGGTGATGATGATGACGATGGCGACGATCTCCCCTCTCCGGAGGCCAAATCAGCCTCCATATTAGCCCTCCCGAAGAAGAACAGAGGGTGGCGGCGGCTCCGCGACGGAAACTGGGAAAACGACTTCTGTTCTGGGGTTTTCTCGTCACGGGATAAATACGGGTCAAAGTAGGGCACCAGAGGAGGTGGGAGCAGCCTAGGCGGCCTCTCGGCGTGGCCAGGGGTGGGGCCGCGCCACCAGGGCGCCTGGGCCCCCCCTGGCTGCCCTCTGGTCCATCTTCTGGCACAAGGTTCCTTCGGGTGCGTGGATTTTCTATGATTTTTCGTGGAATTTTCTGAGACACCTAAAAATCCGCTTTCCTGCACACAATAAAACCATACAGGCAGCTCTGCTGAAAACAGCGTCAGTCCGGGTTAGTTTAGTTCAAATCATGCAAGAATGAGGTCAAAACAATAGCAAAAGTGTTTGGAAAAGTAGATACGGTTTGCACCTATGAGTGGCAACACAACTTCTTAACACCCATTCTCCAGTTTCTTCAAGCTTTCTTGCTCGAACCTTCCATGGGCATCCTTCTTGCTCACACATCACGGTGTAACGCAACTTAATGTCAGAGTGCTCAACATAATAAGGCCTATGGTTCCGAATGGCATAGTGAGACAACCAAATCTTCAGCATAGCCAAGGTCAGAAACTTCACTCCTTTCTTCAGATAAGCATTCTCGTCCTCGTTCTCCTCCCTTGGTTCGCCTGGATCCGGGCGTGGTGTTGGCTCAATCGCCGTCATTCTCATGCCACCATCAACTACGGCTTTATGGGCAAGGCTGAGATCTCGAAACAAGTGAGTTCTTTCTTCTAAGCCCGTCAGCTCAAAGTGCATTTGATTTTCATCCTTTGTGAATCCATCCTCATCCAAATCTTGCCCCGGACCTTCGTCATCCGAGTCATATGCATATTGACGCCTAATAGGCAACTCACGATCCATGTCCTTTTGCGCTATGTACGCATCCAAGTCACCAACATCATTCCCATGAAAGCCTTCCTCTTGCTCTTCATCATCATCATGAGCATCTCCATCCTTTTCAATTACTTTGTCACTATCAATCACTTCAACTGCATTTGCTTGGCTAGTTGGTGGTTGGCTAGAAGCATTGGGGGCATACCACTCAACCTCATTTGCTTCAGTAAATGGTAGACGGGGATGTGGCTGGCGATAAGCATTGGGGACATCAACCGGAACCCTTTGCTCAACAAGTGGCACAATTGTTCTCTCAGTCATGTCATTCATTGGGGAAGACACATGAAGGTTCAAATCAAATGTAAACCGCGGAGATTCAACCTTGGTGGCAAACAATTCAAGTGACTTATCTTCCGATTGAGAAACTTTTTCCTTGTATACATCCCAATGCAAATCCGAGGTGATGGGCATACTTTTCAACCGAGATTTGGTTCCAACTCCAACATCATACCTTCCTATTAACTTAACATTAACATTGGTGTCCATCCACTTTAAGATATGTCTCACTTTTGCAACAACATCCTCATAGCTAGGGTTGGTATCAAAAACCATTGTTTCCTCACCTGTGTCGGCATTGTTACTCAAGAATGCCTCCTTGTCCATATAATGAACATTAACAAGTCTCCCCATCTAAAAACAACATGAATGCATTTAAGGCATCAATGAGAAATGGTGTTTGTCCACAAGCATTTCATTATATCCAAATCATATCAAACACTAAATTATTGGATGCCCACAAAGGTGTCATTAATTAACACATACTAAGCAAAATTTGCCCATAACACTAACAAACCTAACCCCCAATCTTTCTACTTAACAAGCAAATATTCCTACTACACACATTGCATATCACTATATTTCCAAAGTTAATCAAGAAATCCACACTATAATAAGGGGGGAAACATTAACTAGGGTTCCACCCAAATGTCAAAAATGCAACCAAAATAACAAGATTTGACAAAAAAAAAATTGGGGGATTTGGGGGAGATTACCACAAGCAACAAAGTGATGGAAAGATCCACTTGAGAGAACCACCTTTTGTAGAGGATTTGAGGGGGAGGTTGAGGAGTGGGAGAGAGGAGGAGAGCAGCAAATCTCTTTGCAGCTCGGGATGGATGGGGGAGAGTGAGTGGGGTGGGTCCCACACACTCTCCCGGGGGGTTATCCACTTACCAGGGCCAGACGCTAAGGATGGTGGCGTCTGGGTCGCGAGGAGGAAACGCCAAGGACCGTGGCGTCTGGATCCGTTGCCACGTCAGCAAGTCAACGAGCAGGCGAGTCGTGCGGGCCAGGGACCAAACGCCAGGGTGCGTGGCGTCTCCTTCGCAACCCAGACGCCAGGGATGTTGGCGTCACCTAAAAAGGTTGAAAACGATCATGTTTTCAAAGCGAGGTCAAATTCAAAATTTATTAGCACAAATGGTCGAAACAGTAATTTTGTCCGAAAATCAACGGTGAGCATGCGAATCAATTGGTCAAGGAGATGGACTGGGCGATGATGCATTGATACTGACGGAGGGAGCAGCGACGGCACCACGTCACTTAGGCCTTGCAACGTAGGGCCTTTACAACTATTCTGATCAGCAAACTTCAGCACAAAATAAACTTTTCATAAAACTATTTCGCGATCTGACCATGCAAACGCCATGGTGTATGGCGTTGCTGCCCAACTATGCAACGCCAGGGTCGTGTGGTATTTCAACAACTTGTTTACCATTTGACACTTATCTAAAACGGAAGCAACGCGAGCTGGTTCGGCGTTTCCATATGTGGTAGAAACGCCATAGCTAGTGATGTTACCAAAAAACTAAATCGTGAAAAAGTTCTATGACAAGTTTATGTTGTACTGTACTAAAGTTTCGAAATTGCTTCACAGACGACACTTTACGCACGATGTGCAGACGACTCTTTCATCGCCTCCAAAGCTAGTGCGTGAACATGTGTTGTGGTGCTGCCAAGTAGGATCGTTCAGGCCTCGTCCGTGAATCTATCGTGTGTATAGCAGCGCTCCTAAAGTTTTTTGATAAGAGCAGAACAATGAAAAAGGCCCTCGGATTTTATTGCTGATGACGCGCACGCACGGCCACACCGTGTGGTGTGCTACCCGAGGCCGACAACGCTGGCTAGCCTCTCAAGATCGTAGGAATAGCTCAACATGCCCTGATAGCCTTTTTTTTAATTGTTTAGATTGCTTACCACATATGTCACGTGGTTTCTGATGGCCTTCTTGAGGAACAGGATAAGCACCGACAACTGTACATTTGTTTGTTGGAGTATGTATGTGCGTGCATACATGTTGGCTTGTTGGGTCCGCGCACGCCAGCATGTCGCTGTTCAGCACCTAGCTAGCTACTGTACATACGTACATGTCATGTTGCTGCCTGTGCATAATGTGGACTCAACACTGCATTGCAAAATGTGCGCTGCTGTCTGCAGCATCTGGTATGGTCCACGCTTCATACGTAGACCACGCAACACCATACATATACACAAGCACGAGCACTAATTAATCCCCCGCAAAAAATGAGCACAAGCCCTAATCACATCACATCACATCACATACATAATGGAAGTCTGGAACCGCCGCTACCTGGTCTATGAACCTGGTTGCAATTTCTTTTTTACATATAAGTGTTCTCTGTACTACCATAATCGATGAATAGATCGAAAATTCCTCTCTAGAAAACAAAAGCTACAGACCATCTTCCCTAAACCCACTTAACCCTTTCTTCTTAGAGCATCTACAGCCGCCCCCCCCAAGGCCTTTTTTAGCGCCGGCACCGAAAAATCGGCCTAGTCGCGTCCCACGAGCCTGTTTTTCGCCGGATTGGGCCGAAACTGGCGCAGGCGGACCCAGATCGAACTCGGCGTGAAAGAGTGACGGGACCGGCGAGTCAGCGAGACGACACCTCGTCGTCCTCATCGTCTCGGTTTTCCCGCGGGGAATCAATGCCAAGGCTGCCGCCGGTCAGCCTACCATTGATTCACGTGCGGCGACGCCGCCCCGCCTCCCGCCACGCGTTCGCACGCGGCCGCTATAAAAGGCGTCCCTGGCCGCGTCGGTGAGGCACCCATCCATCGACAGTCCTCCCCCTCCTCGCCGCCACACTTCCTCCCCTCTC
>LR738710.1:934019630-934055850 GCA_902687465.1 Secale cereale
ATGAGCGTGAGGTTCCCCGGCTGCCGCTCGCTGCATAAGTGGGAGGCCTACCTCCTCCACGAGGCCAACTACCCCGTGCCGCCCGATGTATGCGCTCCGTCGCGGTGGAGGCTCAGCGCCGGCGGGATCCTAGTCCCCCATCTGCCCGTCCCCGAGACGCCCCCGAGATCGAGCGTGCGCGGGTGTCCCTGACGGCCGCGGAGCGAGCGCTCCCGGAGTACGCCGCCGACAACCACGTGGCGTGGGCGGCGTACTTCGAACGCCGGCAGGAGGAGCGGCTCGTCTCCACCAACAACACGCCGATGCCGCGCGGCCGCAACAACAGCGAGGGCCGCCGCCTGTGGTGGGGCGTCCCTGGCTGCACGCTCAGCGGCGTCCTCGCGCACGTCGAGGGCAGCAATGACCCGCCGCTCGAGTGAACCAGCGCACCGGGGCGAGGGGTCGAGCAGCGGCCGTGTCAAGGAGGAGAAGCATCGGCCGTAGTTTAGGGTTTTTTTCCGTCCCTTTTATTCGTGTAAAAAAACGCCTAAATTTCGCCAAAATTTGACCGTGTTTGTTGAAATTTGGCCGAACTGTGGGGGTGTCTGGGGGCGACCTGGGGGTGGCGGCTGGGAACGTGCTCACCCCCACGCCGAAAAAAACGCCGGCTCGTCCTCAAGCGGCGCTTTTTCGTGCCTTGGGGGGGCGAACGGCTGGAGATGCTCTTAAGCCTCAGCTATCACTGATACATGCAGGCAGAGAGAGGGGGAGAGAGATGGTCTTGTGCTTGATGCAAACATACATTCCTGTCCTGAATGATTGGATTGCTAGTGTTGATGCTTTTGTATTACGATTAATTTCAAATTAAGTTGAAGCCAAAGAGGACACGACAAGCTAGCCAGCCAGAACCAAGGCAGTGCAGAGGAAGAAGAAATCTGGTCGCCAAATTCTGCAGATGTACGTGCCTCCACATGTAGCTGCACCTGGTGCAGAATTTGGCGAACTTTATCTTTTTGGAGAATCTTTATTTCATCTGGTCAAATACTTTATCAATTATACTCCCTCCAATCCAACATGCGTTTAGTATAACTTTAGCACAAAATTGTAAAGTTGAATTAAGTACGCGTCAATTAATATGAATCGGAGGGAGTACTATTTTTCTTTTAAGCTAATAATGGTCTTTTAAGCTAATAATGGCAGCGATCGCGGACTATTAGCAGATGCAGTGCACGCAAGCAAGCAAATCAACCGATTAAATCAAGATTGCATACATCCAACCATGGTCACATCAGCCAGCATTCAGCAGTAACTTCTAGTACATGTTGCTGTCTGGGCTGAGCACCCAGCAGATACAATGCCCCAACCGAGAGACCAGGACAACTCAACCTTGCAAGACTCTACATCCCTAGTAGGAGCACTACCTTGCAACTCAACATCTCTTCACATTTCACACCAGCATCATACAGGCATAGGTAGCAATCAATCACATAGTGGAAGCCTGCCCCTGAACCACAGACACGCCTCAGCCCCTAACCCTATCAACACCTTTAGCAACCACATCATCCCCCCTACCCTATTCATAACAGCTTTTACCCAATTGATAACTTCTTTAACCAGCACACTGGGGGCCTGAAACTGAACCAACAATTTGCAGAGAATTTTGCTCATGCATGCACTTGATGAATCCTTTCGCTCGTTCGTTCCCAGGCCGGGGCGCGCAGAAGCTCGAGGCGCTGAATGAGACCCGCTGCTCTTGTGCTGAGAATCCGTTTATTTATTCACACGCCAGCTTGGTGTCGAAGCTGGTCAGGCAGATGGCGAAGGCCTGGAACGCCGACAGCGGGTACCGGTAGTCCATGGTGAAGGTGTCCTTGGACACCTTGCCGAACTGCAGCAGCACCGTGTCGTGGTGGCTCGAGGACGAGGAAGAGGACGCCGACAAGGAACTGCCAGCAGGCTGGGGCTGTGCGGCAGTAGAGGTAGGCTGCTGCTGGGGCGGTTGCGGCTGCGAAGGCGGCTCAGGAGCTGCCTCTCCTCCGGAGGCTGGCGGTGGCGGGGAGGGTGCGGCGATCAGCTGGAAGTTCTTGACCGAGGCCACCGTGACGCGGCCGCGGAAGTTCAGGCACCAGCACTGCAGCTGCTCGTGCCACCTTGGAGACTTGTTCTTGAGAACCAACGGGCTCTCCTTGTCCCCCGCATTTTCATCGCCGCCGTCTTCTCGCAGAGGCCCTCCCCCAAACTCGGAGAAGCGGCAGCTGCCGAAGTCCGTGGAGTACCTGGAACTTGCGGTGGTGCGGAAGGATTCCTCGAATAGCCGGGGGAGGAGCTCCTTCGGTTGGCCAGGCACAACGCCGTCGGGGTCTACCGCCGATGTCGGGATGGAGTTCATGGTGCACTGCATCCGCCTTGGCCCGCGGGTGCCGAGCACGTTCAGCTCGTAGTTCACCTGAGCGATGGGGTAGCTACCGGTTGCGGCAGGGACTTTTGGGGAAACCTTCCTGGAGGAGAACCGCCGGCTGGTCCGTTCCTGCGGGCAGAGTTTACTGGCATTGTAGGGCGGCTGCGTGTCGTAGATGATGAATTTGGTGCCAAGGAAATTTGACCTGCAAGTACCATCCATGTTGTCTGTTAGATTTGTATGCACATATACCCGCAAAGTCATTGCAAGTGTCAATAGGGGTAAGGTTTAAATACTATTGTTGTCGAGGAGACGGTACCTCAACTTCCCAATGTAACCACTGCTTGATCGGGAGATATTTTTAGGATCCATAGAAATGGCGTAGTCGGTGTACGTCGTCCGTCGACTCCTTTTGGCCGACAGCAGGAACTTGCCATTATCATCGAGCACAGCTGCAAGATGCAATTATCAAAATGATTAGTGTACTGTGTATTTTGTTCTGACTATATTAAAACAAAACCGCTTAAATCGTTGTAGTAAATACAGAGTTATGAATATAACAGGGCTTCCCTACAATTTTACTGAGGTTACTGAAGGCTTTACACACTATACGTCTATCGTTCCACATTTTGATACGTAAGAACAATTTTGTGACAGGCCAAAGCAGTGTATATTTTAGCTGCAGGAAAGAAGAAAAGTACAGAAGCCAGCAAATAGTAGCAGGCACATGAATAACTGCTGTGTTCCTATCAAATCATACCGCTATTTAAACTTTTATACACCTCACACGTTGTGCTGGTACTGTGAGAAGTTGTCATACAAGAACATGTCAAGAAAGAGAAGAAGATTCGCCAACCTAATAGAGTAGTGACATAGATTTTTCTGTACTTCCTAATATGTCTGTGCAATGGGAGTATCTATTCACGACATATCAAAACTTAATAAAAATGCTGATTAGGAGCACAATGGAGAAGTGCGGGGCAATCACATAAACATACCAGAAGTAAGGGACAGGTAGAGACGATAAGTTAGCTTTGACTTGTCCCTCTTGATGAAACACTGGATCAACCCATCTCGAGATCCGGGCTGTACATGAGAAAGTGAACAAAGTGTTAAGACTACCCATAGTGGGAGAAACATAGGTAGTAACATCACACATATCTAGATAAAAAAGATGATGTGGCAAGCAATAAATGAAGAAAGAGAGGCATGTGGTAACATAGCTAGTTACTACTAGTATGAGTAACATCACACATATCAAGGTAAGATGAGTCTATGGCCTAATAAATAAAGTCTTCCATGTTACCACACATATGTTACTCCCCACTATAGAGGTAGTAACATAGACTAGTAACATGGGCATGTTACTACTCTATGTTACTACCCATTATGGCTAGTCTAAGAGGTAAGAAATTATGACATCCCAAATAACAAAAACGGATAGCTTAATTAAATGCAGGGCCAGACTGATAAACAATATGGATGCCAAGTTTTCTTATTAATCGGATAGAATGGTGTGGTTACCTGCTTAAGGGACACAGGAAAGGTGAGCTTTCCACAGAATTCTGGATTCCTCACGATATCCTTGCACATCTCTCTCCAAGTTGTACAGACAGAAGCGCAAGCAACAACATCCTTGCGGGACGGCCAATTGCTGTCGTCTTCCTCCAACCTTTTCATCACATCCCGAAGTAATTCAGGAGGAAGGCTAGCCCAATTGCCTTGCAGGTTTGTGACAAGACTATCCTGCAGATCACTTGCGGATTCAAGCGATTTCCCTCGGTGATGGCCCGAAAGGCTTGGGACGCTTGAGATTTTCGCCTCGAAATTCCGCCTTGACAGGCTTCCAAAGCTCTCCCTTAAATCGCGAACTATGCTGCGCAAAGTCATCTTTGGACTTGATGCAAACCGTGAGTAACCAACCGCAGCAGGGTACAACAGCACAAGTGCAATCTGCAATTCAAAGGCAGCACGGTGATCAAAACCTTGTGAAATAAGCTCAAAAGCACTGCTATGAAAACATTATGTAACACCCATAACACACCACCTTAGATTATACTCCCTCTGTCCCAAAATAAGTGTCTCAAGCTTAGTACAACTTTGTACTAGAGTTAGTACAAAGTTGAGACACTTATTTTTGGACGGAGGAAGTATTACATTCTATTGCTATCTGTCAATAAGATTGACGTATCGCACGCAGTATGGTAGCTCCTAAACCAAGCACGCGTAACGGCGACAGTTTCTATCGACGAGCATATGCTGCCATGTGGAGATTTAATAGTGAGCATGGTGAAAGTCAAGCCTAACAGAGACTAAACCATTCCCACTTGACTAATCCAGACCCTGGCTAGTCGACGGCCAGTGGACCAATCAGCTGATTAGTCATTCTCGCTTGTGTACCAGATGCAAACATGGCCAGATGCTGCACGGCTTTTCCGATGGCGAAAGGCCAACATAACATCCTCTTACAGGCATCCTTGATCAGCAAAACTGACACTTTTCTCCTTGTTCCTATCCTTAATCCGCGCGTCGTGGGTGGATAAACGAGAACGTTTTCGGCCTCCCGTTGACGCCGGTGCGTGGTGGAGTAGTATATTCATCAACTTGGAAATATTAGTCTTTGCTACTAGCTAGTACTCCCTCCGTCCGAAAATACTTGTCATCAAAATGAACAAAAAAGGATGTATTTAGAACTAAAATACATCTAGATACATCCCCTTTTATTCATTTTAACGACAAGTATTTACGGACGGAGGGAGTAGTAAGGTACTACACAATCTAAGAAACGGTGGAGTGGAAAAAAGGGTGCCTTTTTCCTGGAGATTGAGTGGAGACTCCTCTGCCCAGATCAGGCAAAGGCACTCCGGCTCCGGAGGAAAACAAGCAAGCACGGATCCAGCAGTTGGCATCTGGATTAATAAATGAAAAACAGCCAGGGATTTCCTTTCCTTCACCAACAACAGTTGAATCTGAGGAGTTGTTGCACACGCACGCAGCCTCAAGTTCATCATCTTTTTTCCGCGCTTCCGGGATCAGCTAACTAACAAACTAACTAAGTAGATGCAAAATCAAAGATGTAATGCAAGGGATAGAGCAGATGCTGGGAAGAACATGGCAGTTTCCTCACCACTGGTCTGGTGTAGAGAGCACAGATCGGACGGCCACCGAACTGAAAACTGCTATCCAGCAAGATCCCCCAAATCAAAATCTCGCATGGAATCCCCCGAGGCTCGGAGACGCGCGGGACTCAGATTCCCACTCCAGATCTCGGAGAAGATCCGGCGGCTTCTTCGGCGACCTGTGATCCGAGCGCTCACCAAGAAGTCGCAGCGGCAGTGGCGACCTTGAGTGGTGGTTGGGAGTGAG
Source organism: Secale cereale (assembly GCA_902687465.1). NCBI lineage: Eukaryota > Viridiplantae > Streptophyta > Magnoliopsida > Poales > Poaceae > Secale > Secale cereale. The sequence goes on from LR738710.1 coordinate 934,025,374, forward strand.
GCGGGTGGGTGGGCGGGCGCGCGAGAAAGGCAGGGGGGAGCGGAGGCGCGGTAATGGTGGTGGTGGTGGTGGTGATCCGTGGATCGGATTTAAGGAGACCGTCCACGGGTGGATGGATAGGGCCGACGAGGGCGGGCGGGCGGGCCAGGGTGGAAGGAAGAAAGAAAGAAGCTTTTTTTCATTTGCTCCGCCCACTGTCTTTGTTGGATTGTTCATTCAGATGTTCCGTTGATATTTGTGTACTTGCGCTGCTGAAAACTTTCAGAGGCCATGACAAGGAGATTTGAAAAACTAGACTAGATTCGGCTTTGCACTAGGGCGACAGCATAATCCGACGTGGATGCCACTGCCCACTGGGGTTAAACAAGGACGAAAGATCTGGCAGGTTTTACCATGCATGCATGGCTGCTGGAGCCTGAAACACATGGGCAATCATGCATGCTCTGAATTTCCAATGACTCATATTATGATGGCACTAATTCCCACTGAATATATGCTGGTGCTATATGCTAATAATGCCCACTTAAGTACGAAATTCTGACTGTCATGCTACTGTTAGTAAGGAGTACAGTAAATAACTCTGCAAGTGAGCAACCCTGACTCAAGTCTGAAACTCTGGCTGAATTTACTGAATCTCAGCCAAAATTGCAAAATCCATGCGATTTTTTCTCCGGGGCCGTTTGAAATTTGAGAAATTTAACTCAATCCAATGGTATATGCTTTGTGAGCGGTTAGAAATTTAACTCAAGCCGTCTGATCAGCTGCTAGCAGAGAAGCTCTCGGGTGCAGAGGAGGCTCCATGTTTGGTTTGGTTGGCGTAACTGTCCGTCCATCCATGATCCATCCATCTGTTATTGCAGAGCAGGTGCAGCACCAACCAGTACGGCACCCCCATTCAATTCCGTTCAGGTTCAGTCCAGTTGGGTGGACGCATAGATCATGGATCCTCAATGTTATCAACTACACTACTTATTTACTGCTCTCTGACGAGGACAAGCACGATCAAAATGCTGCAACTGAAATGCAAGCACGGCAAGCGGGCAGAAGCATTTCAGTGGGCTGGGGCGGCAGCGCGTCCAGATGCAGGAAATTTCACCATGCACATTCAGAAAAGGAATAACCGAACCTAATTTGTAAACGCAGTCGTCCGAGTGGGCATTTCACTAAGGTGCCCATCAAGCAAGGGGAAAAGGAGGAGTAAAGGCATGCAGGATAAGAAAGCGGCAAACATTATGGAAAAGCAAAGGACTGTCACAAAGAAAGGCCTTTTCTTTTCTTTTCTTTTCTTTTCGTGCAAGGCAAAGCCAAACAAAAATATCCCGAGATATTTTTATTTTCGCCTGAGGATCTTTCGATTCTGATTTGTCATGAAATATCTATGGCGGTGTGATGTGTGTCCGTCCGTTCTTATCGACCACGTAGTTAACCGGTGCTTGGAGATTTACATTGACTACGTGCGAGCTATTAGTGTGCAAGTAAATTATCCCAAAGTCTTTTCTTTTTAATCTCGGATGATGTGATGCGAGTTGGTTCTTATCGTCCGGATAATCTCTTGCAGATTCACATTGACCCGGTAATCATGCATTATCTTCTGTTTAGTACTCGCTTGTAAAGAAATATAAGAGCGTATATATAGTGATCTAAACGCTCTTATATTTCTTTACAGAGGGAGTACAACATACTTAAAAAAAAATGATTACCGGTGCCATATGGTATGGGCTTGAGATCAGGCTCTACTTATACTCATCAAGTAAAATGTCTGATCAGCTGCCATATGATATTAGTGTGGATGTCACTGTACTTAAACGTGTAGTGATCCCATAAAGCATCATGGAACTGCTGCACGCGCTGACAGCTACGTTGATCCAACCAAACGGTCCAGCCTGATTAAATGTGGTTGCTAACTGTTCTTCTCATTGCTGCACGTAGGCAGGCTGGTGGTTAGCATGCGTGCATCTCCCTTTAATTTCCCATCCGTCCACCTTTTTATTTTTATTTCTCGCCAAGTGTACTTGCACGAAAACATTTCGCTAGAAACTCCAGATCTTTCGAGATTTTCGTGCTTAGTTATATACAATATCGACCCCCTGTTCAAACGATTGGATACGCTTTTGAAATCACCGAGGAGAAAACAAAGTAGAGATAATAATAAGGAAGAAAAATAACAATACCACATGCGAGCACACAGATTCGGCGAGCGAAATCCAACAACAACAACAACAACAACAACAACAACAACAACAACAACAACAACAGCAATTGGCACTGGTTTTTTCTTTGATGATGCTACCTAAATGGAAGCAAGTTGCAAAAACAAAAAGGAGGCGCGCACACGCACACACGAACGCGCGTGCCCGACGGCCCTACCGGGAGACGGATAACATTAACAACGTCGCGATCTGTCGCTCATCACTCCAATTATCAGCACTGATGAGAGGTTTGTGCAGATGCAGGTGCAAGCACCGAGGAAATCCCTGTGAAACTCCATACATATGCATGGGCATGGTGGCCAACTGGCCACGGGAGACAGCAACAAGCACCTCCATCGGCTGCCGCCTTTAATCCGATTCGACTAGCTTTATGCCGGCAAGATTGATTGAATCCAGCTGCACCACAGGAGACTGGGACTGGACTTTTCTTGTTGTTTCTTTTGTGCAACAAGATACTGGCAGCGGAGTGGGACATGCACTATCGTTCTCTCCCAAGTATCTAATGCTAAGCAGTGTGTAATAGGGATTGTTAGTTAGTTCGGCACGGGGAACGAGCATCGATCGATGGCTTATCTTACATGATTACGGGAGGAGTTTTGTATAAACTGTAGGGATCAGATGCTAGATTAGATGATCGTTTGGGTTAATGCCACCCAGCTGCCAGTGTGAAATATGCAACCTGGCACTAGCTAGAATCGGTCCTTTTACCCCTGCTTGCTAAACAAAATTAACAAAGTCTGTTACCTTTGGTTAGATTAGCCTAATTCATTAAGGGAGAGTATGAGATCATTAGTACATGACTGCTCTTTATCCTTATCCACAGCGGCCGCAAAGAAAAAATGGAATGGAAGAAGATGTGGCTAGAACTGTACTTAATTATCCCAACAAAAAAAATTACAATAACTGTACTGTATTGTTTCAAGATAGGTCTTTGCAACTGGTTGACGGTATGCTGAATTTGGTTGTTGATGATATTCAGAGATGTGAACATGGCAACCACTCGCATGATTAATACTGAAAGATGGCAGCATGCTCATAATATAAAATTTATTGAATCACTAGACCGCGACGACCAACATGAAAATGTAATGAAGAAAACACAGAAACAAGTACCATGCATGTCGTTGTTTGCGAAACTAGGCTAGGTTGTTTGATGACCCGTACCACGCTTGTTGTCGTTGTAATCGTGGGTGATATGCCAGTCTTATGTGGATCAGTGGATGTTAGAAAGAAAAGTTACCAAGTAACGGTTTAATTAGAAGAATCACGCGTATATGATGTAGGAGGTCCACTTGTAATCGCATTATTCATGAATTTAATTTCTTCATGAGTTTGGTTGTTTTTAGGTATGTAGCTAGACGATATCTAGAAATACTCAATTTTAAAATGTAATTTGTTTTTTCTGAATGGAGATATTTGAGAGGAAGGAGAGATGACAGAGCTATTTTTTTTGTGTGGAAATGTCGAAGACCATATATTCAATAGAACCAACCTTTACAAAATTTCTTACAATCATAAGAAATTGTAGGCAAGTCTTTGAAGGAATCGGTACCGTCTTCCTACTGCATCCATCGATGGCACGCCGTGAGCAATACTCGTTGCCACCTCGGGGCCTCCATCTTACCGACGAAATCTTGTTGAAACCTAGGAGATGAGATGTCTTTTATGTAGTTTGGAAGACGTTGACGTCGACAACCGCAAACTTCATATTTGCTGTGTAAAAGAGTATCTATTATTATCTAACCAAGTAGAAACTCAAGACTAAGGCTTACAATTAAATATAAAATTTCAAAAAATATTAGCAATTAAACGGCTCCTACAACAAACAATAAAATCATGCAAAACCATAGCATTTAAAAAAAATATTAATACAAGATGATACCCCGCACATTGTTGAGGAAACGTTTTGCAATACATATGATTTTATAGTATGGAACATTAATAATTGAAGTAACAATATAGGAACTAAAACTAAAAATACATATGATTTACTGTGTTATACTATTGAATGGTTGTAGAACATTTTTCATAATAGAATGGAAATTCGCATGCATGTTTGCATACTGTGGATTTTGTATGCATTGTTGCATGTTGTGGTGGGGTGTTTTCTTAGGCATGTTGATGTGAAAGCAATTTGATTTAAAACCCACTTAGAATGAACTAATGCATGTTGCAGGGTAAAAAAATTCTCATGCATACATCAAACGGATGCTAGTGGTTTAAGCTAGTAATCTGACAGCTACAACAATTTGGATGGTGTGGAAGCACGCATGTTGAGATAATTACAGGATACCCAATACAACATAGATACATGTGCACAGTCACATGATATCTATTTTGAAGACTAGACTTGGTCGTGGCCTCTTGGCATTTGGAGAGCATTGTAAAGGATTGGTGGGCAAGTCGAACCGGCGTTGTCACCATGAAGATGAAGGCCATGGCTTCACTTACCATGCTTGTGTTGTGGACCATATGGAACGAGAATAATGCAAAGGTATTCTGCAACAAGAGCGCGCCGCCAACAATTTTTCTCAACACCATCATGACCGAGGCAAACCTTCGGATCACCGCCGGAGCAAAAAATTATGGTCAATTGTGTCGTGAGAATAATAATTCATGGGATATTTGGGTGGATTGCAACAAACTTATTCTCTCCTTAATTAATTTATAAGGCAAATCGTTTGCCTCTGTTTTGTTTTTTTTTTCAGTAGATGGCATTACAGTCATAATATTAATTAGTAGATGATGATTGCCGCTCTAATATAATGTCAAGAGATGACAACAATATTGTGTACTGCCATACAATTAAGCGTATCCGTTCAAAAATCAAGGAACAAAAAGGAGATATAAAAGATGTCTAGACAAAACAAATCTATTAGCATGCTGCTCATTATCTAGAAAGTAGGACTCCTATTTTTGAGACCAACATAGGATGAATGGCGCCACACTTTTCTAAATGGAAGTGAGTTGAAGAACAAAAAGGAGAGAGTGATTCAGAGCCTTGATGCATGGCCCTACCTAGAGCTCGATAACAATAACAACGTTGCCATCTATCACTCATCACTTTATCAGTTTAATTAATTAGCAGCACTGGTCAAAAAAGATTAATTGATTGTGCAAATGCAGGTACATGCACTGATGAGAAAGTTTTCTTGAAACTCAATAGGAGACAGACAACAGCAACCAGCACCTCCGTCAGCTGCTGCCTTTAATTAATTTCCATTCCCCGCACAGATACTGCTTTAAACCAGAAAGATCGAATCCAGCTGCTCAAAGAGGAGACTGCAGCTGAAACATTTATCCTTCTTCCTTTTTTCGCAAAAGACCCTAGCAGAATGAGACTTGCATTAACTTGTTCTTGGACGTATATGATGCTAAGCTATGTCCAATAGCATTGTTAGTTAGTCCGGGCACATGGAACAAGCGTTGATTGATCGCATATCTACCTGATTGTGGGAGGAGTTTTGTATGGCTAGAATCTGATGCTAGATTAGTGTTTGGGTTGATGGATCCCACCCAGCTGCTAATGTTAAATATGCAGCTGGACACTAGCTAGAATCAACCCTTTTACCTTTTGCATACTAAATGATTTAATTAGTGTTTGGAAAACTTATTAGGAAGGTAGAAGACAAAGTGGTTAGATGGCTGCTTTTTATACTTACTCATACCCATTCACAGTGGCATAGAAAGCAACAACCTTATTCTATAGTTTGAACATAGATCTCCACTTTTTTTAACGGGCAGAGGTCACCCAAAATTGTAAAAAACTTTGGAATTTTAAAAAAATATAGGCACTTTAGAAAAATGTGCACAAATTTGAAGAAAAGGAATACACAAAAATAAAACATGTTTTGCACATTCAAATCTTCAAATGTTGATTTGACTATCAGTGTTGTGTTCAGCAACTCAAGATTTGTGGTCATATAAATTATCTTAGAGAAGTTGAATGCTTGCATCATTACTAGTATTGCTGGATGATACCCCCGCATGTTATTGCGTGAATGTTTTGAAGTATATTTCAACGATATTTTATAGTATGGAACATGCATATTTAGAGTAATAATACAAAAACTATAACTGAAAATACATATAATTTATTGTGTTTGATTATTATACTTGTGAAATATTTAATATAAATATATGCATATAACTAATATGGAAAATACATATAATTTCTATTTATTTTTGGGGTTTCATTGTTTTTCAAAAGAATCTTCATATTATTTAAAACAAGTCAGAACTTACAAAAATTATCGAGTATTTTAACAAAATATTCACAAATTTGAAAAAATGTCTCCAAAATTTGTAAAATATTCATATTTTTTCAAAAGAACTATTAACAAATTTAGAAAATATCCACCTTTTAAATAGGTTCAGTTTTTAAAATATTCATGTTTTTCAAGACCAAAATCAAATCCTGAAAACCAGATAAGACCAAAAGAAGTAAAGAACTATCTAAAACCTAGTGAAACAAAAAATTGTAGCAACGCTCGCTCCAGTAGCTTACACTAGAACGCGCGGACCCAATCATGGTGGCGCTAACAGCGTAGCATCAAGTAGGAGTTCCCTGTTTGACACTAAAGCTGTCAAATAGGAGGTCTCAAACGGCTGGTCTCCAATGTCGTTGCTGCTTGAAATTACTAGAATTACTAGATACTTCACACATTGTCGCGGGAATGTTTTGCGGTATATTTTAATGATATTTGACTGGATGAAACATGCATATTTATAGTAACTAGTAAATGTGTACGTGCGATACACGTTGACAATAGGCATTATATTAATTGCACATAAATATTTGGTAGATGTTTTGCGTATTAATTATGTGATTAATGCTAACATTAATATTTGGAATAATATTAATTGCATGCTAAACATGTTGAGCGGCCACCATTGGAGCAATCTAGGTCGTTTGATTGACCTGGTTTGACGGTTGAGATTACTTGGATCTACTCTTTGGGTCTTTTATAGTTGTATAGATAATCCAGAAACTAAAACTAGAAAACAAATGATTTATTGTTATAGTTGTAAAACATCTATTAAATATAAATAATATAATATAATACAAATTCTCATGGCGTTTCCTCCCCTATCCTTGGCAACTAGGGCAAGCTCTCCTCTCCAGACTTCGTGATGAGATCGTGGATTCTTCTCCCCACTGCCAGCTGCTCTAGTGGCCAGTGGCGGGGAGGGAAATCCCGGTGCCCTTGTGTGAGGGCCTAACTTAAGGGTGTGGCTAGGTGTCAGTCGACAGGGACTTAACCAAGTCTCAGTCAAGCGATATAACATGTAAGAAAGAAAAAGAAAAGAAAAATACATAGATCTCAATGTAAGATCTCATGAGTATAGCATCGGCTGAGACATAACGAAGTCTAAGTCGACTGAGACTTAGCAACACTACTGGCTTATTTTTTAGGGAGCCCGTTCGGAAGGAATCAAAAAGTTAAGCATACTCAGCTTGGAGCAATTTCAGGATGGTGACCGACCGGGAAGTTGGTCCCAAGTGCACACGAGTGAGGACAAAGTGCGCAAGAAAGACTAGTGTTGATCTGCGAGGCTAGTCTAGACCCCGCTAGGAGTAACAACTAGCAACCGACAGGTGTCCGGGACATTACACCCCGCTCCAGTTAATAGCTTCCGTTAGTTTCTTTAGCACTGGCGGGTGCGGCTCTCGAGCGAATGGCGACGTTTCTTCTTTGAGTTTGTCTTCCGGACTTCGACCCTCCTTGAGTTCATCCATATGGACGTAGTTGAAGGAGCTTCGATGTAGATTCCTACCCTCTCCTTGGGGCGGTGAGGTTAGGGTTTCTCGTCGTGTGGTGAGATTTGATCTCAGGTGATTTCAGATATATTCAAGCTTTTAGGGCACTTGTCCTTTGGGGCACGTGCATGAAGACGTCGTGGCTATCATCGACAAGGTTAAGCCGACTCTGGTAGGGGAGCGGCCGTAGGCACCTCGTTATGGAGGCGGTAGTGCGCGTCTATGGTCTCGAGATGTCAATGTAATTTTTACTATGTCTGAGGTGCTTTGTTCTTCAGGTGAACTTTTATAACATGTTTGAACACGGAAATCCAATTCTGCTCTTGGGAGCATATGCTCTTGCCCATCAAAAATGTTTTTTGTAAATACTTTTTTTTAATAGATGTGTTCATTGTCACACCAAAACGCTACCTGCAAATTTCTAGGAGGAAAACTGAAGTATTTTGATCCGTGCAAAAAAACAACAAGTCAAACATCAAATGTTACACTTATTTTTGTTTTCACCGACAAAGCACCATCATCTCGTTTCACATGAAAATTGGCAACCACACCTGTTACACTAATAAGAACATCTACAAAAAGAATAGGAAATTTTAAACTTTATTTACTACTTATTTTAAATTTACTGTTCATTAGGGAGCATATGCACCCAGCGTCAAAATGCCCTCCCGTTTGAACACTTTCACAAAGAAAAGAGGTATGTCTTTTCTATACATGATATTGCATGTTGAGATGAGATTTTTTTTCATGTATAATGCATGGTGAGATGGCATGCTCAGCCCCCCCTCCCCTATCATGGCATGTGCAACCCGAGCGATTAAACATGGCCTCCGAATTTCAAGGGCTTCATTATCAGAGATTACTGCCGATATTGAGGAAGACCAGGTTGGCATTTAGTTACTGACCACTCTTGAGCAGTTTCAGTGAGTTTGCTTTACAGATTTGCTTGGATTTTTCCGTTTAGTCTAATTTTCAGCTATTTTATTATTATAATTTCTATGTAGGAAAGTTTTTTTACTTCCAAGTTTTGAATTTATATTTCAATTCATTTTGTCTTCATATTCAGTTCTTATCCCTGTTATTTGTTTTATCAATTTCATCTGGCTTTTGGTTTTCTTTCAGTTTTTATTATTTTACAATTTTTTCCCATTATAATTTTATTGCACACTTAAAAATTTATCAATAAATGGTGAATTTTTAAATATGCAATTATCATTTATAATATATGAAAAAATATAGTGAATATTTTATAATGTGCACTAGATAGTTTAAACGCATACTATTTTTTTATTATTTCAAGAATATCTATACATTACATATTTTCATTTTAATAGATTTATAAGTAATTAAATCCTAAAAATTATCCAGCAGTTAGATTTTCATAGGAAAATCAACTGAAAAATTTCAGAAAAAATAATACAAGAAAAATCGCTCAAGGGACTGCACTAGTTTAAAAGTGAAAAAGGTTTGCATTCTATTTTTGTTGAGAACCGAGTTCGCATTCCTTTACTGATTGTTCACGAACAGCTTCACTGAGTTTTTTTTCAGTGTTGTTTGGGTTATTCCGTTTAGTCTGTTTTTCTGTGTTTTTACTTTTAAATTTGTATTTCTTATCATTTTTATTTTTTCATATTCATTTTTTATTCCTGTTTATTTTTTACCTTTTCCCAAATTCATCCGCGTTTTTCCTATTGCTGTAGCTTTTCTTGTTGTTTTACTTTCTTCCTTTTTAATAATTTTCATGTACAATTTAAAATATATTAAAAAACTGCGAATACTTTGAAATACACAATAAATATTTTATAATATATGGCGTGATTTCTAATATATAGTTAATATTTATAATGTGCATTGAGTATTATTAAATGCACACTGAGTATTGTTTTCATATTTCAGAGCTAATTATTTAACACATATATTTATATTAATAGTTTTGTAAATATTTAAATTTTAAAAAACGCACAGTTAGTTTTCGAACGAAAATGAACCAACAAAAATGAATATAGAACGAATAAAACAATATCGCTGAAGGGAGTGTACCATGGATTGCTAGAGTGGGCTGGCAAACTATTTGCGGTCTTTCCAATTTGATGATTCAACACGACTCCATTTTTAATAGTGTTTGGGATAGTTCAAACCTTCTACAAGGTTTCAGTCCAGTTTATTATTGGTAATGGGAATTTTCTTGAATGTATTTATAAGTTTTGTTTGTTTTTAAATTTATTCAAAATTTTAAATATGTTCACGTGTTTTGAAAAGTTCATGTTCTTAACTATTCAGAAATTACAAAAAATATAATAAAAGTTAAAAAATATTCACATATGTGAAAAAGGTTTGAAAATCTAAAAAGTATTCCCAATTTATAGAAAGTTCAAGTTTTTGAAAATATTTCTAGAGTTTTCGAAACAATTTTATAATTCTAGAAATATTAATGTTTTCCATTAATTAGTAGTAATATTTTTTAGAAAAAATCACATTTTATATTCATTTAAAAAAATCAGGCATGTTTTTAAGACTGAAATGTTTTTTCTAAAAACCAGACATGACAAAAAGAAAAAGGAACCGTCTAAGACCTAGTATGGCAAAAAAATATTAAGCAACGCTCACGCCAGCAGCTAACACTAAAATGCGCCCGCCCAATCATGGTGGCCTGTGTGGGTCATCCTTCTAGTTGATGTAAAAGGCATATCATCAAATAGGAGGTCCCATTATTTGACATTAAATGTGTCAAATAGGTGGTCTCAAACAGCCGACTACCCATGTCGTTTCTGCCTGAAATTACTAGTATTACTTGATAATACCCCGCACATTGTTGCGGAGATCTTCTGTAGTATATTTCAATGATATTTGATTGTGTGGAACATGGAAATTTAAAGTAATAATGTGTCCACTAAAACTGTAAATACATATAATTTATTGTCTTTAATTATTATAGTTGTAAAATTTATTAAATATAAGTAGCATAATAGAATGAAAATTCTCATGCATGTTTGCATATTGAGGTGAGTCTTTCCCTATACATGATTGCATGTTGAGGTGAGTTTTTTGCCATGTATAATGCATACTGAGAGGACATATGTTGAGGTTCTACGACGTTATGTGCGGTAGTTGCAGTCTTGGAGATACCTAGAGGTGTGTGCGGGAAGTGATTAGTATTGGCAGAGAACGCCATGCAATTCCTATGGTGTCAAATAGTTTTTGAATGTTATTTTTATTATTTTTAGTGTTCATTGTACTGCCATGATTCAAGATGAATAGAATGAAAATTTTCTCGCAAAAAATGTTTTTTGAATGTCCAACAGCGACCCACTATGAGCTCGCCTAGGTTGGCATTCAGTCACTGCCGCACCCGAGCGATTTCATTGAGTTTTCTTTCTGATTTTGTTTGAGTGTTTCCTTGAACCTGGTTTCAGCTATTTTATTATTACCTCTATTCACTTTTATAAGTCCTTTAGGACAACTGAAATTGAACTATATTAGGTGTTGTCTTAAATGTCTAAAAGGTCTTATAAAAGTGAACGAAGGGAGTACTTGTTTCCCAACTTATAATTTCTTTCTCATTGTATTTTTCATGTTTAGTTATTATTCTTGTTTAAGTGTTTCCCCCATTTTCGCTCTTTTCTCGATTTCATCTAGGTTTTGGTATTCTTGCTTTTGCACTTTCTCACTATACGGTGAATACTTTTATCATACAATGAAAAGTTCTCAATATACGGTGAATATTTTTTAATACACAGTGACAATTTTCAATATATGGTGAACTTATTAATATATGCACTGATTTTTTAATATGTGATGAATATCTTGTTAATATATCTTTTTATTTAATACTTTCTAAATATTTAATACCTAAAAAATGATCCAAAAGTTAGTTTTTCAAAGGAAAATCATCTAAAAAACAAAAATAAAAAGCAATCGCTCAAGGGAGTACACCACGCATTGCCAGAGTGCTCTGACCCACTAGGCACCTGTACATAGCCCTCCCTATTTGACGCCACTATTTTAGACTTCTCTTATTTGACGCTTCAAACAAGATTTCATCATTCTTTTTTTTGCCAGGGTTCAAACCTTCCAGAAGGTTTCAGACCAATTTATTATAGGTTTGAGGAACCTTCTAGGAGTTAATTTTAAGATTTTTTTCCTATTTCTCTTATTAATATTTTCTTTTTGAGTGTTTCTTTCAGAAAATGTTTACAAGTTTTAAAATTCATGATTTTCAAAAATGTTTATGTTTTATAGCTTTTCATACGTTAGAAAGAGTATCAGAGTTTTATATAAATATTGGCAATTTTTATTTTTTTTGGAATTTCAAAACAAAATCCCAAAATTCTGAAAGCTATCACAATTTTCAAAATGTATGTGCAGTTTTTGAAAAATGTTCACAAATGTTTTTAGAAAATATTCACTTTTTCCATGATATAATAACAAATTTGTAAAAGTCCACCTTCTAAATGATGTCCATTTAAATATTCATGTTTTTCTGTCAATAATAAAAAACACCTAGAAACCGGAAAATACGAAACAAAAATAAAGAACCATGTAAAACCTAGTAAAAAAAAAAGTGGCAACAGTCAGCTTACACTAGAATGTGTTGGCCCAGTCATCATGGCATGTGTGTATCATTATTTGACACTAAGGCCGACCATGTCGTTGCTGCCTAAAATTTCTCACTGGCGTTTAGAACCCGCCAAGCCCATTCAGCAAATTTTTGGATTCGCAGAAAGTCCACCCCATATACCGGCCTAGTTACTGCAAGCATATATGTGTCTTTCATGCCAATTAGTTTATGTTCAAGTTCCAAAAGACACACTTATATGTGCAAGTTATAAAAAAAAGGGTGCACTACAGGAGCTTCACAGCTAAACGGTAAATCTTATATCTTGTTGTTCAGGTCATAAAACTAGTTTGCTGTACATGCTTTCTCTATTTTAAATGGCAAGCTTATGCTGTATATATATTGGCCAATGACCATCCTAGAGTGAACACTGACCATGACAATGGGGACATATCTAGTACTCCCATCCCTTAGTTGAAGTGTAACTGATTGAATATGCACACTTCTTTGGGCTATATGGAACTGCAAGAATAATATGATTTTTAACAGATTGTATTGGAAATATGAGCAAATTACCAAGTGATTTTATTAACAGAAATACTAGATAAAGCATGACTAATATAACAGTAATAGAGCAAGTCATGCGATCTGTCAAAGTGAAGGTAGATAGCATCTTCATATATAGAACTAGTTGCATATATGAAGTAGGACCTAACAAATTTAGAGCAAACCCTAGAACGAAGAATAGTGACAGTGTTTCTAACAGAAAGTGCATGAACACATACGGGCCAGAGAGAAGAACAAGACAGACTAGAGAGATCATGGAGACATACGAAGCAGCAGCCGAAGCCTCGGTCTTGGGTGCGATGTCCTCGCCAGCCATGTCGTTGAAGAGGTTGTCGACGTCGGGGAAGAAGTCGTCGTCGGGGAAGTAGTCGTCGGCGACCGGATCGTCCGTGATGAAACAGCCAGTAGTCGCGCCGAGCGCTCCCCAAAAACCCTATCACCCTTCTCCCGTACAGGACTCAAAAGGTGTGGTTTCGGAGGCCTACTGTCCTGACCTGCGGTGCACGCCGCAAGCAGGGATGGGGAAGATCGTAGCAGCAGCTCAGAGAATGGAACTTGGGGCGAGAGGAGGAAGAAGTTATGGTGCGTCTCTCTGAGGAGGAGCGACCTCCCTTATATAGGCGCAAGAGAAGGAGGTGAGAAGCCAGCGACGGGAGCTCAAGGGAGTGAGGGAGACGAACCGAACAGGCAGCAGCCGAAGAGGCGTGCCGTTCGGATTCAGTGTCCACTACAGAAAAACAATTCAGCTTCCGCGTGACCTTTTGTATACCCGTCGTGCGTGGCAAAAATAAGACATCGGCTCGGCTCATTCCCGCAACCCGCGGCGCATCGTGACGAGGCGTGGCTAGGCAGGCGGCGGAGGAGGAGCGCGCGTGGATGTCCCTCTTATTCTGATGCTCGTACAAGTGGAGAAAGAAGCCTTCCTTATAAAGAGGTCCAACTCCCTGTAAACTAGCAATGTGGGACTAAACTTTAGTAGTGCCCCTTGCCTTGCACAAATGGGTTAAGTGGGCCTCTAGGATTTATTAGGAATTTCTGAAATTAATATTGGGCTGGGCCATAATAGATTAAAATTCCAGCAATCCCCCACCAGATCCCAGAGGCACACAGAGTTTGCCTTTGGTTCCAAACAATGTTTTATATACCGGTACTGCAGTGGAGACTGTTAAGTTGAACTTCCACCTAGAACTCTGTGCTACACTAGTAAGCAACTTGAACAGTGGACTGGGCCTTGAACTGCAAGTTTTCTGCGAATCTAGCTTCACACAAAGCCTTGACCGATACTTGGCTACCGTGGGTCTCCCCCGCGGGTGGAGCTTATGCGTCATAATCCGTGACCTTTCATGAGTTTATTAGAGCGAACCCTACTCTCATAGATTGCGACGTTTGACAATCAGACTCATATAGGTGTGTTCTTCAAAAGATGTTCTGCAGGACAACATCTCTGCTTACAAGAGCCACTTAGAACACATTAAGATATACATCAACCTGCCATGCAGATTTAGGAGAGTATTGCATCTTCATGGAGTGATATTGATAGTAAGGATACTCTCCTCTTAGTTGACCAACAGCTTGTCTTCCACATCTAATTCACGGGATCTCCGATCACAAAGACTAGGTTACCACTTTGAACAACTCATATTATGGGTCTCATACCCATCTCCCTCGATGCATTATCTATCACATTTCGTGATAGACCTTTAGTAAACGGATCTGCCAGATTTTTAGACGTTTGGATATAATCCAATGCAATTACTCTGGAGTTTTTCATTTTCCTGACAGACTTTAACCTTCTCTGAACGTGTCTTGATGACTTCATGTTATCCTTTGAGCTGCTCACTTTCGTGATCACAGTTTGATTGTCGCAGTTCATAAGGACACCCGGTACAAGTTTCTCAACTACCGGCAAGTCATTCAAGAGCCGATGAAGCCAATCCGCTTCGACCGTAGCTGTATCTAGTGCTGTGAGCTCTGCTTCCATAGTTGACCTCGTTAAGATGGTCTGCTTGCAAGACTTCCAAGAAACAGCGCCACCTCCATGAGTGAATACATATCCGCTCGTGGCCTTTATCTCATCAGCATCTGAGATCCATTTTGAGTCACTATACCCTTCAAGCACCTTTGGGTGCCCGGTGTAGTGAATTCCATAATTTGCAGTGCCTTTCAAATAACGCAAAACTCTCTCTAGAGCTTTCCAATGCACATCTCCTGGTTTTGAGACAAACCGACTCAGTTTGCTGACAGCAAAAGAGATGTCAGGTCTTGTAGCACTGGCTAAGTACATAAGCGAGCCAACAATCTGAGAATATTTCAATTGATCTCCAGCAATTCTTCGATTCTTTCGAAGTAGCACGCTGGCATCATATGGTGTTGTAGAGGGCTTGCAGTCACTATAGCCAAAGCGACTCAAGATCTTTTCCACATAGTGAGATTGAAGCAAAGTAATCTCACCATCATCGTCTCTCAACAATTTGATGTTCAGAATGACATCAGCCACTCCTAAATCCTTCATCTCAAAACAATGAGATAGGAAATTCTTGACCTCCGTTATAACATTCAAATTTGTTTCGAAAATCAGTATGTCATCAACATACAAGCAAAGGATAACTCCCTCGCCCCCACCATGGCGATAGTACACACATTTGTCAGCTTCGTTCACAACAAAGGCTGCAGCCGTTAAAGTTCTTTCAAACTTCTCATGCCACTGCTTTGGTGCTTGCTTGAGTCCATACAGAGACTTCAACAACTTGCACACTTTTCCTTCCTGACCATCTATTACAAACCCATCTGGTTGTTCCATATAAATTTCCTCATCCAACTCTCCATTTAGGAAAGCAGTCTTAACATCCATTTGATGAACGAGAAGACCATGTGAGGCAGCTAGTGAAAGTAGAATTCGAATAGTGGTCAACCGCGCCACAGGTGATTAAGTATCAAAGAAGTCTTCACCTTCCTTTTGGGTATAACCCTTAGCCACGAGCCGTGCCTTGTAATTTTCAATAGTACCATCAGGCCTGAGCTTCTTCTTGAATACCCATTTGCACCCTATAGGTTTGCACCCATAAGGACGTTCGGTTATCTCCCAAGTTTCATTCGCTAAGATGGAATCCATCTCACTACGAACCGCTTCCTTCCAGTAGTCAGCATCTTCAGACGCATAGGCTTCTGAAATGGAACTGGGAGTGTCATCTATTAGATAGACAAGAAAATCATCACCAAAGGACTTTGCAGTCCTCTGTCTCTTGCTCCTAGTGGGAGCTTCATTGTTTTCCCCCACGGATTTGTCAAAGTGTTCCATGAAAATGATAGGTTCAGTAATTGAAACTGATTCTTGATTCGATGAACTAGGTATCTCCTAAGTAGATGAGGTAGCCATATCCTTCATGGGAAAGATATCTTCAAAGAAAGTCGCATCATTCGACTCCATGATTGTACCGACATGCATGTCAGATACCTCAGATTTTACAACCAAGAATCTATATCCAATGCTTCGGAAAGCATATCCCAGGAAAACACAATCCACAGTCTTTGGTCCAAGTTTGCGCTTCTTTAAGATTGGCACATTGACTTTCGCCAAACAACCCCAGGTTCGTAGATAAGAGAGTTTTAACCTTTTCTTCTCCCATTCCTCGAATGGAGTTATCTCTTTGTTCTTTGTGGGAACTCGGTTTAGGATATGACATGCAGTCAATATCGCCTCCCCCCACCATGCCTTGGATAGACCCGATGTATCTAACATGGCGTTAACCAAATCAGTTAGAGTACGGTTCTTTCTTTCGGCCACCCCACTTGACTGAGGTGAATAGAGAGGCGTCCTCTCATGGATTATACCATGTTCCGCACAAAAAGCATCAAATTCATTGAAATAATACTCTCCACTACGGTCGGACCTAAGCCTCTTGATCTTACGATCAAGTTGGTTTTCCACTTCAGCTTTATAGATCTTGAAAAATATTCAAAGCCTCATCCTTAGATTTCAGAAGATACACATGACAGTATCTAGTGGACTCATCAATTAACGCGATGAAATATTTCTTTCCACCTTTTGTCAAAACACCATTCATTTCACATAGATCTGAATGTATGAGCTCTAGTGGTGCAAGATTTCTCGTTTCCGCAGTCGTGGGAGACTTACGAGGTTGCTTAGCTTGCACACAAACTTGACACTTAGATCCCTTGACGGTGGTGAAACTAGGGATTAAGTTTAATTTGGCTAGTCGCGACATGCAATCAAAGTTAACATGACACAGACGTGAATGCCACACATTTGATTCACTATTGTTGCAAACATGATTAACAACTTTATTGCAAACATCTGACAAGGATAAACAAAACATGCCTCCTGACTCATAGCCTTTGCCAACAAACGTTCCATACTTGGATATTACAAATTTGTTCGACTCAAAGACAAGCTTGTAGCCATCTCTACATAACAGAGATCCGCTAACAAGATTCTTATTGACGGAGGGGACATAATGCACATTCTTCAGCCGCACGATCTTCCCCGAAGTAAACTTCAGATCGACCGTGCCAACACCACGAACAGAAGCACTTGAACCGTTTCCCATCAGCACGGTTGAAGTCCCTGCGGTCTGATAAGACGAAAACATGGAAATATCACTGCATACATGCACATTAGCACCCGTGTCGATCAACCAGTCAGGAGAATGACATACTGAAAGAATAGTGGGAAATATACCATACCCATCATCCTTCATATCAGTGTCTCCAATGAAAACATTGACGGTCTTGCCGCCTTTCCCAAGATGACGCTTGTCATAGCGATTAGGGCAACTAGGAGCCCAGTGATCAGGATCTCCACACACATGACAGACACCTTTCTTCTTGTCATTCTTCTTCTTGAAGTTCGTGTGTTGCACAACCTTGTTCTTCCCATCAAACTTTGCTTTTCCATCAAACTTGCCCTTGTTCTTGAACTTGTTGGGCTGAAAGTTCTTCTTCTGTACCATATTGGCACTAGAACCTCCCTCAATAGCTCGAGAACATGTGTCCTTTGCTCTCGCCTTTTCTTCCACATCAAGAGTACCAATGAGATCCGGAACAGAAAACTCCTGTCTCTTATGCTTCAGTAAGGTAGCAAAGTTCCTCCACGAAGGAGGAAGCTTAGTGATAATACCCCCGGCAACAAACTTGTCCGGCAGCATGCACTTGAAGTGCTCAAGTTCTCTAGCAAATGACTGTATCTCATGAGCTTGCTCAGCCATGGAGCGCTCTTCAGTCATCCTGTAATCATAAAATTGCTCCATGATGTACAGCTCAGTGCCGACATCCGAGACCCCAAACTTGGCCTCGAGTGCGTCCCACATATCTTTTCCATTATCAATTGACGCATAAGCATCAACTATGTTCTCACCAAGAACACTCAAGAGAGCAGCCCTAAACAGGGTATCCATTTTCAGAAAAGCTTGTTCCTGTTGAGCATCATCATCTCCTTCAGGTTTGCCAAGAGTGGCGTCATAGCAGCTCATGGTTTGAAACCACAGAACAGCTCTCACGCGCCACCTCTTATAGTGGATACCCTCAAACACAGGAGGTCTCATGGAAGCAGCAAAACAACTTGGGGTAAATTGTCTATGATAAGGTTTTTGGATTGTTGGAAATATGAGCAAATTACCAAGTGATTTTATTAACAGAAATACTAGATAAAGCATGACTAATATAACAGTAATAGAGCAAGTCATGCGATCTGTCAAAGTGAAGGTAGATAGCATCTTCATATATAGAACTAGTTGCATATATGAAGTAGGACCTAACAAATTTAGAGCAAACCCTAGAACGAAGAACAGTGACAGCGTTTCTAACAGAAAGTGCATGAACACATACGGGCCAGAGAGAAGAACAAGACAGACTAGAGAGATCATGGAGACATACGAAGCAGCAGTCGAAGCCCCGGTCTTGGGTGCGATGTCCTCGCCAGCCATGTCGTTGAAGAGGTTGTCGACATCGGGGAAGAAGTCGTCATCGGGGAAGTAGTCGTCGGCGACCGGATCGTCCGTGATGAAACAGCCAGTAGTCGTGCCGAGCGCTCCCCAAAAACCTTATCACCCTTCTCCCGTACATGACTCAAAAGGTGTGGTTTCGGAGGCCTACTGTCCCGACCTGCGGTGCACGCCGCAAGCCGGGATGGGGAAGATCGTAGCAGCAGCTCAGAGAATGGAACTTGGGGCGAGAGGAGGAAGAAGTTATGGTGCGTCTCTCTGAGGAGGAGCGACCTCCCTTATATAGGCGCAAGAGAAGGAGGTGAGAAGCCAGCGACGGGAGCTGAAGGGAGTGAGGGAGACGAACCGAACAGGCAGCAGCCGAAGAGGCGTGCCGTTCGGATTCAGTGTCCACTACAGAAAAACAATTCAGCTTCCGCGTGACCTTTTGTATACCCGTCGTGCGTGGCAAAAATAAGACATCGGCTCGGCTCATTCCCGCGGCGTGGCACGGCGCGGCGCGTCGCGTCGTGTCGTGTCGTGTCGCGTCGTGACGAGGCGTGGCGAGGCGGGCGGCAGAGGAGGAGCGCGTGTGGATCTCCCTCTTGTTCTCATGCTCGTACAAGTGGAGAAAGAGCCTCCCTTATAAAAAGGTCCAACTCCCTGTAAACTAGCAATGTGGGACTAAACTTTAGTAGTGCCCCTTGCCTTGCACAAATGGGTTAAGTGGGCCTCTAGGATTTATTAGGATTTTCTGAAATTAATATTGGGCTGAGCCATAATAGACTAAAATTCCAGCAGATTGCATATTTTAAACTTCTTGCAGGTTGTTTTCAGAGCTACGTCATGTATCTGTACGTGGTTGTTACTCACTCCTATGGGCTCCAGGGGGCATTTGGCTACTGGGTGCAACCGATAGAAGATGGTAGCACGCGCTATCTTCATCCGGTTTTGATGGCGGTCGCATAATAGGATAGATCCTTAATGTAGTCTCATCCAGTCGGTTGTGGCTTTGATTTACTTGCTTAGCCTTTCATTTGTGCTCCCTTTGTGAGCTGTACTCCGGATTACAGACTGTTGACGCTCAAAAGTGGCACAATCATAAAAATTGCTTTAATATATCTCAAGATCACTTCAAACTTATGATTGGAAGTCACCATGAGATGGATTTCTTTGAGAAGATCAAGATGGATATGAAAGTGGTCTAAAACGGAGTCCGGATGCAAAAGTTATGACAAGTTCAGAGATGCTCATGGTGACACCAGATTAAAGAATGGCTTGAAAGCCAATTAAGACGACTTCAAATGGAAAAAGTTTCAACACGAAAGTAGTGCGTCTCGTCGAAACGGTCGATTTTGATATAAAAATCGTCCCAATCCGAGTTCGTATGTAAAAGTTACAGCCATCCGAACACAGCCGTGTCATAGAGCCATAAGTGGCGCGCCCCACCAGCCACGTGTCTGATGGATAGCGCGAATAACAGCCTGTATTGCGTGACTGTTTTGGCCTAGAAGATGGCTTCAAATCGAAAAACGTTCAACATGAAAGTTGTTCGTCTCGTCGAAACGGTCAAGATTGCTTTTGGGCTCTTTTCCATCCGAGGTCGTTTACCACCTGAAAAATTACCCGTAAGGTACAGCCAGTTTAAACCGAACAGTTTTGGAAAGTTCGGACAAAACCAACCCGAATTTGGCTAGTGTTTTGGACGTGAATCCAAGCATTTTCCTTGCACGGAAAGTCCAGCCGCCTCTTATATACCTAAGGGGTGACGGCCGATTGAACAACACACAATCGAACAAATCATCTACCACTTTTATCTTTTATCTTTTCTCCTTAACCCTAGTTCTTCTTCTTTCTCGTTCTTCGTTCGTTCTTCTTGTTGCAGGGCGGCGAACCTCGAGGCCCTAGGGGCGATCAAGTTGACCTAGGGCAGCCCATAGCCGCCGTGCGTCCTGACGGGGTCCCTCCCGGACCCGTGGGGTTTCGGGTCTACAAAAGCGCCCGTCGGATTGTCTTGCGTACCGCGCTTCCGGACGGGTCTCCTTCGACGTGAGCTGCAGTGCATCACCCTCGGCGTTGGAGGTACACGGTGACGTGTTCGTGTGCGAACACACTTTTTGGCGACTCCGCTGGGGACGAAGCTTTGAACGGTCTCCGGCCCGTTCTTGCTACGAAGAGATCGTCATCTAGGGTTTGCAATCTACAAAGGTAATATGAATACCCAATTCACATATGTAGATGCAAATAATGCATATGTTGTTGCTAGATCATCTAATGAGCATAATGTATCGGCTAGCCCTAGGTTTATCAATCATGCATCTAATTATGTGCAAGGGCCGATGCAACAAAATCTCCATGATTCTACTTCATATAATTTTAGCAACATGCAACATATGTATCCCAACTCCCATGCATCGGCAACCTCACAAATCCATATGCCGATGAACAACATGATGAGTTCGGTTAATCAAGTTGAAACACCCCATGTAGGATCTTTCAATGGCATCCAACATAGTGTTTCATCTTTTTATTCATCGGCAACTAATTTGCAACATGTTAATCCAAACATGCTGGTGGATAGGGGAATTGGCCATGCTACTACTAGTTATTCGGCCAATTACCCTCAAACATCATATGCTACACCTCATGCTACTAGTTTTTTGGCACCATACGCAACTGTTGATGTCCATAATTCGGCTCCGCACCTTAATGGTCATGGCCGAATAAGTGAAACTTCTGCAGGAGCACAAATGCCTTGACCTATTACCGTGGCATATCATGTCCCTCCTACACAATTACAGAATTTCGGCAACATCTCATTGCCGAAAGAGTCTAAAAGCATTGGGGGGCAACCATATCCAGACTGGGTAATTGAGAACAAGCTTACATTCTCTTGGGATTTGTGCAACTCTATTCGCCAGGAACTAATAGAAGGCGGGAAGCCTCATGATTTTGCTGCTGTAAAAGCTAGAGTTGTGCAAATGATGCAGTTGCCCAGTGTTGTACCATCCAGTGTACCACCTAAACAATCGCAAGGTTTCGGCACCTCATTGCCGAAAGAGTCTCAAAGTATTGGGGGGCAATCTCATGATGAGTGGATGGAAATTGAGATGAAAAAGTTTAAAGCTCGCCAAGCTGAGATGTGGGCTAAAATTAGACGAGAGCGAGAAGCCTTGCAAATTCAAAAAGATAAAGTTGTTGATTCAGGTAACAAAGAAAATTCGGTTATTAGAAAAGCCGAATCAAGTAGTATATATTATGAGTCCATCAAATCCAAAGAGGCAAGTATTATTGAGAATGGGCATGGAAAGCATGGCAAAACAGTCATACTTGATTTTTCCGAAGTCAATGGAACCTACTTCCTGCCCTATGAGTTTCGTGCTGTAGAGGTTGACAAGCCTCAAGGACAAGAGCAAGTAGCCGAACTTTATTCGGCTGACAAAGATCTTCAAAGTAATGATGCGCGGAATCAAGGAAAAGATGATGATAAGGTGTTGGGGAGACATCCAAAGGCGGAGCAAGATATTGTTCAAGTCACACCACCATCATGCTCTCCCAACATATTTGAAGAGGTATGCATAGAGAGTAATTTACCTATTTTCAGATTTGGTCGCGACTTCATTATTGATGCATCTATAAGAAATATTCTCATAAGTAATTTTGAAAGACCAATGAAGAAGGGTAATTTACTTGTTTAGCAATAAACTTGTTATGAAACATATCGGTCAACCTATTACGCCATTTATAAAGACCGATATTGACTTATTGTTACAGCCAAAGCTTTCCCCGTTGCTTTATGTAAAGTTCATATCTAGTTGGGTAGCTTTGCTTATTTCGTACTTGGCTTGCACTTGGTCTCAACTGAGACATGTATGTTCTAAATATCTTCGTTTCAGAAATTTAAAGCCAAGGTTAAATTCTATTGAGAAAACTGATGCTAATATAATATCTTATCCAAAGACATCGGAGATAGAGTGGAAAAAACAATGCATAGCCGAATGGGGAGACTACAAATCTGAACCATTCGTTTGCTTATCTCCAAAGCCGTTCAAACAACAAGATCGGCTAGAGAGTAAAAAGTTTACCTTCAATTCAAGTATGTGTGATCAAATATTTGATTTGTTGCTGAAAAATAATTACATAAGAATTCTTGATCAGCATGTCAATCTATCAATTCAAGGACGAATGTATTGTAGGTTGCATCATTCGTTCAAACATAATTTTGAGGATTGCAATATGTTTCGGAAAATAGTTAAATCGGCCATTGAAAAAGGATGATTGAAATTTGTGGAAACACCAAGAGATGACCAGTCTATTCCGATTAGTCCAGATGGCAAAAAGTTTTTGCATCGGCTGTTTCAAGCCGATCCATTTAAAGAGAATGTAAAAGCTGCAGGTGATGGGATCAAGCTTTCAAGTAAAGAAGTTATTGAAGAGCATAACGAGCATAATCTTGAGGGCGAGAGTTCCATCGAAGCTACAATGGAGACGCCAAGGACTGGGGGGCAGCAAGCAAATCCAATGATCGATGAAAGCAAACCAAAAGAATACAAAGGCCGGAATAAGCGCAAGTGTAAGAGATCAAAAATCACCTTCGCTGAACTATTGGATAAATATCAAAAGAAGAGTGAAGAGAAGAATGCTTATCGGACAAATCATGCAAAGAAACCAAGATCACCCCCAAGGCGCAAGTATGAGGATCGACATTGGCAAAGTGACAATTTTTATGCAACATATTCAATGCCAATGCCGTGGATGCCTCCCTATGCTCATGTAGATTCATATTCATCACGGGACAGGTATGATACAAGGGCACATTATCCATCTTATTTTAAGCCATCTCACCGATATTATGCAGCTCTGAGAAGATCGACATTTGAACAATCACATGTTAAAGACCGTTTCAATCATAAGGAATCGGTCCAGAGCTCTAGGAAGAAGAAAGAGGTGGTCAACCAAGTTTACCGTGTTAAAAGACATGGCCGTAAGAGTGCAACTTCAGATTTGATCTCAAATGAAAAAGAGCCAATTAAAGTGTTGACATTGGCTACTAAAGGCAATAAGACGAAACAACCAATTATTGATAGTCAAAATGCCAATTCGGAAGAAGAGAAGTTGAGAGTGCACAATGTAAAACAAGAATTGCCATTACTTCAGACAAAATCGCAGCTGGGGTGTCCACTCGGCTTATCATATTGGCAAAAGAAGAAATTACAAAAACTTAGTGCACAAGAACTTGAAGAAAGGAACATGGCATGGGTTCCCAAAGAAAGTGCTCAAAATAAGAATTATGTGCAAACTTCCATTACAAGAAGTACGGCAAAGGTGAAGAAGGAAAAGAGTGAAAACTATGAAGGACCAAGCCGAAGATTTCAGCATCTTCGGTCTACACATTATTCATATCCTTCAACTATGCCATTAACGCCTGTGCCATGGAATTCGTCATCAGGTATGATTGGTAACCCTCAATGGGCTTATTTTAATCCATGGATGCCATATAATTTCTTACATCATGAAAGGGTATTACCAAGTCACTATACATTTGATTAGCTACAAGTTTGTTGCTGATCCAAAGGGTTTTATACTTGATTTGTCATTTCATTTGTTTATTTCGGCTATATGTGCTTTGAATGATGTCTACATGGTAATGGCCGATATTTATCTATCGTCCTAAGAATATGTCAATGCATGGCCGGTGTAGTATTCTAGCATCGTCCTTAGTTCGAATGGAGAGCGAGACAAAGTATGTGCTCATGAAAATTCATATATATGCGTATATTATGATTGAATGGAGTTGAAACATCATGACCGATGCCATTAAGTATACGTTGCATAGACCAATTCATAGTGCAGAATTGGCTAGTGGGCTTATACTTTGTTTGGATATGATTTGGCTTATGCATCTTTGAGATCTATAAGAGGCCAAATCATAGCTGATTTTATTACTGAACATCGGTTTAATGACATGCATAATATTGATGTTAGCCTTGTCTCTCTAGTACTATGGAGATTATGTTTTGATGGTGTAATTCGTAGCAATGGCCAAAGTGTTGGTGTTGTTTATATATGTCCTTATGGTACTATTTTTTGAAGCCTCATGCCGCTTAGAATATTTTTATGCATGATTAATCAAAGCCGAATATGCATTGTTATTCGGATTGACTCTTTTACTTGCTATAGGTGCTATACATATTGAGGCTTTCGGTGATTCGTTATGAGTAGTGCAACAAACATCCAAGGGTTATCATTGTTTTGACGAATCACTTATAGTTTATCTTGAGATATGTCTAGATGCAAAATTTACCTTGGGTTGATTTAAAATTGTTCTTATATTTAGACATGACAATCAAAAGAGTTGGCACAGCAAGCATCCGGCTACTACGTTAATCATGGTGTATTGCATTTCTCTCAATAGCCGATGCTTCGTCTCGTCAACCTAGGTAAGGCCAAACCCAAGTTCACAGCTTCGGCCACTAATGAATTTTGATGCAGGTGATAGTAAGGATTGGAGAGAGTTTATTGTTGATTATCTACAAAATCCTAGCAAAAGGGGGAACAATATGGTTCGGAGGATGACCTTGAGATACATATATATGGAATTTTATCATCGGATTGTTAATGCAGTTGAGAAGGTTTCGCCCAAGTTTGCATCAAGGGTTCAAGAACAATAATGGCCGATATATAATTATCGTCCTAAGCATATAAATGGCCGATGGGGTGTTGACATCGTCCTTGGAACCAACATGGTACAAATTATTTTTCGGCACGCTTGCTTTGCCGAAAAACAGGGGGGCATGTATTGACGCTCAAAAGTGGCACAATCATAAAAATTGCTTTAATATATCTCAAGATCACTTCAAACTTATGATTGAAAGTCACCATGAGATGACTTTCTTTGAGAAGATCAAGATGGATATGAAAGTGGTCTAAAACGGAGTCCGGATGCAAAAGTTATGACAAGTTCAGAGATGCTCATGGTAACACCAGATTAAAGAATGGCTTGAAAGCCAATTAAGACGACTTCAAATGAAAAAAGTTTCAACACGAAAGTAGTGCGTCTCGTCGAAACGGTCGATTTTGATATAAAAATCGTCCCAATCCGAGTTCGTATGTAAAAGTTACAGCCATCCGAACACAGCCGTGTCATAGAGCCATAAGTGGCGCGCCCCACCAGCCACGTGTCTGATGGATAGCGCGAATAACAGCCTGTATTGCGTGACTGTTTTGGCCTAGAAGATGGCTTCAAATCGAAAAACGTTCAACATGAAAGTTGTTCGTCTCGTCGAAACGGTCAAGATTTCTTTTGGGCTCTTTTCCATCCAAGGTCGTTTACCACCTCAAAAATTACCCGTAAGGTACAGCCAGTTTAAACCGAACAGTTTTGGAAAGTTCGGACAAAACCAATCCGAATTTGGCTAGTGTTTTGGACGTGAATCCAATCATTTTCCTTGCACGGGAAGTCCAGCCGCCTCTTATATACCTAAGGGGTGACGGCCGATTGAACAACACACAATCGAACAAATCATCTACCACTTTTATCTTTTATCTTTTCTCCTTAACCCTAGTTCTTCTTCTTTTTCGTTCTTCGTTCGTTCTTCTTGTTGCAGGGCGGCGAACCTCGAGGCCCTAGGGGCGATCAAGTCGACCTAGGGCAGCCCATAGCCGCCGCGCGTCCTGACGGGGTCCCTCCCGGACCCGTGGGGTTTCGGGTCTACAAAAGCGCCCGTCGGATTGTCTTGCGTACCGCGCTTCCGGACGGGTCTCCTTCGACGTGAGCTGCAGTGCATCACCCTCGGCGTTGGAGGTACACGGTGACGTGTTCGTGTGCGAACACAGACTTTGTGTTTGATGAATTCGTTTTAATAATATGGCCGATGCATCTTTTGGATGCAGAAGCCGGGGGATAACCTCCTTCTCTAGCGAACCAACCTGTGGTTGGATGGTTAGAGGGACTGTGGTATCCCCAGCCCACCAGGGTTCAAATCCTGGTGCTCGCATTTATTCCTGGATTTATTTCAGGATTTCCGGCGATGCGTATTTAGTGGGAGGAGACGTTCCCGTCGACGACGAGGTGCCTACATTGACTTCGTAAAATCTCAAGATGATATGCCGGCTCAGTCTTTCGGAGATGCTCATAGGGGTAGGGTGTGCGTGTGTGTTCATAGGGGTGAGTGTATGCGCGTGTATATGAGCGCTTGTGTCTGTACTCATGTTAAAAAAACCTCCTTTTCTAAAAAAAATTCTTAGTTGAAGTGTAGACAGTGCCAGTGCCACTCAATGAGTCCCGAATATCTGATTACCTAGACCTCTTTTATGCCATTGATTTATTGTCCTAATTTAGCATGGCTTTCCAGTTATTAGTACAAGGAAATCTCTCTCCATTTCAAGCATTATTTAGAAAGCATGGCTTCGGAGAATAAGATTTTAATTCGCCATTGTTCCTCATCATGTATATTGAAAATGTTGAACAGTGCACACATTTCCATGCGATGGCAGAGGCTAGCGATGAAGGTGACTCAGTCCGTTATGGTCATGGTGGAGTAGTTCACCACCACAGAACACTACTCTAGGCCACCAATTTGTCATCTCCATCTTGGTATTATGCATCCACGGTTGCAGCACTAACCCATCTTAATATTCTCTTGACGTTGTTGTTATTGGCTTCTATGTTGATGTATCCTATAGTTTTTAGTTCAGTTGGTGATATTTTAGTTGTGTGATCAAAATGACAGTTCTAGGATTAATGCTTATAGTTTGTTGCCAAGTAATTTCCCCTGGTGGGCACATTTCTAAATATAGTTTGGCTGATGAACTTGCCTGTATTACAACTTATCTTGCAGAGAATATTCTGTTTTGTTTCTTCATCTCATCATTTGGCCAATTAAATGTTTGTGTTTGTATCTACTGTCCATTGCATTTCTAAAAAGACATTGCTAAGGGCATGCATTGAATTTCCCATGATCCACCTATTATTTGGAGCACGCTAGCTTAAGTAGCCTGTAACGCAAATATCTAGATGTCTCTTTTTTTTGGAATGTTGGCAGGAGAGCTGCTAAATTCATTGATCAGAAAGAGGCACTACAAGAACACCCCCAAGGAGGAATGCACCACATAAGGCGAGTGCTAAAAAAGAAGAAATGAATAGGGGTTTCTCAGTTTATCAAGGAAAGCCGGACAAAACCCTAAACATCACCTAACAAGACTAGGCCTATAGCACCACAACACATACAACACGTCAGAAGGCCAACACCCCACAACACACCCGGCCCGGCACTCGAGCGCTTTCGCCGCTACCAAAGTGCACACCACAAACCGTTGTATCAATCTGGGCTGCCACTAGCATATCCTCAAAACTCGACGACATCAAAGAGGAACGCTATGTCCGATAGAGCAAACATATGCCGCTTCAATCCCACGAGCTTAGCTAACATGACTCGCCTGACACACTTTGCATGTGGATGGAGCTTCTGCTACTCTCACGGAGATGCTACACGGGCCATCGCCAACCACATACACAAGCACTGAGTCTCTCTGACCGAGTCTATCTTCAAGACGATGTCCTCATGTTAGAAAACTAGGGTTGGGAACAATGCTCAATACCCTTGCTGGGTATGGCTATCATATATTTATAAGAGGGAACCATACAAATACAGGTTATGTTACAACATGTATATCTACTATATACTTAGTCTAACACCCTCCCTCAATCTTAACTATGTCCTAAAATACTCAGAAGGTTAAGATTGCGTCGACATCCTTCAAAAGAAGGCAAGTGCAAGGGTTTAGTGAAAATATGAACAAGCTGATCCTCGGAAGAAACAAACTTGATCTGAAGGAGCTTCCAAGCAACACATTCCCTCACAAAGTGATAGTCAACTTCGATGTGCTTCGTTTGGGTATGAAATACTAGATTGGATGAAAGATATGTGGCACCAATGTTATCACACCAAAGGACAGGCGGCTGAGTTGGAGAGACCTTCAACTCTCGAAGCAACGACTGCACCCACATGATCAGCTTCAGTACTACTCCGAGACACTGTAGCTTGCTTGCGAGCTTGCCAGGCGATCAAGTTAGGTCCAAAGAACACAACATGCCCCCTGATGGGCCTCGAACCCCTCGTTGGATTACCCCAAGTGGAAGGTGTAAGATGCAGTAAGTAGAAGTGTTTTCCCCTAGCAAAGATGCCAAGGATCGAATCCCCAGAGACTCCTAGGTTCAACAGGTAGGTGTCAACCGCTAACGACGCAATTAGCAATCGACGTGGACCTGCACACAGATACAAATAACTTTGCTCCCAACGAGTACAGAGAGGTTGTCAATCTCTCCGGCCTTGTAGTTCACAAAGGGTTAAAAGCAATATGATAGTAGTGATAGATAGTGTTTTGCAATAGTAAGTAAAATAGCGGAAAGTAAAATAGTGTATGTGATCAATGATGGTAATATGGACCGGAGTCACATGATGTTCACTAGTGATGTCTCTCTCCCAAAAGACGATAAAACAGCTATGTGAGGTAACAAATTACAGCTGGGCAATTGACAGGACCACGAACGCAAACCAATGCTGACTACATTGCAAGAAAGGTTGAGGTTCAAAGCATGGGCGGTACGCCAAAGTAAGTAGACCGAAATCCATCTGCATCTACTACTAATCATCCACCTTGAGATATCTATCCAGAACATCTCGCTGGTATTAAGTTGCGAGTCCCACCCATAGTGTAAACTCAATGCAACAGACAACTGCATTAAAAGAACTTTGCGTAAAGTAAACAATCCTTGCACCCGCGGGCACAAGCACCGTTGTTTTCCCCCTTGTGGCAACAGCACATCCCCTAGACTCATGTTTCTGTCACTCAAGCTAGTCATCGAGGGGCATGAACCCACAATCGAGCATAACGTTCCCTCTTGGAGTCACTACTTACTACTTGGCCAAAGCAATAAATAACAACGGAGAACATGCAAGAATTACTTATGAACTAAAATATAAAAGAGGTGAATCAAATATATTACTCAAGATCAATCTGAACATAATCTCATAATCCATGGATCCCAGCAAACTCAACATAGCAAAAGCATAAGGATTACATAGGTGCCTCGATCATGTAGGGCAGCTCACGAGGACTAATTAGTGAAGCACAAGAACGGGAGGAGAACATCACATAGCTACTGGTCATGGACTCATGGTCCAAGGGAGACTACTCATGAGTCATCCGGGAGGCGTCCATGGTGGTGGAGAAGCTCCCGGTGGTGATCCTCCCCTCCGGCAGGGTGCCGGGAAGAGTTCTCCTGGTGCTCCCGATCTTGGAAGCGGCGGCGGCGACGGAACAGAGATGGGATCGCGAAAAGAAGTCCTGTTTCAAGGGTTACGGGGGACCCTTTAAATATCTACCAAAGTAGGGCACCGGGGGGCTCTCGGGGTGCCGAGGCGCCCCCCGGCGCGGCCCAGG
>LR738710.1:934079379-934149369 GCA_902687465.1 Secale cereale
GGGGGGGGGAGTCGCCGATGCGGACGCCGGAGCTGCGGGTACGCGCGCTGACAGGCGTGTCCTGGGGCTCCAGCTTGACGGGGCGGATGCAGGGAGAGCCCGACGAGCGGCCGGACGAGGAGGAGGACGCCCCGGGCCGCTCCATGCGCCTCGGTGTCCAGGAGCTTCCACGATGGCGTGAGAAGGACGGGGGAGCGGGGTACTCTAGGCGCGGAGTGTTGCCGCCCTCGATGTACTCGAGGACGGCCTCCAACGTGCGGCCGGGCACGCCCCACCACCGGCGCCGGCCCTCGGAGGTGAGCCTGCCGGAAGGGACGACGCCGTTGGTGGCCTCGAGCTGCTCGGCGTGACGGCGGCGGAAGTAGGGCTCCCAGAGCGGGCTGTCGGGGACGTACCGTGGCCCCTCCCTCGCCGCCCGCGGCAGGGACGCGCAGATACGTGCGATCACCGCACGCCGTGCCGCCCTGGTGGGTGGTGGTGGCACCGGCACGCCGCCGGCGCTGATCCTCCAAGCCCCGGGCACCCGCATGTCCGGCGGGACCGGGTACTCGGCCTCGAAAAGGAGGCGAGCCTCGTCCTCGTGAAGATGGCGGCGCCCGAAGCGATTCGCTGCCGCGCCGTCGCCTGGAAAGCGCTCGGCCATTCTTCTCAACTGGAGACGGTGCGAGAGGAGGAAGGGGGGAGAAATGGGCGCGTCGGTGGTGGAGTATCTGTGTGTGTCTCCGGCGTGCTGGCGGTCGGCTTATATAGGCGGAGGCGCCACGTGGTAGGCTTGGTCGGCGCGTTACGCGTGGCGTGATGGCGTGGCGGCCGAGGGGACGCGCGTCGCCCGGCCTTCACTGCGCTGCCCGTGAGGCATCAATGGAGGCTGACCGGCGCGGCAGCGCGCGCAGCTTTGGCATTGATTCGTCGCGGGAAACGAGGCGATGAGGACGACGAAGCGGCGAGAAGAGAATCGAGTCGCTGGCGCGGCTGGCCTGCGGCTCTTCGCACCAAAAACGATTCTCCCGGCGCCCCCGAGCTACCCCCAGCGCGCTGGGTTCGGGTTGGGTCCGCCGGCTCCAATTTCGGCCCGAGCCGGCGAAAACTGGGCCCTTGGGGGCGTGACTGGGCCGATTTTTTGGCGCCGGCGGCCGAAAAATCGCCTGGGGGGGGCCTTCTTGGGGGCGCGGCTGGAGATGCTCTAACTCCCAGCACAATGATGCACACCGGCTCCACTCTGCGGGGGAATTTTGGGGGGCAACACTAGGTACGGGTACGGTGCCGTGGTGATTTGTGCATCCCTCTCAAATGTCCGGGCTGACCGGCATCCCTCATATCCAGCCCAAATATGGGGCGGATATGGGAGCGCCGGGCGTGTCCGGGCACGCCCGCCACGTTGGACCCGACAACCCGATTGTTGGAAATATGCCCTAGAGGCAATAATAAATGGTTATTATTATTATATTTCCTTGTTCATGATAATTGTCTGTTATTCATGCTTGAATTGTATTATCCGGAAATAGTGATACATGTGTGAATACATAGACCACAACGTGTCCCTGGTAAACCTCTAGTTACTAGCTCGTTGATCAACAGATGGTTATGGTTTCCTGACCATGGACATTGGATGTCATTGATAACGGGATCACATCATTAGGAGAATGATGTGATGGACAAGACCCAATCCTAAGCCTAGCACAAGATCGTGTAGTTCGTAATGCTAAAGCTTTTCCAATGTCAAGTATCTTTTCCTTAGACCATGAGGTTGTGCAACTCCCGGATACCGCAGGAATACTTTGGGTATGCCAAACGTCACAACGTAACTGGGTGGCTATAAAGGTACGCAACGGGTATCTCCGAAAGTATCTATTGGGTTGGCACGAACCGAGACTGGGATTTGTCAATCCGTGTGACGGAGAGGTATCTCTGGGCCCACTCGGTAAGACATCATCATAATGAGCTCAATGTGACTAAGGAGTTAGTCACGGGATGATGTATTGCGGAACGAGTAAAGAGACTTGCCATGACGAGATTGAACAAGGTATCGGTATACCGACGATCGAATATCGGGCAAGTACTGTACCGATAGACAAAGGGAATTGCATACGGGATTAAGTGAATCCTTGACATCGTGGTCCATCCGATGAGATAACTGAGGAACACGTAGGAACCAACATGGGTATCCAGATCCCGCTGTTGGTTATTGACCGAAGAGTCGTCTCGGTCATGTCTACGTGTCTCCCGAACCCGTAGGCTCTACACACTTAAGGTTCGGTGACGCTAGGGTTGTAGAGATATATGCACATGGTAACCCGAATGTTGTTTGGAGTCCCGAATGAGATCCGGGACATCACGAGGAGTTCCGGAATGGTCCGGAGGTAAAGAATTATATATAGGAAGTCCAGTTTCGGCCATCGGGAGAGTTCCTGGGGTCACAGGTAGTGTACCGGGACCACCGAGTGGGGCCACCCATCCCGGAGGGCCCCATGGGCCGTAGGGGGAGGGGAACCAGCCCATAGTGGGCTGGCGCACCCCCTTGGGCCTCCCCCTACGCCTAGGGTTGGGAACCCTAGGGGTGGGGGGGCGCCCCCCTTGCCTTGGGGGGCAAGCCTCCCCCTTGGCCGCCGCCCCCCCTAGGAGATCCCATCTCCTAGGGCCGGCGCCCCTGGCCCCTATATATAGTGGGGGAGGGGGGGGGGAGATAGGGCAGCCGCACCCTTGCTCTTGGCGCCTCCCTCCCCCCGTTACACATCTCCCTCCTCCCGCAGGTGCTTGGCGAAGCCCTGCAGTTTTTCCGTTGCATCCACCACCACGCTGTCGTGCTGCTGGATCTCCATCAACCTCTCCTTCCCCCTTGCTGGATCAAGAAGGAGGAGACGTCGCTGCATCGTACGTGTGTTGAACGCGGAGGTGCCGTCCGTTCGGCGCTGGGATCATCGCTGATTTGGATCACGACGAGTACGACTCCATCATCCATGTTCTCTTGAACGCTTCCGCTCGCGATCTACAAAGGGTATGTAGATGCACTCCTTTATCCTCGTTGCTAGATGACTCCTTAGATTGATCTTGGTGAAGCATAGGAAAATTTTGAATTCTGCTACGTTCCCAAACAGTGGCATCTGAGCTAGGTCTTTGCGCAGTATCTTGCACGAGTAGAACACAAAGCAGTTGTGGGCGTAGATTTGTTCAATTTTCTTGCCGCTACTAGTCCAATCTTGATTCGGCGGCATCGTGGGATGAAGCGGCCCGGACCGACCTTACACATACGCTTACGTGAGACAGGTTCCACCGACTGACATGCACTAGTTGCATAAGGTGGCTAGCAGGTGTCTGTCTCTCCCACTTTAGTCGGATCAGATTCGATGAAAAGGGTCCTTATGAAGGGTAAATAGAAATTGACATATCACGTTGTGGTTTTGGCGTAGGTAAGAAACGTTCTTGCTAGAAACCTATAGCAGCCACGTAAAAACTTGCAACAACAATTAGAGGACGTATAACTTGTTCTTGCAGCATGTGCGATGTGATGTGATATGGCCAAAAGATGTGATGAATGATATATGTGATGTATGAGATTGATCATGTTCTTGTAATAGGAATCACGACTTGCATGTCGATGAGTATGACAACCGGCAGGAGCCATAGGAGTTGTCTTATTTTTTGTATGACCTGCGTGTCACTGAATAACGCCATGTAATTACTTTACTTTATTGCTAAACGTTAGCCATAGTAGTAGAAGTAATATTTGGCGAGACGACTTCATGAAGACACGATGATGGAGATCATGATGATGGAGATCATGGTGTCATGTCGGTGACGATGATGATCATGGAGCCCCGAAGATGAAGATCAAAGGAGCAAAATGATATTGGCCATATCATGTCACTTTATTTGATTGCATGTGATGTTTATCATGTTTATGCATCTTATTTGCTTAGAACGACGGTAGTAAATAAGATGATCTCTCACTAAAAAATTTCAAGAATTGTGTACCCCCTAACTGTGCACCGTTGCTAAGGATCGTTGTTCCGAAGCACCACGTGATGATCGGGTGTGATAGGCTCTAACGTTCGCATACAACGGGTGTAAGCCAGATTTAGACATGCAATACACTTAGGGTTCACTTGACGAGCCTAGCATGTGCAGACATGGCCTCGGAACACGGAAGACCGAAAGGTCAAACATGAGTCGTATAGAAGATACGATCAACATGAAGATATTCACCGTTGATGACTAGTCCGTCTCACGTGATGATCGGACACGGTCTAGTCGATTCGGATCATGTATCACTTAGATGACTAGAGAGATGTCAATCTGAGTGGGAGTTCATTAAATTTGATTAGATGAACTTAATTGTCATGAATTTAGTCTAAATTCTTTACAATATGTCTTGTAGATCAAATGGCCCACGCTCATGTCACCCTCAACTTCAACGCGTTCCTAGAGAAATCCAAGCTAAAAGACGATGGTAGCAACTATACGGATTGGGTCCGTAACCTGAGGATCATCCTCATAACTGCCAAGAAAACTTATGTCCTAGAAGCACCGCTAGGTGACGCTCCCGCCCCGGCAAACCAAGATGTTATGAACTCTTGACAGTCGAGTTGTGATGATTACTCCCTGGTTCAGTGCGGCATGCTCTACTGCTTAGAATTGGGGCTCCAAAAGCGTTTTGAGCACCACGGAGCATATGAGATGTTCCAAGAGCTGAAAATGGTTTTCCAAGCTCATGCCCGAGTTGAGAGATATGACGTCTCCAACGCATTCTACAATTGTAAGATGGAGGAGAATAGTTCTGTCAGCGAGCACATACTCAAATTGTCTGGGTTGCACAATCACTTGTCTCAGTTGGGAATGAATCTCCCAAACGAAGCGGTCGTTGACAGAATCCTTCAGTCGCTCCCACCTAGCTACAAGAGCTTCGTGTTAAACTTCAATATGCAAGGGATGGAGAAGTCCATTCCCGAGGTGTATTCAATGCTGAAATCAACGGAGGTGGAGATCAAGAAAGAGAATCAAGTGTTGATGGTGAATAAAACCACTAAGTTCAAGAAAGGCAAGGGTAAGAAGAACTTCAAGAAGGACGACAAAGGAGTTGCCGTGCCCGGTAAGCCAGTTGCCGGGAAGAAGCCAAAGAATGGACCCAAGCCTGAGACTGAGTGCTTTTATTGCAAGGGAACGGGTCACTGGAAGCGGAACTGCCCCAAATACTTAGCAGATAAGAAGGTCGGCAACGTCAAAGGTATATATGATATACATGTTATTGATGTGTACCTTACCAGCGCTCGTAGTAGCTCCTGGGTATTTGATACCGGTGCAGTTGCTCACATTTGTAACTCAAAGCAGGAGCTGGGGAATAAGCGGAGACTGGCGAAGGACGAGCTGACGATGCGCGTCGGGAATGGTTCCAAGGTCGATGTGATCGCCGTCGGCACGCTACCTCTACATCTACCCTCGGGATTAGTTTTAAACCTTAATAATTGTTATTTAGTACCAGCTTTGAGCATGAACATTGTATCTGGATCATATTTGATGCGAGATGGCTACTCATTTAAATCCGAGAATAATGGTTGTTCTATTTATATGAGAGATATGTTTTATGGTCATGCCCCGCTGGACAATGGTTTATTTTTGATGAATCTCGAACGCGATGTTACACATATTCATAGTGGGAATGCCAAAAGATGTAAGGTTGATAATGATAGTCCCACATACTTGTGGCATTGCTGCCTTGGTCATATTGGTGTCAAACGTATGAAGAAGCTCCATGCAGATGGACTTCTAGAGTCTCTTGATTATGAATCATTTGACACGTGCGAACCATGCCTCTTGGGCAAGATGACCAAGACTCCGTTCTCCGGAACAATGGAGCGAGCGACCAACTTATTGGAAATCATACATACCGATGTGTGCGGCCCAATGAGTGTTGAAGCTCGCGGAGGCTATCGTTATGTTCTCACCCTCACGGATGACTTAAGTAGATATGGGTATGTCTACTTAATGAAACACAAGTCTGAAACCTTTGAAAAGTTCAAGGAATTTTAGAATGAGGTTGAGAATCAACGTGACAGAAAAATAAAGTTCTTACGATCGGATCGTGGGGGTGAATATTTAAGTCACGAATTTGGCACACACTTAAGAAACTGTGGAATTGTTTCACAATTGACACCGCCCGGAACACCTCAGCGTAATGGTGTGTCCGAACGTCGAAATCGTACTTTTTTGGACATGGTGCGATCTATGATGTCTCTCACCGACTTACCGCTATCTTTTTGGGGTTATGCTTTAGAGACTGCCGCATTCACTTTAAATAGGGCTCCATCGAAATCCGTAGAGACGACACCGTATGAACTTTGGTTTGGCAAGAAACCTAAGCTGTCGTTTCTGAAAGTTTGGGGTTGCGATGCTTATGTCAAGAAACTTCAACCTGAAAAGCTCGAACCCAAATCGGAAAAATGCGTCTTCAGAGGATACCCAAAGGAAACGATTGGGTACACCTTCTACCTCAGATCCGAAGGCAAGGTCTTCGTTGCCAAGAATGGATCCTTTCTGGAGAAAGAGTTTCTCTCGAAAGAAGTGAGTGGGAGGAGAGTAGAACTTGATGAGGTGACAGTCACCCCTTCTGAACCGGAAAGTAGCGCGGTGCAGGAAATTGTTCCTGAGGTGCCTGCACCGACTAGGGAGAAAGTTAATGATGATGATCATGAAGAAGCAGATCAAGTTACTACTGAACTTCGAAGCTCCACAAGGACACGTTCCGCACCAGAGTGGTACGGCAACCCTGTCATGGAAATCATGTTGTTAGACAACGGTGAACCTTCGAACTATGAAGAAGCGATGGCGGGCCCGGATTCCAACAAATGGCTTTAAGCCATGAAATCCGAGATAGGATCCATGTATGAAAACAACGTGTGGACTTTGGTGGACTTGCCTGATGATCGGCATACCATAGAAAATAAATGGATATTTAAGAAGAAGACTGACACACATGGTAATGTTGTCAGGACCCCGATCCTAAGTCACATAGGTCTAGCCTGTAACACATCATATCACTTTGCGGCCTCACGCACGGTGTCCCCACGGGTGCCACCTTACCTGGCCCGGGACCGTTTGCGCATTTTGGCACATGTATATGATAGTGTCGCTAGCATCCATATGACAGAGAACCCGGGCCGACATGACTAGTTATAAACCAAAAGTGGCACTAAATTACTGAGACAGGCATACATGACCCAGCAATGAACATGTCGGTCATCAACGTATGAACCCAAGTCGTAGCAAGCTACAAGGACTTGAAGGAACAACGCGTGACATTTCCCCAAGGGGACAGACACAGGAACGAAGAAGGACACATGCCGGCCAGCCTAAGTGTTCTGGAGCAGTAGCAGGCTACCAAAGCTCAGTGGAAGCACTAGGAGGCATTTCCCTGTAAGATAGGCTACCAAGGGTAAACAACTAGGTGTCGGGTCCCACACATAGCAATACACATTACACGTACGCATAACATGCAAGTATGTGCTGTACAACATGGCATCACAACATAACTCAACAACTCATATAGATAAAGGCCCAGAAGAGCCATCATAGCATTTATTACAAACAGAGGTCACATGACCCAACATACAGAGCATACAGGCAACGGAAGCATGACATGTCTGAGTACAGACAACTACAAATGAAAAAGGCTGAGGAGCCTGACTATCTACAAGACCCTCCCAAGGATACAAGATCGTAGCTGAGGTAACAAGCTAAACGTCGAAGTCCACGCGAAACCACTAGTGAGACTGAAGTCTCTCTGCAAAAACATAAATTAAGCAAACGTGAGTACAAAGGTACTCAGCAAGACTTACATCAGAACCAGCTACATATGCATCAGCATCGACAAAGGGGTGGTGGAGTTTAACTGCAGCAAGCCAGCTTTGACTCGTGGCTATCCTGAACTACGACTGCAAGTAACTCTTTTGAGGTGGCGCACACGAGTCCACATATTCACCAAACAATACACCACTATGGAACCGCTCCCGTCTCCCTACGAGAAGGCCATCCATAGAACTCACGCTTATCTTGCGTGTTTTAGAGTATCCACTTTCACTTGTCTATGAACTGTACAGGTAACCCAGAAGTCCATTTCCGCGGACACGGCTATTTGAATAGATCATATATAACCCTGCAGGGGTGTACTTCTTCACACACGCTCTCACCACTTACCGTCGTTTACACGACATCTACTCGGCAACCTTCAAGCGAAAGCCCAGCGAGGGTGTCGGCCACGACCTGACTAACCACACAAGTCCCTAGTCCAGGTTTATCGCCTATTTGGGTTCCATCCGTGGGGAGATCCAGCCGGGGTGTCGCTCACGGCCCCAAACGATGTGTACAGGGTTCCCGAGTCACCAAACGGGCGACCGGTACACCCGGCCACGTACCTGCCGTGTCACATCCCACCCCGAGGGTCAGCACTGTGCACGACCTCCAGTAAACTACAAACACCAAAAACTAGTTGCAACTCCTGGACAGAGGACAAGGGCAGTTAATAAGTCGAGAGAGCTTGGAGCGCCCGGAGCCCAATGCGTGGTAGTAGCTTTTCATGGATCAACCAACACAGAACTCAGTTCCTGAGGACGGTTTTAATGAGACAACCCACCATGTACTACTACATGGCCTCTCATCGCTACCTTTACCAAAACGTGTTCACACACTTAGCTCACACACAGTAGGACATGTTCATCACCATTCCAATTCATCCCCGATGAATCAGACCTGACATAACTCTAAGCAATAGCAGGCATAACCAGAAAGCATGAATGAGTAGGCACAACATGGCTCAAACAACTCCTACTCATACTAGTGGGTTTCAACTATTTACTGTGGCAATGACAGGTCATGCAGAGGAAAGGGGGTTCAACTACCGCAGCAGGTAACAGTTGAAGCATTGTTGTCCTAATGCAGTAAAGAGAGCAGGAGCGAGAGAGTGGGATTGTATCGGAATGCTCAATGGGGTTTGCCTGGCACTTCTGAAGATATCACTGGGTCTTATCAGTGTCATCGATCACATCATCGGAACGTCGTCTACTGAGAGGGATCAAACACCGGCAACAGAGAAAGAACACAATCAATGCAATGCGACAGTATGATGCATGATCATGACATGGCAATATGCCGTTGATTGGGCTAATGCAACTAGCAACCATATTAAATGAAGTTGGTTTGAACCAAAGGTTCAAATTCAAACTCCATATGTGATTATTTAAATGTCATTTAATTGATTTGACCTGATCAGCAGGTTTAACTTGTTCAAACATGCATGAAAATGCCATAAACAGATTCCTTGAATTTTTATGATCATTTTTCATATATAAATTATTTTCATTGGAGTTATAGATTATTTTCTGTGATTTTTAGAAGTTTTGGCTATTTTCTGAAATAAGTAAATCATTTCTGATTTATTTTAAATTCTAGAAAATACTTATTATGTCAGCATGATGTCACTGTGATGTCAGCAATTAACAGTTGCTGGTCCAGGTCAAACCTGACCAGTGGGACCCATTGCTCTGTGACACAACTAGCTAACCCTATTAATTAGTGCTAATTTAAACCTAACTAAAGTGTCAGGGGGGTGGCCCACATGTCAGTCTCTCATGGCCTAATTAAGTTTAGTTTTGAACTAAACTAATTTAACAGGGGCTGGCCCCACCTATCATTGACTCGTAAAACTAAGCATCGTAATTAGCACTTAATTAACAACCTAGGCTAAATTAGTCCAACGTCGGCCCCACATGTCATTGACACAGGGGGGGGTCCAGCCGTGGTCAAAGGTGGTCAAACCCACCGGCGACTCGCCACCGGCGAGAGCCAGGACGGCGGCACGGCTCGGAAACATCATTCCGGTGACCAAATTAGCGGGGGAGGGCTTCTACGGAGAGCTGGTGAACTCGCGCATCCAACGGAACGGGTCGGAGTAGCTGGGGTGGCCGGAAACGGCGGCGGCGACCTCAACGGCGGCGGCCGGAGCTCGGGCGCCGATGAAGACGACGACACAGGGCACGTGAGGACCAGCGGTTGGTTCCTACGGGTGCTAAGTGCGCTCACGAAGATGACATGCATGTGCACGGGACTAAAAGGTCACCGGAGCCCCGTCGGCGACGAGCTTGTGCGGCAGCGTGCTACGGCGAGCAAGGGGGCGGCGTCTATGGCGAGCAAACGAAGCGGGGAGGAGGGGAGTTCGACGTAGGAGCTCACAGGGAGGCGGATGAGATGCTCAGCGGGCTCGGGGACGCGTCGGAGCGGGCGCACGGCCGCCGGCAAAATCCGCGGCCGTAGTTTGGAGATGGCAACGGTGAAGACAAAGCGGGGCTTCCCGGCATCCCGTTGATGGCTTCTCGCCCCTCGTTGGTTACCCCAAGTGGAAGGTTGAGATGTAGCGTAGCGGCAAATTTCCCTTGGCAAAGATACCAAGGATCGAATCCCGTGAGACTCCGAGGGTCGACAAGTAGGTGTCCACGGCGCCAGAAACTTAGCGGTTGACGGGACCTGCACACAGATACAGATAACTTTGCTCCCAACGAGTACAGAGAGGTTGTCAATCCCTCCGGCCTTGTTGTTTACAAAGGATCAAACACAAGAGATAATAATGATAGCTATGACTACAACTAGGAAATAAAAACAGGAAGTAAATAGAAGGTGTGATCAGCGGTGGTAATATGGACCGGGGTCCCATGATGTTCACTAGTGATGTCTCTCCCAAAAAACGATAAAACAGCAAAGCGAGGTAAACAAATTACAGCTGGGCAATTGACAGGATTATGTGCGCAAACCAATGCTAACTATGCTTCAAAGAAAGGTAGAGGCTCAAAAGCATGGGCGGTACTCCAAGGCAAGTAGACCGAAATCCATCTGCATCTACTACTAATCATCCACCTTGAGATATCTATCCAGAACATCTCGCTGGTATTAAGTTGTGAATCCCACCCAAAGTGTAAACTCAAAGCAACAGACAACTGCATTAAAAGAACTTTGCGTAAAGTAAACAATCCTTGCACCCGCAAGTACAAGCACCGTTGTTTTCTCCCTTGTGGCAACAGCACATCCCCTAGACTCATGTTTCTGTCACTCAAGCTAGTCATCAGGGGGCATGAACCCACAATCAAGCATAACGCTCCCTCTTGGAGTTACTACCTACTACTTGGCCAAAGCAATAAACAGCAACAGAGAACATGCAAGAATTACTCAAGAACAAAGATATAAAAGAGGTGAATCAAATATATTACTCAAACACAATCTGAACATAGTCTCATAATCCATCAGATCCCAACAAACTCAGCAAAGCAACAGAAGAAAGATTACATATGTGCCTCGATCATGTAAGGCAGCTCACGAGGTCTAAACCATGAAGAGCAAAGAGGGGAGGAGAACATCACATAGCTGCTGATCATGGACCCATGGTCCAAGGTGGACTACTCACGACTCATCCGGGAAGCGTCCATGGTGGTGGAGAAGCTCCCGGTGGTGGTTCTCCCCTCCGGCAGGGTGCCGGGAAGAGTTCTCCTGATGCTCCCGATCTTGGAAGCGATGCGGCGGCGGAACAGAGGCTAGATCGTGAAAAAGGGTTCTGTCCTCGAGGGTTTCGGGACGAGTGGGATATATATGCGAAGGGGGGCAGCCAGAGGCGGAGCAGGGCCCCAGGCGCCCCCCTGGCGCGGCCAGGGGTGGGGCCGCGCCAGGTGGCCGCCTGGGCCTCCCCTGGCTCCCCTCTGGCCCATCTTTGGTTCTTCGCGAAGCTTCCTGTACGCTGATTTTTCCTATATTTTTCCTGGAATTTTTGGAGCACTTTTAATATGGGGGAAACCTGAAATAGAAAAACAGCAGAAAACAGGAACTGGCACTGTGGTGCACTGAGTTAATAGGTTAGTCCAAATATGATCAAAAGTGTATGGAAGTGCATCAATATCATAGCAATATCACTGATGGCTTCTCGCCCCTCGTTGGTTACCCCAAGTGGAAGGTTTGAGATGCAGTTTAGCGGTAGTTTTCCCTTGGCAAAGATACCAAGGATCGAATCCCCTGAGACTCCGAGGTTCAACAAGAAGGTGTCAACTGCTAGCGGCGGAACTAGCGATTGACCGGACCTGCACACAAATACAAATAACTTTGCTCCCAACGAGTACAGAGAGGTTGTCAATCCCTCCGGCCTTGTCGTTTACAAAGGATCAAACGCAAGAGATAATAGTGATAGGTATAACTACAACTAGTAAGTAAGAACTGAAAGTAAATAGCGGATGTGATCAGTGATGGTAATATGGACCGGGGTCCCATGGTGTTCACTAGTGATGTCTCTCTCCCAAAAGACGATAAAACAGCTAAGCGAGGTAAACGAATTATAGCTGGGCAATTGACAGGATTATGTGCGCAAACCAATGCTAACTATGCTGCAAAGAAAGGTAGAGGCTCAAAAGCATGGGCGGTACGCCAAGGTAAGTAGACCGAAATCCATCTGCATCAACTACTAATCATCCACCTTGAGATATCTATCCAGAACATCTCGCTGGTATTAAGTTGCGAGTCCCACCCATAGTGTAAACTCAAAGCAACAGAAAACTGCATTAAAAGAACTTTGTGTAAAGTAAACAATCCTTGCAC
The DNA here is from genome assembly GCA_902687465.1 of Secale cereale. Classification (NCBI taxonomy): domain Eukaryota; kingdom Viridiplantae; phylum Streptophyta; class Magnoliopsida; order Poales; family Poaceae; genus Secale; species Secale cereale. The sequence goes on from LR738710.1 coordinate 934,091,995, forward strand.
CCGCGAGTACAGGCACCGTTGTTTTCTCCCTTGTGGCAACAACACATCCCCTAGACTCATGTTTCTGTCACTCAAGCTAGTCATCGAGGGGCATGAACCCACAATCAAGCATAACGTTCCCTCTTGGAGTTACTACCTACTACTTGGCCAAAGCAATAAACAGCAACGGAGAACATGCAAGAATTACTCAAGAACATAAATATAAAAGAGGTAAATCAAATATATTACTCACACACAATCTGAACATAATCTCATAATCCATCGGATCCCAGAAACTCATCATAGCAACAGCATAAGGATTACATATGTGCCTCGATCATGTAGGGCAGCTCACGAGGTCTAATCGGTGAAGAACAAAGAGGGGATGAGAACATCACATAGCTACTAGTCATGGACCCATGTGTTGGAAATATGCCCTAGAGGCAATAATAAAAGAGTTATTATTATATTTCCTTGTTCATGATAATCGTTTATTATCCATGCTATAATTGTATTGATTGGAAACTCATATACATGTGTGGATGAATAGACAAACTTTGTGTCCCTAGTAAGCCTCTTCAGGACTAGCTCGTTGATCAAAGATGACCGCGGTTATCCAGGTCATAGACATGAGTTGTCATTTGATAACGGGATCACATCATTAGGAGAATGATGTGATGGACGAGACCCAAACGTTAAACATAGCTTTTGATCGTATCAGTTATCGCTATAGTTTTCTGCATGTCAAGTATAAGTTCCTATGACCATGAGATCATGTAACTCACTGACACCGTAGGAGTGCTTTGTGTGTGCCAAACGTCGCAACGTAACTGGGTGACTATAAAGGTACTCTACAGGTATCTCCGAAGGTGTCTGTTGAGTTGACATGGATCGAGACTGGGATTTGTCACTCCGTGTGACGGAGAGGTATCTCCGGGCCCACTCGGTAATACGTCATCTCAATGAGCTCAAAGTGACTAAGTAGTTAGTCACGGGATTATGTATTACGGTAACGAGTAAAGAGACTTGCCGGTAACGAGATTGAACTAGGTATAGAGATACCGACGATCGAATCTCGGGCAAGTAACATACCGACGAGACAAAGGGAACTGTATACGGGATTGCCTGAATCCTTGACATCGTGGTTCATCCGATGAGATCATCGAGGAACGTGTGGGAACCAATATGGGTATCCAGATTCCGCTATTGGTTATTGACCTGGGAGTGTCTCGGTCATGTCTACATGGTTTCCGAACCCGCAGGGTCTACACACTTAAGGTTCGGTGACGCTAGGGTTGTTAGTGAGAACAGTGCATGGTTACCGAAGGTTGTTCGGAGTCCCGGATGAGATCCCGGACGTGACGAGGGTCTCCGGAATGGTCCGGGGACGAAGATTGATATATAGGATGAGAGTGTTCGGAGTCCGGAAGTGTTCCGGGGAGTATCGGGAAATCGGCGGATGACCGAAAGGGGTTTCGGGGGTCCCGGAAGGAGTTTCGGGCCTAATGGGCCACAAAGGGGGACACAACAGCCCTCATAGGGCTGTGCGCCCCCCCTGGGCCCTCTCCTCATGCGCCAAGGGAGGTGGACCCCCCTAGGGCTGCCGCACCCCCTTTGGCTTGGGGGGCAAGGCACCTGGGGGGGGGGAACCCTAGCCCCAGGGGGCGCCGCCCCCTCCCCATCTGCCCTGGCCGCCGGCCCCTAGGGGAAACCCTAGGGCGCCCCCTCCCCTCTACTCCCCCTATATAAAGAGAGGCAGAGGGAGGGCAGCCACACACGTTCGTGCCTCGGTGCTGCCCTCCCTCTCCCACTACAATCTTCGTTTTCCCGCGGTGCTTGGCGAAGCCCTGCTGGAATCCTCCACCACCATCTCCACCACGCCGTCGTGCTGCCGGTGTCTCCATCAACCTCTCCTCCCCCCCTTGCTGGATCAAGAAGGAGGAGACGTCCCCGAGCTGTACGTGTGAAGAACGCGGAGGCACCGTTGCTTCGGTGCTAGGATCTTCGGCGATCTGAATCGCGGCGAGTACGACTCCATCAACCGCGTTCTTGAACGCTTCCGCTTAGCGATCTACAAGGGTATGTGGATCCAACTCTCCCCTCGTAGATGCATCTCCTAGATTGATCTTGGTGAACGTAGGAAAATTTTTTGTTTCCCATGCAACGTTCCCCAACAGTGGTATCAGAGCCAGGTTCTTGCGTAGATGCTTTCACGAGTAGAACACAAAAGGGTTTGTGGACGTTGATGTTTAGATTGCTTCCCTCCTTAGTCTTTCTTGATTCAGCGGTATTATGGGATGAAGCGGCCCGGACCAACTTTACATGTCCACGTACATGAGACCGGTTCCATCGACAGACATGTGACTTTTGTTGCATAAGATGGCTGGCGGGTGTCTGTCTCTCCTATCTTAGTTGAATCGGAACAGAACAAGGCGGTCCTTGTAGAAGGTTAAATAGCAACTTAAATATCACCGTTGTGGCTTTGCGTAGGTAAGAAGCGTTCTTGCTAGATACCCATAGCAGCCACGTAAAACATGCAACAACAAATTAGAGGACGTCTAACTTGTTTTTGCAGGGTATGTATGTGATATGATATGGCCAATGACATGACGAGATATATTTGATGTATGAGATGATCATGTTGTAATAGTTAATATCGACTTGCATGTCGATGTATACGGCAGCCGGCAGGAGCCATAGGGTTGTCTTTAATTTTTGTATGACCTGCATGTCAATCATTAAGCGCTTTGTAATGCTTTACTTTATCGCTAAACGGTAGCAATAGTAGTAAGAGCATGGTGGGCGCACGACAACCCCGAAGGCGACACGATGATGGAGATCATGATGATGGAGATCATGGTGTTACGCCGGTGACGATGGAGATCATGCCGGTGCTTTGGAGATGGAGATCAAAAGCACGAGTTGATGGCCATATCATGTCACTTATGATTTGCATGTGATGTTAATCCTTTTATGCATCTTATTTTGCTTAGGACGACGGTAGCATTATAAGATGATCCTTCACTAAAATTTCAAGATAAAATTGTGTTCCCCCCGAGTGTGCGCCGTTGCGAAGGTTCGTCGTTTCGAAGCACCACGTGATGATCGGGTGTGATAGACTCTACGTTCGCATACAACGGGTGCAAGCCAGTTTTGCACATGCAGAACACTCGGGTTAGACTTGACGAGCCTAGCATGTACAGACATGGCCTCGGAACACGGAAGACCGAAAGGTCGAGCATGAGTCATATAGTAGATATGATCAACATGTAGATGTTCACCATTGACACCACCTCATCTCACGTGATGATCGGACTTGGGTTGGTGAATCTGGATCATGTCACGCTCGAATGACCAGAGGGATGTCAATTTGAGTGGGAGTTATAAATAATTTGATTAGCTAATAACTCACTTATCATGAACAATAGTCTAAAATGTCTTTGCAAATCTTTTGTTGTAGATGGCTCGCGCAGTAGCTCCCCTGAATTTTAATGCGTTCCTAGAGAAAGCTAAACTGAAAGATGATGGGAGCAACTTTGTGGACTGGCTCCGCAATCTGAGGATCATCCTCACAGCTGCCCAAAAGGTTTATGTCCTAAATGCACCGCTAGGTGAACCCCCCGCTCCTACAGCCTCTGCGGACGTTATGAACGCCTGGCAGTCGCGTTCGGATGACTACTCAATAGTGCAGTGTGCCATGTTGTATGGCTTGGAAGGAGGACTTCAAAGGCGTTTTGAACGTCATGGAGCATATGAGATGTTCCAGGAGTTGAAGTTCATCTTTGAAAAGAATGCTAAGATCGAGAGGTATGAGACCACCGATAAATTCTTTGCTTGCAAGATGGAGGAGAATTCGTCTGTCAGTGAGCACTTACTGAAGATGTCTGGGTACTATACCCGCATAGCTGATCTGGGACTTGTGTTCCCGGATGAGGCTATCATTGACAGAATTCTCCAGTCACTCCCGCCTAGCTACAAGAGCTTCGTGCAGCAGTATAACATGCAAGGGATGAACAAAACCATCGCCGAGCTGTTTTCGATGCTGAAAGTCGCTGAGGCAGACATCCAGAAGGAGTATCAAGTGTTGATGGTCAATAAAACCACCAGTTTCAAGAAGAATGGCAAGGGCAAGAAGGGTAACTCTAAGAAGGGTGGCAAGGCAGTTGCTAATCCAGTGAAGAAACCCAAGGCTGGGCCTAAGCCAGAGACTGAGTGTTTCTATTGCAAGGGGAACGGCCACTGGAAGCGGAACTGCCCCAAGTATCTGGCAGACAAGAAGGGGGCCAACAACAACAACAAGCAAGGTATATGTGATATACATGTTATTGATGTGTACCTTACCAACTCTCGTTGTAGTGCCTGGGTATTTGATACCGGTTCGGTTGCTCACATTTGCAACTCTAAACAGGAACTGCGGAATAAACGGAGGCTGGCGAAGGACGAAGTGACGATGCGCGTGGGAAATGGTTCCAAGGTTGATGTGATCGCCGTCGGCACGCTCGCTCTTCGATTACCATCGGGATTAGTTTTGAACCTGAATAATTGTTATTTAGTGCCTGCGTTAAGCATGAACATTATATCTGGATCTTGTTTGATGCGAGACGGTTACTCATTTAAATCAGAGAATAAAGGTTGTTCTATTTATATGGGTAATATCTTTTATGGTCATGCACCCGAAGTGAGGGGTTTATTCTTATTGAATCTCGATAGTGATGATACACATGTTCATAACATTGATGCCAAAATATGTAGAGTAGTTAGCGATAGTACCACTTTCTTGTGGCACTGCTGTCTGGGTCATATCGGCGTAAAACGCATGAGGAAGCTCCATGCTGATGGACTTTTGGAGTCTCTTGATTTTGAATCACTTGACACATGCGAGCCGTGCCTCATGGGTAAGATGACAAGGACCCCGTTTTCAGGAACAATGGAACGGGCAAGTGACTTATTGGAAATCATACATACTGATGTGTGTGGTCCGATGAGTGTCACGGCGCGCGGTGGATATCGTTATTTTCTCACCTTCACTGACGACTTAAGTAGATATGGGTATATTTACTTAATGAAGCATAAGTCTGAAACTTTTGAAAAGTTCAAGCAATTTCAGAGTGAAGTTGAAAATCATCGTAACAAGAAGATCAAGTTCCTACGATCTGATCGAGGGGGAGAGTATCTGAGTTATGAGTTTGGAAATCACTTAAGAAAATGTGGAATTGTTTCACAGTTGACGCCACCTGGAACACCACAGCGTAATGGTGTGTCCGAACGTCGTAATCGAACCCTATTAGATATGGTGCGTTCTATGATGTCTCTTGCCGATTTGCCACTATCGTTCTGGGGATATGCGTTAGAGACAGCTGCATTCACTTTAAATAGGGCTCCATCTAAGTCCGTTGAGACAACACCGTATGAACTATGGTTTGGTAAGAAGCCTAAGTTGTCTTTTCTCAAGGTTTGGGGTTGCGATGCTTATGTCAAAAGGCTTCAGCCAGAAAATCTCGAACCCAAAGCGGACAAATGTGTCTTCATAGGATACCCAAAAGAAACTGTTGGGTACGCCTTCTATCTCAGATCCGAAGGCAAAGTGTTTGTCGCTAAGAACGGGTCCTTTCTCGAGAAAGAGTTTCTCTCGAAAGAATTGAGTGGGAGGAAGGTAGAACTTGATGAGGTTATTGAACCTCTGCTTCAACCAGAGAGTTGCGCAGCACAGAAAGATGTTTTTGTGGGGCCTGCAGCGGTTGAAGAGGAAGCCAATGATGATGATCAAGAAGCTTCTGATCAAGTTACTACCGAACCTCGTAGGTCGACAAGGGTACGCACTGCACCTGAGTGGTATGGTAACCCTGTCTTGGAGGTCATGTTGTTAGACAACGGTGAACCTACGAGCTATGGAAAAGCGATGGTGGGCCCGGATTCCGACAAATGGTTAGAGGCCATGAAATCCGAGATGGGATCCATGTATGAAAACAAAGTATGGACTTTGGAAGTATTACCTGAAGGGCGGAAGGCCATTCAGAATAAATGGATTTTTAAGAGGAAGACGGACGCTGACGGTAATGTCACCGTGTATAAAGCTCGACTTGTGGCAAAGGGTTTTTCACAAGTTCAAGGGATTGACTACGATGAGACTTTCTCACCCGTAGCGATGCTTAAATCCGTCCGAATCATGTTAGCAATAGCTGCATATTTCGATTATGAAATTTGGCAGATGGATGTCAAAACAGCGTTCCTTAACGGGTTTCTTAAGGAAGAGTTGTATATGATACAACCGGAAGGTTTTGTCGATCCAGAGAATGCTGACAAAGTATGCAAGCTCCAGCGTTCCATTTATGGGCTGGTGCAAGCATCTCGGAGTTGGAATCTTCGCTTTGATGAGGTGATCAAAGCGTTTGGGTTTGTACAAGTTTACAATGAAGCTTGTATTTACAAGATAGTGAGTGGGAGCTCTATAGCGTTTCTAATATTATATGTGGATGACATATTGCTGATTGGAAACAATATAGAATTTTTGGATAGCGTGAAGGGGTATTTGAACAAGAGTTTTTCGATGAAGGATCTCGGTGAAGCTGCTTTCATATTGGGCATCAAGATCTATAGAGATAGATCAAGACGCTTGATAGGACTTTCACAAAGTACATACCTTGATAAAGTTTTGAAGAAGTTCAAAATGGATCAATCCAAGAAGGGGTTCTTGCCGGTATTGCAAGGTACAAAGTTGAGTAAGACTCAATGCCCAGTGACTGCGGAAGATAGAGAAAAGATGAGTGTCGTCCCCTATGCTTCAGCCATAGGCTCTATCATGTATGCAATGCTGTGCACAAGACCAGATGTCAGCCTTGCCATAAGTATGGCCGGAAGGTTTCAAAGTAATCCTGGTATGGATCACTGGACAGCGGTCAAGAATATCCTAAAGTACCTGAAAAGGACTAAGGAGATGTTTCTCGTTTATGGAGGTGATCAAGAGCTCGTCGTAAAGGGTTACGTCGATGCAAGCTTTGACACTGATCCGGATGACTCCAAGTCTCAAACCGGATACGTATATATTGTCAATGGGGGAGCGGTAAGCTGGTGCAGTTCCAAGCAAAGCGTGGTAGCTGATTCTACATGCGAAGCGGAGTACATAGCTGCCTCGGAGGCGGCAAAGGAAGGTGTCTGGATGAAGGAGTTCATGACAGATCTTGGAGTTGTGCCTAGTGCATTGAACCCAATGACTCTGTTTTGTGACAACACTGGTGCCATTGCTCTAGCCAAGGAACCAAGGTTTCACAAGAGGACCAGACACATAAAGCGACGCTTCAATTCCATCCGCGATTAAGTCAAGGAGGAGGACATAAGCATTTGCAAAGTACACACGGATTTGAACGTTGCAGATCCGTTGACTAAGCCTCTTCCACGGGCTAAGCATGATCAACACCAAGACTCTATGGGTGTTAGATTCATTACCTTGTAATGCTAGATTATTGACTCTAGTGCAAGTGGGAGACTGTTGGAAATATGCCCTAGAGGCAATAATAAAAGAGTTATTATTATATTTCCTTGTTCATGATAGTCGTTTATTATCCATGCTATAATTGTATTGATTGGAAACTCATATACATGTGTGGATAAATAGACAAACTTTGTGTCCCTAGTAAGCCTCTTCAGGACTAGCTCGTTGATCAAAGATGACCGCGGTTTCCAGGTCATAGACATGAGTTGTCATTTGATAACGGGATCACATCATTAGGAGAATGATGTGATGGACGAGACCCAAACGTTAAACATAGCTTTTGATCGTATCAGTTATCGCTATAGTTTTCTGCATGTCAAGTATAAGTTCCTATGACCATGAGATCATGTAACTCACTGACACCGTAGGAGTGCTTTGTGTGTGCCAAACGTCGCAACGTAACTGGGTGACTATAAAGGTACTCTATAGGTATCTCCGAAGGTGTCTGTTGAGTTGACATGGATCGAGACTGGGATTTGTCACTCCGTGTGACGGAGAGGTATCTCCGGGCCCACTCGGTAATACATCATCTCAATGAGCTCAAAGTGACTAAGTAGTTAGTCACGGGATTATGTATTACGGTAACGAGTAAAGAGACTTGCCGGTAACGAGATTGAACTAGGTATAGAGATACCGACGATCGAATCTCGGGCAAGTAACATACCGACGAGACAAAGGGAACTGTATACGGGATTGCCTGAATCCTTGACATCGTGGTTCATCCGATGAGATCATCAAGGAACGTGTGGGAACCAATATGGGTATCCAGATCCCGCTATTGGTTATTGACCTGGGAGTGTCTCGGTCATGTCTACATGGTTTCCGAACCCGCAGGGTCTACACACTTAAGGTTCGGTGACGCTAGGGTTGTTAGTGAGAACAGTGCATGGTTACCGAAGGTTGTTCGGAGTCCCGGATGAGATCCCGGACGTGACGAGGGTCTCCGGAATGGTCCGGGGACGAAGATTGATATATAGGATGAGAGTGTTCGGAGTCCGGAAGTGTTCCGGGGAGTATCGGGAAATCGGCGGATGACCGAAAGGGGTTTCGGGGGTCCCGGAAGGAGTTTCGGGCCTAATGGGCCACAAAGGGGGACACAACAGCCCTCATAGGGCTGTGCGCCCCCCCTGGGCCCTCTCCTCATGCGCCAAGGGAGGTGGACCCCCCTAGGGCTGCCGCATCCCCTTTGCCTTGGGGGGCAAGGCACCTGGGGGGGGGGAAACCCTAGCCCCAGGGGGCGCCGCCCCTCCCCATCTGCCCTGGCCGCCGGCCCCTAGGGGAAACCCTAGGGCGCCCCCTCCCCTCTCTCCCCCCTATATAAAGAGAGGCAGAGGGAGGGCAGCCACACACGTTCGTGCCTCGGTGCTGCCCTCCCTCTCCCACTACAATCTTCGTTTTCCCGCGGTGCTTGGCGAAGCCCTGCTGGAATCCTCCACCACCATCTCCACCACGCCGTCGTGCTGCCGGTGTCTCCATCAACCTCTCCTCCCCCCCTTGCTGGATCAAGAAGGAGGAGACGTCCCCGAGCTGTACGTGTGAAGAACGCGGAGGCACCGTTGCTTCGGTGCTAGGATCTTCGGCGATCTGAATCGCGGCGAGTACGACTCCATCAACCGCGTTCTTGAACGCTTCCGCTTAGCGATCTACAAGGGTATGTGGATCCAACTCTCCCCTCGTAGATGCATCTCCTAGATTAATCTTGGTGAACGTAGGAAATTTTTTTGTTTCCCATGCTTCGTTCCCCAACAGTGGTATCAGAGCTAGGATCTTGCGTAGATGCTTTCACGAGTAGAACACAAAAGGGTTTGTGGACGTTGATGTTTAGATTGCTTCCCTCCTTAGTCTTTCTTGATTCAGCGGTATTATGGGATGAAGCGGCCCGGACCAACTTTACATGTCCACGTACATGAGACCGGTTCCATCGACAGACATGTGACTTTTGTTGCATAAGATGGCTGGCGGGTGTCTGTCTCTCCTATCTTAGTTGAATCGGAACAGAACAAGGCGGTCCTTGTAGAAGGTTAAATAGCAACTTAAATATCACCATTGTGGCTTTGCGTAGGTAAGAAGCGTTCTTGCTAGATACCCATAGCAGCCACGTAAAACATGCAACAACAAATTAGAGGACGTCTAACTTGTTTTTGCAGGGTATGTATGTGATATGATATGGCCAATGACATGATGAGATATATTTGATGTATGAGATGATCATGTTGTAATAGTTAATATCGACTTGCATGTCGATGTATACGGCAACCGGCAGGAGCCATAGGGTTGTCTTTAATTTTTGTATGACCTGCGTGTCAATCATTAAGCGCTATGTAATGCTTTACTTTATCGCTAAACGGTAGCAATAGTAGTAAGAGCATGGTGGGCGCGCGACAACCCCGATGGCGACACGATGATGGGGATCATGGTGTTACGCCGGTGACGATGGAGATCATGCCGGTGCTTTGGAGATGGAGATCAAAAGCACGAGTTGATGGCCATATCATGTCACTTATGATTTGCATGTGATGTTAATCCTTTTATGCATCTTATTTTGCTTAGGACGACGGTAACATTATAAGATGATCCCTCACTAAAATTTCAAGATAAAATTGTGTTCCCCCCGAGTGTGCGCCGTTGCGAAGGTTCGTCGTTTCGAAGCACCACGTGATGATCGGGTGTGATAGACTCTACGTTCGCATACAACGGGTGCAAGCCAGTTTTGCACATGCAGAACACTCGGGTTAGACTTGACGAGCCTAGCATGTACAGACATGGCCTCGGAACACGGAAGACCGAAAGGTCGAGCATGAGTCATATAGTAGATATGATCAACATGAAGATGTTCACCATTGACACCACCTCATCTCACGTGATGATCGGACTTGGGTTGGTGGATTTGGATCATGTCACGCTCGGATGACCAGAGGGATGTCAATTTGAGTGGGAGTTATAAGTAATTTGATTAGTTAAAAACTCACTTATCATGAACAATAGTCTAAGATGTCTTTGCAAATCTTTTGTTGTAGATGGCTCGCGCAGTAGCTCCGCTGAATTTTAATGCGTTCCTAGAGAAAACTAAGCTGAAACATGATGGGAGCAACTTTGTGGACTGGCTCCGCAATCTGAGGATCATCCTCACAGCTGCCCAAAAGGTTTATGTCCTAAATGCACCGCTAGGTGAACCCCCCGCTCCGGCCTCTGTGGACGTTATGAACGCCTGGCAGTCGCGTTCGGATGACTACTCAGTAGTGCAGTGTGCCATGTTGTATAGCTTGGAAGGAGGACTTCAAAGGCGTTTTGAACGTCATGGAGCATATGAGATGTTCCAGGAGTTGAAGTTCATCTTTGAAAAGAATGCCAAGATCGAGAGGTATGAGACCACCGATAAATTCTTTGCTTGCAAGATGGAGGAGAATTCGTCTGTCAGTGAGCACTTACTGAAGATGTCTGGGTACTATACCCGCATAGCTGATCTGGGACTTGTGTTCCCGGAGGAGGCTATCATTGACAGAATTCTCCAGTCACTCCCACCTAGCTACAAGAGCTTCGTGCAGCAGTATAACATGCAAGGGATGAACAAAACCATCGCCGAGCTGTTTTCAATGCTGAAAGTCGCTGAGGCAGACATCCAGAAGGAGTATCAAGTGTTGATGGTCAATAAAACTACCAGTTTCAAGAAAAATGGCAAGGGCAAGAAGGGTAACTCTAAGAAGGGTGGCAAGGCAGTTGCTCATCCAGTGAAGAAACCCAAGGCTGGGCCCAAGCCAGAGACTGAGTGTTTCTATTGCAAGGGGAACGGCCACTGGAAGCGGAACTGCCCCAAGTATCTGGCAGACAAGAAGGGGGCCAACAACAACAACAAGCAAGGTATATGTGATATACATGTTATTGATGTGTACCTTACCAACTCTCGTTGTAGTGCCTGGGTATTTGATACCGGTTCGGTTGCTCACATTTGCAACTCTAAACAGGAACTGCGGAATAAACGGAGGCTGGCGAAGGACGAAGTGACGATGCGCGTGGGAAATGGTTCCAAGGTTGATGTGATCGCCGTCGGCACGCTCGCTCTTCGATTACCATCGGGATTAGTTTTGAACCTGAATAATTGTTATTTAGTGCCTGCGTTAAGCATGAACATTATATCTGGATCTTGTTTGATGCGAGACGGTTACTCATTTAAATCAGAGAATAAAGGTTGTTCTATTTATATGGGTAATATCTTTTATGGTCATGCACCCGAAGTGAGGGGTTTATTCTTATTGAATCTCGATAGTGATGATACACATGTTCATAACATTGATGCCAAAATATGTAGAGTAGTTAGCGATAGTACCACTTTCTTGTGGCACTGCTGTCTGGGTCATATCGGCGTAAAACGCATGAGGAAGCTCCATGCTGATGGACTTTTGGAGTCTCTTGATTTTGAATCACTTGACACATGCGAGCCGTGCCTCATGGGTAAGATGACAAGGACCCCGTTTTCAGGAACAATGGAACGAGCAAGTGACTTATTGGAAATCATACATACTGATGTGTGTGGTCCGATGAGTGTCACGGCGCGCGGTGGATATCGTTATTTTCTCACCTTCACTGACGACTTAAGTAGATATGGGTATATTTACTTAATGAAGCATAAGTCTGAAACTTTTGAAAAGTTCAAGCAATTTCAGAGTGAAGTTGAAAATCATCGTAACAAGAAGATCAAGTTCCTACGATCTGATCGAGGGGGAGAGTATCTGAGTTATGAGTTTGGCAATCACTTAAGAAAATGTGGAATTGTTTCACAGTTGACGCCACCTGGAACACCACAGCGTAATGGTGTGTCCGAACATCGTAATCGAACCCTATTAGATATGGTGCGTTCTATGATGTCTCTTGCCGATTTGCCACTATCGTTCTGGGGATATGCGTTAGAGACAGCTGCATTCACTTTAAATAGGGCTCCATCTAAGTCCGTTGAGACAACACCGTATGAACTATGGTTTGGTAAGAAGCCTAAGTTGTCTTTTCTCAAGGTTTGGGGTTGCGATGCTTATGTCAAAAGGCTTCAGCCAGAAAATCTCGAACCCAAAGCGGACAAATGTGTCTTCATAGGATACCCAAAAGAAACTGTTGGGTACGCCTTCTATCTCAGATCCGAAGGCAAAGTGTTTGTCGCTAAGAACGGGTCCTTTCTCGAGAAAGAGTTTCTCTCGAAAGAATTGAGTGGGAGGAAGGTAGAACGGGTCCTTAATCTTGGTGAACGTAGGAAAATTTTTTGTTTCCCATGCTTCGTTCCCCAACACCATGGTCCAAGGGAGACTACTCACAACTCATCCGGGAGGCGTCCATGGTGGTGGAGAGGCTCTCGGTGGTGATCCTCCCCTCCGGCAGGGTGCCGGGAAGAGTTCTCCTGGTGCTCACGATCTTGGAAGCGCGGCGGCGGTGGAACAGAGATGAGATCGCAAAAAAGGGTTCCGTCCTCGAGGGTTTCGGGACGTGGTGTAAATATATGCCAAAGGGGGGCGTCAGAGGAGGCCAGGGGGGCCCAGGCGCCCTGGCGGCGCGGCCAGGAGGGGGGGCGCGCCCTCTGGCCGCCTGGAGCCCTGGTGGCCCCCCTTCAGCCCTACTTTGGCCGCATGGAAGCTTCCGGAATGCTGATTTTTTATATATTTTTCCCGGAATTTTTCTGGCAGTATACGTAATGGGAAAACCTGAAATACAAAAACAGCAGAAAACAGAAACTGGCACTGGGGTGCACTGAGTTAATAGGTTAGTCCAAATATGATCAAAAGTGTATGGAAGTGCATAAATATCATAGCAATATCACACAAAAGAGGCATGGAGCAAGCAGTTATTATAGATACGTTTTGGACGTATCAACATCCCCAAGCTTAATTCCTGCTCGTCCTCGAGTAGGTAAATGATAACAAGCATAATTTCTATGGTGACATGCTATTAACCATATAAGAACTTTTCATAGTCACATGACAAATGCTTACTGAGACAATGAATCTGTAGTAATTAAGTTGCCTCATGAGAATATCACAAAGAACTGAAAGTTTTACAATATGATACTGAAACACTCAATAGATTTGTAATGAGCATGGTGTGCAAACATGACAAAGTGATATCTCGCTTGCCCCCTTTAGTGAAGCAAAACATAAATGCAGGGGCACCTCCAAAGTTTAAGTGACGACTAGATACAATGATTTCAGAATAAACGATATCATAATCATGCAGAAGACAATGGTACTTTGGGACAATGCACATTACACTCAGAATGACAATCATGCTCTCAATAGTTGGTGCTTTAAAGAAAGAAGGTGGAGACTCTCGAACCGTGGCTTTTGTTGGCAAGGTTGAAAACCCGTGGTCGGAAACAAAAACTAAACATGTACCAGAGCTCTTGGTTTTAAAAACAGAGGTAATAATTATTTTTTAGAGATGCATATTTCGTCAACGAATGCTAGCAGATAACTCAATCAGTTCTTGAGCTGGACAAGTTTCGAGGAACGGCTCCCGCATGAGGACGATCACATCCTCTTAATCTCCTTTGTTTATCACTGCCAAAGTTTTCTGATTTCTCATGAACAAAGCATTAAGGAGGGTTTGTTTGTTGTATATTTTTTTAATGAGTCGGGCGCACTCTTTGCCAGTTCCTTCTCGTATTATCGGTTTGCACATTAGACATGCAATCCCGGGGTGAAGCTTGTCCAACTTAAAAAGATCATGAATTAACTACTACTTCCTCATGAGCTAAAACAGAGGCACAAAAGAGAAATGCTTTTTTGAATAATTTCGAGATGGTACATGAAAGTCTTCGTTAGGAATGGCAGGTAAATACCATGTATAGGAAGGTATGGTGGACTCATATGGCATAACTGGTTTAAAGGATTTTGGATGCACAAGCAGTCAGTCCGCTTAGTACAGGCGAAGGTTAGCAAAAGACTGGGAGTGACCAACTAAAATAGCAATGACGGTCATAATCATGCAGAGCGACAAAGCAACATTGAATCGGGCATGGAAGTTATATCGCTACTCAGAAATTAAAGATCATCAAGGCTTGATAGACTTTCTTTACAGTCTTAAATATGCGTGAGCATATGCCAAGTCAATCAAAATAAATTCTTGGAGGAAGATATCACTAAACCATACCACATCATAGGCAAACAAATCATGTTGGTACTTCAATAACACATTAAGAACCCCCCAGCTATTTGAGACTAACCATAAGAAAACATGAACTACTAAGCATCATTATGCACATAGCATTTTTATCATAGACATATCAACCAGTGCAACAGAAGCCAACTCTCTTAACAAGATAAGCATGATAACTAAAGAGAGTTCCAGCAACCAACTAAACAAAAGCTCTTTAAAAAGTAAAGCATGAAAACTAAGAGCTGAACATGATAGTAGCTATTGAAAGACAAAGAACATACACAACAAAGATAGACATGAAAATTCTATGTTGTGTTCTAGGTTGAAGTGGAGCATGTTTCTCTCCCACACAAAGAAAGCTGAGTTCCAACTCGTTATGAACAGCAAGCAAAGCTAAAGAAAACTAAAAAGGAAACTAAAAGCAAGACGCTCCAAGCATAGCACATAACACATGAAGTGATAAAAATATAGTGGAACGAAAGACGAACTGATAATTGTTGATGGAGAAGGGGATGCACGGGGGCATCCCCAAGCTTAGACGCTTGAGTCTTCTTGAATATTTCTCGGGGGTGCACGGGGGCATCCCCAAGCTTGAGCGTTTGACACTCCTGAATCTTTTTATCATCTTCCCTCGCACACTTGAAAACTCCCTTCATACATAACTCATCATAATCTGATTAGCGAGGTTAGTACCCTTAATAAATAATTTTTCCTTGCTGGAAATAAGGATATTCTTGAAGGTCTACTGTTTCTCAAGATTGCCAAAAGGTTTTTGCAAAGAAAAAGCAAGCTCAAGGTTTGCAAAACGAAGGAAAGGCAAAACAGGACAGAATCTGTGAAAAAACAGACGAGCAGGTAGTACATAATTTTTTTGGGGCACTTCTGCAACTCAAATAAAAAAACTCAGAACAGACGCCCGAAAGCCAATTGTATAGAGCACGCTGTAGAAAAAATTCAGACCAAAAAGATGATCTGGTGATTTTATACGAATTTTTCTGTCCAAGGACAGAATCTGTTTCCTGGACAGCACGTCACAACTTTTGAACTTTCTTGCAATCAGAGGCTAAACTTGGCACAAAGCTGAAAAGTAAAGATACAATGATGATGCTACTGTAGTAACAACATAAAGACACAACAAAAGCAAAATAAAATTTTATTCATTGTGGGCTGCCTCCCAAAAGCGCTTTCTTTTATGCCTTTAAGCTAGGCATAATGCAAAGATATCAAGTTGTATCAATTGAACCATCATCAAGATCATCAAAAAGCTCTTCAATAGTACAACTAGTCTTAAGAGGACTTTCAAATAAAGGCCTAATAGAGATACTTCTAGGGAGAAGACCAAAAGGAAAAAAGTCAAAGGAAGATTCATTTATAAATTTATCAAAGAGAGGTGTTTCTTCCAAAGTCTTCATAGTTTCAACCCCTTTGGCAATAGATGGATTACTTTTAGAGCGGGGAGCCTTTGGAACGTAAACGAACTTAGGCTCCTTCTTTGCCAGAGTTTCTACCTTTTTGGTTTTGATTGAGGAGAAAGTAGTTCCTAGAGTATCAAAGATTTCCTCAATCTTGTCTATCCTAGAAGAATCCAAGTCATGGGATTTGATGGTCTCCAAAGTTTTGAGAATTTTATGCATGGAGCTATCAAGCCTATTCAAATTCCCTTGGATCTTACGATCCAACTCATTTATCTTATTAATATTTGGCATCTCTAGCTCTATCGTTTCAAGTTTTTTCATAATGTGAGCTAGGGTGATGTCCTCTTGAATGCTAACAACAGGGGGATTTCCAACAAGATTTTCAATAATACTAAGAGATTCCCAAACTGGGGCCTCTAGGAAATTCCCATTGATAGCAGAATCTAGAATAAACCTATTCCAAGAAGTAATTCCAACATAAAAATTTCTAAGCAGGATAGTAGTAGATTGTTTCTTGGTGGCTCTTTTTTGAGAATCATTAATTCTATACCAAGCATCTTTTAAACTTTCCCCACCTTTTTGTTTAAAGGTGAGAACTTCTGCCTCACCAAAGACAAAAGGACCAGACATAACGACAACTAAAGAATGAGATAACTATTTTTGTGATTTTTGATAAAAGACACTAAAGCAAAAACTGAAAGGTAAACTAACAAGACTAAAAAGCAAAGGTAAAAGATAGCGTGCAACTCCCCTATCTTGAAGAGTGGAGTCCCCGGCAACAGCGCCAGAAAACTTTGCTTGATGGCTTCTCGTCGCTCGTTAGTTACCCCAAGTGGAAGGTTTGAGATGCAGTGTAGCGGTAGTTTTCCCTTGGCAAAGATACCAAGGATCGAATCCCCTGAGACTCCGAGGTTCAACAAGAAGGTGTCAACTGCTAGCGGCGCAACTAGCGATTGACCGGACCTTCACACAAATACAAATAACTTTGCTCCCAACGAGTACAGAGAGGTTGTCAATCCCTCCGGCCTTGTCGTTTACAAAGGATCAAACGCAAGAGATAATAGTGATAGGTATAACTGCAACTAGTAAGTAAGAACTGAAAGTAAATGGCGTATGTGATCAGTGATGGTAATATGGACCGGGGTCCCATGATGTTCACTAGTGATGTCTCTCTCCCAAAAGACGATAAAACAGCTAAGCGAGGTAAACGAATTACAGCTGGGCAATTGACAGGATTATGTGCGCAAACCAATGCTAACTATGCTGCAAAGAAAGGTAGAGGCTCAAAAGCATGGGCGGTACACCAAGGTAAGTAGACCAAAATCCATCTGCATCTACTACTAATCATCCACCTTGAGATATCTATCCAGAACATCTCGCTGGTATTAAGTTGCGAGTCCCACCCATAGTGTAAACTCAAAGCAACAGACAACTGCATTAAAAGAACTTTGCGTAAAGTAAACAATCCTTGCACCCGCGAGTACAAGCACCGTTGTTTTCCCCCTTGTGGCAACAACACATCCCCTAGACTCATGTTTCTGTCACTCAAGCTAGTCATCGAGGGGCATGAACCCACAATCAAGCATAACGTTCCCTTTTGGAGTTACTACCTACTACTTGGCCAAAGCAATAAACAGCAACGGAGAACATGCAAGAATTACTCAAGAACATAAATATAAAAGAGGTAAATCAAATATATTACTCACACATAATCTGAACATAATCTCATAATCCATCGGATCCCAGCAAACTCATCATAGCAACAGCATAAGGATTACATATGTGCCTCGATCATGTAGGGCAGCTCACGAGGTCTAATCGGTGAAGAACAAAGAGGGGAGGAGAACATCACATAGCTACTGGTCATGGACCCATGGTCCAAGGGAGACTACTCACAACTCATCTGGGAGGCGTCCATGGTGGTGGAGAGGCTCCCGGTGGTGATCCTCCCCTCCGGCAGGGTGCCGGGAAGAGTTCTCCTGGTGCTCCCGATCTTGGAAGTGCGGCGGTGGTGGAACAGAGATGAGATCGCGAAAAAGGGTTCCGTCCTCGAGGGTTTCGGGACGCGGTGTAAATATATGCCAAAGGGGGGCGTCAGAGGAGGCCAGGGGGGCCCAGGCGCCCTGGCGGCGCGGCCAGGAGGGGGGCGCGCCCTCTGGCCGCCTGGAGCCCTGGTGGCCCCCCTCCGGCCCTACTTTGGCCGCATGGAAGCTTCCGGAATGCTGATTTTTTATATATTTTTCCCGGAATTTTTCTAGCAGTTTACGTAATGGGAAAACCTGAAATACAAAAACAGCAGAAAACAGAAACTGGCACTGGGGTGCACTGAGTTAATAGGTTAGTCCAAATATGATCAATAGTGTATGGAAGTGCATAAATATCATAGCAATATCACACAAAAGAGGCATGGAGCAAGCAGAAATTATAGATACGTTTTGGACGTATCAATCACACAAAAGAAGCATGGAGCAAGCAGAAATTATTGATACGTTTTGGACGTATCAACATCCCCAAGCTTAATTCCTGCTCGTCCTCGAGTAGGTAAATGATAACAAGCATAATTTCTGTGGTGACATGCTACCAACCATATAAGAACTTTTTAAGTAAAGCAATCAAGGCATGCAATTCAATTCAAGTCATAACAAGCAAGAGTCTATATTAGCATTGTAACAAGCAACATAAGAACATAAAGGTGCAAGAGCTCTCGCTGTCCGTGACTCGAATGTCTCCAAATGGTGTTTGCGTGCAAGAAAGGGGATAGGGATATACGAGAGGGTAAAACATAGTTTTTGTATTGTTGAGAACTTAATCTACTAAAGTTTCACACTTGGTCTTCTTTGGAATCTTATCTTGACTCATCCCCAGACCACTAGCCAGGTACAAGTCAAAATGATCCACTCCCTTTCGATATTTTGAGCACTCATGCAATGGATGAGCGTAAGCAAGAAAGTTGACACTTAGGATGGCAAAGAGAGAAAAATGATGAAGGGGGAAGACAAAAAAGGTGTGAAAGGCTCACATCAATGAGGACAATCATAGGCGAGAGAAAGCCAAATGATAGATATGATGTGAGGAGTAGGGATTGCCATGCAACGGATGCACATATGAGCTAAGGTAAGCTCTCCAATGGAACTAGTGGGGGTGCATCCAACTTTCTCGCTCAAGAAGACCTAGAGCTCTTTTGAGGAGGCTCATCATTGGAATATACAAGCCAAGTTCTATAGTGTGAAGGTCCCCAGATAGCTATATGCATGAATGATAATCTCTATGGAGTACAAGGTATAAGATGGAGTACGAGTGTGGATCTCTCAAAAGGAATAGTAGTGTGCCCCCTTCTCTCTTTTTATTTCTTTTTCTCTTTTTTCTTTTTTTTGTGTGTGGCCTCAATGGCTCTTTCTATTTAACTCTCATTTGTCCTCTTTGGGATCTTTTGATTTTGTACTCTTTGGGATCTTTTGATTTTGTCCTCTTTGGGATCTTTTCCTCACTTTAGGGGCAACACTCTATATATTACAAGAAGTATAGAAGATCTTTCACACTTTACAAAAGTACTCAACATAAAGAAAATGAAACTATCATGATGTATGCAAATGTATGCCTCTGCCGGTATAGCAGGATATGCAATGATACTAGCGCGTCATGTAGCAATGATTAGGGCAAGGCCCAACTAGCATGCGGCTCATCGATCAAGCAAAAAGCATGTATGACATGAAGATGAAGTCATGAGAAGATGGATGTTGCATGTCAATGTATCTCGGAAAGGCTATGGAAATGCCTTGATAGGTAGGTATGGTGGCTGTTTTGAGGAAGGATATAATGAGGCTTATGATGACAGAGCGTATCGTGCCAAGGATTTGGATGCACCGGCGAAGTATGCGCCAACTCTCGAGGTGAGAAAGGGCAATGCACGGTACCGAAGAGGCTAGAAAAATATGGCTAGGTGGAAGTGTCAACTTTCGAATACTCACATTAGTCCGAAGAACTCATGCACTTATTATCGGTAACT
Source organism: Secale cereale (assembly GCA_902687465.1). NCBI lineage: Eukaryota > Viridiplantae > Streptophyta > Magnoliopsida > Poales > Poaceae > Secale > Secale cereale. The sequence goes on from LR738710.1 coordinate 934,112,018, forward strand.
CTCAATCTAATTAGGAGGTTCACAAAGAGACAAGTACCCCGAGGAGGAGTGTACGGGGGTTTGGTTATCCTTGCGCATCCTCGACTCATGGTACGTGAGTGTACTCTAATATTCGATCCCTCCAAAGATTAGTGATCCATCTAGTAGCTAAAGTTCTCAACTATTTTGTAGGTTTTCAAAAATAAACACGGATTGCCCAAAATACGGCATCTATCACTAATAGGCTAAAGCTCTTGACACCAAAAGTTCAGACATTACTCATGGCAATACCTCAAAACTATTGCAAGTTACTACTAAAATTAAATAGCAACCTCAGTTACCTACTTTAAGTTAAGACACACAACTCGGTGCAACAGGCAAACTCTCTTAACAAGATAAACATGAAAACTCAAGAGATTTCAGCAACCAACCAAACAAAAGCTCTTTAAAAAGAAAAGCATGAAAACTAAGAGCTAAACATGACAGCAGCTATGGAAAGACAAAGAACACACACAGCAAAGATAAGCATGAAAATCCTATGTTGTGTTCTAGGTTGAAGTGGAGCGTGTTTCTCTCCCACACAAAGAAAGCTGGGTTCTAACTTGTTATGAACAGCAAGCAAAGCTAAAGAAAACTAAAAAAAAGAAACTAAGAGCAAGACGCTCCAAGCATAGCACATAACGCATGAAGTGATAAGAATATAGTGGAACGAAAGACGAACTGATAATTGTTGATGGAGAAGGGGATGCATGGGGGCATCCCCAAGCTTAGACGCTTGAGTCTTCTTGAATATTTCTTGGGGGTGCACGGGGGCATCCCCAAGCTTGAGCGTTTGACCCTCCTGAATCTTCTTTTATCATCTTCCCTCGCACACTTGAAAACTCCCTTCATACATAACTCATCATAATCTGATTAGCGAGGTTAGTACCCACAATAAAATAATTTTTCCCTACTGTAAATAAAGATAATCTTGAAGAGCTATTGTTTCTCAAGATTGCCAAAAAGTTTTTGCAAAGAAAAAGCAAGCTCAAGGTTTGCAAAACGAAGGAAAGGCAAAACAGGACAGAATCTGTGAAAAACAGACCAGCAGGTAGTAAATAATTTTTTCGGGGCACTTCTGCAACTCAAATCAAAAAACTCAGAACAGACGCTCGAAAGCCAATTGTATAGAGCACGCTGTCAAAAAAATTCAGATAAAAAAGATGATCTGGTGATTTTATTCGAATTTTTCTGTCCAAGGACAGAATCTGTTTTCTGGACAGCACGTCACAACTTTTGAACTTTCTTGCAATCGGAGGCTAAACTTGGCACAAAGCTGAAAAGAAAAGATACAATGATGATGCTACTGTAGTAACAAACATCAAGACACAACAAAAGCAAAATAAAACCTAATTCGTTGTGGGCTGCCTCCCAAAAGCGCTTTCTTTTATGCCTTTAAGCTAGGCATGATGCAAAAAGAGAAGATCAAGTTTTATCAAGAGTAAGAGAATAGCTAGCCCATGTAACGGACTCAAAAGGCAACTTAATCTTCTTTCTAGGGAAGTGTTCCATCCCTTTCTTGAGAGGGAATTGGAATTTTATATTCCCCTCTTTCATGTCAATGATAGCACCAACTGTGCGAAGAAAAGGACGTCCCAAAATAATTGGGCATGAAGGTTCACATTCAATATCCATAATAGTAAAATCAACGGGAACATAATTGTCATTGACAATGATAAGAACATCGTCGATCTTCCCCAAAGGTTTCTTTACGGAAGAATCAACAAGACGAACACCAAAAGAACAAGGATCAAAAGGTTTCAATTCAAACATATCATACATTCTTTTGGGCATAACGGAGGTACTAGCTCCAACATCACATAAAGCATAGCAAGAGAAGTTATTCAACTTAATTTTAATCATAGGATCCCAACTATCTTCTAGCTTTCTAGGTATGGAGGCTTCTACCCTGAGCTTCTCCTCCCTAGCTTTGATAAGAGCATTAGTGATATGCTCCGTGAAGGCAAGATTAAGTGTGCTAGTGTGGGGATCTCTAGACATTCTTTGTAAAAAGGTGACAACTTCTGAGAGACTACAATTATCAAAATCAATTTTATCATTATTGAGCAGAATTGTAGTGTCATCTTCTTTGTTTGAATTGCTCTCTATTATAAGAGTTTGGACGTCTTCCCAAGTTTGGGGAAGTGTGGGAGCAACTTTAAACAGAGGCTCATAATTTTTTCCTGGAAGACCATGCCATGGGCATAACTCTCCATTAAAACTAACATAATCACAAGGTTTATTACTTTTGTAGATCCCGACAGTGGTGATTGGCGTGATGGAAGAAGGGGTGTACTCCTCCCACTTAGTGTTTTTGGTGGAACCCATAGCAGCAGCAAGCAAGATAACTATTTTTGTGATTTTTGGTAAGGGACACTAAAGCAAAAACTGAAAGGTAAACTAACAAGACTAAAAAGCAAAGATAAAAGATAGCGTGCAACTCCCCTATCTTGAAGAGTGGAGTCCCCGGCAACAGCGCCAGAAACTTGCTTGATGGCTTCTCGCCCCTCGTTGGTTACCCCAAGTGGAAGGTTGAGATGTAGCATAGCGGCAAATTTCCCTTGGCAAAGATACCAAGGATCGAATCCCGTGAGACTACGAGGGTCGACAAGTAGGTGTCAATGGCGCCAGAAACTTAGCGGTTGACGGGAGCTGCACACAGATATAGATAACTTTGCTCCCAACGAGTACAGAGAGGTTGTCAATCCCTCCGGCCTTGTTGTTTACAAAGGATCAAACACAAGAGATAATAATGATATCTATGACTGCAACTAGGAAATAAAAACAGGAAGTAAACAGAAGGTGTGTTCAGCGGTGGTAATATGGACCGGGGTCCCATGATGTTCACTAGTGATGTCTCTCTCCCAAAAGACGATAAAACAGCAAAGCGAGGTAAACAAATTACAGCTGGGCAATTGACAGGATTATGTGCGTAAACCAATGCTAACTATGTTGCAAAGAAAGGTAGAGGCTCAAAAGCATGGGCGGTACGCCAAGGCAAGTAGACCGAGATCCATCTGCATCTACTACTAATAATCCACCTTGAGATATCTATCCAGAATATCTCGCTGGTATTAAGTTGCGAATCCCACCCAAAGTGTAAACTCAAAGCAATAGACAACTGCATTAAAAGAACTTTGCATAAAGTAAACAATGCTTGCACCCGCAAGTACAAGCACCGTTGTTTTCTCCCTTGTGGCAACAGCACATCCCCTAGACTCATGTTTCTGTCACTCAAGCTAGTCATCAGGGGGCATGAACCCACAATCAAGCATAACGCTCCCTCTTGGAGTTACTACCTACTACTTGGCCAAAGCAATAAACAGCAACGGAGAACATGCAAGAATTACTCAAGAACAAAGATATAAAAGAGGTGAATCAAATATATTACTCAAACACAATCTGAACATAGTCTCATAATCCATCAGATCCCAGCAAACTCAGCAAAGCAATAGCAGAAAGATTACATATGTGCCTCGATCATGTAGGGCAGCTCACGAGGTCTAAACCATGAAGAGCAAAGAGGGGAGGAGAACATCACATAGCTGCTTATCATGGACCCATGGTCCAAGGTGGACTACTCACGACTCATCCGGGAAGCGTCCATGGTGGTGGAGAAGCTCCCGATGGTGGTTCTCCCCTCCGGCAGGGTGCCGGGAAGAGTTCTCCTGATGCTCCCGATCTTGGAAGCGCTGCGGCGGCGGAACAGAGGCTAGATCGCGAAAAAGAGTTCTGTCCTCGAGGGTTTCGGGACGAGAGGGATATATATGCGAAGGGGGGCAGCCAGAGGTGGAGCAGGGGCCCCAGGCGCCCCCCTGGCGCGGCCAGGGGTGGGGCCGCGCCAGGTGGCCGCCTGGGCCTCCCCTGGTTCCCCTCTGGCCCATCTTTGGTTCTTCGCGAAGCTTCCTGTACGCTGATTTTTCCTATATTTTTCCTGGAATTTTTGGAGCACTTTTAATATGGGGGAAACCTGAAATAGAAAAACAGCAAAAAACAGGAACTCGCACTGTGGTGCACTGAGTTAATAGGTTAGTCCAAATATGATCAAAAGTGTATGAAAGTGCATCAATATCATAGCAATATCACACAAAAGAAGCATGGAGCAAGCAGAAATTATAGATACGTTTTGGACGTATCACCCGTGGCTCGGTGCAAAGGACGAGGAGGACGAGGCAGAGCTCCTGGGCAAATCGGGTGGGCGAGAGGAGCACGGTGGCTACGGCAAACGGCGTCGATGGTGATGGTGGCGCTCAGCCACAAGGCGCGGGGCGAGAGAGACGAGGCAGGGAGAGAGGGGAGCGGTCGAGGGGGTCCAGGGGGTCTGCGTGGCGACGTCCAGAGCCTCCAGGCGAAGGGGAGGCAGCCAGGCAGGGTGGAGGTGGCCGGCCTGCGGCGACCACGCGCCGGGCATGCGCGCTCATCCTCCTGGCAAGGAGGAAGACGACAGGGAGGAGGCGGTGGCAGGCTGGGCCTGCTGCTGGGCCACACAGGAGCTGGGCCAGGTAACTCTTCTCTCTCTCTCTCTCTCTCTTATTAATACTTTCTGTTTTCTATTTTTTTGTAAACTTTAGGGCTTTATTAAAAATGCCACGGCATTTCCAAAAATCATGAAACCAAGCATGGCTACTGTTTAGAATAAATCCAACAATAAACATTTTAGTTTACGATTATTTGAGCATTTAAAATAATATATAATATTTAAATGCCCAATGCAAATAAGGTATGATTTAATTCAGTGCCCAAAATATTCCACAAAAATCTTCACTAATTTTGGTTTGGTCTCAAAGCCTTGACAAAATTATCAAACATTGACGAAGGCATTTTGGTCATTGGAAATGATTTTATTCTTGACCCTAGTTGAAATCATTTGGTGCTAAGGTTTGAACATCCCCATTTCCAGTTTTTTGAGGAGATTAAACATGATGCACATGAAGACCAAGCAAAGACAGACGGGGGATGGTCTAGGGCTGTGACAAATGTGACCATCTATAAGGCTCGGCTTGTCGCTAAAGGTTATCGACAAGTTCAAGGGATTGACTACGACGAGACTTTCTCTCACGTAGCGATGCTGAAGTCCGTCCGAATCATGTTAGCAATTGCCGCATTCTATTATTATGAGATATGGCAAATGGACGTCAAAACGGCATTCCTTAATGGCTTCCTCAAGGAAGAGTTGTATATGATGCAGCCGGAAGGTTTTGTCGATCCTGAAAATGCTAATAAGGTATGCAAGCTCCAGCGCTTGATCTATGGGCTGGTGCAAGCATCTCAGAGTTGGAATATTCGTTTTAATGATATGATCAAAGCGTTTGGGTTTATACAGACTTGGGGAGAAGCCTGTATTTACAAGAAAGTGAGTGGGAGCTCTGTAGCATTTCTCATATTATATGTGGATGACATATTGCTGATGGGAAATGATATAGAATTCTTAGAGAGCATAAAGGCCTATTTGAATAAGAGTTTTTCAATGAAGGACCACTAGTAGATAAAGGGACATCAGACCCAGTTCGTTAGGGCCTTTAGCCCCGGTTCTTGAACCGGGACAAAAGTGTCGGTACTAATGCCCTGGCCCTTTAGTCCCGGTTCAATCCAGAACCAGGGCAGATGGGTCTCCACGTGGCCTGTGCGCGGAGCCCAGGCAGGAGGGGCTTTGGTCCCGGTTGGTGGCACCAACCGGGACCAAAAGGCTTCCACGCGTCAGCATTTCTGTGGCTGTAGTTTTTGTTTTTTTTGAAAGGGGAGGGGGGGTTGGAGGTTTTGGGAGGTTAATTTAGGTGTTTCATATTGTGTTAGCTAGCTAATTAATAGAGAGAAGTGTCCTCTCTTATGTCCATGCTTGGTCGACGCTACGTACTACACATACGTATAGAGAGGACTAGACACGCTAGCTAGCTAGCTAGTAAGCAAACGAAGGAAACAGAAGATCGTAATCAACATATATATATATATATATATATATATATATATATATATATATATATATGCATACAGAGAGAAGTAATATCGACCACCTCTCCTTCTCCGAGAGATTGGTCGAACAACAAGTTCTCGTATATCTATCCGACACTACCGGGCACATATATACAATAATTATCTCTTACAAAATAATCTCCTATACGATGGACGCATGGTCCACATAGTATTCTCCGTCTGGCGCGATCACGTGTTCAAGGAAGAATGCCGCCAATTCCTCTTGAATTGCTCGCAGCCGATCTGGTGCTAGGAGTTCATCCCGCATCCGAAACATCTAATTTGAAGAAGGGGGTCAATACATGAAATGATGCTATAAAATTGTGAATATTATTAATTAATTGCTTACACACTTCAAATGATGGTAATGAAATAAAATTGTGAATATTATTAATTGCTTACACACTTCAAATTGTGCTTCAGAGTAGCCCCGCTCACAGGTCGTGTGGCGGATGGACTCGCAAATGTAGTATCCACAGAAATCATTCCCGGGTTGCTGCCACAACCACTTTACAAGAAATAGAGGTCAATCAAACTGATAAGTAAGAATGCCAAATGGTATTGATGAAACTAGCGCTTGAATCAAGATATAGGAGATGCGCGGAACATGCTACTATACAGTACTTACTTTCGGGTGTCTAAATTCTAGCTTCTTCGGCAGTCCCGGAGCTTTTTTGGTAAATTTTCTCCAAACCCTGCCAGACAAAGAAAACAATTACTTGATATCAGAAATGAACAAAGTTGCTGATATGCATGGTGGATAATATTGATCGATTTAACTTACCTGTCGAGCATTTGAGTCATGTCCGCATACTCCTCGGGATCTTTACGTTTAGAGTCCAAGACAGTTACTACTCCCTTCTCAAGCTTAATCTCTAAGAGAATATAGTGGAAGCTGCGCACGCATGCATGAACTCATCAATTACATTACTATAACCTTGACTGATATATAAGGGAAACCAAATATGCACAAGACAGTAACACTCACTTGAAGTTGAAAGGAAAGAGTATTATATCTTTGTTTTCATTTACCACCAACGATCGTAGCAAGTTGGTCTCGGTATCTGAGGCACGCAATTTAACCTCGGTTGCATCTATGAGGTATGTGTTAATGAACCCAATATCACCGACTTGTCTTTTCTTCAATTCGACGATCTTCAATCTGCATAATATAGTGAGGATAATTATAAATACATGCAATGAAAGAGCTGAGCTATATAGAAAGACTTAATGACAGAAGTAGTACTACTTACAGACAGTAGCAGGTGACCATTGCTTTATCGAGGGCCAATTGATTGAAAAACTGATAGAACTCCTCAAATGGAATAGGCAACAGTTCAATTCCAACGAGGTCATGCTCCGGTTTAACTCTCACATACAAACTATCCCTCCCCCCAGACTCTCTGCAGATTTTCAAGTACCAATCATGCAATCTTCGCATATTCGTTGATAGAGATCTTTCATTTTTGACGAGAGGCTTCCCGTACTCGTATCATTGTATCTGCACCTCCAATAAATCATAATGTACATCGTCGGACAGGTAATCTCCAAGATTGCTATAACCGGGCACCATCCTCGGATTATTAGCGACCATGTCGCTAGACACCTTGAGCGGGGGGCATGATTGGAACGCTTGTTCGCCGAGCTGGGCAATTTGTTTCCCAGCTCGTCCTTCTGTTAACCTTTGATCACTTTTAGTACTTCCCGACCACTTCGCTTCGTGAAATGACTTTTCAATCATGCGGTCATAGTTGTCCTCCGGCTTACTTTTCGCTGGTTTCTTCAGGGCAGCAAGAGTGCGCTTTGCTTTCACCGGATCTATCTTCTCCTCCGGAGGTGGATGTCTCTGTGCTTTCAACCCTTCAAGCCAGTCCTTCACTTCGCCTTGAGCGATCTTCGTGTTTTCCTCGTCGGACCTCTCGTATGGTAACTTCTCTCGAGGCGTGAGAGAAGGACCGAATCTGCATTGCCTCTGGCTGTACTGCTAGACGTCGGCAGACCAGACGAAGCGGCTGTCTTCTTTCCTTGCTTACGCGCCGGAGCAGGAGCAGCCGGAGCGGCGGTAGGTCTCTTCCGCCCTTGCTGACTAGGCGGAGAAGGAGGAGCAGGCTGGCTGCTCGAGCGCGCCGGCGCAGGTGGAGAAGGAGGATGCTGGCTGCTCGGGCGCGCCGGCGCAGGCGGAGAAGGAGGCGGAGTGCCGCCACGCGCCGGAGAAGGAGCCGGAGTGCCCTGATCGTCACTCGCCGGAGGAGGAGGCGGTGGAGGAGGCGGAGTGCCCTGACTTGCCGGAGGAGGAGGAGGAGGAGGCGGAGGCATCCAGTTGAGAATGTTGATGAGGTCCTTCCGCCATAGGCATGGAGTCTTCAGTGAAGAACCCATCCGAGTCTCCCCTTCACCGGTAGGGTGGTCAAGCTGGAGCTCCTCAAATCCCTCCGTAATTTCATCCACCATCACCCTAGCATATCCTTCTGGAATCGGCCGGCAGTGAAAAGTTGCGCCGGGTCCAGTAGGATAAACAGAGCCAGCAGCCGCCTTGACCTTCATATTTATCCACTGCTTCATAAGGTGGCAATTTTGTACCTCTGTGATAGCATCCACGGGATAGCTGGTAGTAGCCGTCAAGACATGCTCCGGCTGAAGCAGCTCGGTGGAAGCCACGCTGCTTCTCCACTGAGATGACGGGGTAGCTTCGGGGGAAGCTTCGGCAATTCTTTTGTCCCGATTTGCTTCTCGTTCCTCTATCGCTTGTATTCTGGCCCGCAGCGCCTGCAGTTCGGTCTGCTGCATTTTCTTCCTCCTCTCGTGGCATTTGTAGCCGCCTGCGTCCGGAAACCCAGCACTCCACGGAAGGGAGCCTGGCGTGCCTCGTGTCCGTCCAGGGTGCTCAGGATTCCCGAGGGCCATTGTCAGCTCGTCGTTCTCTCTGTCGGGGAAGAACGTCCCTTGCTGCGCTGCTTTGATATAGTGCCGAAGCTTCCTGAGTGGTATTTCCAATTGCTTGTCCGTCCAAATGCACCTCCCTGATACAGGGTCCAAGGTTCCGCCAGCCCCGAAGAACCAAGTCCAGCAACGGTCTGGCCATTGCATTGTCTCTGGTTCGATCCCTTTCTGAAGCAGATCATTCTCAGCCTTGGCCCACTTAGGCCGGGCTCTGAGGTAGCCACCTGACCCCGTGCGATGGTGGTGCTTCTTCTTCGCAGCATTTATCTGGTTTGTCGCCGACATCTTCTTACTCTTTTCCGATGTCTTATAGGCCACAAATGAGGGCCAGTCATCTTTGATCTTCTCATATATACCCACGAATTCTGGAGTCTCTTTATCGCGGACAAACTTATTCAGTTTTTTCTTCCATGCCCTAAATTGGTCTGCCATCTTCGTAAGAGCAGCAGACTTGATTAATTCCTCTTTAACTGGATTCGCCGGATCATCCTCTGGCGGTAGGATGAAATTTGACTTCAGCTCAGTCCAAAGATCTTCTTTCTGCATATCAGTGACATAAGACACCTGAGCGTCTTTTGCAGCCGGCATTGATGGATGCTGATCGGGATCTTGTCCCTAACCAGAACCCCGCACTGATTAACAAATGCGTTCTTTGTCCGGATGGGTTCAATCGGTTCGCCGGAGCGCGAGATTTCTGAGATCTCAAACTTTTCATCCGGCCTCAACTTTTTCTTCGCCCCTCGTGTCTTTACCGAAGATTTACTCGATCCGGAGGGCTAGAAAAAGGAACAAAGACGAGAGTTAATGAATGCATCAATTAACTAGTCAGCACAGGCTTAACTAACATATATACCTCCTGGCCGGACTCAGTTCGGTCACCGAAGCCAGCATCACGGTCTCCTTCTTGCACCGGCATTGGGTCACCGGAGCCGTCCTCACGGTCTACTTCTTCCATGTGCATTGGGTCACCGGAGCCATCAATATCATAGCCTAGATCTTCCAGCAGCTCTCTTTCCACCAGCTCATTGGTGTCGTCGAGAAACGACAAGACGACATCTTGTCCGTCTGCGATTATGTCCATCAACATCGCTTCTTGTGCTAGGTCTCGGGTGTTGTCGTCCATAGTTTCTACAAATATTTACAACATGCCAATTATTATTCAAACATGACAGATGGATATATTAATGGCAAACGTAGAACTAGCTTCGACCCTCGACCCCTGGACGACCCTCGACTGCTCGGCGATCCACAACCCTAGACCCCCTCATGTCACATTTTGTCTAGTGTCAAAGGATTCAACAAAAACAATACTTCATCATTAGGCAAAAGTAACAGTCGCATGATGGTACGAAGCTCTCCAAAGTTATTTTGGAACGGAGTCCCAGATAGGATAATTCGTAACAAAAGACGGATTATCCTATCAGGAACTCCGTTCCAAAACAACTTTGCAGAACTTCGTACCAACATGCCCCGGTTAATTCTGGCAAATGATGAAGTCATGGATTTCTTCAATACTTTGACACTAGCTAGGCAACCTCTCGACCCCTCGACCCTCGACTGCTCGGCGATCCACAACCCTAGACCCCCTCATGTCACATTTTGTCTAGTGTCAAAGGATTCAACAAAACCAATACTTCATCATTAGGCGAAAGTAACAGTCGCATGATGGTACGAAGCTCTCCAAAGTTATTTTGGAACGGAGTCCCAGAAAGGATAATTCGTAACAAAAGACGGATTATCCTATCAGGAACTCCGTTCCAGAACAACTTTGCAGAACTTCGTACCAACATGCCCCGGTTACTTCTGGCAAATGATGAAGTCATGGATTTCTTCAATATTTTGACACTAGCTAGGCAACCTCTCGACCCCTCGACCCTCGACTGCTCGGCGATCCACAACCCTAGACCCCCTCATGTCACATTTTGTCTAGTGTCAAAGGATTCAACAAAACCAATACTTCATCATTAGGCGAAAGTAACAGTCGCATGATGGTACGAAGCTCTCCAAAGTTATTTTGGAACGGAGTCCCAGAAAGGATAATTCGTAACAAAAGACGGATTATCCTATCAGGAACTCCGTTCCAGAACAACTTTGCAGAACTTCGTACCAACATGCCCCGGTTACTTCTGGCAAATGATGAAGTCATGGATTTCTTCAATACTTTGACACTAGCTAGGCAACCTCTCGATCCCTCGACCCTCGACTGCTCGGCGATCCACAACCTTAGACCCCCTCATGTCACATTTTGTCTAGTGTCAAAGGATTCAACAAAACCAATACTTCATCATTAGGCGAAAGTAGCAGTCGCATGATGGTACGAAGCTCTCCAAAGTTATTTTGGAACGGAGTCCCAGATAGGATAATTCGTAACAAAAGACGGATTATCCTATCAGTAACTCCGTTCCAAAATAACTTTGCAGAACTCCATACCAACATACCCCGGTTACTTGTGGCAAATTATGAAGGCATGGATTTCTTCAATACTTTGACACTAGCTAGGCAACCTCTCGACCCCTCGGCGATCCCTCGACCCTTGACGACCCTCGGTCCCTCGACGACCCTCGACCCCCCCCCCCCTAATGTCGAAGTTATCGGGGAGGGTGTATATCGACAACGACATATCCGATAAAAAAAGAGGAAGAAGAAGAAAAAAGGAACCGATAGAGGAGAAGATCGAAGAAAAAAAAGAAATAAAAGGAGAAGAAGAAAGGAATAGAGGAGAAGAAGAGAAATTTCTCTTCTTCTCCTCTATTCCTTTCTTCTTCTCCTCGTTTTTTTTTCTTCTTTTTTCTTCTTCTTATTTATTTCTCCTCTTCTTCCTCTCCTCTTCTTCTTTCTTTCCTCTTCTTATTTTCTTCTTTCCTATCCTTCTTTTTCTAAATTTGTAACTTTTGCATATATAAAACTTTCTATATATATTTAGCATATATAAACAAAAAACTATATAGCCACATACACATACACATCACATACAGCAACTATACATCACAATTGTAACTTTCTATATATAAACAAAAAACATTCTATGAAAAAAAACATTTTTAATATATATATTTAGCAAATTCCTAAGAAAAATAAAAAAAATATAGCCACATACACATATACATCACATACACATCACATACAGCAACTATATACACATAAACATATACACATATATGCAACTATATATATACACATACAAAATATATACACATATATATATTATATCACATATGAAAAAAAAATCTCCTCACATCGCGGGGCAGGCAGAGGGCGCCGGCGACGAGGAGCGCGGGGGCAGAGGGCGCCGGCGACGGGCGGCGCGATGGGGGGACGGCGCGACGGCGCGGGGCGGGGCGGCGCGACGGCGCGGGGCGGGGCGACGGCGCGACGGCACGGGGCGACGGCGCGACGGCGCGGGGCGACGGCGAGCTTGAGCAAGGCGGCGTTGGGGGCGGGGAACAAGAACTGAATGGAAATTTTCACAAGTGTTGTTTATATAGAAGGCGTATTAGTCCCGGTTCGTGGCACAAACCGGGACCAATGACCCCCTTTAGTCCCGGTTTGTGCCACCAACCGGGACTAAATGTCCCTTTTCAGCAGCCCAAAGGGCGGGAAGGAGTATGTCTGTTACAAATTTGAATAGTACAAACGAACAATGGTATCATACTCGTCTGTTACAAAGTTGGCATGGTATCATCATAATAGTTGTGGAAAAAAGTCTTCACTTTTTCTTCGCTTGTGTCATTTGCTTATTGCGCCGTAACCATGGATAATCTTCATCGTTTATCAGGATGCTTGGGTCAGCCTTGACTTTGAAGGGAGGAATTTCATGAAACTTTTCATAATCTTCGGATATGTCTGTCTTGCCCTCCACTCCCAGGATGTCCCTTTTTCCTGAAAGAACTATGTGGCGCTTTGGCTCATCGTATGATGTATTCGCTTCCTTATCTTTTCTTTTTCTCGGTCTGGTAGACATGTCCTTCACATAGATAACCTGTGCCACATCATTGGCTAGGACGAACGGTTCGTCAGTGTATCCAAGATTTTTCAGATCCACTGTTGTCATTCCGTACTGTGGGTCTACCTATACCCCGCCTCCTGACATATTGACCCATTTGGACTTAAACAAAGGGACCTTAAAATCATGTCCGTAGTCAAGTTCCCATATGTCCACTATGTAACCATAATATGTGTCCTTTCCCCTCTCGGTTGTTGCATCAAAGCGGACACCGTTGTTTTGGTTGGTGCTCTTTTGATCTTGGACAATCGTGTAAAATGTATTCCCATTTATCTCGTATCCTTTGTAAATCAATACAGTCGAAGATGGTCCCCTGGACAACAAGTACAACTCATCGCAAACAGTGTTGTCACCTCTGAGGCGTGTTTCCAACCAACTGCTGAAAGTCCTGATGTGTTCACATGTAATCCAGTCGTCGCACTGCTCCGGGTGTTTGGAGCGCAGACTGATCTTGTGTTCATCGACATACGGGGTCACCAATGTAGAGTTCTGTAGAACTGTGTAGTGTGTTGGAGACCAAGAATATCCGTCCCTGCATATTATTGAGTCCCTTCCAAGCGTGCCTTTTCCAGTCAGTATCCCCTCGTACCGCGATTTAGGGAGACCTATCTTATTAAGGCCAGGAATGAAGTCAACACAAAACCCGATGACATCCTTTGTTTGATGGCCCATGGAGATGCTTCCTTCTGGCCTAGCGCGGTTACGGACATATTTCTTTAAGACTCCCATGAACCTCTCAAAGGGGAACATATTGTGTAGAAATACGGGCCCCAGAATGACAATCTCGTCGACTAGATGAACTAGGACGTGTGTCATGATATTGAAGAAGGATGGTGGGAACACCAGCTCGAAACTGACAAGACATTGCACCACATCACTCCTTAGCCTTGGTATGATTTCTGGATCGATTACCTTCTGAGGGATTGCATTGAGGAATGCACATAGCTTCACAATGGATAATCGAACGTTTTCCGGTAGAAGCCCCCTCAATGCAACCGGAAGCAGTTGTGTCATAATCACGTGCCAGTCATGAGACTTTAGGTTCTGGAACTTTTTCTCTGGCATATTTATTATTCCCTTTATATTCGACGAGAAGCCAGTCGGGACATTCATACTGAGCAGGCATTCAAAGAAGATTTCTTTCACTTCTTTCGTAAGAGCATAGCTGGCAGGACCTTCATACTGCTTCGGAGGGATGCCGGCTTTTTCGTGCAAACGTTGCAGGTCCTCCCGTGCCTCAGCTGTATCTTTTGTCTTTCCATACACGCCCAAGAAGCCTAGCAGGTTCACGCAAAGGTTCTTCGTCACGTGCATCACGTCGATTGAAGAGCGGACCTCTAGGTCTTTCCAGTAGGGTAGGTTCCAAAATATAGATTTCTTCTTCCACATGGGTGCGTGTCCCTCAGCATCATTCAGAACAGCTAGTGCGTCGGGGCCCTTTCCAAATATTACGTGTAAATCATTGACCATAGCAAGTACGTGATCACCGGTACGCATGGCGGTCTTCTTCCAGTGATCTGCCTCGCCTTTGAAGTGCTTGCCTTTCTTTCAACATTGATGGTTGGTCGGAAGAAATCGACGATGGCCCAGGTACACATTCTTCCTGCATTTGTCCATGTATATACTTTCAGTGTCATCTAAACAGTGCGTGCATGCGTGGTATCCTTTGTTTGTCTGTCCTAAAAGGTTATTGAGAGCGGCCAATCGTTGATGGTCACGAACAGCAACACCTTTAGGTCAAATTCCTCCTGTCTGTGCTCATCCCACGCACGTACACCGTTTCCATTCCACAGCTATAAAAGTTCTTCAACTAATGGCCTTAGGTACACATCAATTTCGTTGCCGGGTTGCTTAGGGCCTTGGATGAGAACTGGCATCATAATGAACTTCCGCTTCATGCACATCCAAGGAGGAAGGTTATACATACATAGAGTCACGGGCCAGGTGCTGTGATTGCTGCTCTGCTCCCCGATAGGATTAATGCCATCCGCGCTTAAAGCAAACCATACGTTCCTTGGGTCCTTTGCAAACTCCTTCCAGTACTTTCTCTCGATTTTTCTCCACTTCGACCAGTCAGCGGGTGCTCTCAACTTCCCGTCTTTCTTACGGTCCTCACTGTGCCAACGCATCAACTTGGCATGCTCTCTGTTTCTAAACAAACGTTTCAACCGTGGTATTATAGGAGCATACCACATCACCTTCGCAGGAACCCTCTTCCTGGCGGGCTCGCCGTCAACATCACCAGGGTCATCTCGTCTCATCTTATACCGCAATGCACCGCATACCGGGCATGCGTTTAGATCCTTGTATGCACCGCGGTAGAGGATGCAGTCATTAGGGCATGCATGTATCTTCTGCACCTCCAATCCTAGAGGGCATACGACCTTCTTTGCTGTGTATGTACTGTCGGGCAATTCGTTATCCTTCGGAAGCTTCGTCTTCAATATTTTCAGTAGCTTCTCAAATCCTTTGTTAGCCACAGCATTCTCTGCCTTCCACTGCAGCAATTCCAGTACGGTACCGAGCTTTGTGTTGCCATCTTCGCAATTGGGGTACAACCCTTTTTTGTGATCCTCTAACATGTGATCGAACTTCAGCTTCTCCTTTTGACTTTCGCATTGTGTCCTTGCATCGACAATGACCCGACGGAGATCATCATTTGGTTCCTCTTGATCTTCAGCAGCTTCACCCGTTGCAGCATCATTGGGCACATCGTCTGGTTCCTCTTGATATTCACCAGCTCCCCACATTGCAGCATCACCGTATTCAGGGGGCACATAGTTCTCATCGTACTCTTCTTCTTCGCCGTCTTCCATCATAACCCCTATTTCTCCGTGCCTCGTCCAAACATTATAGTGTGGCATGAAACCCTTGTAAAGCAGGTGGGAGTGAAGGATTTTCCAGTTAGAGTAAGACATCGTATTCCCACATTTAGTGCATGGAAAACACATAAAACCATTCTGCTTGTTTGCCTCAGCCGCATTTAGAAGCTCATGCACGCCCTTAATATACTCGGAGGTGTGTCTGTCACCGTGCATCCATTGCCGGCTCATCTGCGTGCATTATATATAATTAAGTGTGTCAAAAACCATTACAGAACATCATAAATAGATAATTAAGTGACCAAATTAATAGAAGTTCATCATCACATTAAAACCAAAGTACATACATATATAATTCTCATCTTACAACATATAGCTCTCCATACACATCGAAACTATATAAAACATTTCAATGCGAAAACAAATGCGATCATAATCGCAACCAAGGTAACAATTGATCCAACGGCATAATGATACCAAGCCTCGGTATGAATGGCATATTTTCTAATCTTTCTAATCTTCAACCGCATTGCATCCATCTTGATCTTGTGATCATCGACGACATCCGCAACATGCAACTCCAATATCATCTTCTCGTCCTCAATTTTTTTATTTTTTCCTTCAAGAATTTGTTTTCTTCTTCAACTAAATTTAACCTCTCGACAATAGGGTCCATCTTGATCTTGTGATCATCGACGACTTCCGCAACATGCAACTCCAATTCCATCTTCTTCTCCTCCATTTTTTCCAATTTTTTCTTTAAGGAAATGTTTTCCTCTTCAACTAAATTTAACATCTCCACAAGAGGGTCGGTTGAAATTTCCGGTTCAACTACCTCCTAGACATAATAAAACATCTATGCATGTCAGGTTGGTCGGCATAACTATCATAAACACTAAAACAAATAGTTATAAATTAAAGATAATATACCACATCCGAATCGTAGACAGGACGAGGGCCCACGTGGGCGGATATCAAAACCATCGCACTATATAATAACAAGCAATAATAAACGTAAGAAAATTAGACAAATATCTATCTAAAGCAATAATAACAAGCAATAATAAAAGTAAGAAAAGCATGGACATAACAAGAGGCTCACCACGGTGGTGCCGGTGATGAGACCGGCGGGGGCGATCGACGGCGGCGAAGACGGGGACAGGACGTGACGGACCGCTAAACCTAGACAAATCTCGGAGAAAATAGAACTTCGAGAGGAGAAAAGCTTAACTAGTGTGGCTCGGGCATTCCATCGAACACGTTGTGTGCATAGGAGGTGAGCTAGAGCACCACTAACCCCTCTCCCCCTCGACCAGAAAAAAAAACAGAGCAGTGTGCTCTGCTCTTGCGCGAGGGGGTATATATAGGCACCTCATTGGTCCCGGTTGGTGCTACGAACCGGGGCTAAAGGGGTGCCTTTGGTCCCGGTTCGTGCCACCAACCGGGACCAATGGTGGTGGGCCAGGAGCAAGACCCATTGGTCCCGGTTCGTCGCACCAACCGGGACCAAAAGGTCCAGACAAACCGGGACCAATGGCCCACGTGGCCTGGCCGGCCCCCTGGGCTCACGAACCGGGTCCAGTGCCCCCATTGGACCCGGTTCTAGATTGAACTAGGGTTAATGGGCTGGACAGGCCTGGACCAAAGCCCTGTTTTCTACTAGTGGACCTTGGAGAAGCTGCTTACATATTAGGCATCAAGATCTATAAAGATAGATCGAGACGCCTCATTGGTCTTTCACAAAGCACATACCTTGATAAGATATTGAAGAAGTTCAATATGGATTAGTCCAAGAAAGGGTTCTTGCCTGTATTGCAAGGTATGAGATTGAGCACGGCTCAATCCCCGACCATGGCAGAAGATAGAGAAAAGAAGAGTGTCATCCCCTATGCCTCGGCCATAGGTTCTATTATGTATGCCATGCTGTGTACCAGACCTGATGTGAACCTTGCCATAAGTTTGGTAGGGAGGTACCAAAGTGATCCCGGTATGGAACACTGGACAACGGTCAAGAACATCCTGAAGTACCTGAAAAGGACTAATGATATGTTTCTCGTTTATGGAGGTGACGAAGAGCTTGTCGTAAAGGGTTACGTCGATGCTAGCTTCGACACAGATCTGGATGACTCCAAGTCACAAACCGGATACGTGTATATTTTGAATGGTGGGGCAGTCAGCTGGTGCAGTTGCAAGCAGAGTGTCGTGGCGCATTCTACATGTGAAGCGGAGTACATAGCTGCTTGCGAAGCAGCGCAGGAAGGAGTCTGGATGAAGGAGTTCATCACCGATCTAGGAGTCATTCCCAAGCACGTCAAGCCCGATGACTCTCTTCTGTGACAACACTGGAGCTATTGCCATTGCCAAGGAGCCCAGGTTTCACAAGAAGACCAAACACATCAAGCGCCATTTCAACTCTATCCGAAATTATGTTCAAGATGGAGACATAGATATTTGTAAAGTGCATACGGATATGAATGTCGCAGATCCGTTGACTAAACCTCTTCCACGAGCAAAACATGATCAACACCAGAACTCTATGGGTGTTCGATTCATCACAATGTAACTAGATTATTGACTCTAGTGCAAGTGGGAGACTATTGGAAATATGCCCTAGAGGCAATAATAAAATGGTTATTATTATTATATTTCCTTGTTCATGATAATTGTCTGTTATTCATGCTTGAATTGTATTATCCGGAAACAGTGATACATGTGTGAATACATAGAACAACGTGTCCTTGGTAAACCTCTAGTTACTAGCTCGTTGATCAACAGATGGTTACGGTTTCCTGACCATGGACATTGGATGTCATTGATAATGGGATGGACAAGACCCAATCCTAAGCCTAGCACAAGATCGTGTAGTTCGTAATGCTAAAGCTTTTCCAATGTCAAGTATCTTTTCCTTAGACCATGAGGTTGTGCAACTCCCGGATACCGTAGGAATACTTTGGGTGTGCCAAACATCACAACGTAACTGGGTGGCTATAAAGGTACGCAACGGGTATCTCCGAAAGTATCTGTTGGGTTGGCACGAACCGATACTGGGATTTGTCACTCCGTGTGACGGAGAGGTATCTCTGGGCCCACTTGGTAAGACATCATCATAATGAGCTCAATGTGACTAAGGAGTTAGTCACGGGATGATGTATTGCGGAACGAGTAAAGAGACTTGTCATGACGAGATTGAACAAGGTATCGGTATACCGACGATCGAATCTCGGGCAAGTACTGTACCGATAGACAAAGGAAATTGCATACGGGATTAAGTGAATCCTTGACATCGTGGTTCATCCGATGAGATAATCGAGGAACACGTAGGAACCAACATGGGTATCCAGATCCCGTTGTTGGTTATTGACCGGAGAGTCATCTCGGTCATGTCTACGTGTCTCCCGAACCCGTAGGGTCTACACACTTAAGGTTCGGTGACGCTAGGGTTGTAGAGATATATGCACACGGTAACCTGAATGTTGTTCGGAGTCCCGGATGAGATCCCGGACGTCATGAGGAGTTCCGGAATGGTCCGAAGGTAAAGAATTATATATAGGAAGTCCAGTTTCGGCCGTCGGGAGAGTTTCGGGGGTCACCGGTAGTGTACCGGGACCACCGGAAGGGTCCCGGGGGTCCACCGGGTGGGGCCACCTATCCCGGAGGGCCCCATGGGCCGTAGGGGGAGGGGAACCAGCCCATAGTGGACTGGCGCACCCCCTTGGGCCTCCCTCCTGCGCCTAGGGTTGGGAACCCTAGGGGTGGGGGCGCCCCTCTTGCCTTGGGGGGCAAGCCTCCCCCTTGGCCGCCGCCCCCTAGGAGATCCCATCTCCTAGGGCCGGCGCCCCCCTGGCCCCTATATATAGTGGGGGGGAGAGAGGGCAGCCGCACCCTTGCTCCTGGCGCCTCCCTCCCCCCGTTACACATCTCCCTCCTCCCGCAGGTGCTTGGCGAAGCCTTGCAGTTTTTCCGTTGCATCCACCACCACGCCATCGTGCTGCTGGATCTCCATCAACCTCTCCTCCCCCCTTGCTGGGTCAAGAAGGGGGAGACGCCGCTGCACCGTACGTGTGTTGAACGCGGAGGTGTCGTCCGTTCGGCGTTGGGATCATCGGTGATTTGGATCACGACGAGTACGGCTCCATCATCCACGTTCTCTTGAACGCTTCCGCTCGTGATCTACAAAGGGTATGTAGATGCACTCCTTTATCCTCTTTGCTAGATGACTCCTTAGATTGATCTTGGTGAAGTGTAGGAAATTTTTGAATTCTTCTACGTTCCCCAACACCGACCCCACTCCGAATTGAATCAAATCCACCAAACCATTCCTCCTCCTCCCGCCGCCCTCCAACCATTCCCTCGCCCGGACCCTCACCGGCCTCCACCCTTGCTCCCAATCCTCACCTCCGGTCTTGATCCACCGGATCACCGCCGGAGATGTCGTCCAGCCCGAGCCACACCGCGCGACAGAGACGTAGTTCGCCTTGTCTGTGGGAGGCGTGGTGTCGTCCCTTGCATATGCTTCTTGTGTTTGTATTCTCGTGCTCATACATATGTTGTTCGCTAGACGACGGTGGTCACCACTTTGTATCACAAGGTGAAGAAGAAGCCATTTGCTTTTAGCCATTGTTGGGTCATATTGAATGGCAAGCCGAAGTGGAACCAAGTTGTGGTCGACCTCAAGTCCGGCAAGAAAAGGAATGATGGCTCAAGCTCCAACCAATCAATTGGGTTGGACGATGAAGAGGAGTAGAGGACGACATTGTGGTGGAGAATGGAAAAGCCACCGTGCCAAAGGACAACCATCAAGTCATGGGAAACAAGTGGGAGAAGGCATGTGCCACGCGTGATGCCGCGACTACCAAAATGTCGTCAACATGGACGAGAATTTTTTCGGTGAGGGAGAGCAAGAAGGAGGAGAGGTACAAGCTCATGCTGGATGCAAAAGGAAAGGATGGAGTGGGACCAGAAGAGGGCGGAGAAGAAGCTCGAAATTGAGAGGGAGAAGATCGAGTTGGAAAAGCAACAAGCGGCGATCAAATGGGAGCTCGAGAAGGCCAAGACATTTGGCGAAATAGGGCTTAAGAAGGAGATGTTGCAACTCGCACGGGACGCGGAAGATGCGAGGATCATGTTGGCGGACGAGACCCTCTATGATGAGCATTCGAAGAAGTGGCTTGCGGACAAGAAGATGGAGATCAAGGACCGTATGAGCATTCGAAGAAGTGGCTTGTTGAACTATGATTTGTTTTGCTT
This sequence comes from Secale cereale, assembly GCA_902687465.1. NCBI lineage: Eukaryota > Viridiplantae > Streptophyta > Magnoliopsida > Poales > Poaceae > Secale > Secale cereale. The sequence continues at coordinate 934,133,018 of LR738710.1, forward strand.
TGTTTCAAACTTTGGCATTCAGATGCTTTGTATCGTATGATCGATGTGCATGGTTTGCATGGATTTGAGGATCATAATTTGTTGTATGTGGATGTGGGGCGCAACATTTAAGTGGTAGCCGGTCGGTGCCCGCGGACGCGTCCGTGGACATTTGAGGGGCCGGATTTGCCAAGTCCGACTGTATATGCTCTCAGAGAACATATTTTTGCCATGGAAAACTTTGATTTCCATGGTAAAAAATCCAACGTCAAATTTGTATTGAAGTCATTATAGAAAGCACAATATTTCTTTCTTTTGTTTTTTGCGGGGGGAAAGCACAATATTCCTTGTGTAACTTTGCAATGCTATGCTTGATTAACTGTGCAGCAGATTCTACCAACTAGAAATTGAATTATTATTTTTTTGCGATGAACTAGAAATTAAATTTTGGTAACGTGCCAGTACAGTACATCATCGAGCATATACATGTTATTGAGATGTTTAGCAATTCTAGGTTTATGTATGTACTAGTATAATGTATGCTGTATGTACTGACCGTCACACAGTACGTAACACTGACAGCGAGAGATGGAACACCGTTTGTGGGCGGCCTAAATTATCCGGTTATGCCGTCTTGACCATCATAACAGTATGTGACACTGACAGCTTCTCTTTTTTGTGTTGACGGTAACACTGAGAGTGACACGCTACTTTGCGTTTCTAGTTGGTCTTAAAGCTGACCCAGTTAGACATTACGATGTTACAGGTGATCACACATAGTACACACTGAGATGCAAATGATTTTACTTCTCATCTTATTAACTAAGACAGCACGGTTGCACAATTAAAAGTTTAAAAAACACAAACTTAACAGTCACTCACACTACGTTTACATCGATAGAACATCTCTCACATGTCGGCGGCGATCCCCTCGTCGCCGGCGACGGCGGTATCGATGTCCTGGACACGCCTGTTTGGGGCGGCGCAGTTGTTCCGTATCTCGCCCTTGTTGCCGGTGAGCAGGTCCATGTTGCTCATCTTGGTCATGGACCTGGCGAACTGCTCGAAGAAGGCGCCCTGGTTGAGCGAGAAGCGGGTGGCCATGCGCTTGGTGGCCGGGTGGTCGATGAGGCCCTGGTCCGACTTGAACAGGCCCTGCCTGGCGATCAGGTCGAAGTAGTACTTGTTGTCGAAGGCGTCCGGGGTGCGCACGTCGAGGTTCTGCGTGAGGGTGCCGGCGGGGTTGTCCCCGGCGCACTTGTTCCGGAGAGAGGTGGCGAACTTGGAGTCGATGGCCGGGTTGGTGTCGAACACCGGCTTGAAGCGGTCCTCGAAGGCCGGGCAGTGGGCGACGCCGAAGGTGTGCGCACCGGAGAGGGACACCAGGTCGGCCACGTCGAGGCTGCGGTTGGCGAAGGAGGAGATGAGGGTGGGCACGTCGAAGAAGGGCGCCGGCAGGAGGCCGACGAGCGCGGCCGACGCCGGGGCGAGCGCGTCGCGGCGGCCGAGGGCGACGTCGAAGCGCGGGCCGCCGGCCTCGACGAGGGAGTCGCGGGTGGCGAGCACGGTGATGTCGGCGCAGGAGACGGTGGGCCCGCAGGCGCGGTGCACGGCGGCGCGGATGCGCTCGATGAGGTCCAGCGCCACGGGGCGGAGGGTCCGGTTGGGGACCTCGTTGAGCTCGCTGCCGGCGCCCTTGAGCAGCACGGAGGCGTCGCAGCCCTGCGGGAAGCAGTCGTGGAAGAGGATGCGGATGAGGGCGGGGGCGACGCCGACGTCGCGCCGGAAGGTCTCGGCGACGTGGAACTCCACGATGTGCTCCAGGTCCGGGCACGTCGCGGCGTGGAAGTTCGGCGACAGCTGGGCCTCCGACGAGTGGACGGCGGCGGAGAGCAAGGCCAGGACGGCGACGGCCGCTGCTGCTGCTCTGGACGCCATGATCGCTGAGGCTGAGCTTCTACCTTCTTGCACCTAGACCTAGCTAGGTTAGCTACGTACGACTGAGGGAGGGAAGGGAGGGTCGTGTGGCTTGCACAAGATACCGACTAACCCCTTGCTATTTATACACCGAACGGCTAGCTAAGTCACCTCCGAGCTGGCTGGCTCGATCTGATCCACATGATGTTCAAGTCGTAGAGATTAACCAGAGAAGAGAGAAGACTAGTCGCAGAAAGAGAGAGACTGATTACAAATTAAAGTGGAATATGCAACATGTGCAAGTTGCATGGACAAAGGTCAGGAAGATCAACTGGCCGGGTAGGGTAGGGTAGGGTACCTCAGCTCGATCGTGTCTCTTCCTCGAGCTTTCCTCCTGGTTTCCACGTGAAATTTCACCTAACACTATGCATGTTGGACATACTATATTATATATGCAAGGAAAAAAGTGGCATAGATTGCTAGACAGATTCCATGAATCGAGCACGTATTTGCTAATTTGGTACGGCATACTGCATAATTTACGGATCAAGCAAGAGCATCCAGTTGGATCTACTTACGGGATATGGAATAATTCTGAACGACACCAAGCTACGGGTTGAGTGATTGATTAGTTAATGGCGGCTACGGAAGCTAAATTAAGCTAAAGGTGTGATTAGTTGGGGGTCAAGTGTCGTCTTATCTCTCGGACGATGCATGCAAAGCTACGTACCACTTGCATGACAAATTAATAAAGCCGCTGAAAGTTCGCCGCCGGGCACGTGCTGCACTGTACCGCGACACTATACACTGGATCGGGTCAGTCATGGGCGCGTGCTTTCCTAGTTCCTATCCAAAAAGTCATTGGCTCTTCTATCATCGCCCCTCCTTCAGCATCGTCAGCAAATAATTAAATGAATGGATGAACACTTGTTCTTCTTTGCATGCATGTCCACTGAAAACTACTGTTAGGGCGTCTACAAACGAGTAAATAGCATAAAACTACTACTTTAAAGGCTATGGTTTTAAAAAACTACCGGTTTTTAATTTTTCTCAGATAACTACCGAATGGGTGGTCGGCTGTTTCCAAAAACCCAAATCAGCGAGTCTTTATCAGTTGATCACGATTGTGACAATTGGGGCCCACAAATAACACAACCGTTTGTTTGACCGTTTACTTTGACTGTTAACTTACATGTAGGCCCCACATGTAAGTTTTGTAAAAGCAATCGCGTCCCTACAAGTTTTCTGAAAAAGCAATCAGGTCCCTGTGAATTTTCTAAAAAATCAATCGGGTCCCTGTGGCAGCCTGGAGATCGATCCCGCTCGGCAGGGCAACGCTGGCTCCTTCGGTCGGGCGGCCGGGTCCATGCCGGCGGCCGGCTTGCCGCGCCCGCAATGGCCGCCATGCCGTGCATCGCCTGCCCCTCGGCCGCCGCCACGCTGTGCCTCGCCTGCCCCGCTGCGACCGCCACGCCATGCCTCGCTTGCCACGCGGTCGCCGCCACGCCGTGCCTCGCCTGCCCCGCGGCCGCTGCAGCCACGTCGTGCCTCGCCTGCTTCGCGGCGGCCACCGCCACGTTGTGCCTCGCCTGCTCTGCGGCCGTCGCCGCCACGCCGTGCTTCGCCTGCTTCGCGGCCGCCGCCGCCACGCCGTGCCTCGCCCGCGCCCGCCGCTATCCCCTGACGCAAGCTCCTCATGCTCGACACAGATTGTTGGGGAACGTAGCAGAATTCAAAAATTTTCTACGCTTTCACCAAGATCCATCTAAGGAGACATCTAGCAACGAGCATATTAGAGTGCATCTACATACCGTTTTGTAGATCGCGAGCGGAAGCTTTCGAAGAAGCGTGGATGAAGTAGTCGTACTCTTCACGTTCTTCGTCACCGATGATCTAGCGCCGAACGGACGGCACCTCCGCGTTCAACACACGTCCGGTACAGCAACGTCACCTCCTTCTTGATCCAGCAAGGGGGGAGGAGAGGTCGTCGGAGATCCAGCAGCACGACGGCGTGGTGGTGGATGCAGCGGGAAATCCTGCAGGGCTTCGCCGGCGCCCTGCGGAGGAGGAAGAAGGTGTGACGGGAGGGGGAGAGGCGCCAGAGGATTGGGTGCAGCTGCCCTCTCCCCCCCCACATATATATAGGCGGCCAGGGGGGTGCGCCAGCCCCTGCAGATCCAATCTGCAAGGGGGGGCGGCGGCCTAGGGGGGAGACTTGCCCCCCAAGGCATAGGGGGCGCCTCCCTCTCCTAGGGTTTCAACCCTAGGCGCATGAGGGAGGGCCCAGTAGGGTGCGCCAGCCCACCAGGGGCTGGCCCCCCTTCCCCTTGCGGCCTAGGGGCCCCACCGGGATGGGTAGCCCCACCCGGTGGACCCCCGGGACCCCTCCGGTGGTCCCGGGACACTCCCGGTGACCCCCGAAGTTCACCCGATGGCCGAAACTGGACTTCCTATATATCATTCTTTACCTCCGGACCATTCCGGAACTCCTCATCACGTCCGGGATCTCATCCGGGACTCCGAACAACTTTCGGGTTTCCACGTGCATGTATCTCTACGACCCTAGCGTTACCGAACCTTAAGTGTGTAGACCCTACGGGTTCGGGAGACACGTAGACATGACCGAGACCACTCTCCGGTCAATAACCAACAGCGGGATCTGGATACCCATGTTGGTTCCCACGTGTTCCTTGATGAAAGTTCGTCGCCGGGCACGTGCTGCACTGTACCGCGACACTACTATATTAGCTACGTACGTACGTACACTGGATCGGGTCAGTCATGGGCGCGTGCTTTCCTAGTTCCTATCCAAAAAGTCATTGGCTCTTCCATCATCGCCCCTCCTTCAGCATCATCAGCAAATAAATAAAGGAATGGATTACCACTTGTTCTTCTTTGCATGCATGTCCACTGAAAGCTACTGTTAGAGCATCTACATACGGACTTGATAAATTCGGCCCCTTAAACACCTGTGCATGCGATCGTGCACTATCGGGCAACCCTCGAATAATGTAATCCATATCCGTACACCTCCATTATCGTATTTTGTAGGATCGAAAGTATGTCTATAGGGGGGGGGGATTAGACTACTTGTATGTATAAAAATTCTGCCTTTTGATCAAGAACAGTTTTTGGCAGTTTCACAATTATGATCAAGTCAAGTATCACCCTACACATGCAATTCTAGAGTATAAGCAGCGGAAAGTAAATTGCACATGTAGTAAAGAGAGGTGGAGAAGAGCAAACGCAATTTGGAGACGCAATGATTTTTCCCGTGGTTCCGATAGGTGGTGCTATCGTACATCCACGTTGATGGAGACTTCAACCCACGGAGGGTAACGGCTGCGCGAGTCCACGGAGGGCTCCACCCACGAAGGGTCCACGAAGAAGCAACCTTGTCTATTCCATCATGGCCTACGCCCACGGAGGGCTAGCCTTACTCGGGGTAGATCTTCACGAAGTAGGCGATCTCCTTGCCCTTACAAACTTCTTGGTTCAACTCCACATCTCGATGACGGAGGCTCCCAAGCGACACCTAACCAATCTAGGAGGCACCACCCTCCAAAAGGTAATAGATGTTGTAGATGATGATGAACTCCTTGCTCTTGTGCTTCAAATGATAATCTCCCCAACACTCAACTCTCCTCACTGATATGGCTGTGGTGGAAGAAAGGATTGAGTGGAAAGCAACTTGGGAAGGTTAGAAATCAAGTTTCATATGGTAGGAATGGAGCAACTTGATCTCAACACAAGGGTAGGTAGTTCTCTTCTCAGAAAGTGTAAGGTAGGAGTGGTAGTACTTTCTGATGGCTCTCTCCACGAATGAAGAGGGGGTGGAGGGGTATATATAGCCTCCACACAAAATCCAACCGTTACACACATAATTGAGCAATCTCGGTGAGACCGAAGTTGACAACTCGGTCAGACCGAAAGTTCAAATATAGTGAACGTTGGGGTTTTCGGTGGGACCGAAAATACCATCTCGGTTTGTCCGATTTGATCAAAGATAGGAACTTGCCAGTTTCGGTGGGACCGAAATCAACAACTCGGATATTCCGAAATGATGACAAACGGTTACAGAAGGTTGGCAGTCCATGTTTCGGTGAGATCGAACTCAAACTCGGATTGACCGATTTTTCTAGGGTTTGGCTTATGGCTGAGGTGGTTCATCTCGGTGGGACTGAGTTGGAAGAATCGGTTTGTCCGAGATTACTTATGAGTTTGTATAGTAGTGAAAGTTGCTGATAGTTGAAGGAGATATATCACTAAGCACTTGAGCAACCAGATCATCAACACAACCTCATCCCCTTTTAATAGTATTGGCTTTTCCTATGGACTCAATGTGATCTTGGATCACTAAACCAAAAATGGAGTCTTGAGCTTTTGCCAATGCTTGCCTTAGCATTTTGAGGGGTCCACTTCTTCAGACATTGCCATACCCATATCACTGAACTTCTCTGAAAAGATTCTCAAGTAACTATTAGTTCAATGATATATATGTTGTTATTAATTACCAAAACCACCCGGGGATTTGTTGCACTTTCAATCTCCCCCTTTTTGGTAATTGATGACAACATATAGATCAAAGCTTCGACAAAGGATATAATCAATGAATAATATCGTCGCTTTGAGAAGTATGTGATAAGCAAGAGCTCCCCCTAAATTTGTGCATTATTTAAAATTTGCGTTTGAATGCAAATGCACAATCAATTAGGATCATAGGTCACTCTTCCATGTCACATACATCTTGGTGGAGCGCACAAAATGATAAGAATAAATAACATGCACCCAATCACCAAGACAAGAGTAAATAGCCATACAAGATAGGAATAGCATATGATAAGCATTAAGCACACATTAAAGCATAGTATGACTAAGCACTCATTAAGGTAGCATCAAACGTAGTATCAAGCACACTGAAAGTTTGAAGAACCAAAAGAACCAAATGTATCTCAAAGAAAACCGGCAAAAGAACGAAAGAGCACTCTCTCTCTCGAAGCCCTATGATCTATACAATTTCTCCCCCTTTGGCAACAAGTTACCAAAAAGTTCGAAAAAGCATAGAGTTAAACATCACTGTGGGCTCTGCTGGCGGTTCCTGTCTGGGTAGATGTCGGAGTAGATATGACGGCATAGGTGAAGACTTCAGCTGATGTCTGCGCTGGAGGAGTGGATACTGGAGCTGTGGCTGGAGTGACTGCTGGAGCTGTAGGAGGTGCTGAAGTGGTAGCCCTGGAGTCAGTCACTGGAATAGCAGCTGATCAGGATCCTCTGGGAACCGGAACAGTCTGGCGATGAGAGTCCTGGACTAGATCATCCTGCATGAGCTCTGCTCTCTCCTGCCTAGCTTCCTCCATGTCTGCCTCAAGCTTGTTGACAGTCACCTGAATCTCAGTCAGCTTCACGTCCAGAGCGTGGATCTTGTCGTCAACAATCCTTTCCAAGCTTTCCTGAGATTGTTCAATGCTGGCCAGGCGTTGTTCAATCCTCTGGGTAGCTTCAAGAATCTGCTCTCCGAAGCTCTTTGGTTTAGCTGCTGCTGCTGCTGCCTCTTTATCAGCTTTGGCTTTCCTGACAGCTTCAATCTTGGCTTGACCTTCAACCGAAGTTGGATCCTCTTCATCCATCACAACAACGTTATCTTCATGCTCTGGCTGCAGTGGCAAGTGCTTCCTATCCAACATGAATTTGCCCGTGCCAAACTTGGCATTGATGAGCATCTGAATCTGTGGGGCAAATCCACGTGACCTCTTTTGGTCAGCTGCAGTCCTCTTAATGGTCTCTACCATTAAGTCCATCACCTTGACAGGTGCCTTCTCATCAAGTATGTGCAGCATGTTGATAGAATAGCCTCGGATCATGCGATGGTCTCCAGACTTGGGCATCAAGGTATGCCTCAGAATAGTGTTAGTGGTAGGTAGACCTACCTGGAGATAGTACACTGAGCCAAGCTTCGACCCTTCCAAATCTGCTGCGGGGATCTCCTTGTACATGTTCTTCATGGAATCATGGTTCTTCTTGGGAATCCCATAGACATCAATGTCGTCCTCTCTTTGCACTGGAGCATTCAGAAGTTCTGCCCATTCTTCAACAGACGAAGAAAACCTTTGACCTTCAGTCATCCAGGTGATCTTGCCATCAGGATAGAAGTGGGCTGTGGCATAGAACTGCATAATCATCTCATCGTTCCAATCTGTCAGTTTCTGACCCACGAACTCATCAACTCCACATGCAGTGAAGCTCTCATGCACATGGGGAAAGAAGTCTCGGTGCTCTTCACTGTCAATGTACTCCCAGTCAACGTATCTGGTATGTGCAACAATAGGCTTCTTGTCCATCAACACAGTCTCATAGAAGTCCTGCTGCTCTCTGGTGTGGAATCTGGGGTCCACAGCAGTCCTTCTCCTCACGGCATATGGATCAGACTGTCTCCATAGCCTGAGACCTCTATCTTTCCTTGCCTTCATATCCTCGGCTTGAGGATGAGCATCGTTGTGGAGTGGCAATTTTGGACGGAGCTTCAGCAACACATGTTCTTCTTCAGACTCAGACGGTGGCACATCACCTTTGTTCTTCTCAGAGGCTGGGATGTTCCTGGTTGTCCTCTTGGGCTTGGCAGAAGGCTTTGCTGGAGCTGCCTTTGCTTGAGCAGGCTTCTTGGGCTTAGAAGTGGCTTGAGCCCTAATTGCATCACCCATGAGCTTAGCCTTCTGAGGAGGAGGCTGGGGTGCTTCTTCTTCTTCATCCACTGCTGCATCTGCATGAGGTTCAGCATACACTACCCTCTTCCTCTTGGAAGTTTTCTTCACTTTACTTGGGGCTGGCTCTTCCAAGTTTAGCTTCTTGGCAACAGCTGATTGCTTGACCTTGCTGGTGCCTTTCTTCGACTGATGCCCTTGTTGCTCTTTGGCAACAACCTTTCTCTTGGAGGTAACTTCCTCAGCAATGAAGTCAGAGTCCTCATCATCAGAATTTCTCTGCTTTCTGGTTCTGGTGGCTGCAGGAGGCAAGCCACTAGGTGTACTCCTCTCACCATCATCACTAGGACTACTAGCCTCAGGACTAGTATCTGCCTCAGGAATCTCTGCAAACGGTGATTCAGACCTGTTCTGGCTGTCACTGGCATCTGACATGGCTGACAACCTGTGAATAGATAAGGTATAGGCAGAGTAGAAGAGTTATCACAAACTGCAGAGTTTTTGCAAAAAAAAAAATGAGTTCAAATCTTAGTTTTGAGTTTTCACAGAATGCATTTCGGTCAAACCGATTTTCAGTTTCGGTGAATCCGAAGTGTATACAGAGGCTTACCACACCACTTTCGGTCAGACCGAAGTGGGTTTCGGTCCTGCCGAAACACTAGGGTTTCACTAAGACTCTACATCGGTCACACCGATTTGCACGACTCGGTTAGACCGAAAGGTGCAGTGCAATGGCCAGAGGCCAAATCGGTCATTCCGAGTTTTCAAAATCGGTTTCACCGAGATGTGTTCCGTGGAAACCTAAACCTAAAATTTTACTCGAAGCTAGAAACGATCTGATGGAAAGGAAGTTTTTCAAACGTGGCTAGATGCAGGGCTAACCAATCGTGCAATGAATCAGATGGGGAGCACGAGAGGGATCGAGACTCACCCTAACTTGGTGGAGTCCCTCTACGGCAGCAACGGCGCGGAGGAGAAAACCGTTGACGGCGGCGGAGGCCTGCGGCGAGGGCGCACAGGCGACGACGGCGACGATCCGGAGATCAGGGCGACGGCAGCAGGGGACTTGGGGGCGAAACGGTTTGAAGAAATAATCGCGCGCTGCCCTCAGTATTTATATCCCCTTGCTGTCGGTGGGACCGAGTTGAAAAACTCGGTGACACCGAAATGGATAACTGCTGTGCAGTTACGCATATCGGTCACGCCGAGATTTAGAACTCGATTTCACCGAGATGAAACCAAGATCAGTCTAAGCGTTTCGGTTGGACCGAGTGGGAGAAGTTGGTCTGACCGAAATTGACTTAGAAGGTTTTGGAAGTCAGCCTTAGACGGATCGGCGGCTCCGAGTGCTCCTCACTCGGAGGGTCCGAAAATGACTTGTTCAATGTTTGTGATTTGAGCATGAATAGAATTTGAGACAAGAAAGCATAGATAGCTAGGGAAGGTGCTTAGGCATTCTTGTCCATCCATTTGGCCAGAAAAAAAATCAAAACAACCAAAACAACAAATGGATGTCCTCGAATGGATAAAATCATGCATTCAACATGCTCACACAATAAGATAGCAAATGAAATATGTGTCAAACATGCACAACCAAAACTCTAGCTACTAGCACACAATTTGTCGATGACTAGGTCATCTATATATGAGTATTTTGACTTAGGAGCCAAATGAGAACATTTGATCATAGGTCATACTCATCGTTTAAGCACAAGTGGGGTTACCACTTTTACATAAAGCATTGATGTGTTCACATCATTTGGAGATGCTTTAGCTCAATTTTTAGAGCAAAGCTCCCCCTAGATGTGAGAACCCCTTTTAAAGGGTCAAACTAACCTTGGGTTGTCGTAGAAGACTTCATGTAGATGTTGAAGATGTGGATGCTCAATGTTGATGTAGATCATCAAGAGTTGGGAGCTATCCTTTGGATTAGAGCACTTTCAATACCTACATGGGTTAGTCCCACTAGGAACAAACAAGGATATCCATAGACATAGATTGAAGTTCACCATAGATGATGTCCATGAAAGCAATGATTACCTTGTCCCTTGACTTACCAACAAGAGGGTTTGTGACTCCATGAACTAGTGCATGATGTGGAAGTTGATTGCACAAGTTGCCAAAATGAATATGAGTGAGGTATATTGGCGGAGTCACCCTCAAGAACCTTCTAGTTCTTCTTCTTTGGGATCCACATCATCTTGATGGGAATCCTTGGGGTTGTAGTTGAGCTTGACGAAGTAGAACTTGACGTGTCCTTGGGAACCCACTTGACCATGGCTTGAGGTGCTTCAATGAATGCATCAATCTCCTCTTGAAGCTTGTCCTTGGCTTTTAGCTTGTGGTCTTGTGGTGGAAGGTCATCTTGAGCTTGTTCCACATTGGAAGAAGTAGGATCATACTTCTCCTTTTGAGAAACAAACTGTGGAGTAGGGTATTGACCTTCTTCCCACTCAACACCTTCGGCGTTGAACTTTCGCTCAAAACCAATCCCTTGATTCTTCCGGTGTCTTCCTTGTTTGCGAACAATTTCCTCAAAGTTCTTGCTTCCGGCAAGACTCTTGTAGACACCTTTCTCTATGATTTCCTTCAATAAGCTATTTTCTTGCTCAAGTGTAACTTGGCTTGAAACATTGTTAGTGGAATCAAGAGAACTACTAGAAGCAACAATATTAGATTTAACATGGTTATTGTTACTACTAGAGGAAGAATTTTTCTTATGCTTGTCATGCTTAGTCTTAATAGGTGGCAAGAAATTAGACAAGAGAAGTCGTTTGGCAAGATATGAAGAACTCTTCTTTCGAAGATCGTCATTGATCGCTTTTAGAAACTCATGTTCTTGCTCTAGAGTGAGCTTCTCGAAGCGTAGCTTTTCATGAGATCTTAGGAGCTCTCTATGATCTTCTTGAGTTGTTTCATGAGCTAACTTAAGAGTGTTTAGTTCTTTAGTTAGACGCTCAATCTCCTTCATAGCATTGTCATTCGACTCTTCTCGACTATAAAGACTACTAGCATTTTCATCGTTACTAAGCTCACTAGATTTATCATGCAAGAGCTCATCTTCACCAAGCAAGTCATCCTCATCACTATTGAAGTCAATGAATTCAGGGTGTGATACCTTGGGGCCTTTAGCCATGAAGCATCTTCCAATTCCCTCATTTGGTGAATCAAATAAGTCGTAGGAGTTGGAGTTGGAGGATACGAGAGCAAGACCGGCAACACCTTCATCTTGACTGTAGTCGGAGTTGGAGTGATAGCTTCCATCGGATTGATTGTCGGAGTCGGAGACGGAGACCCATTCACCTACATGAGCTTGATGTCTTCTTCTTGTGTAGCTCCTTGATGACTTGTCTTTCCTCTCCGAATCCTTGCTTCTCCGAGAGGGTCTTCGTTCATAACGATCATCTCTACTCCTTCTCTCTCTCCGAGGTGACTCATCTCTTGATCTTCTTCTTGGAGATTCTTCTCTTCTCTTGTGGGGAGCCGTACACTCATTTGAGTAGTGTCCGGGTCTTCCACAATTGTAGCAGTTTCGATCACGACTAGAAGATCTCTTTTCATCATATGATCTAGACTTTGAGCTTCTTTCTTTGCATCTATTCTTGTAGAACTTGTTGAAGTTCTTAACCATTAGGCTTATCTCTTCATTGGAAATTAACTTGTCACTTGAGGTTGTGGGAGCATCACTTGTAGCTTTGTAAGCACCACTTGACTTGTTGTGAAGCTCTTCCTTATCCTTAAGTGTCATCTCATGAGCAACAATTCTTCCAATGACTTCAGTTGGCTTGAGAGTCTTGTAGTTTGGCATCATTTGGATCAAAGTGCACACGGTGTCATATTTTCCATCCAAAGCTCTTAGAATCTTCTTAATGATGAATCGGTCAGTCATTTCTTCGCTTCCTAAGCCGGCAATCTCATTTGTGATGAGAGCAAGCCTAGAGTACATTTCAGCGACTCCTTCACCATCCTTCATCTTGAACTTGTCAAGTTGACCTTGAAGAATATCTAGCTTTGATTCCTTCACAGATTCAGTACCTTCGTGCATTTCAACCAAAGTATCCCAAATCTCTTTAGCATTCTCAAGACGGCTGATTTTGTTGAACTCCTCGGGACACAAGGCATTGAAGAGAATGTCACAAGCTTGAGCATTGTTTTGCAACATCCGCAACTCTTCCGGTGTAGCTTCGCGATCCGGAACTTTTCCTTCCTCGAAGAATTCACCTTGCATACCAACACAAATAATGCCCCATGCGGCTGGGTTATGACCAAGAATATGCATTTTCATTTTATGCTTCCAACTAGCAAAGTTTGTACCATCAAAGTAAGGACCTCTACGATAATTACCCTCACTAGACGCCATACTCTCCTAGGTTGTGAAACCAAGCTTATGGAGTCCAATGCAATGGAAACCAAAACAATGGAGACCAAAGCTCTGATACCACTTGTAGGATCGAAAGTATGTCTAGAGGGGGGGTGATTAGACTACTTGTAAATATAAAAATTCTGCCTTTTGATCATGAACAGTTTTTGGCAGTTTCACAATTATGATCAAGTCAAGCATCACCCTACACATGCAATTCTAGAGTATAAGCAGCGGAAAGTAAATTGCACATGTAGTAAAGAGAGGTGGAGAAGATCAAACGCAATTTGGAGACGCAATGATTTTTCCCGTGGTTCCGATAGGTAGTGCTATCGTACATCCACGTTGATGGAGACTTCAACCCACGGAGGGTAACGGCTGCGCGAGTCCACGAAGGGTCCACGAAGAAGCAACCTTGTCTATTCCATCATGGCCTACGCCCACGGAGGGCTAGCCTTACTCGGGGTAGATCTTCACGAAGTAGGCGATCTCCTTGCCCTTACAAACTTCTTGGTTCAACTCCACATCTCGATGACGGAGGCTCCCAAGCGACACCTAACCAATCTAGGAGGCACCACCCTCCAAAAGGTAATAGATGTGGTAGATGATGATGAACTCCTTGCTCTTGTGCTTCAAATGATAATCTCCCCAACACTCAACTCTCCTCACTGATATGGCTGTGGTGGAAGAAAGGATTGAGTGGAAAGCAACTTGGGAAGGTTAGAAATCAAGTTTCATATGGTAGGAATGGAGCAACTTGATCTCAACACAAGGGTAGGTAGTTCTCTTCTCAGAAAGTGTAAGGTAGGAGTGGTAGTACTTTCTGATGGCTCTCTCCACGAATGAAGAGGGGGTGGAGGGGTATATATAGCCTCCACACAAAATCCAACCGTTACACACATAATTGAGCAATCTCGGTGAGACCGAAGTTGACAACTCGGTCAGACCGAAAGTTCAAATATAGTGAACGTTGGGGTTTTCGGTGGGACCGAAAATACCATCTCGGTTTGTCCGATTTGATCAAAGATAGGAACTTGCCAGTTTCGGTGGGACCGAAATCAACAACTCGGATATTCCGAAATGATGACAAACGGTTACAGAAGGTTGGCAGTCCATGTTTCGGTGAGACCGAACTCAAACTCGGATTGACCGATTTTTCTAGGGTTTGGCTTATGGCTGAGGTGGTTCATCTCGGTGGGACTGAGTTGGAAGAATCGGTTTGTCCGAGATTACTTATGAGTTTGTATAGTAGTGAAAGTTGCTGATAGTTGAAGGAGATATATCACTAAGCACTTGAGCAACCAGATCATCAACACAACCTCATCCCCTTTTAATAGTATTGGCTTTTCCTATGGACTCAATGTGATCTTGGATCACTAAACCAAAAATGGAGTCTTGAGCTTTTGCCAATGCTTGCCTTAGCATTTTGAGGGGTCCACTTCTTCAGACATTGCCATACCCATATCACTGAACTTCTCTGAAAAGATTCTCAAGTAACTATTAGTTCAATGATATATATGTTGTTATTAATTACCAAAACCACCCGGGGATTAGTTGCACTTTCATATTTCAAATCCATACAAATTCATACAACTATGTCGATGCACACACATCGTCCGACTACTCCATCACTACTAACTAACATGCCACCGGACTACTAAAAATTGGCATGTTTGGTTATGATGGAGTTCATCCATGGTTGCCCTTGCCCTTCCCAACGCCTTTGCCGTCCTTCTCGCGGAAGTACCGGTCGAAGACGAAGTACGGATCGAGCTGGATCTGCTCGTCGCCGAAGCTGTCCTCGTCGTCGATGTCCTCTTTCTCCTCCTTCGGTGGCAGTCCGGCCATGGCAAGAACCACCAGATTCTGCTCTCGGGCGAGGGCGCACGTGTTTCTCCGTTGCCGTTTCTTCACAATGCCGGCGCGGAAGGCCTCCTCCTCTGCGGCCGCACGCGCTCTGCCACCGCCATTTCCGTTGCGATACAGGCCACGGCGACCCTTATCCTCTCCTTCCAACAGCGTGCCGCCCGTTCTCGGTTGGACTCCCGGCCGGTGATGGGGAAGGAGAGATGTTCCAGTTACCGGGACCATGAGGATCCAGTACTAGAGGACCCGAGCGCCTGACGAGCCGACGCTATGGCGTCGCGGGGGGCGGATCCGTCCGTCGGACGGACGCTGTCCTCCCGAGAGCGACAGAGTGCAATGCGGACTGCCATTGCCGCCTCAACCCGCACGAGATGACACCCTAGTCCACGGATCCAGCGTGGTCGAAGTCCGATCCGCTGCTTGCCATGCCGGAGAAGGCCGGAATTCACCGGAGGTGAGCTCGGGTGGCGGGAAGGAATCGAGGGGAGGGGAGTGAGGTGGCTAGGGTTTGCTTCAGCTAGCGGATGGGGACGAATATATATGATGTCGGGTGAGGCAGCATGGGCCGGGTCCGACGCGGCGGGCGTGCCCGGGTGCGCCCGTATCAGCCCAATATTTGGGTTGAATATGAGGGGTGCCGGTCAGCCCGATCATCTGAGACCAGTTTGAGGCGTCCGTCTGGGTAAAAAAAGGTGACCGGTCAATGACCGGGCTGCGCATCCGGCATATGAGGTGCCCGTCTGTAGATGCTCTGAGGGCTTCTAGAACCATGCTCATCTGATTTATTAGGGCCCTATACATCTGCGCACACGTCCGCTCGAGGTGATCACACAGATTGCATTTCTCCCACTCCATAGCCACAGACCTCATATGTCCCACCACAAATCCATGTAAAACCATACACAATATATAAACTATGTAGATCAACATATGAACATAGTAATCCGGCATACATAGAACATATAAACATAACAATCCGACAAAGAAATAACGTTAAAAGTTCATCACCATCAGATCCAAAATGGCTCACTATTAGGAAAAAGCCTATACACGGAGGTATAGCAGTAGCGCTGGTTAAAATAGGGCGCTACTTCTACTTTGTAGTAGCATGTTCTAGGAAAGCGCGCTATAGATACAACTATAGCAGTAGCGCGTGTGCAGCAAAACACGCTACCACTATAAATCCCACCGTGTTGGCGGTAGGCTAGGAATAGTAGTAGCGGTTCCGTGCAAAGCGCGCTACCACTATGGTCGTTGTTGCAGCGCGTTTCCTGCGTAGAGCGCTACTGCTAAGAAAGAAAAGAAAAATGAAAAAAATAGAAAAGTAAATGAAAATGAAAGAAGTAGGAAACAGAGAAATGAAAAAAAGAAAATATAAGGATAAACGAAAGAAATAACTGCTTCCTATAACAGTAGCGTGTTTTGCTAAAACGCGCTATAGCTAACTTAGCGATACCGCGTTTCCGAAACAACGCTACTGCTAGTTCGACTTAACCACCCGCGGGCTCAAAATTTTGCTAAGTCCTCCTTCC
>LR738710.1:934149487-934171425 GCA_902687465.1 Secale cereale
AACTCCTCTGTCGCCGCTACCCGAGCCCGAGCTTGCCCTCACCGCCGCCGCCCGAGGCCGCCCTCAACCTCACCGCCGCCGCTCTCGACCTCACCGTCGCTGCCCTCGACCTCACCGCCACCGCCCTCGACCTCACCGTCGCCGCCCGAGGCCGCCCAGGACCGCCGCCTCCCGATCCTGAGCCCGCCCTCGCCGCCCCTACCTCCGTCGCCGAGCACCTCCCGCCACCGTGTCTCCCCTCTCTGTAAGCCCCCTACCCCTCCCCCACCCCCTCTCTCTGCTTTTTCTTCCTCTGTCATGTTAATTAGCAATAGTAGTAGATGTTAATTAGTACTAGGGTTCATAGATAATGATTTTTAGTAGTAGTAGTATCTGTTAATTAGTAGTATATATGGTACTAG
Organism: Secale cereale; assembly: GCA_902687465.1. Lineage (NCBI taxonomy): Eukaryota > Viridiplantae > Streptophyta > Magnoliopsida > Poales > Poaceae > Secale > Secale cereale. The sequence goes on from LR738710.1 coordinate 934,149,889, forward strand.
TTAACTAGGGAAGTATGGTTAATAGTAGATGTTTTTTAGTTAGGGTAATAATAGATGTTAAGTAGTAGATAATGTAGATGTTAATTAGTTTAGTAGGGTTTAGTTTTTGAATTGAGTTTGTTTAACTAGATGTTAATTAGGGCAGTGTTGCCGTAATGTTGTGTTTGCACATGTTTCGATTGTGCCGAAGTGGCTTTGTTGTTTCCAGGGAATGAAGTCGCGTGGCCTATGTTTTGCCGGAATGTTGATTCATTTCCGTTCCGGCAAATTTCAGGTTCTCGGTTTGTCCACTTTTTAGCAAAAGTCATGCCGAAATTTTCCGTGAATTTCGGCATGACTTGTGCTACAAACTAGGACATATCGAGTGCCCGGGATTTGCCGCACCGGGAAGGAGTCAACGTTCCTGCAAAGCACTAGGTCTATAATTAATTGACTAGATTTAATCGTAGGAAACATGGCTAGCAACGATGAAGGACAGGGTTCTGGTGATTGCGACGACGTCTACCTGGCGGCAGACGAATTTTTGAGCCTTGCCGACGATCAAACGGTGGCATCGGGGACTGAGACCGACACGTAGACCGGTGCTGAGACTGAGACCGGCGCTGAGACTGAGACCGACATCGAGACCGGCGCTCAGACTGAGACCGGCGCCGAGACTAGCAGAGCCGGTGTAGAACGGAAAGCAAAGAGGCAACGGCTTCCTAATAAGCTCAGGACTACTAGACTGGTGGTCACGGAGGTGTACGACGGCAATTTTGAGCCAAAAGCTCCCGGGAAAGCGTGCGCGTGCTACGGCAATCAAATAGGCTGCATCGTACGGACAACCGCCACCATCAACGATGAGAAACTACAGAAGATAGATAATATGAGGCCCTCCCTCCTAAAGAAGCTGCACCAGATATTCTTGTTCTTGGGCCGGAATGAAAAGGATTATAAAGATCCAGATAAGGACCCGGCAATGAAGAAGATAAACAAACACACCATGACCAAGTTTAGCGACGCGTTGGCCGCCTGGAAAACAAGGGTGAAAGCAAGGATAAATGGCATATCCCCGGTCAACCAATCCTACCTGCAGCAGCGCTAAGGGCCAGATTCGGCGATCAAAGGGGACTTCATGACGATGTGATGTGGATAGAGAAATGCCCCATCGCCTAGAAAGATCCAGGATACCCACTCTGCGTGGTTAACGTTCCACGGCAATTGTCGTACGTCGACATATTCCCCGCGGAGAAGTTCTTCCTTCGATTCGATTACATATTCGACATGCTTCACATGAAGAAGCTGGATTTTACGTTTGTCCGCCTTTATGCCTTGCACATGAACTACATCATCGGGGTTGAGCAGATACCTCATATCTGTGTCGCTGATCCGTACTTCATGCACGAGGGCTTCTTGGGAGTCTGCGCAAAGCATCGTGAATACGCGAGGGAATACATCGTCAATTTCATACTGGCCAATAAGGACAAAGAGGCGATTCTCGTGCCTTATCATCCCCTGTAAGTCATCCGCGCGCATATCCTTCCTTCGATTTCAATCATTCATTTGCACGGTGGAGGCTAATTAATTTGAGGTGTACTTATTTTGCGCAGCGGCGGGCGCGCCGTCCTCATCATCCTCTACCCCCGATACTCCCACGCTCTTTACTTGGACTCGTCGAAGAACATTAACAAAAAGGATTACACCCACATCAAGGATGTTCTCGACAGTGCTATGTTTTACTACGACGCACTGGGTGGAGAGGTCAAGGACAAGAAGAGAAGGGGTGGCAGGCCCGCCTTCAGCCATAAGACCGACTTCTGCTGCATCCAGCAACCGACTGATTCTCTTAATGATGGATTCTATGTGCTACACCACATGCTGGAGTACAGACGGGATCATCAGAACCTTCGCATGTGACCTAAATACGGCGATGCCCATATTCTGCAATGGGCAAAGAACTTAGGAGATAACGAGGATCATTGACTTCGAGCTGAGTTCTATCACATCCAGCGTGTACTTGCCCAAATCATCATGAAGGAGGTCGTCGGAAAAACAGGGATGTTCTACGAAGAAGGACAAATGTCGCGGGAAGACGTCCGAACACGGGTAGCCTCTCAGCGTCTCGATTTGAAGCCTTTCACTAGGCTCGGGGACTATCTCCCTGACTTGGATGGATGGTAGGACATGTTGGAGTGATTGTCGATATAGACAATGTGTCCGTTTAGTCCATACTTTATGTATGACGAAACTTTGAGTTATGCACGATGAAACTTTATTTGTGCTGGAATTAAACCGTCCGCCTCGACTAACGACGATCACTCTAGTTAGGGCATTTTGGGTACGATCAACTTTGTTATTTATGCTTATGATATGTTGCTTCTATTTTTGCCAAGTCTGTCTCTTTCTGTTGCTCAACTATATATGTTGCATATCATCGACTCATGTGACGATGCAGGTGCATAGATCATCGATGGCGAAGAAGTGCTACGAGTGGCCGGAGTGTCAGGCCCAGGTGTACCGGTTTCCGAGCGACAAGCAGTAGTTAGTTTAGGTTCACACTAATGCGAGAGAGGGATACAAACTCATGTACTGCATAGTTCCGCTCTCACACAAAGTGATAGCTCTTCTCGTGTATATCATTGTTTAGATGAATGACGATGTAGTTGCAAGTAATCGAGACTTGTATCGCTATTTTTGAGATGATGACGAGAGACCATTTTGAGTTGGTTGATGATTATGATGATGACATAATTTGATGTTGTATGTATATGCTATGATTACATTTGTATGTGTATTGTATAAAGCCTATTCACATACAAAACAAATATGCAGAAAAAAACTAATAAAACTAGCAGTAGCGAGGGGAACAAAGTTAGCAGTAGCGCCGCCTTACCAGTAGCGCTTCCTTCTAAAAAGCGCTGCAGATATTAGCAGCAACGATCTTAACTAAAGCGCGCTACTGCTATCCATGTATAGCAGTAGCGTGGGATGACAAGTGCTACTGCTACACGTTAGCTGTAGCGCCTTATCACTAGCGCGACATCCAGCACTGCTGATAGGCAAAATACCCGCGCTACTGGTAGGGTTTTCCCTAGTAGTGGCTTGCCGGAGTTCATCACATAACTAACTTAATATTACTAATTTAAAATAGGAGAGAGGGCCGCTAGATTTCACCACTTCCTCGTTGGACGCTTCCCCGGGGTCTCGGGAGCGGCGGCTGTCCTCGGCGTAGTCATTGGCGGAAAAAACGTTTTTACAAGCTATTCTAAATACATGTGAAAATATTATCTTAAATGCTACTCTCTCCACCCCATAATATAATACATTTTTGCAAGCTTGTCCCATTATATAATAGATTTTTGCAAGCTTATCCCATAATACAAGACGTTTTGACAAGCTTATATTATGGGATGGAAGGAGTAATAAACATTCAATTAAACTAGACCAATTCTTTTTACATAAATAATTTTTAAAATATCTCGAACATATTTTGAAACGCGTGAACATTTTTGAATGTTACGTACATATTTCTGAATGGTACAAAAATTAACTTTTAAGGAAAAGAACATGTTAGGTATACTTTATATTTCAAAAAAACACGTACATTTTTCTGAAAGGCGGGAACATTCAAAATATGTTCGAACATTTTTGTATGCTATCAAATTTTTATTTAAATCATACTATTTTTACTGCATTAAAAATTACAATTCATGGTTTTTTTAAGTACATATAAATTTGGAATTTACATATTTTAAAAAATATGTTCAAAAGAAAGAAAACCAGTGGAAAATGTAGGAACAAAAAACTAACCTGCAGAATGCTAATTGGGCAGCCAAACTGGACGCTAGCAGTGGATGACGCTATGTTCCGTCTCTCGTCAGGCAATGTATTGATGTGCCCCTGAAGATGGAATAAGATTCTCCCAGCCTAGTCCCCGTTCCGGTGGTGTTTCTTGCATCGTTGGTGGGCGTGCGAGGATGTGTCTTCGACAGATCTGTCTTTAGCAGATTTGCTTGGATTTGATCGTTGTTAGTCTATGTTCTTGTATCTTCGGGTTGAATTCTTCTAATCTACACCATCCTTCATCAGCGGTGGTTGCTGGTCTATTGCGTCGGTCCTAAGGGACCTTAGCACGACGACTTTCCAACTGTCTACTGCCCGGCTTCGACGAGGTAGGGGCAATGACAGCGGCGTGTCTTCGGCTCGCTTCATTGCTTGTAGTCGTCGCTAGGTGGTCTACGAATCTGAATTTAATTTTTATTATTTTGAGTGTTGCTTGTACTACCATGATTGAAGATGAATAGATCGGAAGTTTTTTCGCACACAAAAAAAGACGCGCCCGTTGTGAGACCGCAAGTCAGAGAACCTGCTATTATGTGCATAGGGAGCACACCTACACCCACGCGTGATGATGGGTCAGCCCATTTATTACTGAGTTTTTTTCCCAAAAAATCCGTAGATTTAAAGAATAAAATGTAATATACATTTAAAGCAAAATACGACATTGTGCACAAATAATAATTTTTATGTCTATGTGTATAAATGTTTGTCCTATATGTGAAAAAAATCATGCTGATAAAAAATGTTCATGACCTATTTGAAAAATATTTGTCTCCTTTCTAGCAAATGTTTTCCTTGTATTTTCAAAATGTTTTTTTGCATATTTGAAAAATATTCACTGCCTATTTTAAGAGCATGTTCACCATGTATTGTAAAATTTGTCAGCATGTTCACCATGTATTAATGAAATGTTCATCGTGCGTTTAAAAAAATCGATAATCATGTATTTCAATGTTTTTATCATGTACTCCCTTTGCAAAGAAATATAAGAGCGTTCAGATCACTAAAGTGGTGATCTAAACACTCTAATATTTCTTTACAAAGCTAGTATTTGAAAAATGGCCATATATTTTAAAATAATACTCCCTCCGTCCCAAAATTCTTGTCTTAGATTTGTCTAAATAGGGAAGTATCTAACACTAAAATGTGACTAGATACATCCGTATTTTGACAAATTGAAGACAAGAATTTTGGGACGGAGGGAGTATATTTCAAGGAATCTAACAGATTAAACTTTTTCCATATAGTGTGAATATATGCTCATATAATGAAAGGGAAATTTCAAACTATAAAATAGAAACATTAATATAATAAATCAAGAAGAAAAAAGACAAAACACAAAGTGCTAAAAAATACATTAAATAAAATTAAAAAGAAAAAGGTAAAAGAAGAAAAACGAAATCCTGACATAGGGTGGCTCCGTGAAACAAGAAACCGAAAGATGAAAAACCAAAAGGAAAAACACAAGAATTGAGGTTGCTATTTCTTGTCTTGCAGCTTAGTCGGACATTACGATTTTGGAAATCTAAAAGAACATTACGATGCTACGGAATCTTACACCGGCGTGCAAAAGGAAGCTCGGTCGACCCTATGCTAGGAAGCATACGAAATAAGCACACACTCATCTTATTGACTAGATAGCACATCACACTCACACAAACACCATCGTGCGTGCATCCTACCGTTCACTAACGGACACCACGCGCGTTACTTCATCTCTTACATGTCGGCGGCATGGCCCTCGTCGCCCTAGGCAGTCTCGATGTCAACGGGCTTGTTGGGGACGGCGCAGTTGTTCCGGATCTCGCCCTGGGTGCCTGTGAGCACATCCATGTTGGTCATCTTGGTCATGGACTTGGCGAACTGCTCGAAGAAAGCGCCCTGGTCGAGGGAGAACCGGGTGGCCAAGGCTTTGGTGGCCGGGTGGTCGATGAGGAACTGGTCCGACTTGAACAGCCCCTGCCTGGCGACCAGGTCCAAGTAAAACTTGTTGTCGAAGGCGTCCGGTGTGAGCACGTCGAGGTTCTGCGTCGCGGTGCCGGTGAAGTCCTTGTCGCACTTGTTCTTGAGCGCCGTGGCGAACTTGGCGTCGATGGCCGGGTTCCCGTCGAAGGACGGGCAGTGCGCGACGCCGAAGGTGTGCGCGCCGGAGAGGGCCACCAGGTCTGTCACGTCGAGGCCACGGTTCTTGAAGGACTGGACGAGCGTGGGCACATCGAAGGAGGGCTCCGGTAGCTTGCCGACCTGGGCGCGCGCCGGGGCGAGCGCGTCGCGGCGGCCGAGGGCCACGTCGAATCGCGGCCCGCCGGCCTTCACGAGCGCTTCACGGGTGGCGAGCACGGTGATGTCGGCGCAGGACACCTTGTTGTCCTTGCAGGCGGTGTGCACCGCGTTGCGGATGCGCTCGATGAGATCCAGCGCCACCGGCCGAAGCGTAGAGTTAGGCTCCGTTGGCTGCTCACCGTTGGTTGCGTTAAGGAGCACCGATGCGTCGCAGCCCTGTAACCATGGTACAGTAATAATAAGCGTTATTCAATTACATACATACATGCATAGATACAAACGTACTCACTCCGTTTCAAAATATTTGTCATGGTTTTAGTTTGTATTTAAACTAAAACTACGATAAGTATTATGGTTATGGAACGGAGGGAGTGCATATTATTTGGGATGAAGAGAGTCCATATTATTCATATTCAATTACATGCATACATAGATACAAACATACTTCCATTTTGAAATGCTTACGATACATATGTTGGGATGAAGAGACTACATATTTCTGACGTTTATACGCATGCACCTGCGGGAAGCAGTCATGGAAGAGGATGCGGATGAGGCCGGGCGCCACGCCGACGTTGCTCCGGAAGGTCTCCGCCACATGGGACGCCACGATCTGATCCAGCTGCGGGCACGTCTTCTTGTAGAAGTCAGGGGACAGACCCTCGGCTGGTGCGGCGGAGACCAAGGCCAGGACTACAACAACGGCCGCTGCTGCTCTGGACGCCATTGCTGAAGCCGAGCTTCCTCTTGCGCCTAGGTAGCTATGAGGGAGGGGATGGTCGTGTGGCTTGCACAAGATACGCACTAACCGCTTGTTATTTATAGACGGCTAATGACCCCCATACCGAATACCTGGCTGGCTGGCTATCACGATGTGATCCACACGACAGGGTGGAGAGACCCTAAACCCTAATTACAAAAGGGGAACAACAAGCATATGATATGCTAGTCGCATGAACCAATGTCAGAAAATCAAGCAATTCCTTGAACGTTGCCCCTCTTGGTTCCTACTATATGGATTTGCAGCAGACAGCCCGCATATGCTCCAGAGCCATGCTATGCTATACTCTATGCGGCCCTTTTTATTGAATTCATGCTCCAGTCAACTCATCCAAAAGTCCGAACTAATGGAGGGAGGCGGGCAATATATTTCAACACTCCCCCTCACGTCTAGGCTATTTTAGTCCTTAGATGTGGGATCGATGTAGGCCGCAGAATCGTTTTATTTAATATACTGCGTTGGTACGGTCTTGAACTCAAGATCTCTTGGCTTTGATACCATATTAAATTCATGCTCCAGCCAACTCAACCAAAAGTCCGAACTAATGGAGGGAGGCGGACAATATATTTCAACATTTTTAACTCCGCATATGCTCCAGAACCAGGAATGCCATGTAGAGAAAAGACTTGTCTTCTCTAGAAGACAAGAGATGATCTCTTAGCATAATTTATCTCATCATGTTTTTAGGAGCTAGTTATAGAAGATAAGGCTAAGATATGATCCATTGTAAACATGTTTTTTTGTCATCTCTAAATTACATTAATTCAAGATTTAAGATAAGACCATCCTATGTACTACATGCCCTTAGTGGCGTGAATATGGAGTGAGTGGTAGGGCTTAGCTAGCTATTTATATTTAGTATGCATCAGAGTTGTAATAATAATCAAGTTAAGAGAGAAAGAAAAGGCCGTTGGCTCCTGTGTCTCTTTGTGCTTGTGTGAGTGTTGTGGGAGACTATCAGAGAGCTAGCTACCTGAGTGAGTTGAGAGAGTTAGCTCCGACAACCTCTTTCCCATGGCCCATGCATGTGACTTTTGATACCGAAACTCTGAAAGCTAGTACCGTTCACCAAAATTACTGTCAGCTAGCCCAGAGCTCATTATTTGCCCAGAACAACACGGGAGTATGTAATGTAGTGTCGGTTGCTAGGCAAGCAAGGCCCAGGAGGCAAAATCTTCCTCGCAAAGAGCATCTCCAATGATACTCTCCAAGGAAGGCCCAGGACTACTGGTCATGAAATTATGAAAAATCAGTAAAATTCAGTGCTTGTTCAGCTTATAGAATGGTTGTCGCCGCAAAAAAAAAAAAACGGAGAGAGGATTGGCCATGATCCTCGAACAATTCAGCTACTGAGAGGACAAAGATGTGGAAAACTCAAGTACCGGCTAATATTAAGGGGTTTTCTGTAGCGACTCACACAGCAATACCTGCCGACGGAGGACGTGCAGATGAACAGGAATATGGCAACCACAAGCACATGTGCTATGTGCGGTGTTGAAGATTCATGGAGCCATAGCCTGGTCGAGTGCACTATTGCGCAGTGTGTATGGGCACTTGTGGATCATGACCTTCTGGATGAGACGATAGCATGAGGAAGAGAGCTGCCCTTTGCGCGGAAGCATATACCTCCAGAGCTCACGGCAGTCGGATTATTCATTGTTACTCCATGGCCAGTTGCTACATCTTTGATGACACGCAGATCATACATCATCATACACCTATTTATTCAGCCTAGCTACTCCGATGGACAAACCAAACAACCAAGAAGGCTCTATAATCAACAACAACAATAACAATAATCCTTCTGGCTTGTTGCATCTACCCACTGTAAGGATCCACGTACCTCATCGACACCTGTTAATTACGTACTGCGCTATATCAATCAAACCTTTAACCAGAAGCTCGACTGTTGAATTGAACTACATATATATAACCACTACTTGACTTGACCACTTATTGCAGGATGTTCTATGCGGCATATTGTCACGGCTATCACTCAAGCAAGTCGTGAGGATGAGCGTGCTTTCTCACGAGTGGAGACGGCTAGGGATATGCCACCCGGACCTGGTGTTCAACACACACACACACCTTCGTCGGCGCCAATACAACCGCTATAAAAACAGGGAATCCATGGTCATGAGATTCGTCACAGGAGTGGATAACGTGTTGCATGCGCCTGCTGTGGTCTCCTTCCACTGTGACAACTACTACGGTGGATAGGTTTGTCGTCAAATTTGGTCTTGACAAGCGTCATGCACAACACATTGATAGATGGATCGACTTTTCGACGGCGTCGATGGCCAAGCACATTGGTCTTGATCTCGTGGGAGGTTACATCTCTGAAGATGGCAAGTATGTTGTTCCGCTATGCAAACTCAGTGGCCCAGATGGTTCCCCTGTCGAGTCTCTTTATATGGCTAATGTCTGGCTAAAGCCGCCCCCTAGCTTCGGTGGCATCGCAAACCTTAAGAAACTCAGCCTACATTACGTGTCCATCGATGCAGGCGATCTCCAATGTATATTGCTAAGCTGTGCTCTTCTCCAGAGTTTAAGCTTGGAGCACTGCCCCTTGTCAAACCTTAGCATACGTCATGAGCTGAGGCAGTTGCAGGACCTAAGCGCGCGCAGGTGTTCAGTGGGAACGATACATTTGCAAGCTCCGAACCTTACCACATTTGAGTTTGTTGATTGTCTGACGCAGATTGCGCTTGATGAATCTTTCAAGTTGTCAGAAGCAACCTTTGTGCTCAAGAGCAAATCGTTCGCTTGGCGTTGTGACGCAACGGACTACATCTTGACGGAGCTTCCAACTGTTCTTCCTCGTGTGCATAAACTCTCTCTGCATTTTGTTGTTTTTCAGAAGGTTTGCTCTACGCCTTATTATATTTTATGTTTCCATCAAGATATCTGCATTCAGGTGCATGTTGACATGTTGACTTGCCACCCTCATCCATCTCATGTTAATTTACATATGGTTGGATATACATATGGTTGGATAACGAATGGTTGGATATACATATGATAGATTTTGCCCTTATACATTTTCTTTCTGACCTCCTCACTCGAACGAAATAACGAATGGTTGGATATCCATATATGCAGATAAAATGGGATAGATTTCGCGTCCCTTCTGCAAGGATAGTGACGGCTGTTCCAGGGCCTCGACATCGTCACCTCAGGAGTGTTCACATTACTGGATTTTGGGATTTGAGTGATATGGATGGACAAAGGAGATCTATATGAAGGCCAATTATATTCAATCAGCAAGGCCAGTAGCTGCCAGGAGCTTGTTCGACCTAAGCTTGCCAAGGACGGGCTGCTGCAGCACAAGAAGTTTGCCGAAAAACACCTTAATAGAGACGAGTTTCGTCACATCATAACCATTTTATGAATATCAGTGCTCCGGTACGTGATCGATCAATGCGGTAGTATTTGATCTGGAGCTTCTTCTTCCTTCCCCATGTAAGCTCTCTGAAGCAATTTATGGATAATTCTGAAGAGGCCTGTACATGCTGAATGGTTAGAGACAAGTAAAGTAATGTGTCCGCTCTCAGAAATTCAGCTGTGTCTACACCCCATGTCCAACCCTCTTTGCATTCCCCTTCGCTATTGCCAAATTTTGCGAGTTTGGACCAAATACCGGCTCCTTTTGCTTAGAAGGTTTGCTTTCTATAGCCTATTAGTTAGTGTTAGTGAACCGGGTGTAGTGATGCAATGTTATTCACTCCTGATTTACAATCTCAGGTTCAGATAACCATTTACAGAAATATACTTAATATGCCATTCCATGAGATGCCTGACATGCATGCTTCTAATTAAAACAAACTAAACAACTGCTACTACTACATATTGTTCCACAATTAGGGTAAGAATTAGGAAACTAGGGATAGGCCAAGGTAAATGAGGTTCCGTTGGATGCAAGGCCAAACCAGATAGCAACTGCTCCCTATTTGGAGGATTTGATTCTTTTTTTTTTGACGCGGAGGATTTGATTCTCCTGTCCGCTTGGCGATTAGAATCGTTGGGGTGGAGCGCTCACGTCCGCTTTGCGATTCAAACTTCGCCGTCGGGCCGCCCATGGCTGACCTCGCCGGCGCCGCCCCGGCGGCCGGCGGGTCGGCGGTCTCGGCTGCGCCACGCCCGGAGGTGGTTGCTCCCCAGGGGCCGTCCCTGTCCTTCGCGTCGTCGGCGTTCTCCTGGGCGGATCTCGCGGACGAGGAGGCCATGGACGTCAGACCGGTCGAGCGTCCGGTGAAGCTGGCTCCGCCGCTCTTCGGAGACTTCTGGGTGGCGGCTCGGCCCGCGCGCGTCCGTCCTCGCCGCCTCTCCGGCCGTCCCCGCCCCTTGCGGCCGCCGGCGGCGTGTCCCGTGGCTCGCCCGCCCCTCTCTGGGCCGGCGTCCCGTGCGGATCTGCCGGTTCCTGTGGTCGCGGTGGCCGCCGTCTCCGACCGTCGCCTGGTCCTGGCGGAGCCTGGTAGCTTTGCCTGGTCTGGTGCGGGGTCCGGGAAGGCCGCTCCGGCGATGGCGTCGGCGGCGCTGCGGGAGGGGTTTGCCCCCTGGTCGGGTCCGGATCGGGCCGTGCTCCTACGTGGGCCAGCTAGCGCTCGCATGGTGGGCCGGCCCGGGGGAGCGTGGGAGGGCCTGCGCCATTCTGAGCCTGGTTCCTCTCGGAGGGCCATCTGGGCTGACCCGGCGGCCCACTGCGCGGCTGTCCAGTCCCAGGCCGTTATTCACCGGGCCAACCGGGCCTGGTTGCTGTCCCACGCGGACCCGGACCGTTGGGTGTGGATCCAGCGTGGCGCTGGAGACGTGTCGCACGGATGGCCTGCGACCCGTTTAGATGTCGCTAGGGCTGGACGGTGCGCTCGTCTCCTCCTCCATGTTCCCTCGCAGCCGCCGCCTTCCCCCTGCGCTCCCGCCGTTCCGGCCGCCCATGTCTCCGCCTGTAAGAGATATGCCCTAGAGGCAATAATAAATACTATTATTTATCTCACTGTTCATAATTAGGTTTATGTTCCATTCTATAACTGCTATGGTTCTCGAGTCTGCAAATAAAACGAGGCTCGGAGGAAGACTCATATGCACGTGTGGAATAATAAACGATAATATGTATTCCTAGTCTGGCCTCTAAGACTAGCTCAAGTGTTGCATGATGGTTCTGTTTTCCTGATCATGGGCATGTCTATGCCAGCAATTTTGAGGGCACAATGTTAGAGAAACATTTGTGTTGAATCGACCCGATTGATGTTATGCTATGATTTACATTCGTCACAAGTTAATGGTTAATAACACATGAAGTTAATGTTTGCATAATTCCTTAGACCATGAGAGTATCGTGGTTCTTCATGCTTGCTTCATGAACTTTGGGGTTTGTTAAACGTCATCCGTAAATGGGTGGCTATTACGGCGGCTTACGGGTTCATGGAAAAGTATGGCAAGTAAGGAGATAGCTCAAGATTGGGATTTGCTCCTCCGACGATGGAGAGATATACTCGGGCCCTCTCGGTGTAACGGTATCCATCATCGTCTGGCCAGACACATGGTGATTTGATCACTGGGATGCCGGAACACGAAAACGAGAAAAGAGAACAAAACCGGTAACGAGGTAACTTGCATAGTGGACAAAGTGTTGGCCCACAGGGATGCAATAAATCTCACCTCGGGTGTTTGTGACATATCGCAAAGCAAAAGGAATATCACACAGCAACTGGAGGTTCACTCGAATATTCATTCGTGTGGGTATAGGGGTCAATATGGGTGTCCACGGCTCCGATGTTGATCATTGATCGGAAGAGGTTCCGGGTCATGTCTATACTTCACCGAACCTATAGGGTCACACGCTTAAGGGTCATCTATCTGCTGAATACTAGACAGGGATTTTGAGAGAAAGTTTCCGGAAAAAAGTTTTTCGGAGACAACGGAAAAGTTCCGACAAGAGAGGTCACCGGATGGGTTTCAGTGAAACCGAAAAAGTTGTTTCGGGGTATTCCATTAAGTCAAAATGGTTTCGGCATATGCCTCATAATTCTTGGAGGGTGCCAGAAACGTTCTGGAAACTTTCTGGAATTTTCAGGGAAAATAACAGGAAATGTGCTGGAGCTGCCGGGACCGCTTCAGATGCTTTTCGCAGATGAAAATCACTAAACTGGAATTGTTCCAGAACGCGTTGAAAATAATTATGGTGGGTACTGGAAATGTTCTAAGCCCACATGAATATTTTCAGTTCGAACGGACGCTGAAAAATGTCGTCATGAATAGTGAAAGTGCTTTTTGGGATATTTATGGAAAACCACCTTTTGGGATATTTCCAAAAGGCCTTCTAGAAGGCTTGGTGGGATAAGGGAGCCCCTCATGGGGGGCCCCCAAGGGGGTGGCCGGCCAAGGGTGGGAGCACCCCATGGTGCTCCACATGGCACTCCAAATTCCCTCCTATGCCCTTATGTGTGACATAAAGTAGGGGTACTTTGGTATTTCTTGAATGCCCATCCTACCCCTTGGTTTTCCTATATAAGGAGGAGAGTGGGCTGCCCACTTCTTGATCCCTTCTCACATACAAGTGCCATGCATGATCTGGCTTCTCTCTTCCTCCCACGAAATAGTTTCGTAGAGCCGAAAGGCTGTCTGGGTTCCGGTGGGAACTAGTTCTGGACGGCAAAGCCCTGCCGGATAGATAACACCGTATGTGTGCAACTCTGTAGAGAGGTCGTAGTTTCGATCTTAGTGCCCTGAGGGGCTGTTCGTGAGTGCCTCCCGAAGGGCTGTCCAAGTGACGGTCCGAGTTCTGTGAGTCCTCCCGAAGGGCTGTCCGAGTGACCGTTCGAGTTTCGAAGGTCCTCCCGAAGGGCTGTCCGCGACACCGTCTGGGGGACTGTTCGACCGTCTCCCGGAGGGCTGTCCGAGGAGAAGATGAGGGTATACATCCTCGCGGTTGGGAGGTTGTAAATCCTAGCTGCGGGGATCTGCACCAACGATCGTCATCGATTCTTCTTCCGCTGCGCTACGAGTCGGTAACGAATATGATCAAAACCTTGTATGCAGTCTTCATAGTGGTCCTGGGCTGGTGCATAGGTCGAAAATTTTTATTTTCTGCTGCGTTTCCCTACAGTGGCATCAAGAGCCGTGCTATGCGTAGATGCAGGTTGCGATCTAGAATACATGGAGATGTATGGGTGTTGCACAATATAATTAGGTAGTAGATAAGATCTATTACTGAAAATTATTTGTGCGGGTAGCAGATGAAATCTGTTACCTGATGTTCTTGTTGCTTCCCTGGAATTTGCATATTTCTGATCTTGATAACAGTATGGTGGAGTTTCAATGTTCTGGCAATCCGCGATCCTGATTGATCAACGAAGTGCTAACAGTTCATTGAATTCCACCGTAGTTAAAAAGAAAGATGAAATGTCGCAGACGAAAGGGCAATGCAGATATGATCTGCACGGGGGTCATGTGTATGACGAAGTTTAGTATGGGGCTCGAGATTTTATTATCTCATGTTTCATACACCCCGCAAAAGTTAATCTAGCGACTTGAATTATCATGCTTGATGATGGACGTTGGTAGCTTCGGTTTGTTTCGAAACCTTAGAAGCCACGTAAGATAAACTTTTGCATGAATTGATTAGAGACGTCTAACTTGGTTTTGTAGGAGGGTTTGCATGTGCATATGATGTGGTATAGCAGTGCTCATAATAATTTGATTATGAGATGGCTATATGATGTAAATTAATTAACATGACCTGCGTGTCATGATTTGGCATGATGGCTGGAGCCATATGATTGCACTTTAATGACCTGCGTGTCAACCTTGTGTAAAGCATTTATTTTATCTGCTATAGAGATAGCAATATTATCCGGTGCATCGACAAGGTGGTGGCAATCTTCGCGAAGGTGAACACCGACGCAAGTGCCGAAGACGAAGAATGCAAGACTTCTCCGTCAGAAAGGGCTATACCATATCATGCTAATTATGAATTGCCTGAGATGTTTATCCCTTTGATGCACCCTTCTTGATTGCGCGGTAGTCGCTTTTTATCAGGGTGATCTCTCACAAAAATATCAAGTAGTTAGTGTTCTCCCAAGTGTAGCACCGTCACGGCACCTAACTTTTCGGGGTGCGCCGTGTCACACGGGTACGAACGATTAGGGAAGTGTGAGGCGGGTGAGTTGAGACCTCGCAGCGAGATCACTAGGTTGTCTTGACGTTCAGGCATGACCGTCATGAGCTCGGAACACACGCATCGTAAGATGAACAAGAGTCACATAGAGATGTGATTGGCAAGTTGGCCTACCGGTTGAGATTTTCGTCATCAGTGGTGTTACACCAATGGCGAACAATTGAAACGCGGGTCTTGAAACACTCACAATCAATTATGAGAGATATTGATTTGAGTGGGAGCGCACTGTTGAATTAACTTGTTTAATTCTCAGTGCAATTAATTTTGAACACTGTCAAAGTGTGGTTTGCATAATAGTTGTAGAATTATGGCTCGCGTTTCCACCTTCCCTGTTAAAATTGAATAGATGTTAAATATCTGGTTAAATCTTTACGGTTGGTAACGTAATGTGAGGATTGTCCTCAAGAGTGCCGAGAAGGACTTTGTCCTATCGCATACTTTCGGTATTCTCCCGCTAATGCTATGGATCATGTGACTCTCGTCCTTCGCTCCAAAAGCTAGAATTCCGTTTTCAGTCAAGTGCAATATGTTTGCTCCCATGAGACCCGAACTTCGAAAGTTTGGATAGTTATGTGATATTCATGGAATCTGAAAATCATTTTCAGACACAAACAAAGGCTAACAGATATATGATATCCAAAGCAATGTTTGTTTTGCAAACTGTTAGTAAAAGTGTTTACTAGGCATTTGATTGATAAGAGAGGGATCCAGAAGAAAACTTTTCATATGATGCAGCTGAATGTTTTTCTGGAAGTAGGAGAAATACTAAAAGTTAAACTATTAGAAATATAATGGCAATAAGAAAGAAGACTGGAATATCCAGCTCATGTATGAATGTCATACAAGTTTTTGATGTATAGAAGGCTGGTCAAAGATATAGTCCTTGGGAATTATGATTAAATTGTTGATCACTGATTCTTGGGTATTGTGAGTTAAATCACAAAGATACCCGCTCGATTGCATTCTGTTGCAACTCGATGTAAGAACTACTATGGCCTAAGAGACTAGCCAGGAATGAGGTTTAGGTATACACAGGGAACATAGTAAATGTTACTATACCTTCCATCGGTGTATTACCGTTTGTATTTATTTTCATAATACATTTAGAGTTTTACACACTCTAGCCCATTGCATAAGGTATCTTGCAAGAAGGTTGTTCATAACAGAACTTCTAATGTTCGGTGTTATGAATAACATAAGGGCCATACTTTCATTATGAATGAGATGTATGTTATGAATATTGATAATAAAACATAACCTCTGGGTTTACTTTCATAATTCATTTTAGAGTTTTTAAAACACTCTAGCCAATTGCACAAGTTTGTTGCAAAAGGGTTGTTCATAGAAGAACAATTGTTGTTCAGTATTATGAATAACATAAAGGCCATACTTCCATCTGGATGTGATGTATGTTATGAATATTGATGGTAATATGATACATCCATAACACTGACGCTAAATGTCGCAAGACTAAAAGAATACCACACAAGTGTGGCACTGCATTTGGTCACATTGGAGAAACCCGCATGGAAAATTCCATTATGATGGATTTTGAAGTCGTTTGATTTTGAATCATCTGACACTTGCAAATTTCCTCCAAAAAGTGAAGTGACTAAAATACCGTTCACAGGCCATAAGGAACGAGTAACAAACTTATTGGTGATCATACATTTGATGTGTGTAGTCCAATAAATGTTGTTAGTAGTGGATTTATCTATCTTCAGAAATGACTCAAGTAGATATATGGATATTTACTTGATGAGACGTAAGTCTGGATCTTTTGAAATCATTCGAAAGGTTTTCAATAATGAAGTAGAAGTTATTGTAACAAAAATTATGTTTCTACAATTCGATTGCAGAAAGGAATATTCGAGTTACAAGTTTAGCGAATGTCTGAATAGTTGTGAAAGGGGTTTCATAACTTGCACCTCCCGGAACACCACTGCAAGTGGAAAGTCCGTGGAGATGTAATCGAACCATTTATGACATGGTAAGATCAAAGATGACATAAATAAATTTGCCATTATCCCTTTTAAAGAGTGATGCTTTAGAGACTGCGGCTTTTACACTAAAAAGAGCTCCATCGGGTCTGTTGAAATGACACCATGGTATGGTACGCCCAACCATGTTATATCTTTTCTTAACATTTGGAATATGGGGTTTTGTGTAAAGGTTACAAACCTATTCCAAATCAGACAAGTGCTACTTTGTAGGTTATCCCAAGCAATTGGGTATTCCTCCCTCATTATACCGAGGCAAATAGTTTTGCCACGAAACGGTATGCTTTTAAAGAGAATGGTTCTTTCAAAAAGGGTGAGTGGGAGGACAGTGCAAACTCGACGAGATAACATTATCTTCGTCATCAGGTCAAAGGAAAGGAACCTTGGAAGTAATTCCAGTGTTTCCTACTGCGACTGATACGGAAGTTTCTACAATAAAATGTATGGACTTCGGTCGAACTTACAGCTGAACCACGTAGGCAAGGCTCGTGCAAACCTCTCAGATGCGCAGACGAGATATTGTTGTTGGACAACAGTATACCTACGATACACAAGGAGGCGTTGATGGGCCCTGACTCCAGAATTGGTTAAATGCCAATACAATCCGAGAAAGTTTCATATAAGTGATTCAAGATTAAAACATTGATACACCTTTCGGAAGACTTAGAGTCTAACGAATATTTATGGAACTTAAAACTAATACGGATAAAAAAATGTTTATCCATAAAGCTCGACTTGTTGCAATAACAAGTTCAAGGAGTTGACTACGATGAGGTTGTTTCATCGTAGCGATGCTTAAAGTCGGTTCGGGTTGAACTAGCAATTAATACATATATCAATCTTGAGATATGAAACATGGATGACAAAAGGATTTCCATCTGATGGAAATGAAACCTAGGACTTGTATGTGATACAGTCCAAAGTAATTTATCGATCCAGAGGATGCTAGTAGGTATGCAAACTTTAGAGTTCCAGCGATGGAAAGAAGAGAGCAAAATGGAGTTGGAATCTTCGTGTTTTGATGAAATGGTCAAAAAGGGTTTTGACTTCATCAATGGGTAACGAAGATGCTTGTAATTCAAGAAAGTAAGTGGGAGCATAATAATATTTCTAAGAACCTTGTGTGCTTGACACATTGGTAATTGGAAATGAATTTCTTGACACAAATTAGGACTTCATTTGAAAATAGTTTTTCGATGAAGTGCTTAGGCTAAATAGTCTTGATATTAGGCATGATGATCTGTGAAGATAGATTTACCTAATAGGGCTAAGAAATGAATACATATTGACAAGATGCTTTTAGCATATGAAACGCCAAGGAGTGATTCTTGCCGAAGTCACATGGAAAGAGTTTTTGCAAGACTCGGTGTCCCAAAAACACCAATGAGCAAAATACATGATGGAGATTCCACACACCTTCGTGTTTGGATTAATCATGTATTCCATGGTATGTAAAAACAACCAGATATGTCCAATACTCCAAAGGTGTTGCGAGTATGGATACCAAAGTGATCAAAGTACTGATCATAGGACAACAGTGAAAGATGTCATTTAGTACCAGAGTAGTACTGATGACATGTTTTCTCGCAAGCAGAGATTATGAAGTGCTCGTTGTAAGTAATTACATTGATACAGTCTTCATCAATGCTCCATGCGATTTTCGATTTAAAATTAAGGGTCTTGTGTAACACACAATGTGGTGGCACAGTTAGTTGGGAATTGTTCCAAAACAAGATACTGTGGCGAATTCTATAACAGAGGCTAAGTATGTTGACGCTTTAGAAGCGACAAACAAGTTGTTGAATCATATAGTTCATTCATGAACTTAGTATGGTTCCAAGATGGCTTTTGTCAATGGGACACTACTACAGGTAGTTGCTCCATAACTCAGTCTGAGGAATCCAGCTTCGACCTGTGATTCGCATACATACAAAGCCAAGTCCACACAAAATATGGATTTTGTGAAGGCGTGAAAACGCGAGGGATATGCAAAGTTACACACGGAGCTGAAGTCGTCAGATCCGTTGGACATCAGGCTATACCACAAGCAAAGCATATTTACACCAATGTGCCATAGGTGTAAAGTGCATTAGCATTGACTAGATATTGACTCTAGTGCAAGTGGGAGTCTGTAAGAGATATGCCCTAGAGGCAATAATAAATACTATTATTTATCTCACTGTTCATAATTAGGTTTATGTTCCATGCTATAACTGCTATGGTTCTCGAGTCTGCAAATAAAACGAGGCTCGGAGGAAGACTCATATGCACGTGTGGAATAATAAACGATAATATGTATTCCTAGTCTGGCCTCTAAAACTAGCTCAAGTGTTGCATGATGGTTCTGTTTTCCTGATCATGGGCATGTCTATGCCAGCAATTTTGAGGGCACAATGTTAGAGAAACATTTGTGTTGAATCGACCCGATTGATGTTATGCTATGAGTTACATTCGTCACAAGTTAATGGTTAATAACACAGGAAGTTAATGTTTGCATAATTCCTTAGACCATGAGAGTATCGAGGTTCTTCATGCTTGCTTCATGAACTTTGGGGTTTGTTAAACGTCATCCGTAAATGGGTGGCTATTACGGCGGCTTACGGGTTCATGGAAAAGTATGGCAAGTAACGAGATAGCTCAAGATTGGGATTTGCTCCTCCGACGATGGAGAGATATACTCGGGCCCTCTCGGTGTAACGGTATCCATCATCGTCTGGCCAGACACATGGTGATTTGATCACTGGGATGCCGGAACACGAAAACGAGAAAAGAGAACAAAACCGGTAACGAGGTAACTTGCATAGTGGACAAAGTGTTGGCCCACAGGGATGCAATAAATCTCACCTCGGGTGTTTGTGACATATCGCAAAGCAAAAGGAATATCACACAGCAACTGGAGGTTCACTCGAATATTCATTCGTGTGGGTATAGGGGTCAATATGGGTGTCCACGGCTCCGATGTTGATCATTGATCGGAAGAGGTTCCGGGTCATGTCTATACTTCACCGAACCTATAGGGTCACACGCTTAAGGGTCATCTATCTGCTGAATACTAGACAGGGATTTTGAGAGAAAGTTTCCGGAAAAAAGTTTTTCGGAGACAACGGAAAAGTTCCGACAAGAGAGGTCACCGGATGGGTTTCAGTGAAACCGAAAAAGTTGTTTCGGGGTATTCCATTAAGTCAAAATGGTTTCGGCATATGCCTGATAATTCTTGGAGGGTGCCAGAAACGTTCTGGAAACTTTCTGGAATTTTCAGGGAAAATAACCGGAAATGTGCTGGAGCTGCCGGGACCGCTTCAGATGCTTTTCGCAGATGAAAATCACTAAACTGGAATTGTTCCAGAACGCATTGAAAATAATTATGGTGGGTACTGGAAATGTTCTAAGCCCACATGAATATTTTCAGTTCGAACGGACGCTGAAAAATGTCATCATGAATAGTGAAAGTGCTTTTTGGGATATTTATGGAAAACCACCTTTTGGGATATTTCCAAAAGGCCTTCTAGAAGGCTTGGGGGGATAAGGGAGCCCCTCATGGGGGGCCCCCAAGGGGGTGGCCGGCCAAGGGTGGGAGCACCCCATGGTGCTCCACATGGCACTCCAAATTCCCTCCTATGCCCTTATGTGTGACATAAAGTGGGGGTACTTTGGTATTTCTTGAATGCCCATCCTACCCCTTGGTTTTCCTATATAAGGAGGAGAGTGGGCTGCCCACTTCTTGATCCCTTCTCACATACAAGTGCCATGCATGATCTGGCTTCTCTCTCCCTCCCACGAAATAGTTCCGCAGAGCCGAAAGGCTGTCTGGGTTCCGGTGGGAACTAGTTCTGGACGGCGAAGCCCTGCCGGATAGATAACACCGTATGTGTGCAACTCTGTAGAGACGTCGTAGTTTCGATCTTAGTGCCCTGAGGGGCTGTTCGTGAGTGCCTCCCGAAGGGCTGTCCAAGTGACGGTCCGAGTTCTGTGAGTCCTCCCGAAGGGCTGTCCGAGTGACCGTTCGAGTTTCGAAGGTCCTCCCGAAGGGCTGTCCGCGACACCGTCTGGGGGACTGTTCGACCGTCTCCCGGAGGGCTGTCCGAGGAGAAGATGAGGGTATACATCCTCGCGGTTGGGAGGTTGTAAATCCTAGCTGCGGGGATCTGCACCAACGATCGTCATCGACTCTTCTTCCGCTGCGCTACGAGTCGGTAACGAATATGATCAAAACCTTGTATGCAGTCTTCATAGTGGTCCTGGGCTGGTGCGTAGGTCGAATTTTTTTATTTTCTGCTGCGTTTCCCTACACCGCCGCCGGCCCGTCTCCTTCCTCGCCGCGGTCGTCGCTCCCCATCCCCCCGCCCCGCCCCCGGTCCTACCTAGAGGCCCTCATGACCAGGGATGCCGGCGACGGGTTGCCACGGCCGAAGAGGCCTCTGGACCAGGCGTACTCCTCGCACTCCGACGTCCGGCCGGCTCGGGCCTCGGCGACCTAC
>LR738710.1:934171569-934202882 GCA_902687465.1 Secale cereale
GCGACCCATCTCGGGATGCCCGGCTGCCGCTGCCGGGGTCCCCGGGCGAACTGTGACGCCAGGATGCTGCTCGCCGTCGCGCCAATGGTGCTGATGGGCGTCGCCGTGATGGGGACCTTGCTCGCGAGGCGGATCTGCGGGCGGAGCTGCAGACCCGGCCCCCTGCTGCCGATCGGGCGCGGGCTGTTCTGGAGCCGGGGCGGCCGGCGCCGCGGGTGCCTTCTCCGCGGGCGTCGGATGGCGATTGGCGTCGTAGGCGGCCTGCGGATGACTCTGCCCGTGCATCTCGTGAGCGCCGGGCTGTCTCGGCTCGTGATTCCCGCTCCCCCGATCCTGGGCGCCGGGTGGATCGCCGCTCTGACCGGGACGGTGGCCAGTCAGGGAGGAGGGGCGACTCTGTGACCGGGAGGGCCTCTCCTGCTCGCCGCTCTGTTGAGGCGCCCGGTGCCGCTGTTCAGTCAAAGAAGAAGAAGAGCACAAGAAGAAGAAGACCCCTGGGGTGGCCGCGTGTCCCCTTCCGACTGGTGCTTCGGAGCTAGTGGCTCCTGAGCAGACCCCGCGAGTTGGCCGCCCCAGGACTCGCGAGGAGACGATGTGCATCAACTGTGGCTGCGCGGGGCATTTCCGCTCGAAGTGTGAGGCCCCTCCCCGATGCCCCACGACCCTTGCTTACCTTGGGTACGGGACTGAGGGGAGGCGGTTAGGCCGCACTTGGCGACGGTCACTCTTGCCCCCGAGAAGGACTTGCCGTCTGGGGTGGTGATCTCGGCCGCCCTCATCCAGGCCGAGCTCGCCGCATACATCGGCGACTTCCACGACTCCGACTTCACTTGGGAGGTGACTGAGACGGCTCCCCTCGTCTTCTCGGTCCCCTTCCCCTCTGCTTAGCTGCTTCGCGTGTGTTCCCACGATGTCATTCGGTGTCCCATCAACAAGCTCCTGATCTCCGTTCGTGCTGCTGCTGCGGAGCCTGATCCTGTGCCTCCTCTGGAGAGGGTGTGGGTTCTTGTCTAGGGCTTGCCTCGAGGTGGCAGGTCGGCACCGCGGGGTGGCAAGCTTGCGCACATTCTCAAGGCGATCTCTGAGCCGGTGGGCAAGCTGGTGACCGCCGACTTGGCGTCTTTTGAGGATGATGGCCCAGCCCGCATTGAGATCCTGTGCCCCGCTCCGGCAGAGATTGACGGTCTGTCCGAGGTCTTCTACTTCGGCACTAAGGGGAAGCGCCTGACCTTCGAGCTCGAGTCTCTGGTTCCTGAGGATCTGCTTGGGCCGGCCCCCGCAGCCACTTTGCCTCGCTTGGATGAAGGGCAGGGTGGGGTGGGGGCTCGTCCGATGGGAGCTCTTCTTGTGAGGGGGATGATGATGATGATGTTGTGATTCCGCCGGCTCCGTATGCTGGGCGGCGTAGCCCGGTTTCTATTGTTGGTGGTTCTTCCAGTCCTGCTGGAACGGCCTCTCAGGTGGCGTCAGGGGGTGGGTTTGTGGCTGTGGTCGTCCCTCCCCCTGTTGCGACCCAGGTGGCTGACCCAGAGGTCGTGGAGGAGGACGTGGTGAGTGTGGGGATGGAGCTGCGCCCCTCGTCGTCGCCGCGCTCGCTGGGGGTGGTCTGCTACTCGCGTTCGCCGGGGTCCCCCCTTCCCTTGCCTTGGGGCCCCCTGACCTGGAGCCGCCTCCGCCCTTGGACCTGGCCGCTGTGACCCCTACCGCGGTCGGCTCCAAGCTTTGGGGTGGGTCCTCTTCGCTGGTGGCTGCGCGTCAAAGTGCGAGGCTCAGCCAGTCCCGGGTCCTCCTGGATGGCCATGTCCCGACGATCTCGGAGAAGGCCGCCATGCGGGCTGCAGCTCGCGACCTGTCCTCAGGTACTGATGGCTTCTCGCCCCTCGTTAGTTACCCCAAGTGTAAGGTTTGAGATGTAGTGTAGCGGTAGTTTTCCCTTGGCAAAGATACCAAGGATCGAATCCCCTAAGACTCCGAGGTTCAACAAGAAGGTGTCAACTGCTAGCGGCGCAACTAGCGATTGACCGGACCTGCACACAAATACAAATAACTTTGCTCCCAACGAGTACAGAGAGGTTGTCAATCCCTCCGGCCTTGTCGTTTACAAAGGATCAAACACAAGAGATAATAGTGATAGGTATGACTGCAACTAGTAAGTAAGAACTGAAAGTAAATAGCGGATGTGATCAGTGATGGTAATATGGACCGGGGTCCCATGATGTTCACTAGTGATGTCTCTCTCCCAAAAGACGATAAAACAGCTAAGCGAGGTAAACGAATTACAGCTGGGCAATTGACAGGATTATGTGCGCAAACCAATGCTAACTATGCTGCAAAGAAAGGTAGAGGCTCAAAAGCATGGGCGATACGCCAAGGTAAGTAGACCGAAATCCATCTGCATCTACTACTAATCATCCACCTTGAGATATCTATCCAGAACATCTCGCTGGTATTAAGTTGCGAGTCCCGCCCATAGTGTAAACTCAAAGCAACAGACAACTGCATTAAAAGAACTTTGCGTAAAGTAAACAATCCTTGCACCCGCGAGTACAAGCACCGTTGTTTTCCCCCTTGTGGCAACAGCACATCCCCTAGACTCATGTTTCTGTCACTCAAGCTAGTCATCGAGGGGCATGAACCCACAATCAAGCATAACGTTCCCTCTTGGAGTTACTACCTACTACTTGGCCAAAGCAATAAACAGCAACGGAGAACATGCAAGAATTACTCAAGAACATAAATATAAAAGAGGTAAATCAAATATATTACTCACACACAATCTGAACATAATCTCATAATCCATCGGATCCCAGCAAACTCATCATAGCAACAGCATAAGGATTACATATGTGCCTCGATCATGTAGGGCAGCTCACGAGGTCTAATCGGTGAAGAACAAAGAGGGGAGGAGAACATCACATAGCTACTGGTTATGGACCCATGGTCCAAGGGAGACTACTCACAACTCATCCGGGAGGCGTCCATGGTGGTGGAGAGGCTCCCGGTGGTGATCCTCCCCTCCGGCAGGGTGCCGGGAAGAGTTCTCCTGGTGCTTCCGATCTTGGAAGCGCGGCGGCGGCGGAACAGAGATGAGATCGCGAAAAAGGGTTCCGTCCTCGAGGGTTTCGGGACGCGGTGTAATTATATGCCAAAGGGGGGCGTCAGAGGAGGCCAGGGGGCCCAGGCGCCCTGGCGGCGCGGCCAGGAGGGGGGGCGCGCCCTCTGGCCGCCTGGAGCCCTGGTGACCCCCCTCCGGCCCTACTTTGGCCGCATGGAAGCTTCCGGAACGCTGATTTTTTATATATTTTTCCCGGAATTTTTCTGGCAGTTTACGTAATGGGAAAACCTGAAATACAAAAACAGCAGAAAACAGAAACTAGCACTGGGGTGCACTGAGTTAATAGGTTAGTCCAAATATGATCAAAAGTGTATGGAAGTGCATAAATATCATAGCAATATCACACAAAAGAGGCATGGAGCAAGCAGAAATTATAGATATGTTTTGGACGTATCAGGTACCCCATCCATCTCCTCTATTCCTTCTAGTTCTGGTTCTCGGTTTTCTGTGCTTGGTTTCGCTCCGTTGTCTCATCTGGCAGAGGTGGCCACCGATAGTGGCATTGTGTTTCGTGGCGAGAAGGGGCCCATTCTTGAGCAGATTTCTGCTATTTACGCCAAGGAGAGGCTCGATGGGGCGTTGGCTGAAGCCCATGCTTGTGCTGCGCGTGGTGAACCCAGCACCCCGACGCACACTGACCCTGGTCATAGAGAGACCAGGGCTGGTGAGGCGCCCCCTATGGAGACTGGGGTGGAGACGCCCCTTGCAGTTCCCCCCTCGGTGAGGGCTTTGCGAGGGCGCCCCCCACACGTCTCAACCCCACTGAACACCAGATAGAGGTGTGTGGGTCTAGTTCCAGGTCCGCTTCCCTCGGGCCGGAGGCTTCCGCCCCCCCCCTACGCGGGGGCAACGTGGACGCTCAGTGAAGGCATCCCCCCGACCTGCGATTGACGGGCGGGCTAGCTCGGCCCCGCTTGCGGGGCCTAGGGATTCCACTGAGGTTATTAAATGAAGCTCCTATGTTGGAACATTAGGGGCTTCGGCCTCTCTGGCCGGCGGCGGCAGCTCATCGAATATTTGCGACAGGAAGAGATTGACATTGTGGGACTTCAGGAGATGATTCGTCAGGACTTTAGTATGCATGAGCTCCAGGGGCTCTCCCGCCACCAGTTTGCCTGGCAGTGGCTGCCCGCTACGGATCAATCTGGAGGCATCTTGCTCGGGGTCTGGGAGGATGCTTTCTCGGTCGACGATATGGACCGAGTGGAGTTCTTCCTGAGCATGTCTGTCACTGACCGACGAGTTCACTTCAGTTGGGAGGTGATTTTCGTTTATGGTCCTGCGGACCATGCTCGCTCTGCCGTATTCCTCGCTGAGCTTAAAAATAAAGTTGAGAGGTGCACCACCCCGGTCGTGGTGGCCAGGGACTTCAACCTCATTAGATGGGCTTCTGATAAAAGCTCACCTAATGTTGATCGGGTCCGCATGCGTCTATTTAACGACTGCATTGCGGACCTTGCGCTCCGTGAGATAGCCCGCGTAGGGGCCAGGTTCACGTGGACGAATAAGCAGGCGGACCCCATCCGGAGTGTTTTGGATCGGATATTTGTGTCGGCTCAGTGGGAAGTGATGTTCCCATTGTGCTCTCTCAAGGCGGTCACTCGGATTGGCTCCGACCATACCCCCCTGCTTTTCTCGTCGGGCGATGTGTCTCCCACTAGGACCCGCCGTTTCCGCTTTGAGACTTTTTGGCTGGAGCAGCCGGGCTTCTTTGAGTTGGTGCGCGACCGCTGGCTAGAGGCGGTCGCGTCCCCGCCCCATGTGTTTTGTGCTGTGGATGTGTGGCATCACTGTGCTAAATTGTCTAGTCAGGCCATGAAGGGCTGGGGGGCGAACCTTGGTGCTGAGCTGCGATCCCGTAAGGGGGCCCTGCTGGATCAGATTATGGTTTTGGATGACCTTGCTGATAGGCAGGTCCTGTCTCCTGACGACTGGCTTAGGAGATACGGCCTCGAGGCCTCGCACATGGACATCTACAAGAGCGAGGAGCTCTTCTGGTAGCGGCGTGGGGGCTTGAACTGGCTCCTTAAGGGGGATGCGAACACTGCCTATTTTCAGGCGATTGCTAATGGCCGCAGGCGAAAGTGTGCTATCCCTTTTCTCTGGGATGGGGATGTCCTTCTGGAAAGCCCAGAGGACATCTCCACCCATATTTACTCCTTTTATAAGGAGTTGTTCTCGGCTGAGCCGCGTGGAGGCGTCTCCCTCTGCGCTGACTTCTGGCCGCCTGCAGAGCAGGTCTCCGATGCGGAGAATGCGGAGCTTACTCTCCCTTTCTCTCCTGAGGAGGTGGGACGGGCGATTGCTTCTATGAAAGCCTGCTCGGCCCCGGGGCCGGATGGCCTTCCGGTAGTCTACTTTCAAAAATTCTGGGAGATCTTGTGCCCAATCATTATGCCCATGTTCCACGAGTTTTATATTGGAACCTTGGACATGGCTAGGATTAACTACGGTGTCATATCCCTGATCCCCAAAGTAGTTGGGGCGATGGATATCCGCCAATTCCGACCGATCACGGTGATCAACGTGTTGGAGCGAATCTTTGCAAAGGTTTGTGCCACTCGTTTATCACCGGTGGCGGAAAGGATTGCTCACCCCCTTCAGTTCGCCTTCCTGAAGGGTCGGCGGATCCATGATGGAATTCTTGCCCTTCACGAGATCGTTCACGAGGTGGCGTCGAAGGGGCTCAAGGGGTTTTCCTCAAATTGTACTTCCAGAAGGCATATGATCGTCTGGATTGGTCCTTTTTGAGGTTGGTGATGGAGCAACGAGGCTTTGACGTGAGGTGGTGTTCCTGGATCATGCAACCGGTTAGATCTGGGAACACTGCGATCAACATTAATGGTGAGGTGGGACCCTTTTTCCAGGCGTCCAGAGGAGTAAAGAAAGGGGACCCTGTTTCTCCCTTGCTTTTCAATCTCGCAGTTGATGCCCTTGCGGGCATCTTAGATAAGGCCAAGTTGGCCGGCCTGATGGAGATATGCCCTAGAGGCAATAATAAAAGCATTATTATTATATCTCCTTGTTCATGATAATTGTCTGTTATTCATGCTTGAATTGTATTGTACGGAAACAGCGATACATGTGTGAATACACAGACCACATTGAGTCCCTGGTAGACCTCTAGTTGCCAGCTCGTTGATCAACAGATGGTCACGGTTTCCTGACCATGGACATGAGATGTCAGTGATAACGGGATCACATCATTAGGAGAATGATGTGATGGACAAGACCCAAACTTGAGCATAACACGAGATCGTATAGTTCGTAATGCATAAGCTTTTCGGTGTCAAGTATTTATTCCTTAGACCATGAGGTTGTACAACTCCCGGATACCGTAGGAGTACTTTGGGTGTGCCAACCGTCACAACGTAACTGGGTGGCCATAAAGGTACACATCGGGTATCTCCGAAAGTGTCTGTTGAGTTGGTACGAACCGAGACTGGGATGTTGTCACTCCGTATGACGGAGAGGTACCTCTGGGCCCACTCGGTAAGACATCATCATAATGAGCTCAATGTGACTAAGTAGTTAGTCATGGGATGATGGATTACGGATCGAGTAAAGAGACTTGCCATGACGAGATTGAACAAGGTATTGGGAATACCGACGATCGAATCTCGGGCAAGTACCGTACCGATGGACAAAGGGAATAACATATGGGATTGAGTGAATCCTTGACACGGTGGTTCATCCGATGAAGATCATCGAGGAACACGTGGGAACCAACATGGGTATCCAGATCCCGCTGTTGGTTATTGACCGGAGAGTGGTCTCGGTCATGTCTACGTGTCTCCCGAACCCGTAGGGTCTACACACTTAAGGTTCGGTAACGCTAGGGTCGTAGAGATAAATGCACGTGGAAACCCGAAAGTTGTTCGGAGTCCCGGATGAGATCCCGGACGTCACGAGGAGTTCCGGAATGGTCCGGAGGTAAAGATTGATATATAGGAAGTCCAGTTTCGGCCAACGGGTGATCTCCGGGGGTCACCGGGAGCGTCCCGGGACCACCGGAGGGGCCCCGGGGGTCCACCGGGTGGGGCCACCCATCCCGGTGGGGCCCCTAGGCCGCAAGGGGAAGTGTCCAGCCCTCTGGGCTGGCGCACCACTAGGGGGCCCACCTCCCCATGCGCCTAGGGTTAAAACCCTAAGGGGGAGGGGGGGCTCCACTTGCCTTGGGGGGCAAGGAACCCCCCCTGGCCGCCGCCCCCTTGCAGATTGGATCTGCAGGGGGCCCAGGCGCACCCCCCTGGCCGCTATATATATGTGGGGAGGGAGAGGGCAGCCGGACCCAAGCCCTGGCGCCTCTCCCCCTCCCGTCACACCTCCATACTCCCACGCAGGGCGCCCGGCGAAGCCCTGCTGCGATCTCCACTGCATCCGTCATCACGCCGTCGTGCTGCCGGATCTCTGACGACTTCTCCTCCCCCCTTGCTGGATCAAGAAGGAGGTGACGTTGCTGCACCGTACGTGTGTTGAACACGGAGGTGCCGTCCGTTCGGCGCTAGATCATCGGTGACGAAGAACGCGAAGAGTACGACTACTTCATCCACGCTTCTTCGAAAGCTTCCGCTCGCAATCTCCATAACGGTATGTAGATGCACTCTTACTTGCTCGTTGCTAGATGTCTCCATAGTTGGATCTTGGTGAAAGCGTAGAAATTTTTTGAATTATGCTACGTTCCCCAACAGTGGCATCTGAGCCTAGGTTTTATGCATAGCATCTTGCACGAGTAGAACACAAAGCAGTTGTGGGCGTTTGGTTTTGTTCAACTTTCTTACCGTTACTAGTCAATCTTGATTCGGCGGTATTGTGGGATGAAGCGGCCCGGACCGACCTTACACGTACGCTTACGTGAGACTGGTTCCACCGACAGACATGCACTAGATGCATAAGGTGGCTGGCGGGTGTCTGTCTCTCCTACTTTAGTCGGATCGGATTCGATGAAAAGGGTCCTTATGAAGGGTAAATAGAAGTTGACAAATCATGTTGTGGTTTTGGCGTAGGTAAGAAACGTTCTAGCTAGAAATCCTATAGAAGCCACGTAAAACTTGCAACAACAATTAGAGGACGTCTAACTTGTTTTTGCAGCATGTGCTATGTGACGTGGTATGGCCAAAACGAAGATGTGATGAATGATATATGTGATGTATGAGATTGATCATGTTTTTGTAATAGGGAATCACGACTTGCATGTCGATGAACTTGACAACCGGCAGGAGCCATAGGAGTTGTCTTAATTATTGTATGACCTGCGTGTCACTGAATAACGCCATGTAATTACTTTACTTCATTGCTAAACGTTAGCTATAGTAGTAGAAGTAATAGTTGGCATGACGACTTCTTCAAGACACGATGATGAAGATCATGATGATGAAGATCATGGTGTCGAGCCGGTGACAAGATGATCATGGTGCCCCGAAGATGGAGATCCAAGGAGCAAGATGATATTGGCCATATCATGTCACTTTAATTGATTGCATGTGATGTTTATCATGTTTATGCATCTTGTTTACTTAGAACAACGGTAGTAAATAAGATGATCTCTCACTAAAATTTCAAGTATTGTGTTTCCCCTAACTGTGTACCGTTGCTAAAGTTCGTTGCTCCGAAGCACCACGTGATGATCGGGTGTGATAGGTTCTAACGTTCGCATACAACGGGTGTAAGACAGATTTACACACGCAATACACTTAGGGTTCACTTGACGAGCCTAGCATGTACAGACATGGCCTCGGAACACGGAAGACCGAAAGGTCGAACACGAGTCGTATAGAAGATACGATCAACATGAAGATGTTCACCGTTGATGACTAGTCCGTCTCACGTGATGATCGGACATGGGCTAGTCGATTCGGATCGTGTATCGCTTAGATGACTAGAGAGATGTCATTCTGAGTGGGAGTTCATTAAAATTTGATAAAGATGAACTTAATTATCATGAACTTAGTCTAAATTCTTTACAATATCTCTTGTAGATCAAATGGCCCACGCTCAGGTTTCCCTCAACTTCAACGCGTTCCTAGAGAAAACCAAGCTGAAAGACGATGGTAGCAACTATACGGATTGGGTCCGTAACCTGAGGATTATCCTCATAGCTGCCAAGAGATCATATGTCCTAGAAGCACCGCTAGGTGATGCACCTGCTCCCGATGCGGCCCAAGACGTTTTGAACG
The DNA here is from genome assembly GCA_902687465.1 of Secale cereale. Taxonomy (NCBI): domain Eukaryota; kingdom Viridiplantae; phylum Streptophyta; class Magnoliopsida; order Poales; family Poaceae; genus Secale; species Secale cereale. The sequence continues at coordinate 934,180,861 of LR738710.1, forward strand.
TCTGGCAGCCGCGTAGTGATGATTACTCCCTGGTTCAGTGCGGCATGCTTTACAGTTTAGAATCGGGGCTCCAAAAACGTTTTGAGCACCACGGAGCATATGAGATGTTCGAAGAGCTGAAAATGGTTTTCCAAGCTCATGCCCGAGTCGAGAGATATGATGTCTCCGACGCATTCTACAGCTGTAAGATGGAGGAGAACAGTTCTGTCAGTGAGCACATCCTCAAGATTTCAGGATTGCACAACCGCTTGTCTCAGCTGGGAATGAATCTCCCAGATGAAGCGGTCGTTGACAGAATCCTCCAGTCGCTCCCACCAAGCTTTAAGAGCTTCGTGTTGAACTTTAATATGCAGGGGATGGAGAAGTCCATTCCCGAGGTGTATTCGATGCTGAAATCAGCGGAGGTGGACATCAAGAAAGAACATCAAGTGTTGATGGTCAATAAAACCACTAAGTTCAAGAAAGGCAAGGGTAAGAAGAACTTCAAGAAGGACGGCAAGGGAGTTGCCGTGCCTGGCAAGCCTGTTGCCGGGAAGAAGCCAAAGTATGGACCCAAGCCTGAGACAGAGTGCTTTTATTGCAAGGGAACGGGTCACTGGAAGCGGAACTGCCCCAAATACTTAGCAGACAAGAAGGCCGGCAACATCAAAGGTATATATGATATACATGTTATTGATGTGTACCTTACCAACACTTGTAGTAGCTCCTGGGTATTCGATACCGGTGCAGTTGCTCACATTTGTAACTCAAAACAGGAGCTGCGGAATAAACGGAGACTGGCGAAGGATGAGGTGACGATGCGCGTCGGGAATGGTTCCAAGGTCGATGTGATCGCCGTCGGCACGCTACCTCTACATCTACCCTCGGGATTAGTTTTAAACTTCAATAATTGTTATTTAGTACCAGCTTTGAGCATGAACATTGTTTCTGGATCTCGTCTTATGCGAGATGGCTACTCTTTCAAATCAGAGAATAATGGTTGTTCTATTTATTTGAGAGATATGTTTTATGGTCATGCCCCGCTGGTCAATGGTTTATTTTTGATGAATCTCGAACGTAGTGATACACATATTCATAGTGTAGATGCCAAAAGATGTAAAGTTGATAATGATAGTCCCACATACTTGTGGCATTGCCGCCTTGGTCATATTGGTGTCAAATGTATGAAGAAGCTCCATTCAGATGGACTTCTGGAGTCTCTTGATTATGAATCATTTGACACGTGCGAACCATGCCTCTTGGGCAAGATGACCAAGACTCCGTTCTCCGGAACAATGGAGCGAGCAACCAACTTGTTGGAAATCATACATACCGATGTGTGCGGTCCAATGAGTGTTGAGGCTCGCGGAGGCTACCGTTATGTTCTCACCCTCACAGATGACTTGAGTAGATACGGGTATATCTATTTGATGAAACACAAGTCTGAGACCTTTGAAAAGTTCAAGCAATTTCAGAATGAGGTTGAGAATCAACGTGACAGAAAAATAAAGTTCTTGCGATCGGATCGTGGGGGTGAATATTTAAGTCATGAATTTGGCACACACCTTAGGAGATGTGGAATTGTTTCACAATTGACACCGCCCGGAACACCTCAACGTAACGGTGTGTCCGAACGTCGAACTCGTACTCTGTTGGACATGATCGATCTATGATGTCCCTCACCGATTTACTGCTATCTTTTTGGGGTTATGCTTTAGAGACTGCCGCATTCACTTTAAATAGGGCTCCGTCGAAATCCGTTGAGACGACTCCGTATGAACTTTGGTTTGGCAAGAAACTGAAGCTGTCGTTTCTAAAAGTTTGGGGTTGCGATGCTTATGTCAAGAAACTTCAACCTGAAAAGCTCGAACCCAAATCGGAGAAATGCGTCTTCATAGGATACCCAAAGGAAACAATTGGGTACACCTTCTACCACAGATCCGAAGGCAAAGTCTTTGTTGCCAAGAATGGATGCTTTCTGGAGAAAGAGTTTCTCTCGAAAGAAGTGAGTGGGAGGAAAGTACAACTTGATGAGGTGACAGTCACCCCTCCTGTACCGGAAAGTAGCGCAGCGCAGGAAACTGTTCCTGAGGTGCCTGCACCGACAAGGGAGGAAGTTAATGATGATGATCATGAAGAAATAGATCTAGTTACTACTGAACTTCGAAGGTCCACAAGGGTACGTTCCGCACCAGAATGGTACGGCAACCATGTCCTGGAAATCATGTTGTTAGACAACGGTGAACCTTCGAACTATGAAGAAGCGATGGCGGGCCCAGATTCCAATAAATGGCTTGGAGCCATGAAATCCGAGATAGAATCCATGTATGAAAACAAAGTATGGTCTTTGGTGGACTTGCCTGATGATAGGCACGCCATAGAAAATAAATGGATATTTAAGAAGAAGACAGACGCGGATGGTAATGTGACCATCTATAAAGCTCGGCTTGTCGCTAAGGGTTATCGACAAGTTCAAGGGATTGACTACGACGAGACTTTCTCTCCCGTAGCGATGCTGAAGTCAGTCAGAATCATGTTAGCTATTGCCGCATTCTATGATTATGAGATATGGCAAATGGATGTCAAAACATCATTCCTTAACGGCTTCCTCAAGGAAGAGTTGTATATGATGCAACCGGAAGGTTTTGTCGATCCAGAGAATGCTAACAAGGTATGCAAGCTCCAGCGCTCGATCTACGGGCTGGTGCAAGCATCTCGGAGTTGGAATATTCGCTTTGATCAGGTGATCAAAGCGTTTGGCTTTATACAGACTTATGGAGAAGCCTGTATTTACAAGAAAGTGAGTGGGAGCTCTTTGGCATTTCTCATATTATATGTGGATGACATATTGCTGATGGGAAATGATATAGAATTCTTGGAAAATGTAAAGGCCTACTTGAATAAAAGTTTTTCAATGAAGGACCTTGGAGAAGCTGCTTACATATTAGACATCAAAATCTATAGAGATAGATCGAGACGCCTCATTGGTCTTTCACAAAGTACATACCTTGACAAAATATTGAAGAAGTTCAATATGGATCAGTCAAAGAAAGGATTCTTGCCTGTTTTTCAAGGTATGAGATTGAGCAAAGCTCAGTCGCCGACCACGGTAGAAGATAGAGAAAAGATGAGTGTCATTCCCTATGCCTCGGCCATAGGTTCTATCATGTATGCCATGCTGTGTACCAGACCTGATGTGAACCTTGCCATAAGTTTGGTAGGGAGGTACCAAAGTGATCCCGGTACGGAACACTGGACAGAGGTCAAGAACATCCTGAAGTACCTGAAAAGGACTAAGGATATGTTTCTCGTTTATGGAGGTGACGAAGAGCTCGTCGTAAAGGGTTACGTCGATGCTAGCTTCGACACAGATCTGGATGACTCTAAGTCACAAACCGGATACGTGTATATTTTGAATGGAGGGGCAGTCAGCTGGTGCAGTTGCAAACAGAGCGTGGTGGCAGCGTCTACATGTGAAGCGGAGTACATAGCTGCTTCTGAAGCAGCGCAGGAAGGAGTCTGGATGAAGGAGTTCATCACCGACCTAGGAGTCATTCCAAGCGCGTCAAGCCCGATGACTCTCTTCTGTGACAACACTGGTGCTATTGCTATTACCAAGGAGCCCAGGTTTCACAAGAAGACCAAGCACATCAAGCGCCGTTTCAACTCCATCCGGAATTATGTTCAGGATGGAGACATAGATTTTTGTAAAGTGCATACGGATCTGAATGTAGCAGACCCGTTGACTAAACCTCTTTCACGGGCAAAACATGATCAACACCAGAACTCTATGGGTGTTCGATTCATCACAATGTAACTAGATTATTGACTCTAGTGCAAGTGGGAGACTGTTGGAGATATGCCCTAGAGGCAATAATAAAAGCATTATTATTATATCTCCTTGTTCATGATAATTGTCTGTTATTCATGCTTGAATTGTATTGTACGGAAACATCGATACATGTGTGAATACACAGACCACATTGAGTCCCTGGTAGACCTCTAGTTGCCAGCTCGTTGATCAACAGATGGTCACGGTTTCCTGACCATGGACATGAGATGTCAGTGATAACGGGATCACATCATTAGGAGAATGATGTGATGGACAAGACCCAAACTTGAGCATAACACGAGATCGTATAGTTCGTAATGCATAAGCTTTTCGGTGTCAAGTATTTATTCCTTAGACCATGAGGTTGTACAACTCCCGGATACCGTAGGAGTACTTTGGGTGTGCCAACCGTCACAACGTAACTGGGTGGCCATAAAGGTACACATCGGGTATCTCCAAAAGTGTCTGTTGAGTTGGTACGAACCGAGACTGGGATGTTGTCACTTCGTATGACGGAGAGGTACCTCTGGGCCCACTCGGTAAGACATCATCATAATGAGCTCAATGTGACTAAGTAGTTAGTCATGGGATGATGGATTACGGATCGAGTAAAGAGACTTGCCATGACGAGATTGAACAAGGTATTGGGAATACCGACGATCGAATCTCGGGCAAGTACCGTACCGATGGACAAAGGGAATAACATACGGGATTGAGTGAATCCTTGACACGGTGGTTCATCCGATGAAGATCATCGAGGAACACGTGGGAACCAACATGGGTATCCAGATCCCGCTGTTGGTTATTGACCGGAGAGTGGTCTCGGTCATGTCTACGTGTCTCCCGAACCCGTAGGGTCTACACACTTAAGGTTCGGTAACGCTAGGGTCGTAGAGATAAATGCACGTGGAAACCCGAAAGTTGTTCGGAGTCCCGGATGAGATCTCGGACGTCACAAGGAGTTCCGGAATGGTCCGGAGGTGAAGATTGATATATAGGAAGTCCAGTTTCGGCCAACGGGTGATCTCCGGGGGTCACCGGGAGCGTCCCGTGACCACCGGAGGGGCCCCGGGGGTCCACCGGGTGGGGCCACCCATCCCGGTGGGGCCCCTAGGCCGCAAGGGGAAGTGTCCAGCCCTCTGGGCTGGCGCACCACTAGGGGGCCCACCTTCCCATGCGCCTAGGGTTAAAACCCTAAGGGGGAGGGGGGCTCCACTTGCCTTGGGGGGTAAGGAACCCCCCCTGGCCGCCGCCCCCTTGCAGATTGGATCTGCAGGGGGCCCAGGCGCACCCCCCTGGCCCCTATATATATGTGGGGAGGGAGAGGGCAGCCGGACCCAAGCCCTGGCGCCTCTCCCCCTCCCGTCAAACCTCCATACTCCCACGCAGGGCGCCCGGCGAAGCCCTGCTGCGATCTCCACTGCATCCGTCATCACGCCGTCGTGCTGCCGGATCTCTGACGACTTCTCCTCCCCCCTTGCTGGATCAAGGAGGAGGTGACGTTGCTGCACCGCACGTGTGTTGAACGCGGAGGTGCCGTCCGTTCGGCGCTAGATCATCGGTGACGAAGAACGCGAAGAGTACGACTACTTCATCCACGCTTCTTCGAAAGCTTCCGCTCGCAATCTCCATAACGGTATGTAGATGCACTCTTACTTGCTCGTTGCTAGATGTCTCCATAGTTGGATCTTGGTGAAAGCGTAGAATTTTTTTGAATTATGCTACGTTCCCCAACACGGCCATCTTAACGATGTTGTTAGCCACCTCATCCCGGATGGGGGGGGGGGGTTACTCACCTGCAGTATGCGGACGACACCATGATTATGGTGGAAGGCTCGGACTCTGACATTGTTAATCTTAAGTTCCTTTTGCTCTGCTTTGAGGAAATGTCTGGACTTAAGATTAACTTTGATAAGAGCGAGGTGGTGGTACTTGGCTATTCTAAGGCTGAGCAGCTTCGGATCGCAGATAATCTCAACTGTAGGTTGGCGTCATTCCCCATATCTTACTTGGGGATGCCCCTGGCCGAGTCCAGTATTACAGTGAGTGGGTACGATCCTCTAGTGGGGCGAGTAGCTGATGGGCCTCTAACCCCTCGTTGGGTACCCCAAGTGGAAGGTGAAAGATGCAGTGTTATGGAAGTGTTTTCCCTTAGCAAAGATGCCAAGGATCGAATCCCCAGAGACTCCTAGGTTCAACAAGTAGGTGTCAACTGCTGATAACCCTCAACCGTAAGGGATCGAGATAGTCTTCGCGGGTAAGAATAACCCAATTTATTGATTCGACACACGGGGAGCCAAAGAGTATTTATAAGCTTTGACAGTTGAGTTGTCAATTCAACCGGACCTGAAATATACTTACTTGCAACAAAAGATAAGTGGTAACAGTGATATGATAGTGATGATAGTAATAGTAAAAGTAAACAGCAAAAGTAAATAGCAGTAGTAAATGGCAAAAGTAGCAACTAGTGACAAGCAGGGTTTAAAACACTGTAGGCTAGGGAGATGGATGGTCGGGCGCTGCATGGATGAGATAGATTCTAACTTGGGGCACGGCACACGGAAAAGTAATGATCATCTAGGCAAATATCAAACATTAGGCATGTATCCCGTAGGTAGTTGTACGTGCTTGCAATAAGAACTTGCACAACATCTTTTGTCCTACCATCCCGCTACGAACGGGGCCAAAAGGAACTTATGGATATTAAGGTGCTCCTGTCAAAGAGCACCGGAACAAAGCAATGAACTCAATGGATACATGTAATCCTCAAACTACGGACCATCCCCTTTGGTGTCCCAAGCTGTCACTTTTGGGATCGCCGGTTCCGGACCGTAACAGGTGCAAACAACTCATAGATAGGATCACGAACACAAATATATTCATGCAAACACATATGGTTCAGATCTGAAATCATGGCACTCGGGCCCTAGTGTCAAGCATTAAGAATAACAAGTTGTAGCAAAGATGATAAACACCATAGTAGATGATAGGCAACATGCCCCCAACGATCTGATAAACTATTACATGATCTAACTCATCCAATCCCTACCATCCCCTTCACCTACAGCGGGGGAATTACTCACACATGGAGGGAGAAGTCATGGAGGGATGATGGAGTGGTGATGATGATGACGATGGCGACGATCTCCCCTCTCCGGAGGCCAATTCAGCCTCCAGATTAGCCCTCCCGAGGAAGAACAGAGGGTGGCGGCGGCTCCGCAACGAAAAACAGTGAAAGAACTTCTGATCTGGGGTTTCTGCGTCCGGAGTAAAATACGAGGTAAGGTAGGGCACCAGGGGGTGTGGGCCCCACCCAGGCGCCCCCCTGGCGCGGCCCAGGGGGGCGCGCCCACAGGGCGCCTGGGCACCCCCTGGCCCCCCTCTGGTCCCACTTCTGGTTCCTGGTTCCTTCGGGTGCGTGGATTTTCTGTGATTTTTCGTGGATTTTTCTGAGATACCTAAAAATCCATTTTCCTGCACACAAATAAACCATACAGGCAGCTCTGCTGAAAACAGCGTCAGTCCGGGTTAGTTTAGTCCAAATCATGCAAGAATGAGACCAAAACAATATCAAAAGTGTTTGGAAAAGTAGATACGTTTGAGACGTATCAACTCCCCCAAGCTTAGCATATTGCTTGTCCTCAAGCAATTCAGTTCAACGAACTGGACGCGACAAAGAAAACTTTGACAAACTCTTTTGCTTCATTAGATGTATATAAGCATGTACTACGAAAAGAGTTTAGCAAGTATTGAAACAGTACTTACGAGGACAATGCAAGGAGCAATCCTTCTTTCAAGTGACCAGTCACAAATACTTAAAAGTAAATAATATACTACTAAAAATCAAGACAAGATTGCATTGCACATAGCTTGAGCATATTAGGGTGGTATCTCTCTAGCCCCCATGAGTGAAGCAAAACATAAATGCAGAGACTCCTCCAGAGTTTTAAAGGAGACTAGAACTAAGAATTTCAGAATAAATCATATCACAAGTATGCAGAAGACAATGTAATACTTTGGGACAATGCACATTACACTCAGAATGACAATTATGCTCTCCTAGTCGGTGCTTTGAAGAAAGAAGGTGAGACTCTCGAACCGTGGCTTTTGTTGGCAAAGTTGAAAACCCGTGGTTGGAAACAAAAACTAAACATGTACCAGAGCTCTTGGTTTTAAAACAGAAGTAAACGTGTTTTGAGAAGTGCGTATTTCGTCAACGAATGCTAGCAGATAACTCAATCACTTTTGAGAGGACAAGTCTCGAGGAACGGCTCCCGCATGAGGACGATCACATCCTCTTAATCTCCTTTGTTTATCACTGCCAAAGTTTTCTGATTTCTCATGAACAAAGCGTGAATGAGGGTTTGTTTGTTATATTATCTTTTTGAGCCAGGCGCACTCAATGCCAGTTCCTTCTCGTATTAGGGGTTTGCACATTAGACATACAATCCAGGGGTGAAACTTGTCCAACTTAAAAGGATCATGAATTAACTACTACTTCCTCATGAGCTAAAACATAGGCACAAAAGAGAAATGCTTTTGATTAGTTTCGAGATGGTACATGAAAGTCTTCGTTAGGAATGGCAGGTAAATACCATGTATAGGAAGGTATAGTGGACTCATATGGCATAACTGGTTTTAAGGATTTTTGATGCACAAGCAGTCAGTCCGCTTAGTACAGGTGGAGGTTTAGCAAAAGACTGGGAAGCGACCAACTAGAGAGCAATAACGGTCATAATCATGCAGAGCGACAAAGCAACATTGAATCGGGCATGAAAGTGATATAACTATTCTAAAACTCAAAGATCATCAAGGCAGAGTAGACTTTTTAGTCTTAAACATGTGTAAGCATGTGCCAAGTCAATCCAAAAATTCTCTAAAGGGAAATACCACCTTAGTATACCAGACTATGAACAGTGCAATGCATGTAGATCATTTCAATAACACATTATATACTCTAGTTATTCGAGACTAGCCACAAGGAAAGCATGAACCACTGGAAGAGCATTGTAAACATAGCACTATGTCGCTACAAGCTGGTCTCTAGATCATAAGTACAAGCATATGTACAAAAGTAGAAACAATAAGAGTTCATACCGGTCTTCCCTGTTGCTTCCCTTCAGTCGATCTTCGTCATCACTGCTTGTCACTTGCACGATCGAACGTAGGAAATATAATTAAATGCCATCACGGACTCGAGCTGAACTATGAAAACAAAGCAAACTAAAGAGAGAAAGGAAATCTTTTTGTTTTTTTTTCAAAGGTTGAATAAAAGCAAAAGAAAGAGAAAATCTTTTTGTTGTTTTTGCGAAGAGAGAAACAAAGAAGAACGGGCAAAAACTTCGAAAAGATTAAAGTGAATAAAGCGGATAATACAATGAAAAAGTGAGAAGGGCACGTACTCCCCCAAGCTTAGGCTTTTGGCCTTAGTTGGTAGCAGCTACTGCCCCCAGGAGCCTCCTGCTCCAGGGGTATGGTGGTGAGTCCAAGGGTCGTAGAAGGATGCTGGCGCGTACACCGAACTCCTCGGAGTCTCCCACGAGGAAGGTTCCGAACGCCAAACAGAGGAAGACCCTTCACCAAACTCGATGGCGGTTTCTTCCTGAAAATGTGGTATCTCACCGTGCCTCTCCTCGTCGGGCACAACCCCCTCCATGGGGTTATGAAACTGATGCTGGACCATGAACTCGTCGAACTGAACAACATCAAAGGACCATCCGTTCCTGCGAGAAATATCAAACAAAAGACGTGCAGGTAGACGGATCTCGCGTTCCGCGGCAGTTCCGAAACGCAAGATATAAATAAGATTATCAAGTTCAGAACCCATGGTAACAAACTTATGCCTTTTCATAGCAGCACGATCAAGGCTTAAATAAGTAAAAGGAGTATCATCAGGGTGTGGGGTGCCTCCAAGATGCTCTAAGATAAGTGTGGCGTAAACGCCACCATATAAATCCCCCTGTTACCGTTCATAGCAAGGCGTCGAGCAATTAAAGTACCCAAATTATAATCAGACCTCCCTGAGAGGGCTGCTGCCAACATAGCAATATCCGGAGCAGAAATGTTGCTCGTGTTGTCTCGAGCTAACACCCCTCTAGCAATATAATATGCAAAATACCTGAGGTGAGGAAATAAGATGCTGGAGATCTTCGACCGATGAATATCCCTCGTACCCATGCTGCAGAGGGAGTTGATGATGGTTTTCAGCTCGGAGGGCTGAGTGGCCATCCTAGCCGTCCTTCCAATGTTCGGCACACCTATTATTTCACAAAAATTTCCCAAAGTCATGGTGATAAGATCATTATAAATTTTAAACTCAATAGCACTTGAATCAGGATTATATCTAAAACTGTTAATGAAAATGGAGGTGAGTTTTTGATACTGGGTAACACGGCTCGTGACCAGCCGTGTCAAACCTGCATTAGCACAAAGATTATAAAACTCATCCTTTATTCCCGCAGCTTCCATGAATTCATCACATGGATACGTCATCGCACGTGCTGGACTTGTGTCTTCCAACAACTCCAGGGGCACATGATCTTCATTATAGCTCACCCTAGCAGTCGATGGTGAAGCTGCGGCTCTAGTAACTCGATCGGAGTGTGTGGGCCTCCTCTTCTCAAGCCACCCTTTTGCCCTTCCTAACAAACTCATTTCTGAATTTTTTTTACAATTTACAAAAACGAGGATTAAAACAAAGTGAGCTAAGGCAAACTACTCAACTCACTTGCCCAAGGCATAAACTTGCATCAAAACTTGAAAAATAACTTTCTACATATGCATGCAAGCTCATCTCTACAGCACCAAGAACTACTAAATACTCACAAATGAAGCCACCAATCAAAAATCTAATTGGAGGGGTGGAGGAGTCACATACCAGGGAGTATTTGCTCAAAATTTCAGCTCAAATGACGGGCTGTAGAGAGAGATCGAAGAATCGCCTCCAAGAACAGCAAGAACACAAGAACGGGAGCAGAACTCGTGTTTTTGGAAAAAGAGAGAGAGGGAGGAAGAAGATATACCTGGAGGGGGGTCCTGTGGGCCCCAGGCGCCCTATGGGCGCGGCCAGGGGCTGGGCCGCGCCAGCTGGCCACCTGGGCCACTGGTGGCCCCCCCTGGCTGGCCCCAGGCCTTTCCGGGTCTCTCCCGACTTGAAATTTTTTATTATAATTTTTCTGGAATTTTTCTGAAAACTTCACTGTTGAAATTTTTTCGAAGTTCAAAAAGCTGCGAAACTCTCTGAAAACTTGAAGCAGTTAGTGGTATTGTGAAGCTTCAAATACATAAATACTTGGTACAGCTAGTAGGACAAAACTAAAAACAAGTGAAAACATAACAAGCTCAACTTTTTATCTATATAAACCATATTTGCTAATAAGGTTGATCAAGTCTTACCAACAAACAGGCGATATATAGAGCAAAAAGTCTCATCTCCTACAAAGTAATCACTGAACCTTTACCTTGATGGACATTGTCCCTACCATGATAGTTTTGTATTTGTGAGGCACATGTAGTGGACAGTCCCATTCTCCAATTTTCACGGTCTCGATATTCTCTATAGAGTTGAGGCCATGCCTCCTGTCGGTCTTCTTTGGAAAATATACCGTGTGTTCTTTATCATTCACATGAAAGGTAACCTTCCCTTTATTGCAATCAATAACAGCACCTGCGGTGTTAAGAAAAGGTCTACCAAGAATAATGGACATGCTCCCATCCTCGGGCATGTCAAGCACAACAAAATCAGTAAGAATTAAACAATTAGCAACTTCTATGGGAACATCCTCACAAATACCTATCGAAACAGCGGTTGACTTGTCAGCCATCTGAAGGGAGATATCTGTAGGAATTAGTTTCTCTAAACATAGCCTCTCATAAAGAGAGAGAGGCATAACACTCACTCCTGCTCCAAGATCACATAAAGCAGTTTTGACATAATTATTCTTTATGGAGCAAGGAATGGTGGGTATACCTGGATCACCGAGCTTCTCAGGAATCTTGCCACTGAAAGAGTAGTTAGCAAGCATAGTAGATATTGCATCATTAGGAACTTTTCTTTTATTAGTGACAATATCTTTCATATATTTTGAATAAGGAAGTAACTTAATAGCATCAGTCAAAGGGATTTGAAGAAAAAGAGGTTTAATCCACTCACAAAACTTATTATAATGCTCTTCTTCTTTGGATTTGATGGACTTACCTGGAAAGGGCATGGGTTTCTGTACCCATGGTTCTCTTTCCTTCCCATGTTTTCTTGCGATGAAGTCTTCTTTAGTGTACCTCTTACGTTTGTCAGGTGCTTCTTCTTCTCGAGCCTCAGGCGGATCATTCTTCTCATTATTATTACCTTCAGGTTCAACACCGTCTTCAGTCTCAGCATCGGAGATAGATACACTGTTGGGATCAATAGTTGGTTCTTCATCTGCAATAGGATCATTAGAATTGTCAGTCTCCTTATGTTTCTTCTTTTTCTTTGGAGAGCCAACAATTTCTTCTTCCTGCATTTGAGAATCCTGCTCGATTCTCTTCGGATGCCCCTCTGGATAAAGAGGATCTTGAGTGCTAGTTACTCCTCGGGTCTTAATCCCGAAAGCCTGCAAATTATCTTGTTTGGCATTGTTAGCAAGCAAATCTCTTTGCACATTAGAAATTTGATCAAGCTGAGTTTGAACCATTTGAAAATGATTCACAAGACATTGAACATCATTAACTGTTCTATCTAAAACATCAAGCAGTCTTTTGATAGCAAGGGAATTATCATGGAACTGACTTTCTATCCTCTCATTAAAATGATTTTGTTTCATAATAAAATTATCAAACTCATCTAAACATTGATCAGGAGGTTTACCATGAGGGATGTCACTTGCGTTGAAATCTAAAAGAGAGTGTACCTCTACCATAGGAGGGTGAGTAGTAGGCTCACACATCTTCTCAATAGGGGGTAGATTCTTCACGTCTTCAGCTTTAATACCTTTCTCTTTAATAGACTTCTTTGCTTCTCGCATATCTTCAGGGCTTAGAACAAACATGCCCTTCTTCTTTGTTGGTGGAGGTGGTTCAGGGACGGACCAATCTTCATGGTTTTTGGCAATCCTGCCCATCAAATCTTCCGCATCGTCCGGTGTTCTTTTCCTGAAAACACAACCAGCACAACTGTCCAAATAGGACCTGGATTCATCAGTTAGACCAGCATAGAATATATCGATTAATTCATTCTTAGGGATTTCATGTCCTGGTCTAGCCTGAATCAGACCGCAGTACCTCCCCCAAGCTTTAGGGAGGGACTCATCCTGCAACTGTTTAAAGTTATAAATTCTTTGTAAAGCAGCATGTTGCATGTTAGCAGGAAAGTACTTATCAACAAAAGAGTAAGCTAAGTCCTGAGGACTCTTAATGGAACCGCATGGGAGTGAATCATACCATGCTTTAGCACCCTCCTTCAAGGAGAAAGGAAGAAGCTTGGTGATATAAAAGTATCGAATCTTCTCATCTGTGGTAAACAAGCTACCCAACTCACCGAGTTTAGTTAGGTGTGCAATAGCATCATCATTTTCTCTGCCATAAAAGGGGTCAGCTTCAACCATAGGTATAAGTGAAAGATCAACAGAGAAATCATAATCAGGATCATCAATGCATATAGGAGATGTAGCAAATTCAGGATTAGGAACGGTTTTGTTCTTCAAAGAGTGTTTTTCAAATATTTTCTTAATAACTTCAGGGTCAGAGCCAGCAAACTCTGTCAGTTCCCTGCATAGATCTTCATCAAGCGTATAGTAATCATCATCAAGGAGCCTCTCTTTGAGTTTACTCAAATCAGGATAATCATAAGTTTCACCAATAGGGTAGCGAGCAACAGGAAGTTCAATTCCATATTTTTTAGCAGCAGCAGCAATTTGTTTCTCAAGAGCATGACCAAGCGAACTAATATCATCAAAAGTAGTAGAGGCATCATCAAGAGTATCAGACATAGTAACAGACTTAGTAGGAGCATCATGTGGTGGTGGTGAGGCAAACTTACTCATAACGGAAGGTGAATCAAGTGTAGCACTAGTGCTCAGAGCAGTACCTCTTCTTGTAGTAGATAGTAAGATCGGAACCTTGGGGTCCCCTTTCTTACCCATAGTGGATGAAGTGCAGCAGGTAGGATACCTCAAGTAGACTTGTAAATATTGCTATGGTCCCCGGCAACGGCGCCAGAAAACGGTACTTGATAACCCTCAACCGCAAGGGATTGAGATAGTCTTCGCGGGTAAGAATAACCCAATTTATTGATTCGACACACGGGGAGCCAAAGAGTATTTATAAGCTTTGACAGTTGAGTTGTCAATTCAACCGCACCTGAAATATACTTACTTGCAACAAAAGATAAGTGGTAACAGTGATATGATAGTGATGATAGTAATAGTAAAAGTAAACTGCAAAAGTAAATAGCAGTAGTAAATGGCAAAAGTAGCAACTAGTGACAAGCAGGGTTTAAAACACTGTATGCTAGGGAGATGGATGGTCGGGCGCTGCATGGATGAGATAGATTCTAACTTGGGGCACGACACACGGAAAAGTAATGATCATCTAGGCAAATATCAAACATTAGGCATGTATCCCGTAGGTAGTTGTACGTGCTTGCAATAAGAACTTACACAACATCTTTTGTCCTACCATCCCCCTACGAACGGGGCCAAAAGGAACTTATGGATATTAAGGTGCTCCTGTCAAAGAGCACCGGAACAAAGCAATGAACTCAATGGATACATGTAATCCTCAAACTACGGACCATCCCCTTTGGTGTCCCAAGCTGTCACTTTTGGGATCGCCGGTTCCGGACCGTAACAGGTGCAAACAACTCATAGATAGGATCACGAACACAAATATATTCATGCAAACACATATGGTTCAGATCTGAAATCATGGCACTCGGGCCCTAGTGTCAAGCATTAAGAATAACAAGTTGTAGCAAAGATGATAAACACCATAGTAGATGATAGGCAACATGCCCCCAACGATCTGATAAACTATTACATGATCTAACTCATCCAATCCCTACCATCCCCTTCGCCTACACCGGGGGAATTACTCACACATGGAGGGAGAAGTCATGGAGGGATGATGGAGTGGTGATGATGATGACGATGGCGACGATCTCCCCTCTCCGGAGGCCAATTCAGCCTCCAAATTAGCCCTCCCGAGGAAGAACAGAGGGTGGCGGCGGCTCCGCGACGAAAAACAGCGAAAGAACTTCTGATCTGGGGTTTCTGCGTCCGGAGTAAAATACGAGGTAAGGTAGGGCACCAGGGGGTGTGGGCCCCACCCAGGCGCGGGCCAGGGGGGGCGCGCCCACAGGGCGCCTGGGCACCCCCTAGCCCCCCTCTGGTCCCACTTCTGGTTCCTGGTTCCTTCGGGTGCGTGGATTTTCTGTGATTTTTCGTGGATTTTTCTGAGATACCTAAAAATCCGTTTTCCTGCACACAAATAAACCATACAGGCAGCTCTGCTGAAAACAGCGTCAGTCCGGGTTAGTTTAGTCCAAATCATGCAAGAATGAGACCAAAACAATATCAAAAGTGTTTGGAAAAGTAGATACGTTTGAGACGTATCAACTGCTAACGGCGCAATTAGCAATCAACGTGTACCTGCACACAGATACAAATAACTTTGCTCCCAACGAGTACAGAGAGGTTGTCAATCCCTCCGGCCTTGTAGTTCACAAAGGATTAAAAGCAATGATAGTAGTGATAGATAGTGTTTGCAATAGTAAATAATAACAAAAAGTAAATAGCGGATGTGAACAATGATGGTAATATGGATCGGAGTCACATGATGTTCACTAGTGATGTCTCTCTCCCAAAAGATGATAAAACAGCTATGTGAGGTAAACGAATTATAGCTCGGCAATTGACAGGACCACGAACGCAAACCAATGCTGACTACATTGCAAGAAAGGTTGAGGTTCAAAGCATGGGCGGTACGCCAAAGTAAGTAGACCGAAATCCATCAATATCTACTACTAATCATCCACCTTGAGATATCTATCCAGAACATCTCGCTGGTATTAAGTTGCGAGTCCCACCCATAGTGTAAACTCAAAGCAACAGACAACTGCATTAAAAGAACTTTGCGTAAAGTAAACAATCCTTGCACCCGCGGGCACAAGCACCGTTGTTTTCCCCCTTGTGGCAACATCACATCCCCTAGACTCATGTTTCTGTCACTCAAGCTAGTCATCGAGGGGCATGAACCCACAATCAAGCATAACGTTCCCTCTTGGAGTCACTACGTATTACTCGGCCAAAGCAATAAATAACAACGGAGAACATGCAAGAATTACTTATGAACATAAATATAAAAGAGGTAGATCAAATATATTACTCAAGATCAATCTGAACATAATCTCATAATCCATCGGATCCCAGCAAACTCATCATAGCAACAGCATAAGGATTACATATGTGCCTCGATCATGTAGGGCAGCTCACGAGGACTAATTAGTGAAGCACAAGAACGGGAGGAGAACATCACATAGCTACTGGTCATGGACTCATGGTCCAAGGGAGACTACTCACGAGTCATCCGGGAGGCGTCCATGGTGGTGGAGAAGCTCCCGGTGGTGATCCTCCCCTCCGGCAGGGTGCCGGGAAGAGTTCTCCTGGTGCTCCCGATCTTCGAAGCGGCGGCGGCGGCGGAACAGAGATGGGATCGCGAAAAGAGTTTCTTTTCTGAGGGTTTCGAGGGACCCTCTAAATATATGCCAAAGGGGAGCACCGGACGGGCTTCGGGGGGCCCAGGCGCCCCCCCCGGTGCGGCCCAGGGGGGGGGGGGCGCGCCCACAAGGCGCCCCGAGCCCCGGTGCCCCCCCCCCGGCTGTACTTCGGGCGCAAGGTCGGTTCCGGAATGCTGATTTTTTATATAATTTTTCTGGATTTTTCCTGGCAGTTCTCGTAACGTGAAAACCTGAAATACAAAATCAGCCGAAAACAGAAACTGGCACCGGGGTGCACTGGATTAGTAGGTTAGTCCAAATATGATCAAAAGTGTATGGAAGTGTATGAATATCATAGCAATATCACCCAAAAGTGGCATGGAGCAAGCAGAAATTATAGATACGTTTTGGACGTATCAACATCCCCAAGCTTAATTCCTGCTCGTCCTCGAGTAGGTAAATGATAACAAGAATAATTTATGTGGTGACATGCTATTAACCATATAGGACTTTTCATAGTCATATGACAAAAGCTTACTGAGACAATGATTCTATAGTAATTAAGTTGCCTCATGAGAAAATTACAAATGACTGAAAGTTTTACAATATGAAACTGAAACATCAAAAAGATTTGCAATGAACATGATGTGCAAATATGATAAAGTGATATCTAGCTTGCCCCCTTTAGTGATGCAAAACATAAATGCAGGGGCACCTTCAAGGTTTAAGTGATGACTAGATACAATGATTTCAAAATAAACGATATCACAATCATGCAAAAGACAATGCTACTTTGGGACAATGCACATTACACTCAGAATGACAATCATGCTCTCAGTAGTTGGTGCTTTTAAAAGAAGATGGAGACTCAACATAAAAGTAAAAGAATGGTTATGTGCTAGAGCTTTTTATAGAAGCAATTTTGTCAACGGTAGTAGTACTTCATATGTGTCATGCATAAGACATCCTATAAGTTGCAAGCCTCATGCATCGAATACCAATAGTGCTCGCACCTTGTCCTAATTAGCTTGGATTTCCATGGGTTATCATTGCATTACATATGTTTCAACCAAGTGTCACAAAGGGGTACCTCTATGCCACCTGTACAAAGGTCCAAGGAGATAAATCGCATTTGATTTCTCGTTTTTGATAGATCTCAACTTGAGGACATCCATACCGGGACAACATAGAAAATAGATGATGGACTCCTCTTTAATGCATAAGCATATTCTCATAAGAGATTGAGGATTAAGGTCCAAGCTAAAACTTCCACCATGATACATGGCTTTGGTTGGCGGCCCAATGTTCTTCTCTAACAATATGCATACTTATTCAACCCACGACAAATCACCCTTACTTCAGACAAGACGAACATGCATAGCAACTCACATGATATTCAACAAAAGTGTGACAGTTGATGGCGTCCCCAAAAACATGGTTACCGCTCAGCAAGCAACTTATAAGAAATAAGATACATAAGCAACATATTCTTTACCACAATAGTTTTTTAAGCTACTTTCCCATGAGCTATGTACTGCAAAGATTGAAGGTTTTAAAGGTAGCACATGTAAATTACTTGGAGTGGCGGTGAAATACCACATATAGGTAGGTATGGTGGACTCGTATGGCATAACTGGTTTAAAAGGATGTGGATGCACAAGCAGTCATTCCGCTTAGTACAGGTGGAGGTTAGCAAAAGACTGGGAGCGACCAACTAAGAGAGCAATGACGGTCATAATCATGCAGAGCGACAAAGCAATATTGAATCAGGCATGGTAGTTATATCGCTACTCAGAAATAAAAGATCATCAAGGCTTGACAGACTTTCTTTACAGTCTTAAATATGCGTGAGCATACGCCAAGTCAATCGAAATAAATTCTCGAAGGAAGATATTACTAAACCATACCACATCATAGGCAAACAAATCATGTTGGTACTCCAATAACACATTGGGAATCCCCCTGCTATTTGAGACTAACCATAAGAAACCTGAACTACTAAGCACCATCATACACGTAGCATCTTTATCATAGACATATTAACCAGTGCAACGGAAGCAAACTCTCTTAATAAGGTGAGCATGGTAATTAAAGAGGGTTCAAGCAACCAACTAAACAAAAGCTCTTTGGAAAGATAAGCATGAATACTAAGAGCAGAGCATGATAGTAGCTATTAAAAGACAAAGAACACACACAACAAAGATAGACATGAAAATTCTATGTTATGTTCTAGGTAGAAGTGGAGCGTGTTTCTCTCCCACATAAAGGAATGCTGAGTTCCGACTCGTTATGAAAAACTAAAAAGAAAACTAAAAGCAAGACGCTCCAAGCATAGCACATAACACATGAAGTGATAAAAATATAGCGGAACGAAAGACGAACTGATAATGTTGATGGAGAAGGGGATGCACGGGGGCATCCCCAAGATTAGACGCTTGAGTCTCCTTGAATATTTCTTGGGGGTGCATGGGGGCATCCCCAAGCTTGAGCGCTTGACACTCCTGAATCTTTTTATCATCTTCCCTCGCACACTTGAAAACTTTCTTCATACATAACTCATCATAATCTGATTAGCGAGGTTACTACCCTTAATAAAATAATTATACCTTGCTGGAAATAAAGATATTCTTGAAGTTCTACTGTTTCTCAAGATTGCCAAAAGGTTTTTGCAAAGAAAAAGTAAGCTCTTGGTTTGCAAACTGAAGGAAAGACAAAACAGGACAGAATCTGTGAAAAACAGAACAGCAGGCAGTAATCGATTTGTTCGGGATACTTCTGCAACTCAAATCAAAAAACTCAGAACAGACGCACGAAAGACAATTATATAGAGAACGCCGTCGAAAAAATTCAGACCAAAAAGATGATCTGGTGATTTTATACGAATTTTTCTATCCAAGGACAGAATCTGTTTCCTGGACAGCTCCTCACAACTTTTGAACTTTCTAGCAATCAGAGGGTATACTTGGCACAAATATGTAAAGTAAAGATACAATGATGATGCTACAGCAGTAAACAACATCAAGACACAACAAAAGCAAAAAATTTATTCATGTGGGCTGCCTCCCAAAAGCGCTTTCTTTTATGCCTTTAAGCTAGGCATAATGCATAGAGGAATCAATAACCATCATAATAATCGGAGTTATAAATTGATTCATAAGGTTCCTCAACAAGTTCACTCTTGTTCCTTCTAGGAAAGGGGTACACACCTTTTGCCTTCTCGCGTAAGCGGATTTGTCCCTTACCTATATCAATGAAGCCTTTTACTGCTCGGAGGAAGTCCCTTCCAAGCACTATATTTCCTTGGTTTGGCTCCATGATGAAGAAATCAACCATTGCAATCCCTTTAAGGAATTTAACTGGCACATCTTTTATTCTTCCCTGGATTTCAGAAATATCTCCATTAGTGTGTTCATGATAAGATGATAATCTATCCATGTTAAATTTTAAAGAATCATGAACAATTTTTGGCATAGTAGAAACCATAGATCCAATATCACAATAAGCAAGGAAGTCTTGATTAGAGATACTAATCCTAACAAGAGGCTCCTAGTCATTATCTATTTCCAAAATATCACTCTTATTGGGTTTGGGTTTCTCTACCTTCATTAAGTCTAGAGCATCCATTCTTTTTTCAATAGTAGCAAGTCTATCTATGACAGTATCAAAATTATGATCATAAACAAAGTAACTAGATAGACCATGTATAATTTCAAGAGCTCTAGCTTCATCACACTCTAGGAAATCTCCCTCGGCTATAATATCAAGAGAGTGTTTACACCATTTAAAAAGACCCTGGTAAAAATTCCTAAGCACAATTTTTATAGGTATCCAAGGCATAATTCTCCTATGTGCATCAGAAATTCTGTCTCATGCCTTCTTCATATTTTCTCCGTCCCTTTGATGGAAATCTAGAACTTCTGATTCCCTCAAAGCACCATATCCTAACATGTTTAGCTAAACAGATAGGACTACTAACAAGAAGGTAAAATATTTTTTTTTGTAATTTTGTGATAAAGGATACTAAAGCAAAAACTGAAAGGTAAACTAACAAGAATAAAAAGCAAAGGTAAAAGATAGCATGCAACTCCCCTATCCTGAAGAGTGGAGTCCCCGGCAACGGCGCCAGAAAATACTCCTTGATGGGCCTCTAACCCCTCGTTTGTTACCCCAAGTGGAAGGTGAAAGATGCAGTGTTGTGGAAGTGTTTTCCCTTAGCAAAGATGCCAAGGATCGAATCCCCAGAGACTCCTAGGTTCAACAAGTAGGTGTCAACTGCTAACGGCGCAATTAGCAATCAACGTGGACCTGCACACAGATACAAATAACTTTGCTCCCAACGAGTACAGAGAGGTTGTCAATCCCTCCGGCCTTGTAGTTCACAAAGGATTAAAAGCAATGATAGTAGTGATAGATAGTGTTTGCAATAGTAAATAATAACGAAAAGTAAATAGCGGATGTGAACAATGATGGTAATATGGACCGGAGTCACATGATGTTCACTAGTGATGTCTCTCTCCCAAAAGACGATAAAACAGCTATGTGAGGTAAACGAATTACAGCTGGGCAATTGACAGGCCCCACGAACGCAAACCAATGCTGACTACATTGCAAGAAAGGTTGAGGTTCAAAGCATGGGCGGTACGCCAAAGTAAGTAGACCGAAATCCATCAATATCTACTACTAATCATCCACCTTGAGATATCTATCCAGAACATCTCGCTGGTATTAAGTTGCGAGTCCCACCCATAGTGTAAACTCAAAGCAACAGACAACTGCATTAAAAGAACTTTGCGTAAAGTTAACAATCCTTGCACCCGCGGGCAAAAGCACCGTTGTTTTCACCCTTGTGGCAACAGCACATCCCCTAGACTCATGTTTCTGTCACTCAAGCTAGTCATCGAGGGGCATGAACCCACAATCAAGCATAACGTTCCCTCTTGGAGTCACTATGTATTACTCGGCCAAAGCAATAAATAACAACGGAGAACATGCAAGAATTACTTATGAACATAAATATAAAAGAGGTAGATCAAATATATTACTCAAGATCAATCTGAACATAATCTCATAATCCATCGGATCCCAGCAAACTCATCATAGCAACAGCATAAGGATTACATATGTGCCTCGATCATGTAGGGCAGCTCACGAGGACTAATTAGTGAAGCACAAGAACGGGAGGAGAACATCACATAGCTACTGGTCATGGACTCATGGTCCAAGGGAGACTACTCACGAGTCATCCGGGAGGCGTCCATGGTGGTGGAGAAGCTCCCGGTGGTGATCCTCCCCTCCGGCAGGGTGCCGGGAAGAGTTCTCCTGGTGCTCCCGATCTTGGAAGCGGCGGCGGCGGCGGAACAGAGATGGGATCGCGAAAAGAGTTTCTTTTCAGAGGGTTTCGAGGGACCCTCTAAATATATGCCAAAGGGGAGCACCGGACGGGCTTCGGGGGGCCCAGGCGCCCCCCCGGCGCGGCCCAGGGGGGGCGCGCCCACAAGGCGCCCCGAGCCCCGGTGCCCC
>LR738710.1:934202893-934223070 GCA_902687465.1 Secale cereale
CCCGGTGCCCCCCCCCCCCCGCCGCTGTACTTCGGGCGCAAGGTCGGTTCAGGAACGCTGATTTTTTATATAATTTTTCTGGATTTTTCCTGGCAGTTCTCGTAACGTGAAAACCTGAAATACAAAATCAGCCGAAAACAGAAACTGGCACCGGGGTGCACTGGATTAGTAGGTTAGTCCAAATATGATCAAAAGTGTATGGAAGTGTATGAATATCATAGCAATATCACCCAAAAGTGGCATGGAGCAAGCAGAAATTATAGATACGTTTTGGACGTATCAGTAGCGTCCCGTGCGGAGCCCTGGTGCGGTAGGTTCACCTCTAAGGGCAGCAAAACTATCCTCATTAGCTCTAACCTTGCCAGCCTCCCCATGTATATGATGGGGATGTACATCTTACCTGAAGGTATACATAGCTCCTTCGACAAGGAGCTGGCTATGTTCTTTTGGCAGGCAGGGGACGGTCGGCCCAAGTACCACATGGTCAAGTGGGCTGACATCTGTTTGCCTAAGGACCGAGGTGGGTTGGGCATACCCGCATCCCGCCGGATGAACGTGGCGCTCATGCTACGTTGGGTTTGGCGGATCTTGCGGGGAGATGGGGGGCTGTGGTTGCAGCTGGTTGAGGCCAAATACTTGCAGGGCCAGCCCCTCTTGGCGTGTTCTCAGTCGGCTGGTTCTCAATTCTGGAAATCTATTCAGGCCATTAAGGAAGAGATTAGGTTGGGTGTGCGCTTCTCGGTTGGCAATGGGTCTGGGACCCAATTTTGGTTGGACCCCTGGCTTCAGGGCGAGCTTCTCCACCTGCGGTTCCCGCGTCTCTTTGCGATTTGTGCGGACCCGGGCATTCTAGTCTCTGAGGCGGCTCTGGAGGACGGATGGAACATTGCGTTCCGCCGCTCCTTCGGACCTGCTGAGGTCAGGGAATGGGCAGACCTGAGGGAAGTAGTCCCTCTTCCTCTGTCCCTGGACCTTGATTCGGTGTCGTGGAGCCTTTCGCCTTCGGGCGATTTCTCCATTAGTTCGGCTTATCAGGCTGCCGGTTCTACCGTGGCTATCCCCATTGTGGAAGGCACCGCTACCTTTGAAGATCAAGATTTTTGTTTGGCAGCTTCTTCGAGATCGTCTCCCTTCAGGGACCGAGGTGTTGAAGCGCCATGGTCCGGGCAATGGAATGTGCCCTTTGTGTCATGTCCCAGAAACGGGAACGCACATTCTTTTCTCGTGCATAGCAGCGCAGGCACTTTGGTGCTTTGTTCGTGAGGCTCTTGGGCCGGAGAGGGAGGCCACTGACCTCGCAGGGTTTCTGCAGGTTAGGGCCATCCAGGTTGGCCGTAAGCGCCGACTGTTCTGGCTTATCTTCGCGGCTATGATGTGGACTCTTTGGACTACCCGCAATAAGATGGTGATTGAGCGGGTGTTCCCGCGACGTGCTTCTGACTCGTTCTTCAAATTTCTTGCCTTCCTGCAGCACTGGAATCCGCTCGCTAGGCCGAGGGATCGTGATCGTCTTCAACTTCTCTTGGACGCCCTGGTGTCTTCTGCACGCCGGCTCTCCGACCGCTCGTCTGCTACTTAGCTTGCCCCTGGAGGCCTTTGTTTTTTCCTTTCTTTTGGGCTTCTTCGTGCTGTGGACCCAGCGTTTTCTCCTTTATTGCTGACTGTACCTGAGATGTGGCTGTATGGACTTATGCTTTATCTATAAAGCGGGGCGAAGGCCTATTTCGGATTAAATGAGGTTCCGTTGCACTATTTTTTTAACAAAAGTTCGTTCTTTCAGTCTGCAACACTGCCAAGGAGGCACTGTCGCCGTGGATTTTTGTTCTTGGAAGCTAACTACTTGATTGTGACCGAATTGATATACTAGTATTCGCTTTCTTCCCTTCTTTGCCTGGAACGTCAAACCATGCATGAACGTACTATTTTATTTTCATTTTTTCTCCTGTTTGGCACCGAGATGTTTGATGGAGTGGTAATAAGGCTCTAATTAGTGATGGTAAACAAACCAAATGCAGTGATGCAATGCTAATTCTCCGTCGATTTACGCTTCCAGATTGAGATGACCTCTACATCCATTTGGGAAGGATATCTTTTTCCGACAAAAAAAGCCAGCCATGCTCCTGTTAATTACAAATTGATCAGATACGTCTACTACATGCGGTTCTGCAAACAGGGTAGGGAACTATGCATAAGCCAAGCTAAACCATTTTTTACACGGCTGCTGGAAGAACAGTAAGAGCATCTCCAACAGCCGCGCTATACTAGCGCTGCGCCGCAAAAAACACAATTTTAGCGCGCGCGCAACGCGCCGGACAGCTCCAGCGGGCGGGCAAAAACCGCGCGCGCGCTAAAATGAATTGGGCGCGCTGGCGAAAGCCCCATCCCGCGCGGTTAATTTGGGGCGTCCACTTCCGCGCGCGGCAGACTCGAGCGCGCGCGCGAACTCCCCTTTCTTCCTCCTTCCCACACGCGCGCGCCGGCGCCCGCGCCCCTTCCACCATGGATGCGCACACCGGAACCCCGCTCACCCCGCTGTACAGCCGCGACCCCCCGCCGCCGCCGCAGCCGCCGCCGAAAACCCTAGCGTGGCGAGCGTTGGCGCTGGCGCCGCCGCCGCCACCGGAGCTCCGCCACCGGAGCTCTGCCATGGGAGGCATGGGTGGCTTTCGAGCACCCTCCAACGCTATGGGAGGCATGGGTGGCTTTGGAGCACCCTCCAACGCTATGGGAGGCATTGGTGGCATGAGTTTTGCTTCTCTCATGGGAGGCATGGGTGCACCTCCGGCCGCCATGGGAGGCATGGGTGCACCTCCGGCCATGAGGAGTGGAATGTCTTTCGATGTGCCTCACACACATACCCATGAAAATGCCGTTGAAGAACTTGCCAAGACCGTCGGAGCTACATGTGATGCGGTGTGTGATGAAGTTAGGGAGGAAGATTCATCGGCGGAAGAAGAGGAAGAATCGTCGGCGGAAGAAAAGGAAGAAGACGAAGAAGACGAGGAAGATGGTTGATGTGTTTATATGTCTTGAACTTTGTTGGATGAACTTGTATTTTTGAACTTGGTTTGCATTTTGAACTTGGTTGGATGAACTTGTGGGCCTGACTTTTATTATTCATCAACTTGTTTGTATTAAATTTCACATGTTCATTGCATTTTGATTGAATGTTTCAAACTATTTTGTGTCCAAATGCCATATTTGGCGCTGCTGTAGCGGCGCGCGCGCTGCATTTTTGCGCGCTGGTGGAGTGGAGCGCGCGCGCTGCATTTTAGAGTTGCTGCTGGAGCCAGCGCTGCGCGGCGCGGCAAACCAGCCGAAGCGCGCGCGGCAAATGCATTTTTTGGGCGCGGCGCGTAGCGCGGCTGTTGGAGATGCTCTAAAGAATCGATGTTTGCTGAAAAAAATGCTTATTTGTCATCAGCCAGGACTACTGTTGCTGAGCTTAATTTTGCACCTATGTATGTACGAAAGGTCGTGTGGCCTGCTCAAGCTACCCACTAATTAAACCCTACCTATTTATAACTCCAAGCTGGCTAGCTAGCTCGATCTGATCCACAAGACAAGTCGTAGAGAATAACAACAAAAAAGTGCAAAGCAGCAGTGACATGTTAGGTACGAAAACATATATAAATTGAGTACATTACTCGATTGATTCCATTCCATGGAGTACATGTTAATATGGTCTGACATAGTTTACTAATCAAGTTGTGGCATCCAAGTTGGATATACATGCTTGACGAGTCTGGAATCATTTTGGATCACACCCTAACAGTTGAGTAGCTGGTCAGTGACAAACTAAAGGTGGCTAGCTAGTGAAGCAATAGGTGGTTAATTAGTTGGTGATACTACATACTAAAACTGTTTTAAATAGCAGCTATGCCTTTTAGCGACGGACCTCTCTAAAGACTATAGCACCATCACACTAAAATTTTACTTTCTGTGTAGGACCAAAGCCTCTTAACGCAACGCTATAGAGCGAAACTGCTCAACAGACAACGCTATAGTTGTGTACCAACCCATGGATTTTTTCTTTAGGTTGGTAGCTAAGTAGTTGAGTGGGAGATGATGGAATTTTATCTTTCATCCGCAGCAGTATGCTTTCTGATCATATATGTATTGTGTTGTTGCTTATGCTTAAAATAGCAAGTTTTGGTAGCATCTCTAGGCTTATGTTATGCTGACAATCATCCGGCATCACTGGCACAGACAAGGTAGCAGTTCTTCGAGCTTATCTGGTTATGCTGCATTTGATCACCACGTATAGGTTTGTATTGTGTTGTTGCTTATGCTTAAAATAGCAAGTTTTGGTAGCATCTCTAGGCTTACGTTATGCTGACAATCATCCGGCATCACTGGCACGGACAAGGTAGCAGTTCTCCGAGCTTATCTGGTTATGCTGCATTTGATCACCACGTATAGGTTTGTATTGTGTTGTTGCTTAATTATGCTTAAAATAACAAGTTTGGTAGCATCTCTAGGCTTATGTTGTGCTGACCATCATCCACCATCACTGGCACGGACAAGGTAGCAGTTCTCAAGCTTATCTGGTTATGCTGCATTTTATCACCACGTATAGATTTCACCAACAATTACTACTATGATTTTTTTTTGCGGGAAACAGTCACTATGTTCTTCACAAAAGGAAGCTATTGCTATGTTAATATAAGATCTATATTATAAACAACTATATTTATATGTAATTACCCTTTAGTATGAATCTATAACATATGAATTTCATGTCGCATAAATTGCATACTGCTAGAGTAAATATAGGCCAAACATTTAACTTAAGAAAACTACATGTGCTCCAAGACGAAGAATGGAGGCAGTATGATGTACTGATGGTGATCATACACCGGTAACCAAACGGAACCTCTTACGGTAGGAAGCATATACTCTTGGTCTGCTGACCACTCACTCATTTTATTACAACACGTACGACAAAACCACTAGCACAAGGACACCATCTCCATGGCTACACACGCATGGAAACACACAGACAGCTAACCAATCTCTCACATGGCGGCGGTGTGGCCCTCGTCGTTGGCGGTCTCGATGCCCTCAACGCGCTTATTGGGGACGGCGCAGTTCTGCCGGATCTCGCCCTGGGTGCCGGTGAGCAAGTCCATGTTGCTCATCTTCACCATGGAGTTGGCGAACTGCCGGAAGAAGGCGGACTGGATAAGCGCAAACCGTGAAGCCAAGAGCGTGGTGGCGGGGTGGTCGATGAGGCCCTGGTCTGACTTGAACAGGCCCTGCCTCACGATGAGGTCGAGGTAGTACTTGTTGTCGAACACGTCCGGCGTGCGCACGTCGAGGGTCTGGTTGACGGTGCCCTGGGGCACGTCCTTGGCGCACTTGGCCCGCAGCCTCCTGGCGAACAACGGGTCGATGAGTGGGCTGAAGTCGATGTTCGGAGTGAAGCGGTCGGCGAAGGTGGGGCAGTGGGCGACGCCGAAGGTGTGCGCGCCGGAGAGGGCGACGAGGTCCGCCACGTCAAGGCCCCGGTTGCCGAAGGAGGAGATGAGCGTCGGCACGTCGAAGGAGGGCGCGGGCAGGGTGTCCACGAGGTCCTGCGACGCCGGGGCCAGCGCGTCGCGGCGGCCGAAGGCGACGTCGAAGTGGGGCCCGCCAGCCTGCATCCACCACGTACCCACATATGCTAGTTAATTAATCGGTTCTGTTGAACTTGAGAGTAACTCTCCCGGAGTAATCGTCCGACCGGAACACAAAAATTGGGTTGGATTGGATGTACGTACGAAGACGAGGGCGTCACGGGTGGCCAGGACGGTGATGTCGGCGCAGGAGACGGTCGGGCCGCAGGCGGCGTGGACGGCGGCGCGGATGCGCTCGATGAGGTCGAGAGCCACGGGCCGGAGCGTCTGGTTGGGCACCGCATTCAGCTCGCTGTTGTTCCCGGTGAGGAGCACCGACGCGTCGCAGCCCTGCGGGAAGCAGTCGTGGAAGAGGATGCGGATGAGGGCGGGGGCGACGCCGACGTCGCGGCGGAAGGTCTCCGCCACGAGCGTCCCCGCGATGTCCTCCAGCTCCGGGCACGACGCGGCATGGAAGCTCCGCGAAAGCCCCTCAGCAGGCGCCGACGAGTGTGCGGCGCAGATCAAGGCTGCAAGGACGAGGACGGCCGCTGCTACTCTGGACGCCATGGCTGCCGCGCTCTAGATGTAGCTGAGCTTTCTGCACGATGGTCGTGTGGCTTGCTCAAGCTATGGACACTAAACCCTTGTTATTTATAGACGGCTAACCACCCCAAAGCTGAGAGTAGGTACGTAGCTTAATTAGCTCGATATGATCGGAGACTGTGCACAGTGGAAAACATGTGCAATTGCCAATTGGTCGCATTGACTAATGACTGGTTAAGGTGAGGGGAGAACGGTCGGTGAGAATGGTCGATGCTGCTTTGTTAACTAATAATGCCTAGAAATTTCCCAGAACTTTCCACATGCCTTGCACACAACAACCCTTCACTGCACAGTGACATATACTTATATGTTAGCACCATTTATGCATTGCTGGATATGACATAGTTTAGGATCAAGATGTGACATCCAGTGCAAGTTGGATATACATAAGGGGTCTGGAATCGTTTAGAACGACGTACACCGAGCTATGTAAGTACGACCTATACTGGATCGGATCAGTGTGGGTCATGGATCGATGTGTGTGTTCCCACACTAAGGTCTAGCTCGATCTTATGTGGTGGTAAATTTTTACTTTTTGTCGCTAAAGGATGTGCATTGCTATTGTTCTAGCGCACAGCATTTTTTTTTTCATTTTTTATATTTATTTATAAATAATCTAACTGTTGCGTTCACAATGGATTTTTTAGGCAAGTACATCCTCTCCTTTGTCCTCTTCCTCTTGTATTTACTCTACATCAAACTTTATGCGTGGCTAGCTAAGCCAACGCCGAGGGCAGTTGCCGACAGTTTGAAAAACCAGATGAGTAACCAAATCGGTAAGGTAGTCGGTTCAGGTTTTCACCTTCACAAGTCCACTTTCTAGTTTATTAGTCATAAAATATATTTATCGGGAGTAATACATTTTCTTTGACCATTCGTTATTGGGCCGCACTGTTAGCTATGGCATGGTTTCCTAGCGATCTGTGATTGAATCATCCCCAACACCCCCCTATTTTCGCACCTGGACTGGTTCAACATTTTCTATTTTACCTCCCAATTTTCATAAAAACCGCTCGGTTCAACCGGTCCACTTTGGTTTGATAGTGGAAAGGTCCCGAGAGCTTAAGGAACCGATGTTGTCTCTACTTTCGGGTATCGGTTTGTTCGGTAGCCCCGTCTGGTTTTCATAACTATGCTCGCCGGTTCTGGCGAACCTATAGGCCAATACCTCTCTTTTATTCTTTTTCTATCAAGATATCTACATTTTTGTGCATGTTGAGTATTTGACCTGCCACCTCGAACCATGTCATATTGATTTATTTGTTGGAGTTGTGCATTATATCTTTTCCAGATGCAATTTTTCTCTTAGAACCCATGGCACTTTCCTCGATATAAGGCATTTGAACTTGAACATTAATTACCATCATATACAGTCCAGAGGATACTATCTGGGTGGCTGGGTTGGTTTACCGCTTGGAGTTAGCGCCTCTCTTAGAAGAACTAGAACTACATGAAAGTGCTTGACTTGTCGATCATGGTAATTGCACCTGTTTGCATATGAATGTGTATATTTATATTAATCAATGGTTGGATGTACTTGTGCAAATGGATTGCGATAGATTTGGCCTTCTTGCAAGGACAGTGACATCTGTTGCAGCGCCTCGGCATCATCATCGCATGAGTGTCTACAATATTGGATTTTGTGATATGGGGATAGTGGAGCTGGCCCTCTATATTTTTTTTGAGTTTGTGCAATTCTGAGATGTCCTCTAGACTCGGGCACGACACGCCACATGAAAGCCCCGAGATATCCCCCGGTGGCCACCGCTGAGAGAGACCAGGGCCGGTCCTGGGGCAGGGCGAACGGGGCGGCCGCCCCGGGCCCCCAAAAGTCAGGGGCCCCCTCCCAGGTACATATACGTTTGTACATACTCCCTCCGTTCGGAATTACTTGTCTCGAAAATGGATGTATCTAGAACTAAAATACGTTTAGATACATCCATTTCTGCGACAAGTAATTCCGAACGGAGGGAGTACATGCATGCAGATCTTCGATTCAAAAAAAATTGAAGCCAATCTGAACGCCTCGCTCAGCCTCTGGTGTGCTAGCCTAGGAAACTAAAAGACATATGGTGGGCCTGGCTCATGTTTTTCACGTACGTGGAGACCGGAGAGTAAAAGAGATCGTTCAATTCACTAATCACGATTTCCCGTAACTTCAGATCGTTTGTTCCCTGCCCTTTTGGCCGTTCCGCCATTCCCGTTCGTCTAATCTTCTTTGACTCTGCCTCCTCATGAACGACGCGACGACTACGGCAGGTACTTCTCGTCGCGCCCTCTTCCTTCATATGTTATTTTTCCGTTCTTTTATTTCCAGTCCTGATTCCCAACTAGTCGATAGATTGAACATGTTAACAAGGAATTGTTGTTAGGGCGCTCGAATCATTGCGCGCTTGCAGCCACATTAGATTGCAGAGAGAACGTACTATACTATGCCCTAGCAGATTGTCATTACATCAGATAATCATCTATACTTAATCTACTATTTTAATCAGCTTTGCGCTAATTTTATAAGCTAATTTGTTCCTTTTAAATTTCAGCAGGGTCATGTCGAGTTCGGTAGAAAGTATGCATCCGGAAGTGATAAAAAAAAGGAGGCAGATGAGGAGATAGAAGAATTAAGAGGATCTCTTTTTAAATATATTATAAGAGCGATACTAGCACTCCAAGAAATCCCGACGAGTTGGTAATAGTTCTTGCAGGTGACCAAAACTAATTGCAATCAGGAATATGATGGTCATACGCCAATAGAAGGCAATGTTGACGTCAACATGGATGATAGCAATGTGAGTGTCTGAGTGATCATGAGCCCATATATATATTTCTATTGCATATCGGATTTTCTTTACTATGCATGTTATTGAAAGAAAGTTTTTCAAAGTTGAAATTGTTGAAGAACTACCTGAGATCTACAACGTCGCAAGAGAGGTTAAATGGCTTGACAACTTTATTCATTGAGAAAAAATTGCTTGATGAAATTGATATTGATACTATCATTAATGAGTTTGAACGTTAGGATAATTTTTTTGAAGGTAATACGTGTAATACATTATGTGATATGTACAATCATTTTAGACGCACTTAATTATTTTCTTTGACACAAATTATATCTTCATATGATGATTATCAATCAGACATTTATATTAAGAGCCCGAGGGCCCCATATCGTAGTTTCGCCCCGGGCCCCCGAATTCTCAGGACCGGCCCTGAGAGAGACGATTGTGCAATGGAGACCAAGGGCAGGACAGCGACGGCAGCTGCTGCCCTAGACGTCATCGCCGTCGCCCTGCTGCTGTAGCTGAGGTTTTTGCACCTAGTACGGACGGGACGGTCGTGTGGCTCTGCTCAAGCTGCCCATTAAACCCTTATTTTAATTTTTTTGAAACGTTAAACCCTTATTTCGATATCATCCAGAAAACAAGTCGCGGAGACTAAGCAAAGTTGGACAACATGTGCTTCTTGCACTTTAACTAATGATGCTTGTTAACTAATGCCTCGTCACATCCTAGATTTTTCCTCCAAGTTTCTATATGCACCACTCCTTGCTTGTCTCTTGGAGAGGATGATGTATGTGCTGCTGATGTATATTACGACTTTTTTGTGTAGGAGATGTATGTCCCACTTGCCTGAACCGCTGAAAGTTCCTAGCTAGTCTAGGCGTACCTTCGTACACCAACTAATTAGGCTACACTGGAGCGAGTAGTAGTCAACTAGTCATGTATGCCGGGATATGCGTGCGTTCCTACACTAAAAAGTCAAAGGCTAGGGCCGTCGTGTTCTTTTCAAATGCACCCATAAAGAATATGTTGCCGCCGCCTCATGCAGTGCCGCTCTTCTTCTACCTCCCGGCCGAGTCTCACAGCTCACACAACTCTCTCTTCTCCCTTTCATGGTTTCTCTCTCACACACAGGAAAACACACACACACACATTCCAAGGAATATCACAAAGGGATTTGCAACGAAGCACTCTCACGCTACATCTTTTCTACTGCCCCCTCTTTCTATTCATATGATCAACTTAAATAATCTGTACAAATGACTCCACACCCAGTCACTAACCCACGCACGCACACACTAGGCTGACCGGCACTAAAAAACTAACCTATACATGATGCTAATCCAAAAATTGTACACTTACGGGCAGTACCATAAGGGCTACCCTCTACGGACGACTATGGCCCCACCTGTAATACCTCCTCCCCCTTGAATTCAATGGTGTGACCCCGTTGATTTCCAATTAGTTTGCTCCACGTACTCCTGTAGATTGCAACCCGTAACAAATGTCCGTAGCTCTAGCAAAGTTGGATGCTAATCCCTAACTACATACACGTCTATGCCCTGCCCTTGCGCAGCCTCCTCTTAACGGACAAAGTACGAGGCCAACCCAACATGCATGCAACTGACTACCTGACCAGATCACTTGGCTTCAACTTGATCATGCAGTGTTATAGCCCATCAGCGCTTCAGCATCTGCCGCGCCTTGCCACTTCTCACGGCATCGCCGTATCACACGGTACCATCGGCATCTCACCATGCTCGCCGCATCGCACGGCAGCCCGGCATCTCGCCTTCTTCGCGTGCCTCCGCTGAAACTCGCCGGCTTGTACGCATCACACGTACATCTTGCCGGACTACAACAGGGTACATGAACACCTAACTACATGCAAACACATGAATCAAGATTAAAACTAACATAATACGGCTCATTGTCTTATTTCCGTTCGAGAATTGATAAGCGGACGGTAAGATACATGTGTAAAAATATACACCTTTGTATTTAACTACAACGAATCCAAGCGCGGCCTGGCTCTTTTTCTTAATTTTGCTGCAATGGCGTTTAGTAGTTGTCGCTAGAAGACGTGGATGCTATTGTTGCAACTTGCCAGGCACGAAATTCCTTGTGTATATTTCGTTAAAATAAACGAATGTCGTGGTCATGACAGATTTTGTAGGCAGGACGACATCTTATCCCCTTCGTCTTATCAGTTAACCCCCTATGCTGCTTAGATTTCTACATCGTGTGAACTTTGCATCTTTTGTTTGACTTCTTTGGCCGCTATTGGCCCCTTGTGTGTCAGACGGATTCGGCATTTCTGATGGATGTTTGGGTCACCCAACAACCCATCGAACCACCTGCTTAATTTCGGCTACAAATCGATGAGATCATCCGCAAAAAGAAAAGAAAAAAAAAGAGATGCAGCTGCGCATGTATGGAGTCCCATCTATAAGCCCACCCAGGCTTCCATACATAACAACACAAGCCCGCGAAAGTTGAGTTATCGCATAGAGATAATAGATTCAATATCTGTAATACTGTAACCTCAAAACCCTAAATAGAAGAATGACACGGCGAAGACGTGCACTACCCTGGTACTCCCTCCGTCCGAAAATACTTGTCATCAAAATGAACAAAAAGGGATGTATCTAGAACTAAAATACATCTAGATACATCCCCCTTTATTCATTTTGATGACAAGTATTTCCGGATGGAGGGAGTACCACTTCATGTTGGTTTAACCGTGTGCCTCCTCAGGCCTTCCATGATCAGCGTATTAGTGGAGGTGCCTTTCCACTCTATGGTGTATCTCTCGTCCCACTATCACCACGGGCTCGCCTGCTTTTATCATATCCATACGCCCGTGCATATACTTGAAATGGAAAGTTTGGGTAGCATTTGTGGGCTTAGGCTGGCTTTATTGACCATTGTACAATGACACTGACAGCTATTGGGCTGACAGTGACAAGGTAACATCAATTGGGGTGATAGTGACAGCAATTGACTAACTAATTTCTCACATTGGCCTACTGTCTGTGTTTTTTTTTTTTTTGCAAAGTTTTTTACTCTCACTGCCAAGTATTCCTATGAGGAAGAACGGCGTAAAAATGGGTCCTGTACCTGTGATTTTTTTTTTTTGCAAAGTGTTTTACTCCCCTGTCAAGTTTCCCTATGAGGAAGAACGATATAAACAATGGATCAAGTGCCTGTGATTTTTTGCAAAGTGTTTTACTCTCACTACCAAGTGGGCCTACTAGGAGAAAACAATGCAAAAATTTGGCAGCGGCTTCAAGGGCTCGAACTCAAGTTTGGCAAAAACAGGTTCCTACTAACACGGCCCATTGAAGGCCTAAATAAATTTATTCCATTCCTAATAATTTTTTGTACAATTTTTTTGGACGATTAAACATGAGATTTCCCGTATTTCTCGGTAACAGGGCTTCCCCAGCACCTTCGGTAAAAAAAGAAAATGAGAAAAGAAAATCTTGACACTAGCTAAGCCTTCAATGGGCCGCGCCAGTCTTAGTCATGGATGCGAGCGTTCCTACACTAAGCAAGGCTCGCAATGGTTTGAAATTTTTATAGCTAGCTAGAGGATGTGTATGATATTTCAGCTGCAACGTACGATATTCTTTGTTGATTTTTATCTGTAAATTATTTAAGTATTGTGGCCGCGACCGATTTTCTAGGTAGCATGTCTTCTCATCCTCTCCCGCGCCGCACTTCCCGGGCTATCGGTGATCAGTGTCCGTCCGATTTCTGCTGAGATCGATCTGCAACATCCGTTTGTACCGCTGGAGCAGCCCTTCTACTCTCGTGTGGCACGCCAATTTTGTTTATCACATCTATATGCGGTTGCTTATACTTGAAATGTTATGTTTTGGTAGCATTGTTTTGTGGTCTTATGCAGCAGTGACCGTCATGCCAAAGTAAGATTTTTTCGATGTATGATGATCACACTGCTGTCCAAATGGAAACAACCTCCTAAGGTGGGAAGCATATATGAGTCTATACTTGGGGCATGATGTCTGATCACTTACTCATTTTATTACACATGCTGCTGCCCTGGACGTCATCGCTGTCGCGCTGCTGCTGTAGCTGAGTTTTTGCACCTAGTACAGACGGGCGGTCGTGTGGCTCTGCTAAAGTTGCCCATTAAACCCCTATTCCGATAGCATCCTGAAGACAAGTCGCAGAGACAAAGCAAAGTTGGACAACATGTGCTTCTTGCACTTTAACTAATGATGCTTGTTAACTACTGTGGAGAATGATTCATATAGCTTTCAACATTAATCCTCCAATCGATAGCGTCGTTGTTTGGGACGTGGTTAGCTGGGGTTGATCAAATTACTGCGGCTCGTATTCGGATTGGAATATGTGCGTTTTTATGGGCTATATGGAACTGCAGGAATGATATGATTTTTAACAGACAACACACTTTAACTTTCTTGCAGGTCATTTTCAGAGCTACAGCTTGGATCCGTACGTGGTCCTTACTCATTCCTATGGACTCCAGGGAGCTTTTGGTTACTGGGTGCAACCGATGGGAGATGGTAGCTCGGGTTATATTCAACCGATTCGGATGGCGATCACATAACAGGATAGGAGTCTAGGGAGCGTATCCTACATATTAACATATCGGGTGCTGGAGTCAACATGTAATTTTTTTTTGCTTCGTTCTGCTCCGTTTGCGAGCTGTAAGACCTTTTTGGATTCACTTTTTGGATTATTAATAAAATGGCTGCATGCATCTTCATGATGCAGAGGCTGAGAGGCCGGGGGTATACCTCCATTTCAAAAAAAACTAATGCCTCGTCACATCCTAGAATTTTCCTCCAAGTTTCTATATGCATCATGCATTGATTTTCTCTTGAAGGGGATGATGTATGTGCTGCTGATGTGTATACCACAATTTTTTTGTAGGAAATATATGTTCCACTTGCATGAACCGCTGAAATTTCATAGCTAGTCTTGGCGTACCTTTTTTTTTCGAGAAAATTTTCGATCTATTCATCTTCAATCATGGCAGTACAACGAATACCAGAAATAATAAAAATTACATCCAGATCCGTAGACCACCTAG
This sequence comes from Secale cereale, assembly GCA_902687465.1. Classification (NCBI taxonomy): domain Eukaryota; kingdom Viridiplantae; phylum Streptophyta; class Magnoliopsida; order Poales; family Poaceae; genus Secale; species Secale cereale. Next base: position 934,216,957 of record LR738710.1, read on the forward strand.
CGACAACTACCAGCACTGAAGCGAACCGAAGGCGCGCCGCCGTCGCCGACCCTCCATCGCCGGAGTCGGGCACAACTTGTTGTAGTAGACAGTCGGGAAATCGTCGTGCTAAGGCCCCGTAGGACCAGCGCACCAGAACAGCAACCGCCACAGATGAAGAATAACGTGGATCAAAAAATCCAATCCGAAGACACACGAACGTAGACGAACAACGACGAGATCCGAGCAAATCCACCAAAGATAGATCCACTGAAGACACACATCCACACGCCCACCAACGATACTAGATGCATCGCCGGAACAGGGGCTAGGCGGGGACACCTTTATTCCATCTTCACGGAACCGCCGCCGTCTCGTCTTCCTGAGCATGACACAAACCCTAGCAAAACTGATAGAAACGATTAAAAACGGAGCCCTCCCGCCGACCCTTGCCTAGATCTACCGCGCCCCCGCCCATAAGACCACCGGAGAGGAGGCGGACCTGCGACGGCGGCGGCGGGAGGCTAAAACCCCTAGCTTTTTGTGGAGAGGAGGAGGAGGCGGCGGCGGCTGGTCACGGGTACGACCTAGTCTTGGCGTACCTTCGTACACCAACTAATTAGGTTACACTGGAGCGAGTAGTAGTCAACTAGTCATGGATGCCGGGATATGCGTGCGTTCCTACACAAAAATGTCAAAGGCTAGGGCCGTCGTGTTCTTTTCAAATACACCCATAAAGAATATGTTGGCGCCCTTCTTCTACCTCCCGGCTGAGTCTCACAGCTCACACAACTCTCTCTTCTCCCTTTCATGGTTTCTCTCTCTCTCACACACACACATTTCGAGGAAGAGCACAAAGGGATTTGCAACGAAGCACTCTCATGCTACATCTTTTCTAGAGCCCTCTCTTTCTATTCATGTGATCAACTTAAATAATACTTTCCCAGTTCCTAAACATTTGCCTTTCTAGATATTTTAAATGGACTACAATATACAGATGTATGTAGACATATTTTAAAGTGTAAATTCACTTATTTTGCTCCGTATATAGCTACTTGTTGAAATCTCTATAAAGACAAATATTGGAAAACGGAGGGAGTATGTACAAGTGACTTCACACCCCGTCACTAACACACGCACGCACACACTAGGCTGACCGGCACACTCGGCCACTACAAAACTAATCTATACATGATGTTAATCACTAACCACATACACGTCTAAGCCCTGCCCTTGCGCAGCCTCCTCTTAACGGCCAAAATACTAGGTCAACCCAACATGAATGCAACTAACTACCTGACCAGATCACTTGGCTTAAACTTGATCATGCAGTGCTATAGCCCGTCAGCGCTTCAGATTAGTCATGCGTCCAAAGAAGTCAAACCAAACAGGTTCCTACTGATATGGCCCATTGAAGGCCTAAATAAATTTAGTACATTCCTAATAAATTTTTTGATCAAATTTTTCGGACGATTAAACCTGAGATTTCTGGTATTTTTGTTAACTGGTTTTTCCCGGCACCTTCAGTAAGAAAACGGAAATGATGAAAGAAAACCTTGACGCTAACTAATTAGTCATGGATGTGTGCATTCCTACACTAAGCCAAGGCTCGCAATGCTTTGAAGTTTTTGTATATAGCTAGAGGATGAGTATGATATTTCAGTTGCAACGCACGGCAATTCTTTGTAGATTTTTATCTGTAAATTATTTATAAGTATTGTGGGCGCAACAGATTTCCTAGGTAGCATGTCTTCTCGTCCTCTCCCGCGCCTCACTCCCCCAGACATCCGCGATCAGTGTGTTTGTCCGATTTCTGCTCAGATCGACGTCCGTCTGTACCGCTGGAGCAGCCCTTTCACTCTTGTGTGGCACGCTATTTTTTCGATAAAGAATGAATTTTATTGACTCAAAATTCTTTATCATATCTATATACACCGTTAATTTCGCAAAAAATAATATACGCCATCACCCCGCAAAAAATAACGCCGTTGGTTATACTTGCAATGGTGAGTTTTGGTACGTAGCATTTGTTTTTTTTTTTTCGAAACGGGGGCAAAGATTGCCTCATTTATTAATTAAATAGAATAGAATTGCCCAGTTAATTACGGAAAATCGGGCAAAAACCGGGACAACAAGAGCCAAGCCCACTCCCATAGACAGAAACACACAGGGCAAAGCGCACCCTAATCGACGACAAGTCGACCTGCAGCGAGACAACGCAGCTCCGGCTCTGACGAAGAGCTCAGAAGAACAAAACCAGGCACGGCTGGCGCCACGGAAGATCCCCGAACGGACCATCTGCAACCGGTCATCGTACATCACAAGGCCCCGCCGCCGCAGCTTCGACTCCACAGCAACAAGCAAACCGAGGCAAAACCGTCGACACGCCGGAGAAGAGCCGACTACCGCAACCATTGCCGCGTCGCCGACATCGCTTCCACCATCATTGTTGCCACAAAAGTCTGGTCGCCACAATGATTCTCTCGGGGCCATCGCCCAGACATCCACCGCTTCGTCGTCCCCAGCACAATCAACCGGCACCGCCTTCCGGAGCTGCCGCCCCGACATACCACCGCTCCCCACGAGTAGCAACGTCGCACAACCCAGCTGCCCGTAGCCCACGCTGCTTAGGGCAACAGCTCGCAGGCCACGAACGTCGCACCACATCCGGGGCAGCCGCCCCGACGTTAAGTCAGACCGCCTCCTCTGAGGCGCATCGACCGAGCCGACATCCCTGGCCTTATACTGCATTGACCATCATGCAGTGACAGGGTGACACAGTGACTGAAGAAGCATTTCTGGAGTTATAGCCTAGCCAGATTTCATAAATATATGATGATCACACATGACGTCTGATCACTCACTCGTTTTATTACAACACGACAATTACACAAAACCACTAGCACCATGACACGATCGTAGCACACACACGCTCACACGTTTCAGTAAGCACGACGACTAACCAATCTCTTACATGGCGGCGGCATGGCCCTCGTCGCTGGCGGTCTCGATGCCCTCGACACGGCTGTTGGGGACGGCGCAGTTGAACCGGATCTCGCCCTGGCTGCCGGTGAGCAAGTCCATGTTGCTCATCTTCACCATGGACTTGGCGAACTGCTCGAAGAATGCTCCCTGGTTGAGCGCGAACCGCGTCGCCATGCGTGTGGTGTCAGGGTGGACGATGAGGCCCTGGTCCGACTTGAACAAGCCCTGCTTGGCGATGAGATCGAAGTAGTACTTGTTGTCGAACACGTCGGGCGTGCGCACATCGAGGGTCTGGGTAACTGTGCCCTCGGGAATGTCCTTGGCGCACTTGGCCTTCAACTTGGCGGCGAAATTGGGGTCGATGGCCGGGTCGGTGTCGACGACCGGAGTGAAGCGGTCGGAGAAGGAGGGGCAATGGGCGACGCCGAAGGAGTGCGCCCCAGAGAGGGACACCAGGTCCGCCTTGTCGAGGTTTCGGTCGCCAAAGGACTTGAGAAGTTCCGGCACGGTGAAGGAGGGCGCCGGTAGGGTGAAGACGAGGTCCTGCGACGCTGGGGCCAGCCCGTCACGCCGGCCCAGAGCCACGTCGAAGTGGGGCCCACCAGCCTAGATCCACCACCCAGACGTATATGTTAGTCAGTAAATCGTTTCTCTACGGTTCAGACGACTGATATATGTAAGAATCACCATCCAAAGTAAACACTCAGATTTGGATTGATGGCCGTGCGTGGTGCATCCAGGGTACGTAGCTAGCGTACGTACCAGCACGAGGGAGTCGCGGGTAGCAAGGACGGTGAGGTCGGCGCACGAGACGGTCCGGCCGCAGGCGCGGTGGACGGCGGCGCGGATGGTCTCGATGAGCTTGAGCGCCACCGGACGGAGCGTCAGGTTGGGTCCCAACGCCTGCTCGCTGTTGCTCCCGGTCAGGAGCACCGATGCGTCGCAGCCCTGCAACAACAGTAAAAAAGGTAAAGAGCGTCATGCTTATGCATAATACACGTGCACTCGCTGCTTACGTACGTACTCCCTTCGTTCGGAATTACTTGTCTCGAAAATGGATGTATCTAGAACTAAAATACATCTAGATACATCCATTTCTGCGACAAGTAATTCCGAACGGAGGGAGTAATACACATCACACGTACTTGCGACGTATTCCCTCCGTTCCGAATTACTTGTCACATAATCGGATAAAAATGAATGTATTTTTAAAACTAAAATACATATAGATATATCTATTTTCTCGACAAGTAATTCGGGATTGAGCGAGTATGTAGATACCTGCGGGAAGCAGTCGTGGAAGAGGATGCGGATGAGTGCGGGGGCGACGCCGACGTCCTTCTGGAAGGCCTCGGCGACGTGGTAGTTGACGATGTGTTCCAGGTCTGGGCAGGACGTCGAATGGAAGTCCGGTGAGAGTTCCCCGGTAGCCGCCGCTGCCGCATGGACGACGGCGCAGACCATGGCCACTACGGCGACGGCCGCTGCTGCTCTGGACGCCATCTTTCCGACTCTCTGCGACCGATGGATATTGAGCTATAGCTTTTCCAGGTACCAAGGGCCTGCGGTCGTGTGGCTTCCTCAACCTAAGCTCCCCAAGCTATTTATAATCGGCCGGTCCTCGGTCAAATGTCTCCGATGCAATGCAATGAGCTAGCCACATAGCTCGATCTGATCCACAATTCCACAGACAAGTCGCAGCCAGAGATTACTTACAAAAGTGGATCGACATGTGCAAGTCGCATGGCTTGAAGCCACAAGTCATAAGAGCTGATTAAGGCCTACCGTTGTGATAAAAGAGTTTGATAATGCATGCATCGACGGTGTCCCTTTCCTGGGGCTTTCGTGCTCACGCATTTGCACCTAACCAACGGCGACATGTTACCAAACAAGCATACATGTGTATGCGATTAAGGGCGGGCGGGCACGCAACGAGCTGACCGGACTGAAATGATTTTTTTTTTGGGGCTCAAGCGGATCAAATGGTTGGTCGATTGATTCTACGGATGGACAAGCAAGAAGATTAGTAGTAGTAATCCACTTTTTAATCAATATATTGTCGGGCATAGTTTGCTAATCAAGATCGAGTAGGATATTATGAAGAAGAATGGAGACATGGATATGCTTAACGGATTTCGGAATAATTTCGGATGGCACCTAGTACGACTTGAGTGGCTACTTAATGGTGGCTTAATTAGTTCGGGGGTGGTTAGATGGGATCGATGGAGTGTGGACACAATGTCTCATCTCCCGGAGGAGATGCCTGCCACTTGCAAGATCGACATGCTACAAAGCCGCTGCAAATTCTTAGTTAGGTCGGCCACGTGATGCACCTGCACTGTAGTAATATAGTGAAGCCAAGTATAAATCTAACTAGAGTAGACTAGATGGAGCCTGCCATGCTACAAGCTTGCTCCTACACAAAAGTCAAGGCCGCTCTTTGCTTACCGGCCGGAAGTTCAAAACTACGGATGAGCTCATTGTTCTTCTACTGATCCGAAGGCACTGTATCTAGCATGGTTCGGGTTAAATTACCCTCCTTGATCTCAGCTCTGGCTCACATCAATTATGCACCCTTTTTTCCTTTTATAATAGACGTTTTTACTAACTAAAATTGTAGCATCAAACGGATACAAAAACATCGTGAACCACTAAGCCATTGTTATTCCATCAAGGACACGTACGTGCTGCACTGTAATTATTAGCTAGCTAATCTTGGCGTACGTTCGTACGCTAAATAATCAGTCTACTGGACTCATGGATGCGCGCGTGCCTACAGAACAAGTCACAGCCTAGCTCCTCCCTGCGTGCATGCATGTGACTTGATCTTGTGAGAATCGCTCGACGTTGTGGAATCCAGTAAGATGGCGATTAAATAACCCTCACGTAAGTGGAGTGGATCTGAGTAACATCGCAGGAAAAAAAAAACATCCAACTACCACTATCAGAAAAACCGGGTGGGGCACCGGATGTTGGGGCGGGGCGGCGCGGGCTTTGACCAGTGGGCCTCCCTACCCGGTTGTGTTAGGTCAGCCCATAGGAACAGTGTGGAGCAACATCCGGGTCAGACGCACAGCAAGATCCCCTTCGCGTAGACCCCACGCGTCCGTTTCCCCCCTCCAGGTGCCGGCGGCGGCGCCGTCCGTGAGG
>LR738710.1:934223403-934237322 GCA_902687465.1 Secale cereale
CCCGATCCTCGCCGGCCGCCCCGCCCCTACCCCGCGCCTCCCCACCCCAACTCCGGCCGGCCCTCTCGAAGGTGATTTTTTTTGAAGTTTTTAGTGTTTTTTAGTAATTTTGTAGCTAGTTAGATATAGATAGTTAGATAAGTATTTAGGTAGGTATTTAGATAGTTAGATACATAGTTAGATAGATAGTTAGATAGGTAGATAGTTAGATATATAGATATATGTTGGTTAGATGAGATGCTATATAGATAGGTAGATAGTTAGATAGGTAGATAGTATAAAAAATTGGTTAGATGAGATGCTATATAGATAGGTAGATAGTTAGATAGATATATGTTGGTTTGATGAGATGCTATATAGATAGGTAGATAGTTAGATAGGTAGATATTGTTAATGTTGTTAGTTTTTTTGCCTACATGATGCAAAAATAAATGAATGCATGTTTAAATGTTTTAAATATGCTCTATGAGTTGTGATGTTCTAATTTTTTGTCGCGATGCAATTTGCAGGCTTTGTGGTTTCGCATTTCATTGGAGTGACCGTTGTCCGACGCGTTGGTCCCCCTGAGCATCCCTCTGCTGTTCGACTACTTCCTCTACAACCGAGGGTGAGCTAAAAGTACATCTCCTCCAATTTTTCATATCACTAGATTTCATTCTCAAGTCAAGTGACGTAACCTAGCGTCTCCCGTCCGAAAGGGTTGCATCGATAAATATGCATTCAATTGCATATTTATCACCGCAGCTCTTTTGGATTGTCCAGCGTTTTCCATGGACAGCCCGAGGATGTGTAGATTGGGTATGTTCTCCATGTTCTACCCCGTTCCGAGACAGGATTTCGACGGTGCCTCCCCATTGTTCTCCGGAGCACATTCTCTCGGCTATTTGCCGTGACGTGTATCTGAAGAACAGCGGGGAGGTGCTGCCGAAATTTTGTCTCGGAACAGGGTAGAATGGAGAACGTACTCAATCTAGACATCCTCGGGTGGGATTAGGACCCATCTTTAGCTATTAGAGATGTAGGTGGATTAAACGCGGTAGAAACTGAAAATTTGATGTGATTAATTTAAGTGAACTCTTAATTATGTTGTGTGGGTTGCAAAAAAGCAGAGGATGGCAGATAATCAGTGGATGTACAGTGGTTTTATCCGTCGGAATCGAGTAACATCAGAGTGGATCGCGAAAACCGATGTGTATTTGAAGGAGATATTTTGTCGTCCAATGAGAATTATCCCTCCATGCCCCTATGCGAGATGTGCCAGACGTCACCGTAGAAATCAGACGGACATGAGTGAGCACCTTCGTGTTGGGGAACGTAGTATTTTAAAATTTTCCTACGATCACGCAAGATCTATCTACCAGATGTATAGCAACGAGAGGGAAGAGTGTGTCTACGTACCCTCGTAGACCGGGAGCGGAAGCGTCAAGTGACGCGGTTGATGTTGTCGAACTTCTTCGCGATCCAACCGATCAAGCACCGAACGTACGGCACCTCCGCGTTCAGCACACGTTCAGCTTGATGACGTCCCACGAGCTCTTGATCCAGTTGAGCTTCACGGGAGAGTTTCGTCAGCACGATGGCGTGGTGACGGATATGATGTGTTCACCGGCGCAGGGCTTCGCCTAAGCTCCGCGACGGTATGACCGAGGTGTGATTCTGTGGAGGGGGGCACCGCACACGACTAAAACAATTCAACTTGTGTGTCTTTGGGTGCCCCCCTGCCCCCGTATATAAAGGAGCAAGGGAGGGAGGCCGGCCAACTCCTCCTGGTGCGGCTAGGGAAGGAGTCCTACTGGGAATAGGATTGCAATCCTATTCCTAGTAGGATTCACCAAAAGAAAGAAGAGGGAAAGGAATAGGAGAGGTGGCGCCCCCCCAATCCTAGTCCAACTAGGAACCCTAGGTGGGGGCGCCGGCCAGCCCTATGGGCTGCCTCTCTCTTTCCCTTTAGGCCCACTATGGACCATCCCCTCTCGTAGGGGGTTCCGGTAACCCCCTCCGGCAATCCCGATAAATCCGAAACTTTTCCGGTATACTTCCGGTGTCCGAATATAGCCGTCCAATATATCAATCTTTATGTCTCGGACATTCCGAGACTCCTCGTCATGTCCGTGATCTCATTCGGGACTCCGAACTACCTTCGGTACATCAATATTCATAAACTCATAATACCGATCGTCATCAAACGTTAAGCGTGCGGACCCTACGGGTTCGAGAACTATGTAGACATGACCGAGACTCATCTCCGGTCAATAACCAATAGCGGAACCTGGATGTTCATATTGGCTCCTACATATTCTACGAAGATCTTTTATCGGTCAGAACCGCATAACAACATACGTTGTTCCTTTTGTCAACGGTATGTTACTTGCCCGAGATTCGATCGTCGGTATCTCTATACCTAGTTCAATCTCGTTACCGGCAAGTCTCTTTACTCGTTCCGTAGCACATCATCTCGTGACTAACTCATTAGTCTTTTGCTTGCAAGGCTTATTGTGATGTGTGTTACCGAGAGGGCCCAGAGATACCTCTCCGACACTCGGAGTGACAAATCCTAATCTTGATCTATGCCAACACCACGAATACTTTCGGAGACACCTGTAGAGCATCTTTATGATCACCCAGTTACATTGTGACGTTTGATAGCACACAAGGTGTTCCTACGGTATTCGGGAGTTGCATAATCTCATAGTCATAGGAACATGTATAAGTCATGAAGAAAGCAATAGCAGAAAAACTAAACGATCATAGTGCTATGCTAACGGATGGGTCTTGTCCATCACATCATTCTCCTAATGATGTGATCCCGTTGATCAAATGAAAACTCATGTCTATGGCTAGGAAACATAACCATCTTTGATCAATGAGCTAGTCTAGTAGAGGCATACTAGGGACATACTGTTTTGTCTATGTATCCACACATGTACTAAGTTTCCGGTTAATACAATTCTAGCATGAATAAAAGACATTTATCATGATATAAGGAAATACAAATAACATCTTTATTATTGCCTCTAGGGCATATTTCCTTCAGTCTCCCACTTGAACTAGAGTCAATAATCTAGATTACAAAGTGATGATCCTCACACCCATGGAGTCTTGGTGCTGATCATGTTTTGCCCGTGGAAGAGGCTTAGTCAACGGGTCTGCAACATTCAGATCTGTATGTATTTTGCAAATCTCTATGTCTCCCTCCTTGACTAGATCGCGGATGGAATTGAAGCGTCTTTTGATGTGCTTTGTTCTCTTGTGAAACCTGGATTCCTTCGCCAAGGCTATGGCTCCAGTGTTGTCACAAAAGATTTTCATTGGACCCGATGCACTAGGTATTACACCTAGATCGGATATGAACTCCTTCATCCAGACTCCTTCATTTGCTGCTTCCGAAGCAGCTATGTATTCCGCTTCACACGTAGATCCCGCCACGACGCTCTGCTTGGAACTGCACCAACTGACAGCTCCACCGTTCAATAAAAATACATATCCGGTTTGTGACTTTGAGTCATCCGGATCAGTGTCAAAGCTAGAATCGACGTAACCGTTTACGACGAGCTCTTTGTCACCTCCATACACGAGAAACATATCCTTTGTTCTTTTCAGATACTTTAGGATGTTTTTGACCGCTGTCCAGTGATCCACTCCTGGATTACTTTGGTACCTCCCTGCTAGACTTATAGCAAGGCACACATCAGGTCTGGTACACAGCATTGCATACATGATAGATCCTATGGCTGAGGCATAGGGAATGACTTTCATTTTCTCTCTATCTTCTGCAGTGGTAGGGCATTGAGTCTTACTCAACTTCATACCTTGTAAAACAGGCAAGAACCCTTTCTTTGACTGATCCATTTTGAACTTCTTCAAAATCTTATCAAGGTATGTGCTTTGTGAAAGTCCAATTAAGCGTCTTGATCTATCTCTATAGATTTTGATGCCTAATATGTAAGCAGCTTCCCCGAGGTCTTTCATCGAAAAACTTTTATTCAAGTATCCTTTTATGCTATCCAGAAATTCTATATCATTTCCAATCAACAATATGTCATCTACATATAATATTAGAAATGCTACAGAGCTCCCACTCACTTTCTTGTAAATACAGGCTTCTCCAAAAGTCTGTATAAAACCATATGCTTTGATCACCTCATCAAAGCGTATATTCCAACTCCGAGATGCTTGCACCAGTCCATAGATGGATCGCTGGAGCTTGCATACTTTGTCAGCACCTTTTGGATCGACAAAACCTTCTGGTTGCATCATATACAACTCTTCTTTGAGATATCCATTCAGGAATGCAGTTTTGACATCCATTTGCCAGATTTCATAATCATAAAATGCGGCAATTGCTAACATGATTCAGACAGACTTAAGCATCGCTACAGGTGAGAAAGTCTCATCGTAGTCAACTCCTTGAACTTGTCGAGAACCTTTCGCAACAAGTCGAGCTTTGTAAACAGTAACATTACCGTCTGCGTCGGTCTTCCTCTTGAAGATCCATTTATTTTCGATGGCCTGCCGATCATCGGGCAAGTCAACCAAAGTCCACACTTTGTTCTCATACATGGATCCCATCTCAGATTTCATGGCTTCAAGCCATTTTGCGGAATCTGGGCTCATCATCGCTTCCTCATAGTTCGTAGGTTCATCATGGTCTAGCAACATGATTTCCAGAACTGGGTTGCCGTACCACTCTGGTGCGGAACGTACTCTGGTTGATCTACGACGTTCAGCAGAAACTTGATCCGAAGTTTCATGATCATTATCATTAACTTCCTCACTGATTGGTGTAGGAATCACTGGAACAATTTTCTGTGATGTACTACTTTCCAATCCGGGAGAAGGTACAATTACCTCATCAAGTTCTACTTTCCTCCCACTCACTTCTTTTGAGAGAAACTCTTTTTCTAGAAAGGATCCATTCTTAGCAACGAATATCTTGCCTTCGGATCTGTGATAGAAGGTGTACCCAACAGTCTCTTTTGGGTATCCTATGAAGACACATTTCTCCGACTTGGGTTCGAGCTTATCAGGTTGAAGCTTTTTCACATAAGCATCGCAGCCCCAAACTTTAAGAAACGACAACTTTGGTTTCTTGCCAAACCATAGTTCATAAGGTGTCGTATCAACGGATTTAGATGGTGCCCTATTTAACGTGAATGCAGCTGTCTCTAAAGCATAACCCCAAAACGATAGTGGTAAATCGGTAAGAGACATCATAGATCGTACCATATCTAATAAAGTACGGTTACGACGTTCGGACACACCATTACGCTGTGGTGTTCCAGGTGGCGTGAGTTGTGAAACTATTCCACATTGTTTCAAATGAAGACCAAACTCGTAACTCAAATATTCTCCTCCACGATCAGATCGTAGGAACTTTATTTTCTTGTTACGATGATTCTCTACTTCACTCTGAAATTCTTTGAACTTTTCAAATGTTTCAGACTTGTGTTTCATTAAGTAGATATACCCATATCTGCTCAAATCATCAGTGAAGGTCAGAAAATAACGATACCCGCCGCGAGCATCAACACTCATTGGTCCACATACATCAGTATGTATGATTTCCAACAAATTTGTTGCTCGTTCCATAGTTCCGGAGAACGGAGTTTTAGTCATCTTGCCCATGAGGCATGGTTCGCAAGCACCAAGTGATTCATAATCAAGTGATTCCAAAAGTCCATCATTATGGAGTTTCTTCATGCGTTTTACACCAATATGACCTAAACGGCAGTGCCACAAATAAGTTGCACTATCATTATTAACCTTGCATCTTTTGGTTTCAATATTATGAATATGTGTATCACTACAATCGAGATCCAATAAGAATAGACCACTCTTTAAGGGTGCATGACCATAAAAGATATTATTCATTAAAATAGAACAACCATTATTCTCTGATTTAAATGAATAACCGTCTCGCAACAAACAAGATCCAGATATAATGTTCATGCTCAACGCTGGCACCAAATAACAATTATTTAGGTCTAAAACTAATCCCGAAGGTAGATGTAGAGGTAGCGTGCCGACGGTGATCACATCGACTTTGGAACCGTTTCCCACGCGCATCGTCACCTCGTCCTTAGCTAATCTTCGTTTAATCCGTAGTCCCTGTTTCGAGTTACAAATATTAGCAACCGAACCGGTATCAAATACCCAGGTACTACTACGAGCATTAGTAAGGTACACATCAATAACATGTATATCACATATACCTTTGTTCACCTTGCCATCCTTCTTATCCGCCAAATACTTGGGGCAGTTCCGCTTCCAGTGTCCAGTCCCCTTGCAGTAGAAGCACTCAGTTTCAGGCTTGGTTCTCTTGAAACTAGTGGTGTTGTTAACCATCAACACTTGATGCTTCTTTTTGATTTCTACCTCCGCAGCTGTGAGCATAGCGAAGAGCTCGGGAATTGTCTTTTGCATCCCTTGCATATTATAGTTCATCACGAAGCCATTATAGCTTGGTGGTAGTGATCGAAGAATTCTATCAATAACACTATTCTCATCAACTTGACAACCAAGTTGAGTCATATGATTGTAGTGCCCATACATTGTGAGCAAGTGTTCACTGATAGAACTATTCTCCTCCATCTTGCAGCTATAGAACTTATTGGAAATCTCATATTTCTCAATCCGGGCATTTGCTTGAAATATTAACTTCAACTCCTGGAACATCTCATATGGTCCATGACGTTCAAAACGTCGTTGAAGTCCCGGTTCTAAGCCGTAAAGCATGGCACACTGAACTATCGTGTAGTCATCAGACCGCGACTGCCAGACGTTCAAAGCGTCTACATTAGCGGGAGGGGGCTTGTCACCTAGCGGTGCTTCAAGGACATAATTCTTCTGTGCAGCAATGAGGATAATCCTCAGGTTACGGACCCAGTCCGTGTAATTGCTACCATCATCTTTCAACTTAGCTTTCTCTAGGAATGCATTAAAATTCAAAGGAACGGTAGCACGGGCCATTGATCTACAACAACATAGATATGCAAAAACTATCAGGACTAAGTTCATGATAATGTTAAAGTTCGATTTAATCATATTAAATTAAAGAACTCCCACTTAGACATCCCTCTGGTCATCTAAATGATCACGTGATCCAAATCAACTAAACCATGTCCGATCATCACGTGAGATGGAGTAGTTTCAATGGTGAACATCTTATGTTGATCATATCTACTATATGATTCACGCTCGACCTTTCGGTCTCCAGTGTTCCGAGGCCATATCTGCATATGCTAGGCTCGTCAAGTTTAACCCGAGTATTCTGCGTGTGCAAAACTGGCTTACACCCGTTGTATTTGAACGTAGAGCTTATCACACCCGATCATCACGTGGTGTCTCGGCACGACGAACTTTCGCAACGGTGCATACTCAGGGAGAACATTTATACCTTGAAATTTAGTAAGGGATCATCTTATAATGCTACCGTCGTTCTAAGCAAAATAAGAAGCATAATAAGATAAACATCACATGCAATCAAAATATGTGACATGATATGGCCATCATCATCTTGTGCTTTTGATCTCCATCTCCAAAGCACCGTCATGATCACCTTCGTCACCGGCGCGACACCTTGATCTCCATCGTAGCATCATTGTCGTTTCGCCAACTATTGCTTCTACGACTATCGCTACCACTTAGTGATAAAGTAAAGCAATTACATGGCGATTGCATTTCATACAATAAAGCGACAACCATATGGCTCCTGCCAGTTGCCGATAACATTACAAAACATGATCATCTCATACAAAACCGTATAACTCATCATGTCTTGACCATATCACATCACAACATGCCCTACAAAAACAAGTTAGACGTCCTCTACTTTGTTGTTGCAAGTTTTACGTGGCTGCTACGGGCTTAGCAAGAACCGTTCTTACCTACGCATACAAAACCACAACGATGTTTCGTCAAGTATGTGCTGTTTTAACCTTCACAAGGACCGGGCGTAGCCACACTTGATTCAGCTAAAGTGAGAGAGACAGACACCCGCCAGTCACCTTTAAGCAACGAGTGCTCGTAACGGTGAAACCAGTCTCGCGTAAGCGTACGCGTAATGTCGGTCCGGGCCGCTTCATCTCACAATACCGCCGAAGCAAAGTATGACATGCTGGTAAGCAGTATGACTAGTATCGCCCACAACTCATTGTGTTCTACTCGTGCATATCATCTACGCATAGACCTGGCTCATGATGCCACTGTTGGGAAACGTAGTATTTTAAAATTTTCCTACGATCACGCAAGATCTATCTACCAGATGTATAGCAACGAGAGGGAAGAGTGTGTCTACGTACCCTCGTAGACCGGGAGCGGAAGCGTCAAGTGACGCGGTTGATGTTGTCGAACTTCTTCGCGATCCAACCGATCAAGCACCGAACGTACGGCACCTCCGCGTTCAGCACACGTTCAGCTTGATGACGTCCCACGAGCTCTTGATCCAGTTGAGCTTCACGGGAGAGTTTCGTCAGCACGACGGCGTGGTGACGGATATGATGTGTTCACCGGCGCAGGGCTTCGCCTAAGCTCCGCGACGGTATGACCGAGGTGTGATTCTGTGGAGGGGGGCACCGCACACGACTAAAACAATTCAACTTGTGTGTCTTTGGGTGCCCCCCTGCCCCCGTATATAAAGGAGCAAGGGAGAGAGGCCGGCCAACTCCTCCTGGTGCGGCTAGGGAAGGAGTCCTACTAGGAATAGGATTGCAATCCTATTCCTAGTAGGATTCACCAAAAGAAAGAAGAGGGAAAGGAATAGGAGAGGTGGCGCCCCCCCCAATCCTAGTCCAACTAGGAACCCTAGGTGGGGGCGCCGGCCAGCCCTATGGGCTGCCTCTCTCTTTCCCTTTAGGCCCACTATGGACCATCCCCTCTCGTAGGGGGTTCCGGTAACCCCCTCCGGCAATCCCGATAAATCCGAAACTTTTCCGGTATACTTCCGGTGTCCGAATATAGCCGTCCAATATATCAATCTTTATGTCTCGGACATTCCGAGACTCCTCGTCATGTCCGTGATCTCATCCGGGACTCCGAACTACCTTCGGTACATCAATATTCATAAACTCATAATACCGATCGTCATCAAACGTTAAGCTTGCGGACCCTACGGGTTCGAGAACTATGTAGACATGACCGAGACTAATCTCCGGTCAATGACCAATAGCGGAACCTGGATGTTCATATTGGCTCCTACATATTCTACGAAGATCTTTTATCGGTCAGAACCGCATAACAACATACGTTGTTCCTTTTGTCAACGGTATGTTACTTGCCCGAGATTCGATCGTCGGTATCTCTATACCTAGTTCAATCTCGTTACCGGCAAGTCTCTTTACTCGTTCCGTAGCACATCATCTCGTGATTAACTCATTAGTCTTTTGCTTGCAAGGCTTATTGTGATGTGTGTTACCGGGAGGGCCCAGAGATACCTCTCCGACACTCGGAGTGACAAATCCTAATCTTGATCTATGCCAACACCACGAATACTTTCGGAGACACCTGTAGAGCATCTTTATGATCACCCAGTTACGTTGTGACGTTTGATAGCACACAAGGTGTTCCTACGGTATTCGGGAGTTGCATAATCTCATAGTCATAGGAACATGTATAAGTCATGAAGAAAGCAATAGCAGAAAAACTAAACGATCATAGTGCTATGCTAACGGATGGGTCTTGTCCATCACATCATTCTCCTAATGATGTGATCCCGTTGATCAAATGACAACTCATGTCTATGGCTAGGAAACATAACCATCTTTGATCAATGAGCTAGTCTAGTAGAGGCATACTAGGGACATACTGTTTTGTCTATGTATCCACACATGTACTAAGTTTCCGGTTAATACAATTCTAGCATGAATAAAAGACATTTATCATGATATAAGGAAATACAAATAACATCTTTATTATTGCCTCTAGGGCATATTTCCTTCACTTCGCACGCACGGATATATGCCAAACTTTGACATGCCGCCGATAAACATAGCCGAGCAGGACCGTGGTAGAGAGGAGGTGATGCGACAACGCATCGATGGATATGAGGACGACGGGGTCAGGGACATGCTAGATGATGTCATTGTTGCAGAAACGGCAAATGCGACACCTTCAGAGAATGAACCGGAGGAGCCGGAGGCAACCGCAAAGGCCTTCTTGGAGGTCTTGGCCTCGTCGAAGAAACCTCTGTATGCGGGTGCGAAAATATCTCAGCTGGATGCCATCTCGCAACTGATTGCAGTCAAGGCTGAGTACGACTGTAGATAGAAATGCTTCGAAGCATTCCTGGGAGTATGGGCTAACAGCCTCCCTGAGGGTCATGAACTGCCGAAAAGCATGTACGATACAAAGAAAATCATGAAGGCACTCTCTATGGATTATGAGAAAATAGATGTTTGCCCGAAGAATTGCCTTTTGTTTAGGCACGAGTATGCGGATGACAAGTACTGTAGGAAGTGCGGTTCGTCTCGGTACATTGAGGTGGTCGGTGAGGATGGTGAGAAAAAGAAGCTAACCATCCCCGTTAAGGTTCTTCGGTATCTTGATTTTATAAAAAGACTGTAGCGCCTTTTCATCACGAAGGAGTCTGCCAAAATGATGAAGTGGCACAAGGAAGGTATAAGGTACAATCCAAATAAAATCGTACATCCATCGGGAGGGGAAGCATGAAGTCATTCGATGAAGAATACTCCGAGGAAGCAGCCGAGGCTGGGAATGTCAGAATAGCCATATCAGGTGATGGGTTGAATCCATATGGTATGTCGTCCAATCCATACAACTGCTGGCCTGTGTTTGTAATTCCGTTCAATCTTCCTCCCAGTGCCCTAATGCAACGGAAGACCATGTTCTTGTCGCTCATCATTCCGGGGCCTGACTACCCGGGGAAGCAATTGGGTGTGTTTATGCAGCCGCTTGTGGATGCTTTGCACCATTCTTGGTACTTTCCGAGGTTGACATACGACCGGGATCTGCAGAGAAATTTATTGATGAAAGTTTGGTTGCACTATTGCATGCATGACTTTCCCGGCTATGCTCTATTCTGTGGATGGTGTACAAGTGGTAAGATGCCATGCCCAGTGTGCATGCAGGCTCTGCGAATGATTTGGCTGAGTAAGGGTGGCAAGTATGTAGCCTTTGACCTGCATCGACAGTTCCTCCCTCCAGACCATCCAGACAGGGAAGACAAGAAGAACTTCATGAAAGGCCGGGTTGTTCATGAAGTAACCGAGATTCCAACATTTTCGGGGGTAGATGTTCTTGCTCAGCTAAAAGCCCTCAAGCCTAAAGTCAAAGGCAAAGGCAAAGGCAAAGGCTTCGAGGGATATGGTGAGACGCACAACTCGACTCACATTACCCCCTTCTCGCAGCTTCCCTATTTCAAGGACCTCAAACTTCCTTACAATATTGATGTGATGCACACCGAAAAGAATGTGGCAGAGTCCCTTTTCACAACGATCCTCAACATTACTGATAAGACGAAGGATAACGTTAAAGCTAGAGCCGATCAACAGAGAATTTGTGATAGACCACGGCTGAACATGAAGCCTCCCACAGGCGGTCGAAAAAACTGGTTCAAGCCAGATGCTGACTTTGTCCTTAAACCGCCAGAAAAAAAAGTACTTATCTGGCTGAAACAAATTTTGAAGTTCCCTGATGGTTATGCATCGAATATAAGTAAGGGAGTCAATCTTTCAACAGGCAAAGTGACCGGCGTGAAGAGTCATGACTACCATGTATGGATTGAGCAGATAATGCCGGTGATGGTTCGAGCCTATGTCCCCGAGCATATCTGGCGAGTGCTTGCCGAGCTTAGCCATTTCTTTCGCACGCTCTGTACTAAAGAAGTAAGTAAAGAGGTGATTGAAAAATTGCATAAGAAGGCACCGGAGTTGATAGTCAAGCTAGAGAAGATCTTTCCGCCAGGCTTCTTTACTCCGATGACATATCTCATTCTGCACCTCGCGAACGAGGTATTGTTGGGGGGGCCTGTGCAGAATCGCTGGCAGTACGGCCCTGAGAGGCAGAACAAGCATCCCCGACGGAAATGTGGAAACAAAGCTAAGATTGAAGCTTCCATAGCTGAGGCAGTTATCCTAGAGGAGGTGTCAGACCTCAGGACATCATACTATCCAGACCATGGTCCCCATCTGCATAACAAGGTGCCTCGATACAATATAGAAGAGCCCAAGTATCAACCCAGGCTCGATCTATTCAACACGCAAGGTGGGAGGGCTGGGGCCTCGAAATCTTATAACATGCCACGACAAGACTGGGAGGACCTCATGTTCTATATCTTGCACAACATCAAGGAAGTTGAGGAAGTGTGGATGAGGTAATACCACTACACCATTCCTTTATGTCTTCCACATCATCATGTTCCATGTTCACTTAGTCCCGGTCTAACACCGCTTTTCTTTTTTTAGTGATTTCGTTCAAGTGGAATGGACGGGAGTGAATCCTCCTACTGAGGCGGAGGCACTTACTCTTCTCCGTCATGGAAAATCTGGACGTAAAAATTTTGTTGCTTGGTTCATGGAGAAAGTAATTTTCCACACTCCCCTATTAAATACCTACTTCAACATTTATTAGTTAACCGAACTAATGCACGCAACAATTTCCATTATACTTGTAGGGAAAAGACCCGAACATATCTATGGATGATGAATTGAGATGGGTTTCCATGGGTTTTGACCCTGCCGTCATGACATGTAAAAAGTATGATGTGAATGGGTATTGCTTCCATACAGAGGAGCACCAAAACAGCCGCCCCGATCCCAAAACTATAAATACCGGAGCGTACACCCCCGGTCAAAATTCAGTAGACTACTACGGAAGGGTACAAAATATATACGAGGTTAAATTCTGCCAGGGGCGTGAGACCCTAAGTCTGCCTGTGTTCAAATGCCGATGGTTCGATCCGCGGGAGGGGGTAAAACATACGCCTTCCATTGGTTTGGTCGAAGTTAAACCATCAACCGTCTATGTCGGAGCCGATCTCTTCATTGCGGCTACCCAAGCTACACAAGTATATTATATGCCTTACCCATTCCAGGAAGTGTATCTAAAGGGTTGGGAAGTTGTGTTCAAGGTGTCGCCACATGGTAAGCTGCCAGACCCGAATGAAGACGATTACTACAACATTAACCCCATGACATACGAGGGAGTGTTCTATCAAGAGCAACCTGATGATGATGATGATGATGATGATGATGATGTGGTTAGAAACGATGACGCTAGACCATTGGGTGATGATGATGTGGACCCAAACGTCGACGATGCACGGAATGATGGTGAGACCATTGTCAATGAAAATGACATACTTATGCTAGAAAAGTTAAACGAAGACGCTGACGACGAGGAAGAGCCTCCACCTCCGTCGGACAACGAAGATGATATGATTGATAGTGATGATGAGACGGACCGAGAACGAGGTTACAACAGTGATGATTCATATGGGTTCTAGCAGATGTACGTTTCAAGTATTTTTTTTCTATAGTTTAGGAATATGCCTTTTTATGCATTTTTATTAATGTGTTTATTATCATGCCTTTTCCTTCATTTCATTAATTTACTAATTGCTTTTTCTCTTTTCAATGCAGGTTCGTGGAACATGGGCAAGGGGCCGACGGCGTGGGTTTCCTACGCAAGGTCGTCGGCCTGCCTAGTCGGAGTGGTCGAGCACGTAATCCTCCCCCTCGGCTACTTGACGATGACTCCTCACAGGGAGGTCGAGGGAGAGGTGCTCCTAGAGGAGGAGGGGGCGGGGGGAGATCCTCTAGAGGACGAGGTGCTGGGGGGAGAGCCACTACAGGGGGTCGCGGCCAGAAAGAGCGCACACTCACCGACTTAGGGGTGTTGTCTTCGAGGCCCTCCTCTAGTGAGGTACCCTCCTCTAGTGAGGTACACTGTAGGGAGGAGGAGGA
>LR738710.1:934237522-934285943 GCA_902687465.1 Secale cereale
GAGGAGGTGGAGGAGGAGGCATGCGAGGAGGAGGAGGAGGAGGAGGAGGGGGAGGCAGGCGAGGAGGAGGGTGGTGGCGGGGATGATGGTGGTGACGGGAAGGGGGTTGACAACAAGGGGTGGCTGCGTGGTAACGCAAAGCTACCAAAGCAGGTTCCTGCTACTGAGGAGCAGAAGTGGCTCATTGAGCCCACGGGAAAAGAGTAAGCGCCACTTTGTAATAATTTCATTATTTTGCTTGTCACATGCTTATTCCGGTTGTTATTTATTTTGCTTGTCACATGCTAATAGTTCATTCTTTTGCAGCAACTGGATATATTCTAAAGGGGTCCGTATTCCCAACGGCCTCATCACCGTCTGGCTGAAGTTATACTGGCTGGGGTTGTACTGTCCGGATCCAGTCAGGCAGCCGGATCGTCGGGTTTTGGCGATGAGCTGGGACCACTGGGAAGCGGCCCACCACGCGGATCATGAGACCCATGCCAAGGCCGTGATCACTACTTTCTGGGTGAGTTCTCTTCAGAAGCACAAGTCCATTCTAGTTTCATGAATGATTTAACTCATGGCTTCTTCCATTCTTGTTTCATGCATGTTTGTAGAAATTCTATCGAGTTCTTCCGGAGCACAGGGCTAGAGCGGACCAGATCGTGCTGCGCCAATGCAAGAAGAAGGCCCGCCAGATGAAGTACGAGGTGCGCTATGTGGCCATCTCCACATACTACCACGACGTTCTTGGTGTGAAGATGACCAAGGAAGATGCGCGGAGGATGGGCATTACCTTGGAGAAGCCCGAGTTCTTGGCGGTAAGTATAAAAGATTTTTCATTATGCTTTCATATATTATGCTTTCATTACCTTGTGGTACATTATGCTTTATGCTTTATGCTTCCATAACACCAATTTGGACACACCTATATAGGTGTGTCCAAATTGGTGTTATGGAAAAGACGAGTCCTGGGCGGCATTGGTGGATCTTTGGTGTGATGAGACTGGAGCCTGGGCGGCTATGAGAACCAAAAATAAGGCTAACCGAGGGACGGAGGGAGTACATGCTCAGGGAAACCGAAACCACTATCTCCACAAGGCAGTTAATGTATGACTAACCCCATTAAACATTCTTCTTCTTCTATTTACCATCACTTTCTTATGTATGACTAACCTCTGTTTGGTGGTGCAGGAGGAGAAACTGAAGCGGCCGCTCTCAGACATGCAGGCGTGGGAGATCGCCCATACGCGGAAGGACCCCAAGCCTGGCGAGCACAAGTACTACGGCAAGAAGACCGCGGGGAACATGAAAGCCTACTCCGAAGCGTATCTGAAGTTGCATCCTGACACACCTGACCCCATTGCGGCGCCTCTGGACGAAAGGGCGGTGGTGAGCATGGGGCCCAAGGAGCACGGTCGGGAGGCGGTTCTCGATGCTGTGATCACTCCTAGTATCTCCTACACACAGCTTCGTTGGATCGACCCGAGCCTGAGCCAGCGCACGAGCCAGCCAGTGACCAGTGCACAGTCCCTCTTTCAGGAGCAACAATCTGTAAGTATTTTCCCTCTTATCTTCATTGCTCACTTTATTTTCCGCATTTAGTAGTGTTATGAGTTCCATCATGGCATACCGTAGGCCTACTTGGAGTACACACGCCAGGAGACCATGGCGTGGCATAAGAGGCTTTATGAACACCAAGTGCAGAGGGATTGCCAGATGCAGCAGGCTTTTCAGGAAATGGCGGCCGGCAAGTGTCCTCAGTTGCAGCCAGCACAATGCCCTCCAGCGCAACCAGTGCTGCTGACCTTTGAGGAGTTTGTGGCACAGAACGCTGGCCCCTCGCCGGTTAGTTCATCCCCAATCTATTCACCCAAAGCATGTCATGCCTTTCAACACAGTCATATATCCCGTTAATATGTCTTTTCAACATCCAGGGAACAGGTGGATCTACCGTTGGCGGTGGTCTTCGCAGCACTCCGGAGACACGGAGCCCGACCACTCCGATCCACGGAGGCGGAGGTGGAGGTGGAGGCGTCGGCGGTCTTGGCGGTAGCGCTGCCGCTAGCAGTGACGACCTGGGCTTCGGCGGTCTTGGCGGTGACGACCTCCGTGGTGCTCGATGATCCTTGTGTGTGGTGACGATGCTTGACATGACTTGTGTGTGGTGATGATCATTTAGATGACTTGTGTGCTTCTCTATATGCTTATGTTTATGTTGGTTGTGATGATGATCATTTAGAGACTTGTGTGTGATGATGCTTAATTATGCATATATTGTTGTGATGCTGCCGGATGATATCCCGTTCTGTTTTATATGTCTATTCCATCATATATATGTGCTGATATGTGCAGTTGTTTGAATTGAATTCATTTGAAAACAAACAGGAAAAGAAAAAAAAAGCAAAAGCAAACTATGCCGACGGCTAGGCCATCGGCATAGGGCTGTCGTGAGCTCCCAGTAGCTGACACGTGGCGCCTATGCCGACGGCCTAGCCGTCGGCACAGATTTTAAACTAAGCCGACGGCCTGGCCGTCGGCATAGCTGCCACGTGTCAGCTACTGGGAGCTATGTATGAAAGAATATGCCGACGACGGCATAGCCCTGGTCTACGAGCAGCGGCTGGTCGCCACGTGGCACCCCTATGCCGACGGCCAGCCGTCGGCATAGCCCTGGTCCACGAGCAGCGACTGGTCGCCATGTGGCACCCCTATGCCGACGGCCAAGCCGTCGGCATATCCCTATGCCACGTGGCGACCAGTCGTTGGGCAAACTTAACGGCCCTGGCTGCCGTTAGGCGTGTTCTTTGCCGACGGCCCTTGCCGTCGGCATTGATGTACGGCCCCCGTCGGCATAGCATATATGCCGACGACTTTTCTATGCCGACGGCCAACCTGGCTATGCCGACGTATATGTTGCCGACGGTCCTATGCCGACGGGGGCCGTCGGCATAGGTCTGTCCCGACGGGACTCAGGGCTATGCCGACGGCCCTGGCCGTCGGCATAGGGGGCGATTCTGGTAGTGTACCCATGTTTTCAAGTAGTTAGGGCCTTTTCGGTAGTTTGCCAGCTTCCTGATCCGCCTAATCTGCGCTGGAGCTGGGTTCAAGTTTGTGATAGGATTTACCACATTCAAATTTTTTCTTCATCTTTTTACTTAATTTAGTCAAACTTCTATCAGCTTTTGCCCCTTCTAATTTTTTTAGCGTTCTGACTGGTTGAGCTATCATTTCCGTGCTCACTGGGCTTGCCACGTACTCCCTCTATAAACTAATATAAGAGTGTTTAGATAACTAAAGTAGTGATCTAAACGTTCTTATATTAGTTCACGGAGGGAGTAGTAGATGGTTAACTACTCCAGCAAGTTTTTTGGTTCAGTTTGTTTGGGTTTTATTCGGCACAAATCACACCCCGCCCGCGACTTGCTCCAATCGCACCCTCCCACCACTCTGGTCTAGACGAGCCACACCCACAACCCTCTCCTACTTGGTCCAACCGCTCCTCCTGCTCGTTTTTTTTCGTTCTGTCCTGTCATTCCTTTCTTGGCGCCGGAGGAGATGAACTAAACGAGGTGATCGCCGGCAATATGTGGAACTGCGAGCATTGAGAGGTAAGCTCCTATCTCTCCCCCATCTCATGCTCCTCTGTTTAATGTATTCATGCTCCTATATTTCATTTGTCATACGGCAAAACTGAGGTTTTGGCCGATGGTAGATGGGTGTAAGCAAATTTGAGGTTTTGGGAAAAAATTGTTTCTTTCCGGGTGGTTAGGTTGAGATATAAGTTCTTGTTATTGCTGGGAATGCTAAATCATAGTTCTTGTTGGAAAACTAAACAAATTTGGTTTTCAGTTTAGGCAAAAATAGAAGGGTTTAAACTTAAAAGAGAGGATGAATGTTGGGCCTGGAAATGTAATCTTTTGTGCTTTTGGGGTTGTGTTTCATGTTCATGTTCACTACATGAATAGCTAGTTATTTCTGTATGGTGGAAAATTATGATTTAGGGTTTAAGAGGTTGATGTTTCGGTTATTATGTTGGAGGAGCTGTTGTGTACAGAGAAGCCACCGGGATTAGCGCTCAAGAATGCAGCTGACGGGGAGATGATAATGGTCGCCTGCTGGTTTATCCCGTGGGAAAAGACGGGACTGAAGATACAGCTTCGGCAGGGTGACTATAATGCACTGTGGGTGAGAAGAAAACGAGGTCTCATATGAACTTGCTCGCTTTGGTTTCATTGAGAGGTCCTGGTTCAGTTCGCATGGTGACTATAATGCACTGTGTGGTCTCGAGGGATCAGTCCTGGTTCCATTTTTTTTTGGAAAGGATATGTTAATTGTATAAATAAAGTCGCAAAAACACAGCGTGTACGTTAGCCAGCGAGCTCTTATTAGAACACTAATCTCGCTAACATCGGTGATCTCATGCGGACGCTGAGAGGCCCTCATCGCCGGTGGTCGTGAGGATGCTCTGTCCGTTGCGCACGAAGCAGCTGTTGCGACGGATCTCGCCGACGTTTCCTTGGGGCCCCTGGAGATTGCCGAGCTTGGTCATGGAGGCGGCAAACTGGCCGAAGAACCACCAGTGGTTCCCGGCGAAGCCGTTGACCACCCACTCGGTGCGCCAGTCGGCGGTGAGCTTCTGGTCGGAGGTGAAGACCCCCTTGCCCTGCTGCAGGTTGGTGAAGTAGTTGATGTCGAACACGTCCGGGGTGGTGACGTCGAGGTCCTGCAGCCGGTTGAAGTCGCTGGAGCAGTTGGAGGCGAGGCTTCGGACGAAGTCGGAGTCCTCGGAGAAGCGGTTGGAGAAGGAGCTGCAGTGACCCTTCCCGATGGTGTGGCCGCCCGAGAGCGCGACGAGATCGACGTTGTCGAGGTTGCGAGTCTGGAAGACGTCGATTAACGTGGCTGCGTTGGAGCTGGCCTGGGGCAGATCGAAGACGGCCGAGCTAGGAGCAGGTGCGAGGCTGTCGAGCCTGCCGAGCGGCACGTCATAGCCCTGACCCCCGGAGTAGGCGACGGCGTCCCGGGTAGCGAGGGCGGTGATGTCGGCGCAGGAGACGACAGGCCCGCAGACTGCATGTACCATGGCACGGATCGACTCGATGAGCTGCAGCGCCCGTGGCTGCAGCGTCAGGTTCGGCGCCAGCTGCAACTCGCTGCCAGCTCCTGTTAGAAGAACCGACGCGTCACAACCCTGTACAACCACGAAACAGATGATGCTATCTGTTAGTTGGCATGGCCTCGAATATTTATTTTTGACCATTAATCGACATATAGGAGTACATTTTACGCATATATGTTAATAGACACATGAAATTTTTGTGATTAATCTTATGATGATACCATTATAATCTTTACCAGACTATAGTAGCCGTTAGATCACACTTTGTCAGTTTAATATGAGATCTATTCGCAAAAAACAATTGAGATCTTGATAGCTGGATTAAATTACCTGAGGGAAGCAGTCGTGGAAGAAGATGCGTAGGAGGCCGGCCGCGAGCGCGATCTCGCTCTGGAGGGCGGTCTGCACGGCGGAGCGCACAATGTCCTGTAGCTGCGGGCAGGAGTCGGCGTGGAAGTCGAAGGCGAGTCCGTCGGCGGGGGAGACAGGAGGAATGCGGCCACCGACGTGGTCGGTGGGCATAGAGATGCGCGCCGGGGACGGCTTGGACAAGGCTGCAGGGCACAGCACCGCGGCCACGAGGAGCAGCATCGCTGCTGTCCTGCTCAACGCCATTGATCCTAGCGAGCTACGTCGATCAGCTCAGTGCCTGGCAGTGTACAAGTGCTACTTTGGTGCTAGCTGCAAGTGAGCGTGGCTTCCTCACGTCAACGAGATGCCCTTATTTATACAGGAACTAGATCTGATCGATGCATCGAACGTTTGACATCAAAGTCCTCAGAGCAATTAAGAGGGAGGAGAGATCCAAAACGAGATCGAGTAGTAAGTGGCAAGCTACACCACTGCACGAATCCACGATCCAAGTGCACATGCTTGATCACGTACGTGGTGATGCAGATTGCAGAGGTCATGTGCGTAATGTACTTGTGCCGACCAATCTCCCGGATCCCGTGGTTCTGCTCGTGGCATGTCGACCAACAGTACGCCGAGGCCAGTAGTTATATGCATGCAGAGATCTATAATTCAGGCAAGTCATAAGCTATGGAATGAAGACTTGTGGCAAATGACACTTATTTAGTAGAGAGGCGATGCACTTTCAGTGGGAGGAGACGTTCCCGTTGACGACGAGACGCCTACGGTGACTTCGTAAATCTCAAGATGATATGCCGGCTCAGTCTCTCGGAGATGCTCATAGGGGTAGGGTGTGCGTGTGTGTTCATAGGGGTGAGTGTATGCCCGTGTATATATATGAGCGCTTGTGTCTGTACTGATGCTAAAAAAAGTAGAGATTACTGCTAGTAAGTTACGTTTCCAAGCAAATGTTGAAACTGTGTTATGTTACGAGCAACGATTCGACGAACCGTGAAGCATGAACTATGAATAAATACTATGAGTAGAGATGAGAAACGAAACTAAAATGTTCAGTGATCCCGGATTGGATTGTCCTTTTGGCACGGGGAATTGGATGGTGGTTCGGGCGTTGACTCGGGACCGGATGGGGCTTAACCCGAATAGAGTGTACCGCACCGAACCGGCCTCCAGACGCCACACCTCAAATGCGCCCCTAGGGCTGCAAGTAGTATCCCACTTTGTCCCGCGTAACTCATCCATTAGCTCAGAATATGCTCATCACTTGTCTGAAACTAACACGACAACATGTAAAACAAAATGATGTAATGCGATGAGGATGTAAAACATACTATCATTTTGTAAACTACTCTGGATAAAAGGTAGTTTGTGTCACATATATAGACTAGAAGGATGCTATCTCAAAAAAAAAAACACTAGAAGGTAAAAGGCAAAATAAACTCCTTTTTTTACGAAGTGGAATTCTCTCACATCCTCACCCTTTTGAGTAACAATTGCTAGGGGCTGGGGATAATTGATTCATTCATCTCAGATGTGTATGATTGCAATCATAAAGACCAGTGCTTTTCTACCTACATCTTACATGCATATCAAGGCTACGTGTATTGTTGGCATAAAAAAAGGGGCTCTGCATATGATTGTTGAATGAAGTGAATCATCTTCCCAAGCATGGGAACAATGCAAATCTACAAATAATATACATACAAGCAGCACCACACTTACCTCGTCAGAGTACAATCTCCCCCGTTGGGCACTAGCTACGGAAGGGTCATTCATCCGTGGGTCCTGCATGGATACGTACATACAATATATCTGTGCCAATAAAATACGTTTCTACAGTTTTTGTGTACTCAAGTACGTACATTAGGAGTGAAAGAAAAACTAGAGTAGCTCGCTGATTAATAAAGAACAATGGCAGACACCATAGAAATGGTTAACGAGGCCACAAGTGCAACGCCCGTGAGCATCATGTTTGGCGCACACCGCCGCTCTTGATGACCAAGTGCCATTACCGAGACGATATTGTTCAAGACATCTATCACGTGTGGGATCCCTGCGTACAATGGTGTCACCCGTAACGGTAGGAACGGCCTTGAAACCGACGCTCAGACTCTTTTTGACGACACTTTGGCTGCTCGCAACATCGATAAGGAGAGCATTGCCCCCGATGCTTCTCAACGGGACAACTCTTCCGAGGACGAGATCCGCTACGTTGTACACCAGCATGCGCTTGGAGTGCTCGCTGCTGGAGCCGACGAGCAAGATCTCTGAGTCACATTCTATCAGCTCAAAAGGGCCGCGGATCTTGGCCTTGGGACATAATATGGTGATCACCTTTGGTGGCTGAAACGAAAACGGAGACGAAGTGAATCCCGACGCCTTCTCGTGGCGAGGCGGGTCGATCTGGAAAATCCATAGTTCATCTGTGCTTGATGACGTGGGCTTCTGCAGCATGTAAAATTTGCCTTGAGATGATGGTATGATGCTGTTATCCGGGGAGAAGGTCCAGCCCGAGAAACTCCATTGCTTGTCCTCGGTGGTAGCAAATAGTACGCGATGCAGATCTAGAAGCACGATCATGAGCATGGGAACTCTGTCGGCACCAACGCTCAAGGAAGCGGTCACCCTGCCCGGCGACAAGAAAGGACGCTCCATGCGTGAACTCCAGTGGACTGATCCCAAGCTCATGGTGACATACGTGATTGGCGGGAACGTGGCGACGGCCCCCGTGAAGGGGTGAAGCAGGCAGAGATCATCGCCGTTTTCATTATCGTGTTGCCGCCGGTGCCGCTGCAGGAGGAGGAGGCCGTCGACCGGGCAGAGGACGCGATGGTGGTCGAGAAGAGGGAGCCGTGGGCGGATGAACGCTCCAGTGTCGAGGTTGAGGAACCGCATCCGGCCATCTTCAAGGTGGAGTTCGTGGCCCTCGGGCAGCATCGTCCACCGCCGCGGGTGGAAGCGCGGGACGGCGATGCCATCTGCGCGCGGGCATGGCGTGCTGGACCGCACGTGCGTGCACGCGGCGCGGAAGCGGACGTAGCCGCGCAGGTCGTCGTCCGCGAGCACCAGCCAGCCGACGAGCTCGACCAAGTCTGCGGGCATGGAGGCCAGCGGAGACACGTCGTCGTCGGCGCCGGTGGCGGACGCGGCCGCATTGGTCACCGGCGAGGGCATGGATCGATCTGATCTTTTGAGATATGTTTGCCTACCCTAGCCGCCAGCGTTGCGACTCGGCGACGAAGGGAGCTGCGATGCGTGTTTGTGCATGGGCTCGTCGGCCTGGCACCTGGCCCATCTCCCCATTTCTCTATGCCACGTGCGTGCGTCTAGCTAGAGGTTACAGCTTTCCCTCAAAAAAAAAAAGCTAGAGGTTACAGCCGTACCCTAAAAAAAAAAAGCTAGAGGTTATGGATGATTATAAAAATAAATCTTTACCTAATAATAAAGAAAGTTGGGTTTCAGCCCGTCCGTCATGCCACTTTGCAGAAAAGCCCCTCTATTTTCTGTAAATTAACCCGCACTACACGTTTAAGTCATACCGAACCGTTATTTGGCATTTTCGCATAAAAACCCCTCAGGTTTCATGTAATCAACCCGCCATCCATATTTAAGTCAGCCGAATCGTTTTTTTGTGTTTTAACAGAAAAACCCCTAACCGTTTGGTTAATTAATCTGCAGTTTATCTAAAACAAAAATATCCTTATCTTTTAAACCGTAACTCCGATTTTAACATATTATATATGAAATTTGATTAGAAAAATGTGTAGAATCTAAATAAACTGTTACTTTTAGCTGTTAAATATTTCTAAACTATTAATTTGGGTGCAAACTTAATCTATAGTGCACGGTCCATTTGATAAACAAAAATATCCTTATCTTTTAAACTGTAATTCCGATTTTAACATATTATATATGAAATTTGATTAGAAAAATGTGTAGAATCTAAATAAACTGTTACTTTTAGCTGTTAAATATTTCTAAACTATTAATTTGGGTGCAAACTTAATCTATAGTGCACGGTCCATTTGATAAACAAAAATATCCTTATCTTTTAAACTGTAATTCCGATTTTAACATATTATATATGAAATTTGATTAGAAAAATGTGTAGAATCTAAATATACTGTTACTTTTAGCTGTTAAATATTTCTAAACTATTAATTTGGGTGCAAACGTAATCTATAGTGCACGGTTCATTTTTCTTTCGCACTGGTGGCGATCCAAATTGCAAATAAACACACATTAAAACCAGATTGAGAGGAAAAAAACATTGATAACCACGCACGCACAACTCTGAAAAACCTCACGGGAAAAAAATAACATATTTCTCATCTTATTCTGAGCGATTGTGTGCGTGCGAGCGCGCGTACGTGTGTGTGAGAGAGAGACGTCTTAGGACTGACCATATTCAAATACGTTTGAGACCACCATCGGAAACACAAATGTGATGCCATTTTAAAATAAAGAACATCTACCTACCAGGGTCTCGAGTCGTGGTTATTGGGTTAAGAACGTGTGTTTTTTTCTATCCCGTTGCAACGCACGGGCTCTTTTGCTAGTAAATAAAACAGGAGGTTCGGGCATCTTCATCTTAAACCGGACACCTGTCCGCAAACACCGGTACGGAAGCCCGCAATCTTTTTCCCGAGAAAATTTCC
Source organism: Secale cereale (assembly GCA_902687465.1). NCBI lineage: Eukaryota > Viridiplantae > Streptophyta > Magnoliopsida > Poales > Poaceae > Secale > Secale cereale. Next base: position 934,247,654 of record LR738710.1, read on the forward strand.
GATCTATTCATCTTCCATCATGGCAGTACAACGAATACCAAAAATAATAGAAATTACATCCAGATCCGTAGACCACCTAGCGACAACTACCAACATTGAAGCGAGCCGAAGGCGCGCCGCCGTCATCGCCCCTTGTGGGGACCCCGACTAAAGAGTCGAGATCACCGAATGCACGTGTACAGTGATCCCAGAGATCAATGCTCACTGAACACACAGAAGCTGAATAACAAGAGTCTTACATCCATACATACCGTCTTACACAAATTATGACCATTATGGCCAAGTCTTACATAGATAAAGCCTCAAGGGCTGAATAGCAAATAACTCAAATAGCGGAAGTCTTCGTAGATAGGTAGAACCCATGCCATCTACCTTAACATTACATGCATTCTGACTGGAAAAGCGTCCTAGTTCGCATGTTCGTCTCCATAGAATTCTTCTTCAAATTCTTGCTCTTCCATGCCTGGCCAATTAAATAACCAGTGGCAAGCCAATGAGTACTTTGAATGTACTCGCAAGCAACCCATGTTTTTGGAACAAGTATGACAAGATATAAAATAGCACTAGATAGGATATGATGCAGAAAGCAGAAATTTGAGAGTGCAATGACATGAACTATCTGAGGCATGCATCATAAAAATTTATAGGTTACAGATATCAACATAGCCAAGCTATGACCTCTTCATCTTGTCAAGTCCTTTTGACTTAAACCAAACGGAGCTTTCGCACACACACACAGGGTTTCGCAAACATTGGACGTAGCCCAAGAGCGGTTACCCAACTGTCCTTGACCGTGGACATGGCTATTCGAATAGTTGTACACTCTGCAGAGGTTGCACACTTTACCCACTAGATCCGGGGAACTTTCCGTGTCATCCACGACCCGCGGTACCTCAAGTACCCGGGGTAAGCACCCGATCACTATCTTTCCCTAGGCGACACTAATATGGAGTCCACTCGATTGGTAGTAACCCCCGTGCCCAACTTTTCACATCATAAAAATTGTGGAGACTCGCTCCCGTATTCATACCACTGACACGGGGTACCAACGGTGTGTTCGGTGCCCTGTAAAAACAGTCATGGCCGCCTATCCAAGCACGACCCCGTCCCGAGAGTGACCTCATGTCACCCCGTCACTGGTAATGCGGGCACCATGCTAGTATCGACCTAGGTAATCAATAATACCTTTTCCCATATAAGGGTAGAGTGGTTGCACATGTAAAGTTGGAATAACGGTCGCAACTTAAACCAATCCGTTTGAAAAACATCACGCACACTTGCCTTGATACACCACTTCGTCACCAAGTGGTTACCCATCTCATCATTCCCCTCGGGCATAAGTGGCACCCGATGGGGTCTTTTGAAAGAGTTCCTCAAATGAACTATGCTTTCATTATCATGCATATCCCGTTCTACTACCATAGCCACTACTATAGCAACCTATCTACTCCCACCGGCATAACCCTCATAAGAAGGTAGGGTCATGCTCAAATGCAAGTATCAACGAGGAAGTGTAGTGGCAAACCAACAAGAGGTTTCCACCTCTTCATGATCCCGATGCAACAACAATATGGTGCTATATGACATGCATAAAAAGGGGTTCCATAGTCATGGTCAAAGGGCTGCTTGCCTGGATTGGCTTGGTCTTCAAGGTCTTCAAATCCTTCCCCTCCTTCTTCTTCAGCAACCTCGTCAAATACGGTATCTAATCGTCGCAATAAACAACGGGAAAATAAGACCATAATAAAAACAAAAAAACCAAAGTGCTCAGAAAAATGTCAACTTATTTTTATCAAATACTAGAGGGAAAACTAAGATGGCAAAAATTCTTAGTTTGAGATTTGGAGTGACAAAATGGGGTACATGAATTTTTGAACAGGGTTTTTAATATTCAAATATGGATTTAAATTTGAACATAACAGAAAGGTCCATGGATATGGGTGAAAGTGACATCATTAAATAGGTTGGATTTTTACAAGTTTTTAGGAACTAGAATTAATTCATTTGGATAAATATTTAATCCTGTGGAATTATTAGAAAATCCCACAGAAAAGAAAAAGAAAAAGGGTCATCTGCAACTGGGCCAGAGCGGCCACAGTGCAGCAGGCCCAGGGCGAATCAGCCCACCGCACGGGCGCCAGCGCGCGCGCCAGGTTTTCAAACCTGACGGGCGGGGGCCGGCGTCAGTGAGAGGAGAGAGGGACGAGGGCGAGGGGAGGCTGACAGGCGGGGCCCGCCTGTCATCCCTAACCCTCCGGCAGAGGGCCGGCGAGCTCACCGGCGACGACTCAGAGCACGGCAGGGCGAGCTAAGGGCAGGGACGGAATCAGCGAGGTGTTGCCGATCTGGTGGAGGTGGAGTGAGTCGCCGGAGTGGCCTGGTTCGCCGGCGGCGAGGTCACGCGGCGGAGGAGCTTCGGGTGAAGGTTGCTCCGGTCGTTTCCGGCAGCTGCAGAGAGGGAAAAGAGGGGGAAAAGGGTCAGTGGGACGTCGTGGTGCTAGATTGAGCGAGAGGAGCGGCTGGGACGGCCTGTACCGAGCGGACGACGGCGAGCCGCCGCGGCGGAGCTCGAGCTCGATCTCGAGCTCGGGCCTGTCTGGAGTGGAGTGAGGGGCGCAGGGGGAAGATTAGGTGGGTGAGAGAGCAGTTGGTGAAGAGAGGAGGAGCGCGGGGGGTCCTTTTATAGGCGAACGGCGAGGTGCCGTGGACCTATGCGCCGGCGAGCTTCTGCTCGTTGCCACAGGGCTCGGGAGGAGCTGGGGTGGTGTCTGCGGAGTTGTTGGATGCGGTCCAGGGCTGGGGAGAGGAAGAGAGAGAGCGGGGAAGCTTCCAGAGCAGCGCACATGTGAGGCAGAGGGTTGGAGCTCGTGGGCGGCCGGCGCGCGTGCGAGGACAGCCACATGAGGGAGAAGGAGGAGGGGGACAGCGCCGGGGGGTGTTGCGGACGTCGAGGCGCATTGAATGGCGCGAGAGGGAAGCACGAGGTGGTCGGGGGCGGCTGATTGGAGGAGGCTACAGTGCGGGTGTGCACTGTAGCGCGCTCTGGAGCACGCCTATTGCATGCCAGGGTATGCCTTTGGCTTGCTGGACGCGGCCACCTTGTCTGGGGGGTCAGGGGTGGAGTAAACAAGTGCGCTGCGGTCTTGGATGCCCTGGCTGCCCAATGGAAGAGGAGGAAGGTTGAGGGAAGGTGAAAACTGGGCTGTCCAGCAGAGTAAAATGGGGTTTTCACCCCTCTATTATTGAGCTCTGGCCATGGGGAAGTTACTGGAGGTGCAAGAGGACCTGGGGAAGCTGTGGTAGGAAGTTGGGCTCAAGGAGAACAGGAGAAGAGGTGAAAATGGTAACTTTAGGAAATCACCAGAAGGTGTTTGATGTGGTTTAGAGCAGTCAAATGATCTCTACTAGCCATGACACTTCACAGGGTTAAATTACATATGGAAATAGGGTGTTTCACCAAGTTTGGGCTTATTTGAAGAAACTTGCCAATGTAACTTTGGTGAACCCTAGAAATCAACAGAAATGGTTTCACCATGTTTGAGTCAAGCTAACCATCTCTCCTTGATGCACCACTTGGTGTAGTGTCATCATTTGGAGTTGTGATCATGCCCACCAAGTTTGAAGCCCCAAGTAAAAAGTTGGTATTGTAAAGTTGTTCAAATTTGAATTTGGATAGAAATGGTTTTAAGGTACTCTGATCAAGTTAACCTTCTCCAAAGCTTGTGCCATTTGGTCTAGATGCCTTATTAGACCATTCCAGCATGTGTACCAAGCTTGATAGCATTTGGACAAGTTTGGCAATGTAAAGTTGCTCAGACTTCAGATATGGACAGAATGGTTTTGAAGGGTTTTGATGATGTTTTCTTGCTTCCCAAGGCATGGGGCTTGGCAAGATCATCATATATGTCATATATGACATGATAGAATTTCCGTGGAATATTTAGAGAATATTTCCTTTGTAAATATTTCAAAAGCTTGAAATATCCAGAAAGGGTTTCTGAGGGATTTGACCAATATTTTGAACATGACCAAGTGTTGAAACTCTTATATATGGACAATATATGTCCTATGAGTCTCCCTGAATTTTGGCAAATATTTTTGAAATAATTAAATAATTTTTCCCTATTAAAGACCATTTCTGGCCTTAAGAAAAATCCTTTAAATAAAATAGGAAAATAGCTTTTAAAATTATACTTTTGTTGCTTATGGGAGTCCTATATCTACTAGGTTTCAAATATACTTTTTGAAATAATTTTCTCACCCTAAATCAAGCACTTGCAGTGCAAACCTCAATTCAGGGGGGTTTTTGGAAAACTAATTTTTGAAAATACATTTTGGCCAAATTAATTTTATAAGAAAATACTATACTGCTATAAACACTTGGTATGATCATTGGGAAGAAGTTTTGGGTAAGGAGATGAAATCTACAAGAGGGAGTAGTTGACTTTAAAGAGCACTTGAAAAACACAGAGAGAAAAACTTAATTCCAAATAAAAGCCAAATGATGCCAAAAAATGTTGCTGGTCCAAATTTTCATGCTTTATTGATTTAAATGACATGTTACAAAATGCAGGGTGTGACAGACCTACCCCTCTTACAAGAATCTCGGCCCCGAGATTCCTAAACTAGGTCTTAAAAGAGATCGGGATACTCGGATCTAAGATAGTCTTCGCGTTCCCAGGTTGCTTCTGCTTCCGTGTGGTTGCTCCACTGGACCTTGAAGTACTTGATGGTGCGGCTTTGCTTCATCCAGAATGCGAATGGGCTTCTCACGGTAGGTCAAATCAGGCTGAAGATCAATGGCTTGGTGATCAACATCCTTGTAGAGATCAGGCTTGTTCGGAACTTGGAGACACTTCCGGAGTTGTGACACGTGGAATACGTTGTGCACATCGGATAGCTCAGGTGGTAGTTCCAACTGGTAAGCCACTTCTCCTCGTCGGTCGGTGATCTCGAAAGGGCCAATAAATCTTGGTGCAAGTTTCCCCTTAACGTGGAAACGCTTGGTTCCCTTCAGAGGAGTTAATCGCAGGTACACATGGTCTCCAACACGAAAACTCATGTCTCGGCGATGAGTGTCAGCATAGCTCTTCTGCCTTGATTTGGCGGACTTCAAACGTTCTCTGACTAGTTGGACTTGCTCTTCTGCTTCGCGGAGTATATCTGGTTCAAAGACTAGCCCTTCCCCAGTCTCTGACCAGTTGAGGGGTGTGCGACACTTGCGTCCGTACAACACCTCAAATGGTGCCATCTGAAGGCTCGACTGATAACTGTTGTTATAGGAGAACTCGGTAAAAGGGAGGCAATCTTCCCACTTGGCTCCATATGCCAAGACACAGGCTAGGAGCATGTCTTCGAGAATTTGATTTACTCGCTCTGTCTGACCTCCGGTCTGCGGGTGAAAAGCCGTGCTGAAAGACAACTTGGTTCCCAAGGCTTCTTGGAATCTTTTCCAGAACCTTGAAGTAAACAGGGTGCCTCGATCAGACACAATTTCTTTTGGAACACCATGGAGGCTCACGATTCGGTCGATATAGAGAGTTGCCAACTGGTTGCCTTTATAGGCAGTCTTGACAGGAATGAAATGGGCTAACTTGGTCAAATGGTCGACTATGACCCAGATGGAGTCATGTCCTTTATTCGACCTTGGTAATCCAGTGATGAAGTCCATTCCGACTTTATCCCACTTCCACTCAGGAACCTTGAGTGGTTGGAGCAATCCGGCGGGTCGCTGATATTCAGCCTTGACCCTTTGGCACACATCACACTTTGCAACATAGGTTGCAATCTCTCTTTTCATCCCGTGCCACCAGAATCTTTCCTTCAAGTCTTGGTACATCTTGGTTCCTCCAGGGTGGATGGAATACGGAGTGTCGTGGGCTTCTTGCAGGATCAGGTTCTTCAGCTCCATCTTGTTTGGTACGTAGATGCGGCCTTTGTACCAAACAATCCTGTGCTCGTCCTCGGAGAATCCTGGGGCCTTGCCTAGCTTCATCTTCTTCTTGATGCCTTCAATGCTAGCGTGCCCACCTTGTGCCTTCTTGACTTCGTCCATCAGGGTTTGTTTGACTTCCAGATGATCTAGAAATCCAGGGGTGACCAATTCCAAACTGAATTGTTCCAGCTCTTCAAACAGGGCTGGCTGCCTTTTTTGAATTATGGCATTCAAGGAGCAAGCCTTTCTGCTTAAGGCATCGGCTACCACGTTAGCCTTCCCGGGGTGATATTGAACGCAGAGGTCATAATCTTTGATTAGTTCCAACCATCTCCGTTGCCTCATGTTCAATTCCTTTTGGGTGAAAATGTACTTCAGACTTTTGTGGTCTGTGTATATCTCACACCGCTTCCCTAGGAGGTAATGTCGCCACGTCTTCAAGGCATGAACCACTGCTGCTAACTCAAGATCGTGAGTAGCGTAGTTCTCTTCATGAGGTCGTAGCTGTCTTGAGAGGTAAGCTATGACTCGGCCTTCTTGCATCAGAACGCTTCCCAATCCGGTTTGAGAGGCATCACAATATATCCCGAACTCCTTGTGAATATCAGGTGTTGCCAGAACTGGGGCGGTGGTCAATCTCTTCTTGAGTTCTTGGAAGCTTTCTTCGCATTTAGGCGTCCATTCAAACTTCTTGTCCTTTTTCAGGAGTTGAGTCATTGGCCGGGCAATGCTAGAGAATCCTTCCACGAATTTGCGGTAATAGCCCGCAAGTCCGAGGAAGCTTCTGACTTCCTTGACGGTCGTTGGAGATTGCCATTGGGTCACAGCTTCAATCTTCGCGGGATCAACTGACAATCCTTCTTCGGTCAAGACATGACCTAAGAATCCAACCTTATGCAGCCAAAACTCACACTTGCTGAATTTGGCGTATAGTTGGTGCTCTCGAAGCTTGTCTAGGACCATCCTCAAATGTTGCTCGTGCTCTTCCTCCGTCTTCGAGAAGACAAGAATGTCATCGATGAAGACAACAACAAACTTGTCCAAATATTCCATGAAGACTTTATTCATGAGATACATGAAGTAAGTCGGGGCATTGGTTAACCCAAAGGACATGACTGTGCACTCGTACAGGCCATATCCGGTTACAAATGCCGTCTTCGGAATACCTTGGGGTCTGATCTTCAGCTGGTAGTACCTAGATCTGAGGTCGATCTTGGAGAACACCTTGGCTCCGCTGAGTTGATCAAACAGATCTTCAATCTTGGGAAGTGGATACTTGTTCTTGATTGTAACCTCATTGAGGGAACGGTAGTCAATGCATAAGCGGATGGTACCGTCCCTTTTTGCCACAAACAGAACAGGTGATCCCCAAGGGGAGGCACTTGGGCGGATAAATCCCTTCCTCGGCTGCTCTTCCAGTTGCTTCTTCAACTCGGCTAATTCTTCCATCCCCATTCTATAAGACTTCTTATAGATGGGTCCTTCCCCGGGTACGAGCTCGATGATGAACTCAATGTCACGGTCAGGGGGCATTCCCGGTAGCTCATCCGGAAAGACTTCGGGATACTCGCACACTACCGGTACTTGCTCCAGTCCAACTTCAGACAGACAGTTGACTTGAGCGGTTTGAGCAGAAGAGGAGTTGGAAGCAAACTTAACTTCGACTCCTTGGTCATTGGTCACAGTGACAGTCCGATTGGCACAGTCTAATAAGCCTTGGTGCTTGCTGAGCCAATTCATCCCTAGGATCACATCCAAGCCTTGTGATCTCAGGACGATAAGGTCTGCTAGGAAATCTACCCCGTTAATGGTAATACTGACTCCCTTACAGCCTATCTTGGCTCTCATCTCTGCTCCGGGGGTTTGTACCACCATGGGGTTATTCAGGGGTGTAGGGTCATGCCACTTTTTAATGCAAATCTTTGAGTGACAAATGAATGCGTGGCTCCAGAATCAAACAAGACAGTTGCAGGTGCTGAGTTGACAAGGAACGTACCCAGCATGACGTCCGGGTCTTCCTGGGCTTCTTCAGCAGTGACGTGATTCACACGCCCCTTCCCATGGTTAGGTGGGTTGCAAGGAGCTTGGTTCCTTGGTGGCATCCCGCGGCCTTGTCCTGGGTTCTGTGCATTGGGGCGCGGGGCATCGGGCTTCTTGTTGGGGCACACCTTAGAAATATGCCCTGACTGGCCACATCCAAAGCAAGTGACTTGGTTTGGATTATTGATCTTGTTGCCACCACTGTTATTGGGGTTGAATGCTAGCCTTGGGTTGGCATACTGCTGAGGCTGATAGTTGGTGCGAGGTGCAGGAGCTCTTGGCTGCTGGTAGGTTGGCTTGACCGGGGCTGGTTGCCACGGGCGAGGCTTTTGGTTGCTGGAACTTCCCTTGCTGACCATCTTGCGCTTGCGAGTGTCTTCCAGAGCATGCCGCTTGTCTTCAAGCATGAGTGATTTGTTCACCAGGTCAGGGAAGGTTGGGCAGTCGCACACGACAATCGAGTACTGCAGAGTCTGGTTGAGGCCTTCCATGAAGCGCTCCCTTTTTGCAGCATCAGTGCTGACATCTTCAGGAGCATACCTTGACAGAACACTGAACTTCTGCATGTACTCCTTGACAGTGCCACTTCCTTGCTTCAGGGCTCGAAACTCATGCTTTTTGATAGCCATGATTCCGGAAGAAATATGGGCCTTGCGGAATTCTGCCTTGAAGTTGTCCCAAGTGATGTCTTGCCCAGCATGCATGACCTTGAGTCCATCCCACCAAGCCCTAGCAGTCCCCCCGAGGCAGTGGGCAGCATAAGCCACCTTCTCGCGGTCTTCGGTGCATCCGACTAGTTCCAGCAAGTCCTCAATGGTGCGGACCCAGTCGTCTGCATCCAGAGGTTCAACAGTCTCGATGAAAGTTGGCGGTGCATGCTTCTTGAACTCTGCCAACGTGGATCGTCCATTGCCATTCCCCGCCGGTTGGCGGTTGTTGGTGACAACTTGAGCAATCATATGAAGGGCTGCGGTGTTGGCTTGGCGTTCCTCTCGGAAAGCTTGGATAAGCTGAGCCATGTGCATGTTCGGAGGAGGTGGTGGTGGTGGAGCTTGGTCGTGGGTTTGGTCTCGGCCGGCCTCTGATTAGGCGGATGCTCCGGCTTCAGGCTGCTGGGTAGAGGTACCAGTACGAGTTACAACAGGCATCCTGTTGGAGCGGTAAAAGGTCTCATGATTTGGAAGAGGGAAAGCAATAAAGATGGGTGCCTAGTAAGGGGGTGGGTGTGACACTAATCAAATCATGCAAGGGCCGAAAGGGCCAAACACATTCATTAAAATCCAGATGGGTGATGCAGTCGTTTACATATTCCCGAAGGGAAAATACGATGTACATCCGAACAGGACAAAAGCAAATACTAGATGGCTTCATATGAACCATACAAGGACTCGACTTCGCATAGAGGTTACACGACCTATCCTACCGTAGAGGTCACGAACCGGCATATCCGAGTTGCGAATAATGCCTAAGCGGCGGAATGCTCGGTCGCGTATTCTGGCTCTTCTGGGTCTTCCTCCTTGTCTTCATCTGTCTGGGCCCCCTTATCACTTGAGGGTGTGGGGGAGTGGAGGAGTTGGATACGGCGGTGTTTTGTCGGTGGTGCAGGGAAAAGCTTGTGATATTCCCTTGCCGTCATGCGGCGTCGCCGGGGTGGTTCCTCATCCTTGGAAGATACATCTCCCGAGGGCCTTCTATTGGGGAACGTAGCAGAATTCAAAAAAATTCTACGCTTTCACCAAGATCCTACTAAGGGGACATCTAGCAACGAGCAAATAAGAGTGCATCTACATACCGTTATGTAGATCGCGAGCGGAAGCTTTCGAAGAAGCGTGGATGAAGTAGTTGTACTCTTCGCGTTCTTCGTCACCGATGATCTAGCGCCGAACGGACGACACCTCCGCGTTCAACACACGTCCGGTACAGCAACGTCACCTCCTTCTTGATCCAGCAAGGGGGGAGGAGAGGTCGTCGGAGATCCAGCAGCACGACGGCGTGGTGGTGGATGCAGTGGAGAATCCTGCAGGGCTTCGCCGGGCGCCCTGCGTAAGGAGATGGAGGTGTGACGGGAGGGGGAGAGGCGCCAGGGACAAGGGTGCGGCTGCCCTCTCCCCCCCACATATATATAGGGGCCAGGGGGGTGCGCCATGCCCTGCAGATGGCATCTGCAGGGTGGGGCGGCGGCCTGGGGGGGGGGAGTCTTGCCCCCCAAGGCAAGGGGGCGCCCCCCTCCCCCCTAGGGTTTCAACCCTAGGCGCATGGGGAGGAGGGCCCATGTGGTGCGCCAGCCCTGGTGGGCTGGCCACTTCCCCCTTGAGGCCTAGGGGCCCCACTGGGATGGGTGGCCCCACCCGGTGGACCCCCGGGACCCCTCCGGTGGTCCCGGGACACTCCCGGTGACCCCCGGAGATCACCCGATGGCCGAAACTGGACTTCCTATATATCATTCTTTACCTCCGGACCATTCCGGAACTCCTCGTGACGTCCGGGATCTCATCCGGGACTCCGAACAACTTTCGGGTTTCCACGTGCATGTATCTCTACGACCCTAGCGTTACCGAACCTTAAGTGTGTAGACCCTACGGGTTCGGGAGACACGCAGACATGACCGAGATGACTCTCCGGTCAATAACCAACTGCGGGATTTGGATACCCATGTTGGTTCCCACGTGTTCCTCGATGATCTTCATCGGATGAACCACCGTGTCAAGGATTCACTCAATCCCGTATGTTATTCCCTTTGTCCATCGGTATGGTACTTGCCCGAGATTCGATCGTCGGTATTCCCGATACCTTGTTCAATCTCGTCATGGCAAGTCTCTTTACTCGATCCGTAATCCATCATCCCATGACTAACTCCTTAGTCACCTTGAGCTCATTATGATGATGTCTTACCGAGTGGGCCCAGAGGAACCTCTCCGTCATACGGAGTGACAATATCCCAGTCTCGGTTCGTACCAACTCAATAGACACTTTCGGTGATACCCGATGCGTACCTTTATAGCCACCCAGTTACGTTGTGACGTTTGGCACACCCAAAGTATTGCTACGGCATCCGGGAGTTGTACAACCTCATGGTCTAAGGAATAAATACTTGACACCGAAAAGCTTATGCATTACGAACTATATGATCTCGTGCTATGCTCAGGATTGGGTCTTGTCCATCACATCATTCTGATGTGATCCCGTTATCACTGACATCCTATGTCCATGGTCAGGAAACCGTGACCATCTGTTGATCAACGAACTGGTAACTAGAGGCTTACCAGGGACTCAATGTGGTCTATATATTCACACATGTATCGCTGTTTTCGTACAATACAATTCAAGCATGAATAACAGACGATTATCATGAACAAGGAAATATAATAATAATACTTTTATTATTGCCTCTAGGGCATATTTCCAACAGTCTCCCACTTGCACTAGAGTCAATAATCTAGTTACATTGGGATGAATCGAACACCCATAGAGTTCTGGTGTTGATCATGTTTTGCCCGTGGAAGAGGTTTAGTTACATTGGAATGACTCCTAGGTCGGTGATGAACTCCTTCATCCAGACTCCTTCTTGCGCTGCTTCGGAAGCAGCTATGTACTCCGCTTCACATGTAGATGCTGCCACGACGCTTTGCTTGCAACTGCACCAGCTGACTGACCCACCATTCAAAATGTACACATATCCGGTTTGAGACTTAGAGTCATCCAGATCTGTGTCGAAGCTAGCATCGACGTAACCCTTTACGACGGGCTCTTCGTCACCTCCATAAACGAGAAACATATCCTTAGTCCTTTTCAGGTACTTCAGGATGTTCTTGACCGCTGTCCAGTGTTCCATGCCAGGATCACTTTGGTACCTGATGGGCCTCTAACCCCTCGTTGGTTACTCCAAGTGGAAGGTGTAAGATGCAGTGTTAGGGAAGTGTTTTCCCTTAGCAAAGATGCCAAGGATCGAATCCCCAGAGACTCCTAGGTTCAACAAGTAGGTGTCAACTGCTAACGGCGCGGATTAGCAATCAACGTGGACCTGCACACATATACAAATAACTTTGCTCCCAACGAGTACAGAGAGGTTGTCAATCCCTCCGGCCTTGTAGTTCACAAAGGATTAAACGCAAATGATAGTAGTGATAGATAATGTTTGCAATAGTAAATAAAAGCGAAAAGTAAATAGCGGATGTGATCAATGATGGTAATATGGACCGGAGTCTCATGATGTTCACTAGTGATGTCTCTCTCCCAAAAGACGATAAAACAGCTATGTGAGGTAACCGAATTACAGCTGGGCAATTGACAGGACCACGAACGCAAACCAATGCTGATTACATTGCAAGAAAGGTTGAGGTTCAAAGCATGGGCGGTACGCCAAATTAAGTAGACTAAAATCCATCAATATCTACTACTAATCATCCACCTTGAGATATCTATCCAGAACATCTCGCTGGTATTAAGTTGCGAGTCCCACCCATAGTGTAAACTCAATGCAACAGACAACTGCATTAAAAGAACTTTGCGTAAAGTAAACAATCCTTGCACCCGCGGGCACAAGCACCGTTGTTTTCCCCCTTGTGGCAACAGCACATCCCCTAGACTCATGTTTCTGTCACTCAAGCTAGTCATCGAGGGGCATGAACCCACAATCGAGCATAACGTTCCCTCTTGGAGTCACTACGTATTACTTGGCCAAAGCAATAAATAACAACGGAGAACATGCAAGAATTACTTATGAACATAAATATAAAAGAGGTAGATCAAATATATTACTCAAGATCAATCTGAACATAATCTCATAATCCATCGGATCCCAACAAACTCATCATAGCATCAGCATAAGGATTACATATGTGCCTCGATCATGTAGGGCAGCTCACGAGGACTAATTAGTGAAGCACAAGAACGGGAGGAGAACATCACATAGCTACTGGTCATGGACTCATGGTCCAAGGGAGACTACTCACGAGTCATCCGGGAGGCGTCCATGGTGGTGGAGAGGCTCCCGATGGTGATCCTCCCCTCCGACAGGGTGCCGGGAAGAGTTCTCCTAGTGCTCCCGATCTTGGAAGCGGCGGCGGCGGCGGAACAGAGACGAGATCACGAAAAAGAGTTCCCGTCCCGAGGGTTTCGAAGGACGCTCTAAATATATGCCGAAGGGGGGCACCAGACGGGGCTCGGGGGGCCCAGGCGCCCCCCCGGCGCGACCCAGGGGGGGGGGGCGCCGCCAGGGCGCCTGGAGCCTTGGTGGCCCCCCCGGCTGCCCTTCGGACGCAAGGTAGGTTCTGGAACGCTGATTTTTTATATGATTTTTCTGGATTTTTCCTGGCAGTTCTCGTAACGTGAAAACCTGAAATACAAAAACAGCCAAAAACAGAAACTGGCACCGGGGTGCACTGGATTAGTAGGTTAGTCCAAATATGATCAAAAGTGTATGGAAGTGTATGAATATCATAGCAATATCACCCAAAAGTGGCATGGAGCAAGTGATGGGCCTCGAACCCCTCGTTGGTTACCCCAAGTGGAAGGTGTAAGATGCAGTATGTAGAAGTGTTTTCCCTTAGCAAAGATGCCAAGGATCGAATCCCCAGAGACTCCTAGGTTCAACAAGTAGGTGTCAACTGCTAACGGCGCAAATTAGCAATCAACGTGGACCTGCACACAGATACAAATAACTTTGCTCCCAACGAGTACAGAGAGGTTGTCAATCCCTCCGGCCTTGTAGTTCACAAAGGGTTAAAAGCAAATGATAGTAGTGATAGATAGTGTTTTGCAATAGTAAGTAAATAACGAAAAGTAAATAGCGGATGTGATCAATGATGGTAATAAGGACCGGAGTCTCATGATGTTCACTAGTGATGTCTCTCTCCCAAAAGACGATAAAACAACTATGTGAGGTAAACAAATTACAGCTGGGCAATTGACAGGACCACGAACGCAAACCAATGCTGATTACATTGCAGAAAGGTTGAGGTTCTAAGGATGGGCGGTACGCCAAAATAAGTAGACCGAAATCCATCAATATCTACTACTAATCATCCACCTTGAGATATCTATCCAGAACATCTCGCTGGTATTAAGTTGCGAGTCCCACCCATAGTGTAAACTCAATGCAACAGACAACTGCATTAAAAGAACTTTGCGTAAAGTAAACAATCCTTGCACCCGCGGGCACAAGCACCGTTGTTTTCCCCCTTGTGGCAACAGCACATCCCCTAGACTCATGTTTCTGTCACTCAAGCTAGTCATCGAGGGGCATGAACCCACAATCGAGCATAACGTTCCCTCTTGGAGTCACTACGTATTACTTGGCCAAAGCAATAAATAACAACGGAGAACATGCAAGAATTACTTATGAACATAAATATAAAAGAGGTAGATCAAATATTTTACTCAAGATCAATCTGAACATAATCCCATAATCCATCGGATCCCAGCAAACTCAACATAGCAACAGCATAAGGATTACATATGTGCCTCGATCATGTAGGGCAGCTCACGAGGACTAATTAGTGAAGCACAAGAACGGGAGGAGAACATCACATAGCTACTGGTCATGGACTCATGGTCCAAGGGAGACAACTCACGAGTCATCCGGGAGGCGTCCATGGTGGTGGAGAAGCTCCCGGTGGTGATCCTCCCCTCCGGCAGGGTGCCGGGAAGAGTTCTCCTGGTGCTCCCGATCTTGGAAGCGGTGGCGGCGGCGGAACAGAGATGGGATCGCGAAAAGAGTTCCCGTTCTGAGGGTTTCAGAGGACGCTTTAAATAGATGCCAAAGGGGAGCATCGGGGAAGCTTCGGGGGGCCCAGGCGCCCCCCCGGCGCGGCCCAGGGGGGCGCGCCGCCAGGGCGCCTGGAGCCCTGGTGGCCCCCCCCCCCGGCCGCCCTTCGGACGCACGGTTGTTTCCGGAATGCTGATTTTTTATATAATTTTTCTGGATTTTTCCTGGCAGTTCTCGTATCGTGAAAACCTGAAATACAAAAACAGCCGAAAACAGAAACTGGCACTGGGGTGCACTGGATTAGTAAGTTAGTCCAAATATGATCAAAAGTGTATGGAAGTGTATGAATATCATAGCAATATCACCCAAAAGTGGCATGGAGCAAGCAGAAATTATAGATACGTTTTGGACGTATCTGTAGGGGAACGTAGCATAATTCAAAAAATTTCTACGTCTTCACCAAGATCCAACTATGGATACATCTAGCAACGAGCAAGTAAGAGTGCATCTACATACCGTTATGTAGATCGCGTGCGGAAGCTTTCAACGAAGTGGGGATGAAGTAGTCGTACTCTTCACGTTCTTCGTCACCGATGATCTAGCGCCGAACGGACGGCACCTCCGCGTTCAACACACGTACGGTGCAGCAACGTCACCTCCTTCTTGATCCAGCAAGGGGGGAGGAGAAGTCGTCAGAGATCCGGCAGCACGACGGCGTGATGACGGATGCAGTGGAGATCGCAGCAGGGCTTCGCCGTGCGCCCTGCGTTGGGAGTATGGAGGTGTGACGGGAGGGGGAGAGGCGCCAGGGCTTGGGTGCGGCTGCCCTCTCCCCCCCACACATATATATAGGGGGCCAGGGGGGCGCCAGCCCCCTGCAGATCCAATCTGCAAGGGGGGGCGGCGGCCAGGGAGGAGTCCTCCTCCCCCAAGGCAAGTTGTGGCCCCCCTCCCCTTAGGGTTTTAACCCTAGGCGCATGGGGAGGTGGGCCACCTTGTGGTGCGCTAGCCCAGAGGGCTGGACACTTCCCCTCGCGGCCTAGGGGCCCCACTGGGATGGGTGGCCCCACCCGATGGACCCCCGGGGCCCCTCCGGTGGTCCCGGGACGCTCCCGTTGACCCCCGGAGATCACCCGTTGGCCGAAACTGGACTTCCCATATATCAATCTTTACCTCCGGACCATTCCGGAACTCCTCGTGATGTCCGGGATCTCATCCGGGACTCCGAACAACTTTCGGGTTTCCACGTGCATTTATCTCTACAACCCTAGCGTTACCGAACCTTAAGTGTGTAGACCCTACGGGTTCGGGAGACACATAGACATGACCGAGACCACTCTCCAGTCAATAACCAACAGCGGGATCTGGATACCCATGTTGGTTCCCACGTGTTCCTCGATGATCTTCATCGGATGAACCACCGTGTCAAGGATTCACTCAATCCCGTATGTTATTCCCTTTGTCCATCGGTACGGTACTTGCCCGAGATTCGATCGTCGGTATTCCCAATACCTTGTTCAATCTCGTTATGGCAAGTCTCTTTACTCGATCCGTAATCCATCATCCCATGACTAACTACTTAGTCACATTGAGCTCATTATGATGATGTATTACCGAGTGGGCCCAGAGGTACCTCTCCGTCATACGGAGTGACAACATCCTAGTCTCGGTTCGTACCAACTCAACAGACACTTTCGGAGATACCCGATGCGTACCTTTATAGCCACCCAGTTACGTTGTGACGGTTGGCACACCCAAAGTACTCCTACGGTATCCGGGAGTTGTACAACCTCATGGTCTAAGGAATAATTACTTGACACCGAAAAGCTTATGCATTACGAACTATACGATCTCGTGTTATGCTCAAGTTTGGGTCTTGTCCATCACATCATTCTCCTAATGATGTGATCCCGTTATCACTGACATCCTATGTCCATGGTCAGGAAACCGTGACCATCTGTTGATCAACGAGCTGGCTACTAGAGGCCTACCAGGGACTCATTGTGGTCTATGTATTCACACATGTATCGCTGTTTCCGTACAATACAATTCAAGCATGAATAATAGACAATTATCATGAACAAGGAGATATAATAATAATGCTTTTATTATTGCCTCTAGGGCATATATCCAACAGTCTCCCACTTGCACTAGAGTCAATAATCTAGTTACATTGTGATGAATCGAACACCCATAGAGTTCTGGTGTTGATCATGTTTTGCTCGTGAAAGAGGTTTAGTCAACGGGTCTGCTACATTCAGATCCGTATGCACTTTACAAATATCTATGTCTCCATCCTGAACATAATTCCGGATGGAGTTGAAACGGCGCTTGATGTGCTTGGTCTTCTTGTGAAACCTGGGCTCCTTGGTAATAGCAATAGCACCAGTGTTGTCACAGAAGAGAGTCATCGGGCTTGACGCGCTTGGAATGACTCCTAGGTCGGTGATGAACTCTTTCATCCAGACTCCTTCCTGCGCTGCTTCAGAAGCAGCTATGTACTCCGCTTCACATGTAGATGCTGCCACCACGCTTTGCTTGCAACTGCACCAGCTGACTGCCCCTCCATTCAAAATATACACGTATCCGGTTTGTGACTTAGAGTCATCCAGATCTGTGTCGAAGCTAGCATCGACGTAACCCTTTACGACGAGCTCTTAGTCACCTCCATAAACGAGAAACATATCCTTAGTCCTTTTCAGGTACTTTAGGATGTTCTTGACCGCTGTCCAGTGTTCCGTACTGGGATCACTTTGGTACCTCCCTACCAAACTTATGGCAAGGTTCACACCAGGTCTGGTACACAGCATGGCATACATGATAGAACCTATGGCCGAGGCATAGTGAATGACACTCATCTTTTCTCTATCTTCTGCCGTGGTCGGCGACTGAGCTTTGCTCAATCTCATACCTTGCAAAACAGGCAAGAATCCTTTCTTTGACTGATCCATATTGAACTTCTTCAATATTTTGTCAAGGTATGTACTTTGTGAAAGACCAATGAGGCGTCTCGATCTATCTCTATAGATTTTGATGCCTAATATGTAAGCAGCTTCTTCAAGGTCCTTCATTGAAAAACTTTTATTCAAGTAGGCCTTTACATTTTCCATGAATTCTATATCATTTCCCATCAGCAATATGTCATCCACATATAATATGAGAAATGCTACAGAGCTCCCACTCACTTTCTTGTAAATACAGGCTTCTCCATAAGTCTGTATAAATCCAAACGCTTTGATCACCTCATCAAAGCGAATATTCCAACTCCGAGATGCTTGCACCAGCCCGTAAATCGAGCGCTAGAGCTTGCATACCTTGTTAGCGTTCTCTGGATCGACAAAACCTTCCGGTTGCATCATATACCACTCTTCCTTGAGGAAGCCGTTAAGGAATGCTGTTTTGACGTCCATTTGCCATATCTCATTATCATAGAATGCGGCAATAGCTAACATGATTCTGACTGACTTCAGCATCGTTATGGGAGAGAAAGTCTCGTCGTAGTCAATCCCTTGAACTTGTCGATAACCCTTAGCGACAAGCCGAGCCTTATAGATGGTCACATTACCATCCGCGTCTGTCTTCTTCTTAAATATCCATTTATTTTCTATGGCGTGCCTATCATCAGGCAAGTCCACCAAAGTCCATACTTTGTTTTCATACATGGATTCTATCTCGGATTTCATGGCTCCAAGCCATTTATTGGAATCCGGGCCCGCCATCGCTTCTTCATAGTTCGAAGGTTCACCGTTGTCTAACAACATGATTTCCAGGACAGGGTTGCCGTACCACTCTGGTGCGGAACGTGCCCTTGTGGACTTTCGAAGTTTAGTAGTAACTTGATCTGTTTCTTCAGGATCATCATCATCAACTTCCTCCCTTGTCGGTGCAGACACCTCAGGAACAGTTTCCTGCGCTGCGCTACTTTCCGGTCCAGGAGGGGTGACTGTCACCTCATCAAGTTCTACTTTCCTCCCACTCACTTCTTTCGAGAGAAACTCTTTCTCCAGAAAGCATCCATTCTTGGCAACAAAGACTTTGCCTTCGGATCTGTGGTAGAAGGTGTACCCAATTGTTTCCTTTGGGTATCCTATGAAGACGCATTTTTCCGATTTGGGTTCGAGCTTTTCAGGTTGAAATTTCTTGACATAAGCATCGCAACCCCAAACATTCAGAAACGACAGCTTCGTTTTCTTGCCAAACCAAAGTTCATACGGAGTCGTCTCAACGGATTTCGACGGAGCCCTATTTAAAGTGAATGCGGCAGTCTCTAAAGCATAACCCCAAAAAGATAGCGGTAAATCGGTGAGGGACATCATAGATCGCACCATGTCCAACAGAGTACGATTTCGACGTTCGGACACACCGTTACGTTGAGGTGTTTCGGGCGGTGTCAATTGTGAAACAATTCCACAGCTCCTAAGGTGTGTGCCAAATTCATGACTTAAATATTCACCCCCACGATCCGATCGTAAGAACTTTATTTTTCTGTCACGTTGATTCTCAACCTCATTCTGAAATTCCTTGAACTTTTCAAAGGTCTCAGACTTGTGTTTCATCAAATAGATATACCTATATCTACTCAAGTCATCTGTGAGGGTGAGAACATAACGATAGCCTCCGCGAGCCTCAACACTCATCGGACCGCACACATCGGTATGTATGATTTCCAACAAGTTGGTTGCTCGCTCCATTGTTCCGGAGAACGGAGTCTTGGTCATCTTGCCCAAGAGGCATGGTTCGCACGTGTCAAATGATTCATAATCAAGAGACTCTAGAAGTCCATCTGAATGGAGCTTCTTCATACGTTTGACACCAATATGACCAAGGCGGCAATGCCACAAGTATGTGGGACTATCATTATCAACTTTACATCTTTTGGCATCTACACTATGAATATGTGTATCATCACGTTCGAGATTCATCAAAAATAAACCTTTGACCAGCGGGGCATGACCATAAAACATATCTCTCAAATAAATAGAACAACCATTATTCTCCGATTTGAAAGAGTAGCCATCTCGCATAAGACGAGATCCAGAAACAATGTTCATGCTCAAAGCTGGTACTAAATAACAATTATTGAGGTTTAAAACTAATCCCGAGGGTAGATGTAGAGGTAGCGTGCCGACGGCGATCACATCGACCTTGGAACCATTCCCGACGCGCATCGTCACCTCATCCTTCGCCAGTCTCCGTTTATTCCGCAGCTCCTGTTTTGAGTTACAAATATGAGCTACTGCGCCGGTATCGAATACCCAGGAGCTACTACGAGTGCTGGTAAGGTACACATCAATAACATGTATATCATATATACCTTTGACGTTGCCGGCCTTCTTGTCTGCTAAGTATTTGGGGCAGTTCCGCTTCCAGTGACCCGTTCCCTTGCAATAAAAGCACTCTGTCTCAGGCTTGGGTCCATACTTTGGCTTCTTCCCGGCAACAGGCTTGCCAGGCGCGGCAACTGCCTTGCCGTCCTTCTTGAAGTTCTTCTTACCCTTGCCCTTCTTGAACTTAGTGGTTTTATTGACCATCAACACTTGATGTTCTTTCTTGATGTCTACCTCCGCTGATTTCAGCATTGAATACACATCGGGAATGGACTTCTCCATCCCCTGCATATTGAAGTTTAACACGAAGCTCTTGAAGCTTGGTGGGAGCGACTGGAGGATTCTGTCAACGACCGCTTCATCTGGGAGATTCATTCCCAGCTGAGACAAGCGCTTGTGCAGTCCTGAAATCTTGAGGATGTGCTCACTGACAGAACTGTTCTCCTCCATCTTACAGCTGTAGAATGCGTCGGAGACATCATATCTCTCGACTCGGGCATGAGCTTGGAAAACCATTTTCAGCTCTTCGAACATCTCATATGCTCCATGGTGCTCAAAACGCTTTTGGAGCCCCGATTCTAAACTGTAAAGCATGCCGCACTGAACCAGGGAGTAATCATCACTACGCGACTGCCAGACGTTCAAAACGTCTTGGTCCACATCGGGAGCAGGTGCATCACCTAGCGGTGCTTCTAGGACATATGATCTCTTGGCAGCTATGAGGATAATCCTCAGGTTACGGACCCAATCCGTATAGTTGCTACCATCGTCTTTCAGCTTGGTTTTCTCTAGGAACGCGTTGAAGTTGAGGGAAACTGGAGCGTGGGCCATTTGATCTACAAGAGATATTGTAAAGAATTTAGACTAAGTTCATGATAATTAAGTTCATCTTAATCAAATTATAATGAACTCCCACTCAGAATGACATCTCTCTAGTCATCTAAGTGATACACGATCCGAATCGAGTAGTCCGTGTCCGATCATCACGTGAGACGGACTAGTCATCAACGGTGAACATCTTCATGTTGATCGTATCTTCTATACGACTCGTGTTCGACCTTTCGGTCTTCCGTGTTCCGAGGCCATGTCTGTACATGCTAGGCTCGTCAAGTGAACCCTAAGTGTATCGCGTGTGTAAATCTGTCTTACACCCGTTGTATGCGAACGTTAGAACCTATCACACCCGATCATCACGTGGTGCTTCGGAGCAACGAGCTTTAGCAACGGTGCACAGTTAGGGGAAACACAATACTTGAAATTTTAGTGAGAGATCATCTTATTTACTACCGTCGTTCTAAGTAAACAAGATGCATAAACATGATAAACATCACATGCAATCAATTAAAGTGACATGATATGGCCAATATCATCTCGCTCCATGGATCTCCATCTTCGGGGCACCATGATCATCTTGTCACCGGCTCGACACCATGATCTTCATCATCATGATCTCCATCATCGTGTCTTGAAGAAGTCGTCACGCCAACTATTACTTCTACTACTATAGCTAACGTTTAGCAATGAAGTAAAGTAATTACATGGCGTTATTCAGTGACACGCAGGTCATACAATAATTAAGACAACTCCTATGGCTCCTGCCGGTTGTCAAGTTCATCGACATGCAAGTCGTGATTCCCTATTACAAAAACATGATCAATCTCATACATCACATATATCATTCATCACATCTTCGTTCTTGGCCATACCACGTCACATAGCACATGCTGCAAAAACAAGTTAGACGTCCTCTAATTGTTGTTGCAAGTTTTACGTGGCTTCTATAGGATTTCTAGCAAGAACGTTTCTTACCTACGCCAAAACCACAACGTGATTTGTCAACTTCTATTTACCCTTCATAAGGACCCTTTTCATCGAATCCGATCCGACTAAAGTAGGAGGGACAGACACCCGCCAGCCACCTTATGCATCTAGTGCATGTCTGTCGGTGGAACCAGTCTCACGTAAGCGTACGTGTAAGGTCGGTCCGGGCCGCTTCATCCCACAATACCGCCGAATCAAGATTGACTAGTAACGGTAAGAAAGTTGAACAAGATCATACGCCCACAACTGCTTTGTGTTCTACTCGTGCAAGATGCTACGCATAAAACCTAGGCTCAGATGCCACTTTAGGGGAACGTAGCATAATTCAAAATTTTCTACGTCTTCACCAAGATCCAACTATGGATACATCTAGCAACGAGCAAGTAAGAGTGCATCTACATACCATTATGTAGATCGCGTGCGGAAGCTTTCAACGAAGTGGGGATGAAGTAGTCATACTCTTCACGTTCTTCGTCACCGATGATCTAGCGCCGAACGGACGGCACCTCCGCGTTCAACACACGTACGGTGCAGCAACGTCACCTCCTTCTTGATCCAGCAAGGGGGGAGGAGAAGTCGTCAGAGATCCGGCAGCACGACGGCGTGATGACGGATGCAGTGGAGATCGCAGCAGGGCTTCGCCGGGCGCCCTGCGTTGGGAGTATGGAGGTGTGACGGGAGGGGGAGAGGCGCTAGGGCTTGGTTGCGGCTGCCCTCTCCCCCCCTACATATATATAGGGGGCCAGGGGGGGCGCCAGCCCCCTACAGATCCAATCTGCAAGGGGGGGCGGCGGCCAGGGAGGAGTCCTCCTCCCCCAAGGCAAGTGGTGGCCCCCCTCCCCTTAGGGTTTTAACCCTAGGCGCATGGGGAGGTGGGCCACCTTGTGGTGCGCTAGCCCAGAGGGCTGGACACTTCCCCTCACGGCCTAGGGGCCCCACCGGGATGGGTGGCCCCACCCGGTGGACCCCCGGGGCCCCTCTGATGGTCCCGGGACGGTCCCGGTGACCCCCGGAGATCACCCGTTGGCCGAAACTGGACTTCCCATATATCAATCTTTACCTCCGGACCATTCCGGAACTCCTCGTGACGTCCGAGATCTCATCCGGGACTCCGAACAACTTTTGGGTTTCCACGTGCATTTATCTCTACGACCCTAGCGTTACCGAACCTTAAGTGTGTAGACCCTACGGGTTCGGGAGACACGTAGACATGACCGAGACCACTCTCCGGTCAATAACCAACAGCGGGATCTGGATACCCATGTTGGTTCCCACATGTTCCTCGATGATATTCATCGGATGAACCACCGTGTCAAGGATTCACTCAATCCCGTATGTTATTCCCTTTGTCCATCGGTACGGTACTTGCCCGAGATTCGATCGTCGGTATTCCCAATACCTTGTTCAATCTCGTTATGGCAAGTCTCTTTACTCGATCCGTAATCCATCATCCCGTGACTAACTACTTAGTCACATTGAGCTCATTATGATGATGTATTACCGAGTGGGCCCAGAGGTACCTCTCCGTCATACGGAGTGACAACATCCCAGTCTCGGTTCGTACCAACTCAACAGACACTTTCGGAGATACCCGATGCGTACCTTTATAGCCACCCAGTTACGTTGTGACGGTTGGCACACCCAAAGTACTCCTACGGTATCCGGGAGTTGTACAACCTCATGGTCTAAGGAATAATTACTTGACACCGAAAAGCTTATGCATTACGAACTATACGATCTCGTGTTATGCTCAAGTTTGGGTCTTGTCCATCACATCATTCTCCTAATGATGTGATCCCGTTATCACTGACATCCTATGTCCATGGTCAGGAAACCGTGACCATCTGTTGATCAACGAGCTGGCTACTAGAGGCCTACCAGGGACTCATTGTGGTCTATGTATTCACACATGTATCGCTGTTTCCGTACAATACAATTCAAGCATGAATAATAGACAATTATCATGAACAAGGAGATATAATAATAATGCTTTTATTATTGCCTCTAGGGCATATCTCTAACAGTATCAACATCCCCAAGCTTAATTCCTGCTCGTCCTCGAGTAGGTAAATGATAACAAGAATAATTTCTGTGGTGACATGCTATTAACCATATAGGACTTTTTCATAGTCATATGACAAAAGCTTACTGAGACAATGATTCTATAGTATTTAAGTTGCCTCAAGAGAAAATCACAAATGACTGAAAGTTTTACAACATGACATTGAAGCATCAAAAAGATTTGCAATGAACATGATGTGCAAATATGATAAAGTGATATCTAGCTTGCCCCCTTTAGTGAATCAAAACATAAATGCAGGGGCACCTTCAAGGTTTAAGTGATGACTAGATACAATGACTTCAAAATAACGATATCACAATCATGCAAAAGACAATGCTACTTTGGGACAATGCACATTACACTCAGAATGACAATCATGCTCTCAGTAGTTGGTGCTTTTAAAAGAAGGTGGAGACTCAACATAAAAGTAAAAGATGGTTATGACTTTTTATTTTGAAAACATGGAAGCAATTTTGTCAACGGTAGTAGTACTTCATATGTGTCATGCATAAGACATCCTATAAGTTGCAAACCTCATGCATCGAATACCAATAGTGCTCGCACCTTGCCCTAATTAGCTCGGATTTCCATGGGTTATCATTGCATTACATATGTTTCAACCAAGTGTCACAAAGGGGTACCTCTATGCCACCTGTACAAAGGTCCAAGGAGATAAATCGCATTTGATTTCTCGTTTTTGATAGATCTCAACTTGAGGACGTCCATACCGGGACAACATAGAAAATAGATGATGGACTCCTCTTTAATGCATAAGCATATTCTCATAAGAGATTGAGGATTAAGTCCAAGCTAAAACTTCCACCATGATACATGGCTTTGGTTGGCGGCCCAATGTTCTTCTCTAACAATATGCATACTTATTCAACCCACGGCAAATCACCCTTACTTCAGACAAGACGAACATGCATAGCAACTCACATGATATTCAACAAAAGTGTGACAGTTG
Source organism: Secale cereale (assembly GCA_902687465.1). NCBI lineage: Eukaryota > Viridiplantae > Streptophyta > Magnoliopsida > Poales > Poaceae > Secale > Secale cereale. Next base: position 934,272,512 of record LR738710.1, read on the forward strand.
ATGGTGTCCCCAGAAACATGGTTACCGCTCAGCAAGCAACTTATAAGAAATAAGATACATAAGCAACATATTCTTTACCACAATAGTTTTTAAGCTACTTTCCCATGAGCTATGTATTGCAAGGTTAGTCTGCTTAGTACAGGTGGAGGTTAGCAAAAGACTGGGAGCGACCAACTAAGAGAGCAATGACGGTCATAATCATGCAGAGCGACAAAGCAATGTTGAATCAGGCATGGAAGTTATATCGCTACTCAGAAATAAAAGATCATCAAGGCTTGACAGACTTTCTTTACAGTCTTAAATATGCGTGAGCATACGCCAAGTCAATCAAAATAAATTCTCGAAGGAATATATTACTAAACCATACCACATCATCGGCAAACAAATCAAGTTGGTACTCCAATAACACATTGGGAATCCCCCAGCTATTTGAGACTAACCATAAGAAAACCTGAACTACTAAGCGCCATTATGCACATAGCATCTTTATCATAGACATATTAAACAATGCAACGGAAGCAAACTCTCTTAATAAGGTAAGCATGATAATTAAAGAGAGTTCAAGCAACCAACTAAACAAAAGCTCTTTGAAAAGATAAGCATGAATACTAAGAGCAGAGCATGATAGTAGCTATTAAAAGACAAAGAACACACACAACAAAGATAGACATGAAAATTCTATGTTATGTTCTAGGTAGAAGTGGAGCGTGTTTCTCTCCCACATAAAGAAAGCTGAGTTCCGACTCGTTATGAAAAACTAAAAAGAAAACTAAAAGCAAGACGCTCCAAGCATAGCACATAACACATGAAGTGATAAAAATATAGCGAAACGAAAGACGAACTGATAATGTTGATGGAGAAGGGGATGCACGGGGGCATCCCCAAGCTTAGACGCTTGAGTCTCCTTGAATATTTCTTGGGGGTGCATGGGGGCATCCCCAAGCTTGAGCGCTTGACACTCCTGAATCTTTTTATCATCTTCCCTCGCACACTTGTAAACTCCCTTCATACATAACTCATTATAATCTGATTAGCGAGGTTAGTACCCTTAATAAAATAATTGCACCTTGCTGGAAATAAAGATATTCTTGAAGTTCTACTGTTTCTCAAGATTGCCAAAAGGTTTTTGCAAAGAAAAAGCAAGCTCTTGATTTGCAAAATGAAGGAAAGGCAAAACAGGACAGAATCTGTGAAAAACAGAACATCAGGTAGTAATTGATTTGTTCGGGGCACTTCTGCAACTCAAATCAAAAAACTCAGAACAGACGCACGAAATACAATTATATAGAGAACGCTGTCGAAAATATTCAGACCAAAAAGATGATCTGGTGATTTTATACGAATTTTTCTATCCAAGGACAGAATCTGTTTCCTGGACAGCACCTCACAACTTTTGAACTTTCTAGCAATCAGAGGCTATACTTGGCACAAATATGAAAAGCAAAGATACAATGATGATGCTACTGTAGTAACAACATCAAGACCACTAAAAACTGAAAGAACAAACTGAAAGTAAAGATAACAAGGGTTATCTCCCTAGAGCTCTTTCTTTATAGCCATAAAGATAGGCTTAAGACTTTAATGATGCTCTCGTAGGAAGAAGAAAAAAGAGAGCATCAAGAAGCAAATACCAAACACATTTAAGCCTAACATGCTTCCTATGCATAGGAATATTGCAATACAATAATTCATTGAAGCACTGATACGTCCAAAACGTATCTATAACTTCTGCTTGCTCCATGCCACTTTTGGGTGATATTGCTATGATATTCATACACTTCCATACACTTTTGATCATATTTGGACTAACCTACTAGTCCAGTGCACCCCGGTGCCAGTTTCTGTTTTCGGCTGTTTTTGTATTTCAGGTTTTCACGTTACGAGAACTGCCAGGAAAAATCCAGAAAAATCATATAAAAAATCAGCGTTCCAGAACCTACCTTGCGTCCGAAGGGCAGCCGGGGGGGGGGGGACCAGGGCTCCAGGCGCCCTGGCGGCGCGCCCCCCGAAGCCCGTCTGGTGCCCCCCTTTGGCATATATTTAGAGCGTCCCTCGAAACCCTCGGGACGGGAACTCTTTTTGGCGATCTCATCTCTGTTCCGCCGCCGCCTCCGCTTCCAAGATCGGGAGCACCAGGAGAACTCTTCCCGGCACCCTGCCGGAGGGGAGGATCACCATCGGGAGCCTCTCCACCACCATGGACGCCTCCCGGATGAGTTGTGAGTAGTCTCCCTTGGACCATGAGTCCATGACCAGTAGCTATGTGATGTTCTCCTCCCGTTCTTGTGCTTCACTAATTAGTCCTCGTGAGCTGCCCTACATGATCGATGCACATATGTAATCCTTATGTTGTTGCTATGTTGAGTTTGCTGGGATCCGATGGATTATGAGATTATGTTCAGATTGATCTTGAGTAATATATTTGATCTACCTCTTTTATATTTATGTTCATAAGTAATTCTTGCATGTTCTCCGTTGTTATTTATTGCTTTGGCCAAGTAATACGTAGTGACTCCAAGAGGGAACGTTATGCTCGATTGTGGGTTCATGCCCCTCGATGACTAGCTTGAGTGACAGAAACATGAGTCTAGGGGATGTGCTGTTGCCACAAGGGGGAAAACAACGGGGCTTGTGCCCGTGGGTGCTAGGATTGTTTACTTTACGCAAAGTTCTTTTAATGCAGTTGTCTGTTGCATTGAGTTTACACTATGGGTGGGACTCGCAACTTAATACCAGCGAGATGTTCTGGATAGATATCTCAAGGTGGATGATTAGTAGTAGATATTGATGGATTTCGGTCTACTTACTTTGGCGTACCGCCCATGCTTTGAACCTCAACCTTTCTTGCAATGTAATCAGCATTGGTTTGCGTTCGTGGTCCTGTCAATTGCCCAGCTATAATTTGTTTACCTCACGTAGCTGTTTTATCGTCTTTTGGGAGAGAGACATCACTAGTGAACATCATGAGACTCCGGTCCATATTACCATCATTGAGCACATCCTCTATTTACTTTTCGCTTTTATTTACTATTGCAAAACATTATCTATCACTACTATCATTGCTTTTAATCCTTTGTGAACTACAAGGCCGGAGGGATTGATAACCTCTCTGTGCTCGTTGGGAGCAAAGTTATTTGTATCTGTGTGCAGGTCCACGTTGATTGCTAATTTGCGCCGTTAGCAGTTGACACCTACTTGTTGAACCTAGGAGTCTCTGGGGATCCGATCCTTGGCATCTTTGCTAAGGGAAAACACTTCCACAACACTGCATCTTTCACCTTCCACTTGGGGTAACCAACAAGGGGTTAGAGGCCCATCAAGGAGTATTTTCTGGCGCCGTTGCCGGGGACTCCACTCTTCAGGATAAGGAGTTGCACGCTATCTTTTACCTTTGTTTTTAGTCTTGTTAGTTTACCTTTCAGTTTTTGCTTTAGTACCTTTTTATCGAAAATCACAAAAATAGTTATCTTGCTTGCTTGCTACTATGGGTTCCACCGAGAACACCAAGTTGTGTGACTTCACTAGTCACAACAACGATGACTTTATCAGCACACCTATCACTACACCTGCCACTTCAGCACCTTCATATGAAATTAAACCTGCTTTACTGAACTTAGTCATGAAAGATCAATTCTCCGGTGCTGGAGATGATGCTGCTTTACACTTGAACAACTTTGTTGAACTTTGTGATATGCAAAAGTACCAAGAAACAGATGGTAATATTGTTAAGCTTAAGCTTTTTCCTTTCTCCTTGAGAGGAGGAGCTAAAATATGGTTTCAATCTTTGCCTAGAAATAGCATAGATTCATGGGACAGGTGCAAAGATGCTTTTATCGGAAAATACTATCCACCAGCTAAAATTATCCAACTTAGAAGTAACATAATGAATTTTAAACAATTGGATAATGAACACGTTGCCCAAGCTTGGGAACGTATGAAATCTCTTATCAAGAACTGCCCTACTCACGGTTTGACTACTTGGATGGTTATCCAAACTTTTTATGCAGCCTTGAACTTTACCTCGCGGAACTTGTTAGATTCGGCCGCGGGAGGAACTTTTATGTCAACTACACTTGGTGCTGCCACAAAGCTTCTCGATGAGATGATGACCAACTATTCCCAATGGCACACCGAACGCGCTCCAACAGGTAGGAAGGTAAACTCTGTCGAGGAGATTTCCTCCTTAAATGAAAAAGTTGACTTGATCATGTCTCTACTTTCGAAGCAATCTTCTGTTGATCCTCGTGATGTTCCTTTAAATTCTTTGATTGCTCAAGAACAAGTAGATGTGAACTTTATCTCTAGAAACAATTTTAACAACAATGCTTATAGGAGTAACTTTGATAACAATCCTAGACCGTTCCCCTCTAATTCTTATGGGAACAACAATGCTTATCCTAGTACCAAGAACTCCACTACTGAACTAGAGATTATGCTTAAAGATTTCATCACTACCCAAAAAGCCTTTAATAAGAGTGTAGAAGAAAAACTACATAAACTAGATGATCTTTCTTTTAAGGTAGACCATTTAGCCAATGAGGTAAAATTGCTAAAAATTGAAACTTCTCCTCTTAAGGAGAGGGAAGTCACTCCTATAAATGCCATTCAAGTGCAAATTAATGAAAATATTAGGATGATGGCTAAACTTAAAGAAAGATGGGCTAGAGAAAGGGAGGAAGAGGATAGAATTAAGAGCCTTCCTACCCACCACACTGTTGCTACTATCAAAGTTGTTGAGGATATCCAAACTCTTAGCACCCAATGTACTCCTGGTCCCAATGGACCTATTAATGGTGATGCTATGACTATAGAAACTACCAAACAAGTGAACCTAAAGGACACTACTACCACTTTACTTGATGCTCATGATCTTGATTTTGATAATTGCACTCTTACCGAAGTTATTGATTTCCTTCACAAGATGTCTAGAGATCCCCGCACTAGCACGCTTAACCTTGCCTTCACGGAGCATATCACTAATGCTCTCATCAAAGCTAGGGAGGAGAAACTTAGAGTAGAAGCCTCCATACCTAGAAAGCTAGAAGATGGTTGGAATCCTATGATTAAAATTAAGATAAACAACTTCTCATGCTATGCTTTATGTAATATTGTAGCCAGTACTTCTATTATGCCCAAAAGACTATATGATATGCTTAAATTGAAACCTTATGATTCTTGTTCTTTTGGTGTTCGTCTCGTTGATTCTTCCATAAAGAAACCTTTGGGGAGGATCGACGATGTTCTTATCATTGTCAATGACAATTATGTTCCCGTTGATTTTACTATTATGGATATTGAATGTGATCCTTCATGTCCAATTATTTTGGGACGTCCCTTTTTACGCACCGTTGGTGCTATCATTGACATGAAAGAGGGTAATATAAAATTTCAGTTTCCTCTCAAGAAAGGGATGGAACACTTCCCTCGTAAGAAGATCAAGTTACCTTTTGAGTCCGTTGTACGGGCTAGCTATTCATTTACTCTTGATAAAACTTGATCTCTATGCATTATGCCTAGCTTAAAGGCATAAAAGAAAGCGCTTTTGGGAGGCAGCCCACATGAATAAATTTTTATATTTTGCTTTTGTTGTGTCTTGATGTTGTTTACTGCTGTAGCATCATCATTGTATCTTTACTTTTCAATTTTGTGCCAAGTATAGCCTCTGATTGCTAGAAAGTTCAAAAGTTGTGAGGTGCTGTCCAGGAAACAGATTCTGTCCTTGGATAGAAAAATTCGAATAAAATCACCGGATCATCTTTTTGGTCTGAATTTTTTCGACAGCATTCTCTATATAATTGTCTTTCGTGCGTCTGTTCTGAGTTTTTTGATTTGAGTTGCAGAAGTGCCCCGAACAAATCAATTACTACCTGCTGTTCTGTTTTTCACAGATTCTGTCCTGTTTTGCCTTTCCTTCATTTTGCAAATCAAGAGCTTGCTTTTTCTTTGCAAAAACCTTTTGGCAATCTTGAGAAACAGTAGAACTTCAAGAATATCTTTATTTCCAGCAAGGTATAATTATTTTATTAAGGGTACTAACCTCGCTAATCAGATTATGATGAGTTATGTATGAAGGGAGTTTTCAAGTGTGCGAGGGAAGATGATCAAACGATTCAGGAGTGTCAAGCGCTCAAGCTTGGGGATGCCCCCGTGCACCCCCAAGAAATATTCAAGGAGACTCAAGCGTCTAAGCTTGGGGATGCCCCCATGCATCCCCTTCTCCATCAACATTATCAGTTCGTCTTTCGTTTCGCTATATTTTTATCACTTCATGTGTTAAGTGCTATGCTTGGAGCGTCTTGCTTTTAGTTTTCTTTTTAGTTTTTCATAACGAGTCGGAACTCAGCTTTCTTTATGTGGGAGAGAAACACGCTCCACTTCTACCTAGAACATAACATAGAATTTTCATGTCTATCTTTGCTGTGTGTGTTCTTTGTCTTTTCATAGCTACTATCATGCTCTGCTCTTAGTATTCATGCTTATCTTTTCAAAGAGCTTTTGTTTAGTTGGTTGCTTGAACTCTCTTTAATTATCATGCTCACCTTATTAAGAGAGTTTGCTTCCGTTGCATTGGTTAATATGTCTATGATAAAGATGCTACGTGCATAATGATGCTTAGTAGTTCAGGTTTTCTTATGGTTAGTCTCAGATAGCTGGGGGATTCCCAATGTGTTATTGGAATACCAACTTGATTTGTTTGTCGATGATGTGGTATGGTTTAGTAATATCTTCCTTCGAGAATTTATTTTGATTGACTTGGCGTATGCTCACGCATATTTAAGACGGTAAAGAAAGTCCGTCAAGCCTTGATGATCTTTTATTTCTGAGTAGCGATATAACTACCATGCCTGATTCAATATTGCTTTGTCGCTTTGCATGATTATGACCGTCATTGCTCTCTTAGTTGGTCGCTCCCAGTCTTTTGCTAACCTCCACCTGTACTAAGCAGACTAACCTTGCAATACATAGCTCATGGGAAAGTAGCTTAAAAACTATTGTGGTAAAGAATATGTTGCCTATGTATTTTATTTCTTATAAGTTGCTTGCTGAGCGGTAACCATGTTTCTGGGGACGCCATCAACTGTCACACTTTTGTTGAATATCATGTGAGTTGCTATGCATGTTCGTCTTGTCTGAAGTAAGGGTGATTTGCCATGGGGTGAATGAGTATGCATATTGTTAGAGAAGAACATTGGGCCGCCAACCAAAGCCATCATCTATTTTCTATGTTGTCCCGGTATGGATGTCCTCAAGTTGAGATCTATCAAAAACGAGAAATCAAATGCGATTTATCTCCTTGGACCTTTGTACAGGTGGCATAGAGGTACCCCTTTGTGACACTTGGTTAAAACATATGTAATGCTATGATAACCCATGGAAATCCGAGCTAATTAGGACAAGGTGCGAGCACTATTGGTATTCGATGCATGAGGCTTGCAACTTATAGGATGTCTTATGCATGATACATATGAAGTACTACTACCGTTGATAAAATTGCTTCTATGTTTTCTAAATAAAAAGCTCTAGCACATAACCATTCTTTTACTTCTATGTTGAGTCTCCACCTTCTTTTTAAAGCACCAACTACTGAGAGCATGATTGTCATTCTGAGTGTAATGTGCATTGTCCCAAAGTAGCATTGTCTTTTGCATGATTGTGATATCGCTTATTTTGAAATCATTGTATCTAGTCATCACTTTAACCTTGAAGATGCCCCTGCATTTATGTTTTGCTTCACTAAAGGGGGCAAGCTAGATAACACTTTATCATATTTGCACATCATGTTCATTGCAAATCTATTTGATGCTTCAATGTCATGTTGTAAAACTTTCAGTCATTTGTGATTTTCTCATGAGGCAACTTAATTACTATAGAATCATTGTCTCAGTAAGCTTTTGTCATATGACTGTAAAAAGTCCTATATGGTTAATAGCATGTCACCACAGAAATTATTCTTGTTATCCTTTACCTACTCGAGGACGAGCAGTAATTAAGCTTGGGGATGTTGATACGTCCAAAACGTATCTATAATTTCTGCTTGCTCCATGCCACTTTTGGTTGATATTGCTATGATATTCATACACTTCCATACACTTTTGATCATATTTGGACTAACCTACTAATGCAGTGCACCCCGGTGCCAGTTTCTGCTTTCGGCTGTTTTTGTATTTCAGGTTTTCACGTTACGAGAACCGCCAGGAAAAATCCAGAAAAATCATATAAAAAATCAGCGTTCCAGAACCTACCTTGCGTCCGAAGGGCAGCCGGGGGGGCCACCAGGGCTCCAGGCGCCCTGGCAGCGCACCCCCCCTGGGCCGCGCTGGGGGGGCGCCTGGGCCCCCCGAAGTCCGTCTGGTGCCCCCCTTTGGCATATATTTAGAGCGTCCCTCGAAACCCTCGGGACGGGAACTCTTTTTCGCGATCTCATCTCTGTTCCGCCGCCGCCGCCGATTCCAAGATCGGGAGCACCAGGAGAACTCTTCCCAGCACCCTACCGGAGGGGAGGATCACCATCGGGAGCCTCTCCACCACCATGGACGCCTCCCGGATGAGTTGTGAGTAGTCTCCCTTGGACCATGAGTCCATGACCAGTAGCTATGTGATGTTCTCCTCCCGTTCTTGTGCTTCACTAATTAGTCCTCGTGAGCTGCCCTACATGATCGAGGCACATATGTAATCCTTATGCTGTTGCTATGTTGAGTTTGCTGGGATCCGATGGATTATGAGATTATGTTCAGATTGATCTTGAGTAATATATTTGATCTACCTCTTTTATATTTATGTTCATAAGTAATTCTTGCATGTTCTCCGTTGTTATTTATTGCTTTGGCCAAGTAATACATAGTGACTCCAAGAGGGAACGTTATGCTCAATTGTGGGTTCATGCCCCTCGATGACTAGCTTGAGTGACAGAAACATGAGTCTAGGGGATGTGATGTTGCCACAAGGGGGAAAACAACGGTGCTTGTGCCCGCGGCTGCAAGGATTTTTACTTTACGCAAAGTTCTTTTAATGCAGTTGTCTGTTGCATTGAGTTTACACTATGGGTGGGACTCGCAACTTAATACCAGTGAGATGTTCTGGATAGATATCTCAAGGAGGATGATTAGTAGTAGATATTGATGGATTTCGGTCTACTTACTTTGGCGTACCGCCCATGCTTTGAACCTCAACCTTTCTTGCAATGTAATCAGCATTGGTTTGCGTTCGTGGTCCTGTCAATTGCCCAGCTGTAATTTGTTTACCTCGCATAGCTGTTTTATCGTCTTTTGGGAGATAGACATCACTAGTGAACATCATGAGACTCCGGTCCATATTACCATCATTGATCACATCCGCTATTTACTTTTCGCTTTTATTTACTATTGCAAAACATTATCTATCACTACTATCATTGCTTTTAATCCTTTGTGAACTACAAGGCCGGAGGGATTGACAACCTCTCTGTACTCGTTGGGAGCAAAGTTATTTGTATATGTGTGCAGGTCCACGTTGATTGCTAATTTGCGCCGTTAGCTGTTGACACCTACTTGTTGAACCTAGGAGTCTCTGGGGATTCGATCCTTGGCATCTTTGCTAAGGGAAAACACTTCCACAACACTGCATCTTTCACCTTCCACTTGGGGTAACCAACGAGGGGTTAGAGGCCCATCAAGCACAAATCAATAAGCATAGGAAGACAAAACAAAGTGCAGCTTCAAAACCTTCAACATAAAGAGAGGGAACTTAATATTATTGAAATATCTATAAGCATATGTTCCCTTCTCATAATAATTTTTAGTGGGATCACGAATAAACTCAACAATAGAAGCATCACATAAAGCATTGTTACCATGATCCACATGCAAAAAGGTACTCTTACTCTCCACATAAGCATCATGAAGAGGATAAAACTTAGTATAAAAGAGAGACATAAGCTCTTGCCAATCAAGCAAGTGCGAGTTATCGAGAAGCTTATACCAATCTGAAGCCTTATCTATAAGTGATACGGCGAACAATTTCCTCATGACAAACTCCCTTGATACACCTGCAAGCTTAAATAATGAACATAATTGTGACAGATATAGCAAGTGTTCACCGGGATCTCTGTCTCCTGCATAACGACTAGCCGAGATATAATTGATAATACCAGCTGGTATTTTATAGGGCACAATTTCAGTAGGGGGAGGAGCAACCACCACAGGTGTGGTGCGTCTTCCCGCAAGCAACGATCCAATAACAAGGTTGTCCATAAGCATAACTGGTGAAAAGACATAAAGAAAACTGAAAGGTAAACTAACAAGACTAAAAGCAAAGGTAAAAGATAGCGTGCAACTCCCCTATCCTGAAGAGTGGAGTCCGCGGCAACGGCGCCAGAAAATACTCCTTGATGGGCCTCTAACCCCTCGTTGGTTACCCCAAGTGGAAGGTTTAAGATGCAGTGCTATGGAAGTGTTTTCCCTTAGCAAAGATGCCAAGGACCGAATCCCCAGAGACTCCTAGGTTCAACAAGTAGGTGTCAACTGCTAACGGCGCGGATTAGCAATCAACGTGGACCTACAGAAATATACAAATAACTTTGCTCCCAACGAGTACAGAGAGGTTGTCAATCCCTCCGGCCTTGTAGTTCACAAAGGATTAAACGCAAATGATAGTAGTGATAGATAATGTTTGCAATACTAAATAAAAGCGAAAATTAAATAGCGGATGTGATCAATGATGGTAATATGGACCGGAGTCTCATGATGTTCACTAGTGATGTCTCTCTCCCAAAAGTCTATAAAACAGCTATGTTAGGTAAATGAATTACAGCTGGGCAATTGACAGGACCACGAACGCAAACCAATGCTGATTACATTGCAAGAAAGGTTGAGGTTCAAAGCATGGGCGGTACGCCAAATTAAGTAGACCGAAAACCATCAATATCTACTACTAATCATCCACCTTGAGATATCTATCCAGAACATCTCGCTGGTATTAAGTTGCGAGTCCCACCCATAGTGTAAACTCAATGCAACAGACAACTGCATTAAAAGAACTTTGCGTAAAGTAAACAATCCTTGCACCCGCGGGCACAAGCACCGTTGTTTTCCCCCTTGTGGCAACATCACATCCCCTAGACTCATGTTTCTGTCACTCATGCTAGTCATCGAGGGGCATGAACCCACAATCGAGCATAACGTTCCCTCTTGGAGTCACTACGTATTACTTGGCCAAAGCAATAAATAACAACGGAGAACATGCAAGAATTACTTATGAACATAAATATAAAAGAGGTAGATCAAATATATTACTCAAGATCAATCTGAACATAATCTCATAATCCATCGGATCCCAGCAAACTCATCATAGCATCAACATAAGGATTACATATGTGCCTCGATCATGTAGGGCAGCTCACGAGGACTAATTAGTGAAGCACAAGAATGGGAGGAGAACATGACATAGCTACTGGTCATGGACTCATGGTCCAAGGGAGACTACTCACAACTCATCCGGGAGGCGTCCATGGTGGTGGAGAGGCTCCCGATGGTGATCCTCCCCTCCGGTAGGGTGCCGGGAAGAGTTCTCCTGGTGCTCCCGATCTTGGAAGCGGCGGCGGCGGCGGAACAGAGATGAGATCGCGAAAAAGAGTTCCCGTCCCGAGGGTTTCGAAGGACGCTCTAAATATATGCCGAAGGGGGCACCAGACGGGACTCGGGGGGCCCAGGCGCCCCCCCGGCGCGGCCCAGGGGGGGGCGCCGCCAGGGCGCCTGGAGCCCTGGTGCCCCCCCGGCTGCCCTTCGGACGCAAGGTAGGTTCTGGAACGCTGATTTTTTATATGATTTTTCTGGATTTTTCCTGGCAGTTCTCGTAACGTGAAAACCTGAAATACAAAAACAGCCGAAAACAGAAACTGGCACCGGGGTGCACTGGATTAGTAGGTTAGTCCAAATATGATCAAAAGTGTATGGAAGTGTATGAATATCATAGCAATATCACCCAAAAGTGGCATGGAGCAAGCAGAAATTATAGATACGTTTTGGACGTATCAGTACCTCCCTACCAAACTTATGGCAAGGTTCACATCAGGTCTGGTACACATCATGGCATACATGATATAACCTATGGCCGAGGCATAGAGAATGACACTCATCTTTTCTCTATCTTCTGCCGTGGTCGGCGACTGAGCCTTGCTCAATCTCATACCTTGCAAAACAGGCAAGAACCCCTTCTTGGACTGATCCATATTAAACTTTTTCAATATCTTGTCAAGGTATGTACTTTGTGAAAGACCAATGAGGCGTCTTGATCTATCTCTATTGATTTTGATGCCTAATATGTAAGCAGCTTCTCCAAGGTCCTTCGTTGAAAAACTTTTATTCAAGTAGGCCTTTACATTTTCCAAGAATTCTATATCATTTCCCATCAGCAATATGTCATCCACATATAATATGAGAAATGCCACAGAGCTCCCACTCACTTTCTTGTAGATACAGGCTTCTCCATAAGTCTGTATAAAGCCAAACGCTTTGATCACATCATTAAAGCGAATATTCCAACTCCGAGATGCTTGCACCAGCCCGTAAATCGAGCGCTGGAGCTTGCATACCTTGTTAGCGTTCTCTGGATCGACAAAACCTTCCGGCTGCATCATATACAACACTTCCTTGAGGAAGCCATTCAGGAATGCTGTTTTGACGTCCATTTGCCATATCTCATAATCATAGAATGCGGCAATAGCTAACATGATTCTGACTGACTTCAGCATCGCTACGGGAGAGAAGTCTCATCGTAGTCAATCCCTTGAACTTGTCGATAACCCTTAGCGACAAGCCGAGCCTTATAGATGGTCACATTACCATCCGCGTCTGTCTTCTTCTTAAATATCCATTTGTTTTCTATGGCGTGCCTATCATCAGGAAAGTCCACCAAAGTCCATACTTTGTTTTCATGCATGGATTCTATCTCGGATTTCATGGCTCCAAGCCATTTATTGGAATTCGGGCCCGCCATCGCTTCTTCATAGTTCGAAGCTTCACCGTTGTCTAACAACATGATTTCCAGGACAGGGTTGCCGTACCACTCTGGTGCGGATCATGCCCTCGCGGACCTTCGAAGTTCAGTAGTAACTTGATCTGTTTCTTCATGATCATTATCATCAACTTCCTCCCTTGTCGGTGCAGGCACCTCAGGAACGATTTCCTGCGCTGCGCTACTTTCAGGAGGGGTGACTGTTGATACGTCCAAAACGTGTCTATAATTTCTGCTTGCTCCATGCCTCTTTTGGGTGATATTGCTATGTTATTTATACACTTCCATACACTTTTGATCATATTTGGACTAACCTATTAACTCAGTGCACCCCAGTGCCAGTTTCTGTTTTCGGCTGTTTTTGTATTTCAGGTTTTCACGTTACGAGAACTGCCAGGAAAAATCCAGAAAAATTATATAAAAAATCAGCGTTCCAGAAACT